>ML675618.1:43736705-43794257 GCA_007922155.1 Mesoclemmys tuberculata | reverse complement strand
ATTAATCCCTAAGTGCATGACCTTGCACTTTTCACTATTATATATATATATATAATAATAAGATGGAGATCAGAATCCACTGAGGGCCACTTCCAGGGAGGACATGATTAATACACATATTCTCTTCAGAACTGCACAGAGTGAGTGCCTTTCTAGCACTTTCCACACTAGGACTGCTCCAATCTGTCAGCTCTTTGCACAGCCCATTCTGGCTGCCTGATGCAAAATTGCCTGCTTATGTCAGGGTAACTAGGAATCCATTTTGCCCTTTATTTTTAAATACCTTTCTTCCCCACAAATAGCTTGGGTCACCATAAATCATAGTTAAAAACATAATAAAATACCCGCTCTTTGCATGATCTTGTCATTAATAATTATTATAATTTCTAAATGATGGTTAATGTTTAACACTTCTATAGTACTTCATATTTCCAAAATTCCATACAAATGTTGGTTGATTTTTATATTGTTTCATGTGTATACAGCATCATATTTGCACATTAATTTAATTGCTTTCCTTAGGTTGGAATAGAATCAGGGCTATGAAATACACTCTTCACTGATGAGTGAATTTGGCAAAGAGGTGAGCACATTCTTTTGTGGTAGTTTCAGTGCACTGCGCAGCATACTGGCTGAACTTCATGCAGAACAGATTGTTTACAATAGAGCACTTTGATCTGGCTGCTATATGTGTATCAAACAGAGCAGATTATTCCTGTGCTTAGTAATTCAGTAGCTCCCTGTGCTGCAGGCAGAGAAGGGATTGGCGTGACTAGCAGGTGAACAAAAATCACTCATTAGAGACCATCTGGGGATGTAACTTTATGATAAGAGGTAAAAATTGCTTTGTTCCCTTATCCTAGCAGCTTAGTAGTAAGGGAGAGGAAAGAGACACCAGATAGCCCAAAAACCAGGGAGGAAAAAGAGACCAAACTGGCCTCTACTAGTAGCCAGAACAATGAAAGAATATATTTTGGTTTATTTATACACTAAAAGGTTCTTAAGTGTTTTCAATAAACTTCCACAGATGAGCCATGAGCTTCTGCAGTGGGAGGACAAGGGTCAGAATGCACCATCCAAGGCGTTTAGAATCTCTAGACATCACTATAACTTGACAGTTTGCTGTGTTGATGGACACTTGAAACAATTTCAGTATGTGGGGGTCAGAGAACAGAAGGATCAAATGTAGCCACAGGTCCTACATAAGGCAGGAGAAAATAGGGCAATACTGTATTGGACTAGGGACTCCCACATCCCACGGAATGCCATAACCATTGGGCTACAGAGTCATTCCCACTTTATCTGTGGGTCAATGGTTATTTAATTATTGATACAAAGTAGAATGGTTTCAATAGAAGAGATTGATAGAGATGAACCCTAAAATATCTTATAACCCAGTGGGAAGAGTCTGAAGAGGTGGGTTCAAATCTCTGTGACACATCAGTCAGTGTGGATGCCCTGATTAGAAGTCATAAGTGTAAAAGAGGGGCAGTGCCGCCACCCCAGCTGTGTGGGGCCTGGTTGGTTAGGTGGCTCTGAAAATGAATACTGAAAATACCTAGCCCATCAGAAAATATAAGCAGGTGAATGCTTAGTTTTAGGGTTGTGCCAGGACTTAGGCCTGAAATAGTAGCTGGGGCTCAAGATTCTTGTACAGTGGCAAATTTTTAGAACCTGAGGGGACCTTACAAGAAGAAAGGTAGGTTTCTAGGTGCCACATGAGGTGCCTACAAGTTTAGGCAGCAGCTGTGTGGGAGTTTTGGAGGATTTGAATTTTGGACTTAAAGTAGCTGTTAAATGCCTAAATCTATTTTTTTTTTTGTAGCCTGAAGCTTTCTGGGGGAGAGAAGTCTTCTTATATGTCTGTGAGGCGTCCAGAAGATTATTCCATGTTTCATAAATAATAACTAATGGCCAAAATGTTCAAAATTGGGTGCCTAAGTTTAAACTTCTAATAACCAGAATTTTAAAGCTATTGATGAGTCTAAAGTTATAGCTAGGCACCTAAATAAGTAGCACTGATTTCCAAAAGTGCACAGCATCCAGGCCTACCAGCCTACTAGAAATTACAGTTAATCTATAACATGATAGCCTCACCAGTATACAAAATATTCAAAAGCATGCAACTTGAAGCCCCTCAGTCCACTCTGGGTTCCCATCCATTAACAGGTCCATGTAATGATCCTATTTCATGGCATTTTAAAGCTCAAATGGAATTAGGCCATGCAATCATCTGCTTTGCACCTCATTGTGGCATCTTTGTTGTAGCTAATGGAACAAATTCACAGAGGCAGGAACTTGGGGCATAGCATTCTCAAAGTAGTGACAATTGCACCTACAAATGTACCGTAATTGTGAATTTAATGGTAAATATTGAAAATAAATTCATAAAATGTAACAATACTCTAATAATAATAAATGTGGATGGGAACAAGTGCAAGAAAACCAGACGGAGAACCTGTATTAGTCTAAACCAAAAAGACCACATTGATAATATCCAAGGACTGTTGAAATTATGTTGGTTAAAAACAGATGATGTGAAGATGGAAGTTAATGAACCAAAATTGGTGTGTCAGATATTAGGCCTAATTAGTACCTGTTGGGGAAAGGACCATAAAAGGAAAACCAAAAAACCAAAAAGGAAGAACATTCAGGAAAACCAACAGAGGCTACTGTTTAAATGGCTGCCACACCCACTAATTCCTGGAACCTCAGACTTTATCCTAATCCTGAGGGATGTCTTGACCAAAGCAGGCCAGAGAGCGGGACCCAGATTACATCACTGCCACTACCAGTTCCAGCTGAATCCCAAACACCAGCTGAAGTGAAAGGAGTTTAATAACAGAAGTAAGATCAACATTAACAACAGCAGCTCAAGCTCATATAAGCTAACTTCTTCTCTTTTCCCCAAAAGGACACTTTAAGAATTTAACAACAGCAACAATAACATATCTGGCTTCTCTCTACTAACTTCTTTTTCACAAAAGGACAGTTATTACCATCTTTGATACTTTATAAGTGGTTGTGAAATCAGGTTTTTTTTGTTTCTTTTAAAACTCTCTCCAGATAAGGGAAAGGAAACGAGAAATGTTAAAATTAAATCTCTGCTTAATACTTTACATTTCAAATGATTTAATTTTTTAAATGCATGTTTTCTTTTTCTTTTTTTTTTCTTTTCTGTATCTTTAATAAAAGGTTTAAAAGATTTTAACGGTGTGCTTGCCATGGTACTAAGCAGTCTGAGTCTTTAAACCCCAGACCTCGTTTAATGCTATTTAATGTTGTATGGGGTTATATTAACATCTCTGGCCCCTATGTTTCATCTAAATAAATATAAGGGAGCCTCAGCTAAGGAACTTACTCAGGCCAGCTCTCCACTTACGTGAAAATTCATTCAACATTAGTTGACAGGAGTTAAGCAAGCTACACAGAGTAGCTTGCATAATTCCTGTCGACTTTATAACTCCTCTTCTATGTGACGTCTTCACTGAGCTGTGTCGACAGGAAATGCGTTCTCATCAATGCAGTGCTATGCCACTTGAAGGGATGGTTTTAACGTGTTGACTTCTGGATCGATTAAGCAGGTCTTCATGAGATTATCCATCGTTAAGAGTTCTTTCTTGATTTGTCTGTGACTCCATGGTAAGATTGTTGTTATAGTGACCCAGGAGTTCGCATTTGTTTCTGGCTTAGTGAAATTTAGTTATAGAACACACCACCTTCTTAGGGTATCTGCCCTATTTTTGACAGTCTGTCCTCAGGGAGGCACTCACAATTGTGGGTCACTCCAGGCAGTGAAACACTAGGATTGTATGTAATCTCTCAAGAGGGGATATGTGACAGATGAGACCTGGAGATTCAAAGCACTACATTGAATAATGTGTCAGACAAGAAAGGACTTTTGAAACAAAAAGTGTTTAAGTGTTTTTCCTGAGGTATGTTTACGGGGGAAGTCAGTGTAAATTCCCTCCTTTGGCTATATAAAACCTAGCCTTTTGAAGCTACATCCTTAGGAGATGACCTTTGGCTGCTGATTACCTGTTACATGAGGCCAAAAGCAAAGTCTCAAGCTGTATAAAGGAAAGACTGAACTATTCATGGTGGTTCTGTTTCTGAATCTGTGACAGGTATGAACCCCGTTTTGTGTTTTGAAGGACTGCCACCTACTAGAGCCCCAGGATGGAGTTGGGATGATCTCATGTAAGTTCTTTTATTGGTTTTAATATGTTTTCTCTGTAATGCTTTCATTTTAAAATAAATTATCATGATTATAATTATAATTATAATTGCGGGAATTATGCTGTGCCTAGCCTCTGGAGAGAAAGCAAAGAGCAGTTTGGTTCCTGGGGATGTAATAGTATCGGCAGGGAATTTTGCAGCCTGGAAAAAAACAAGTCAGGAGGGAGAGAGACACAGACGGCTGAGGAGCTGGGAGCTTAGGTGGGTGATCTCGATGGACCACAGAAGAGTAAAGCAAATGTAGTTGTCCTGAACTGTGACAACTGGTACTTTCAAAATGTGGATAATAATAATAATGATGATGATTAACTAATAATAGATGTGGCATATAAAATCAAAGAAGCAAAATTAAAGTCAAGCTTTCAACATTATCCTTTGCATTTCTTTGCTTTTTGCTTCCAGGAAATGCTTTATAAATGATTTTAGATGGAACAAAAGTACAAAAGTGGGCCTAACTGACAACAGAGGTGAGGTGACGGAAACCCTAATAGCTTCAACTTTTGATTCTGCATGCTTTATTCTATTTAAAAATAATTCCATGCACACAGATTGTGCAATCTGAGAGGTACTTGGATGCTTGCCTAAATATCTAACCAGATGTATCACACTCAGGGGTTGATTATAAACCAAGAAGGATTTTGTTGGAAGTAAAGTGCAAACTCAAAGATTAGTGTCAAAACAGATAATCTTTGTTAAGGTTTAATAAACTGTAAAATTATGCCTTTATTTATTTTGATCAGCTCCTGCAAGGTCTATAAATGAAACTGTCAGTGTAAAGAACATTTTAAAATATAGGCACAATAAGTAAAAGGGGCCTATGTTAGGGAATCCATGCTCCCCAGAAACAATATTAGGGAGCATATAGTCTGCACATAATTCAGGCAAGTAAGGGGTAAACACTTTCAAAGCTAGCCAGGACAGAAGGACTGACTGAAGAAGCTGTTGGGCTTACTGATTAGAAATGCTGATTCATTAAGACCAGTATAGAAACAAGGCTTTACCTCATGAATGAGATGGAAGAAGATTTAGCCCCATAATGAGTCACTGTTGCCTTGATTGATGAGAGAAAAAAAATACGCTCTGTAAATTCACTTCCCCCCACACATCAGTGAAAGAAGAAGAAATGTGTGCTGTTCTGAATGCAAACAAAAGAAGTTGCTAAGGGGAGAGGGAAGCAAGGGAATCTGTACAGAAGCCTGCTGAAATTTTGAGTGAAATTAACTGCAAAAGGATTGCATTCTAATCTTTGTGTTGAATCAGACATTATATTTAATATATCAAATTCTCTTGTGGAATAGAAAACAATGTAAGAGTGATTTGCTAAATGTTACAAAATTACTTAATACTAGATGGAACAGCAGAAGTAAATCAGTAGCTAATTATTCTTTTCAAAGTTTTAAACAAGATTGGAAGTAGTAAAATAACTCTGTTTTTCTGAAATACAATTGCTAATTTAATTTCTGATTGTCTATTGAACCATTTATCAGCTGTAATTTTTACCCTTCCCAGTTTTTATATACTCATATTGCAGTGAGTAGATAGATGATTCAAAAGTTGACCTTTTTTAATTATAAACGTAATCATCATAAAGGCTGAGTGATAATGCAGGAAACAGAATGTACTTCAGAACTGGGTTATTAATTCCATATGACATCTCTGCAACCCCACAAAGAATAACGAATTATTTTTTTTGAGCTTCTCTTAAAACTCTATACATTAATCTCTCAGATTTCAAGTAATCTACATTTACAGTACTGTGTAATAGTTGACATCCATTAGTTTATGACAATGTGATATCTGCTACTTCTATATACACCTATTTTGGGCCAAGTGCAGATATGTACTGAATACAGAGCTTCAATTCAGCTAAGCACTTAAATATGTGCATAAATTTAAGCACATAAGTAATTCAGTTGGCTAATCATGTCATTATCATGTCACCATGTGTTTACAAGCCATAGACCCCAATCCTGCAAAGCATTTAAGTATGTACTTAAACCTAGGCATATGAGAAGTTCCATAATTGTAGTTATGTAAATGTTTAAATGCTTTGCTCGATTGAGTCCTATGATTTGTAAACACATGGTGACATGATGGGAAAGTATGAACATTGGTAATTGTTAATGTTAATATGGTAGCTGACAAATATTATACACAGGGCAAGAGCTATTTTTCATGTACTCATCTTAATTTTCACAATTTAATGAGTGTCATAAGTTAGTTGAAATCCTAACAATTCTGATTAAATGAAAATGTATATTAAAATATTAATCAGGATCACAACATAGCAGATATGATTTTCCTATTACAGATCAGAACTCTAACAATGAAAAATGAAACCAAAAAAGGTAGAACTTCAACATTTTTATCAGTTGATTTTTCTCTCCCATTTTTCATTTTGATCACAAAACCAAGAGTGTTTTACTAACAGATACACCTAGGAAGATATACTAATTAGTCTGCAGTTCCATCTATACTAGTGGTTCTCAAACTTATTGATCGTGCCCCCTATTCTTTGTGTCTGTAGTAGTTTAGGCCCCCACCTCCTGCCATACAAGTACATATACATGAATCAGTTTTAGGCGTCTTTGTTTTTCAACTAATTTTTTTTTCTATTGCATGAATGTGCCAACGATCTATTGTAATAAGAGCAAAAGCAAAACTGTGATTGTGGTCCATGCTTACAATTAAATGTGCACACTGCATCATAGCAAATGGATTAACATACAGATGGCAACGGCTTTGTATAATGCTAGTTTAATAGAAATCTGTCAAAATGCAAAGTGCCATCTAGAGTCAAATGCACAGTACCATCTGAGGACCTGATATGTCTGAAGGAATCAGCTTTGCTACTTATTCATTGCTGTGGATAAAATGTGTTCAGTAAGTTTGATTTTTTGCATAAAGCTTCTCATGCCCCTTCCCCAAATACATTCCACATCTCCCTCCCCCTGCTTGAGAACCTCTGATCTAAGCATATTCTTACTGAGTTATTCCCAGACAACTGCTTTTTCTCCTGAATATTCAACTGTCATAGAAATATGCTACTAAATTTACCCTCATTACAGGACTTTCATAAAAAGAAGAACCAGTTTAAATTTTGAGATGAGACCCATGCAGTTTTTGACAAGCAACAGTTTCCTCCCTTGTACACTGAGAAAAAATTTATTTAAAACCTGCTTAATGGCAATATGTGTCTGGGGTCTTATATAATTATGTTCAACTATGAATGCAATATTGTCTGAAATCTTCAGTAACAAGTCAGGTCCTGTATACATAAGAACGGTTATGCCAAAAACACTTGAGCTGTTTTTTAAACACTTTTTAAAGCACTTACAGGGTTTGATCCAGCAAAATGTTGAATTCCTGTTGCGAGGTGCTTAGTGCTGCCAGCTTCAGTGGGGATAGATGCATTAGATATGTATTGATTGCGTCCCTGACACAATAAAGAACTTAAGCAGATGCTTAACTTTAAGGATACTTAAAGTCACTGCTTAAGTACTTTACTGAATTGGGACTGATAGAAGTGAAATGAGAGTTGAGGCACTCTACCCCTTCTAAAGAGTGGGACCGTATGATGTTGTATGATTAAAATATGACTATGTATATCATTATTGATACCACTATGATATCATTGCAACAAATCTTATACAAAGTATGTCATGTAAGGTATCAATGGAAACAATCTATCAAATGTGATTATCCTATTTATATGCATCTATCTTTGTGTCTGAAGTTATCAATATGACTATCTATCGGCATTTCAATTTTGTTTGTTCCTGGAGTAACACCTACATCCTGTGTATCCTGTCTAACCAGCTGATTGTGAATGGACTATGCAAGTTGATGGCCCATTAAAGGACCCTTAGCTCAGACAATAGACCATAGAAGAAGCCTGTTTCCAACCAATGGGCCTTCCTGTGGACTATTGAGCCAGAAAATGAGCTCCTATGATTCAACAAAGCATGCAAGGGCATGTGACTCGCTCATATGACCCTGGACTCCATCTTGTGCTTGTAATTTTCCATAAACTGAGACTGAAAGATTCCACTCACATGGAAGAAGCTATATAAGGCCCTGGAAGCATCACTATTTTACCTGTTTTCTGCTCTATTCTCTGAACTATGGACTAACACTAAATGGAGAGTTCCAAACAATGGACTAAGGGCCTTCCAATCTTTTGGAAGTTACTAAAGACTTTACAAGCCATCATTCTATAACTTCAATTGCTACAAACCTGACTCACGAACTTTGCAGTGATTGTACATATATAATAGCTTTGACCATTTTATCTCTCTTTCCTTTCTTTTTCCCTATGAATAAATCTTTATATATTAGATAATAAAGGACTGGCAGCAGTGTGATTAATGAATAAGGTCTGAGTTATAGATTGACCAGTCTGTGTGGCTCACCTCTTGGGATTAGAAGAACCCTTTGTTTGATGAAATTGGTTTTAAATAACCACTCATCATAAAGACTTGTGTCCGGGTGGTGAAAAAAGGTCTGGGATACCTAAGGGCACTGCATTTCTGACTTCTTGTTAACCAGTGTGGTGAGATGGAAGTTTACTTTTGTTACTGGCTTGATATATCTTACGAAAGAATAGCCATCAGTTTGAGGTGAGTTTGGCCCATTTCTTGACAGTTTGTTCTGAATCTGATAACCTCAGCTGTGAAGCATAGTGACAGCCCTAGAAGCTCATACAGCGAGAAATAATTTATTTAAAAAAATCCAATACAAAAAAGAAGTTTTTGTATAAATGCTCAATTAAAATAAAATCAATAGGATAAGATGTTGTATGGCCATAGAGGAATAACCACAATTCTTGATTGATCTAATGCACTTGGCCTTTGGCTGAGTGCTTCCCAAAGCTCCAGAGACGTGGGCAGCATGTGGGTATTGTGCTACAGCTGCACACATTTCTTTGCCATTTATAATTTCATACTCATCCATAATTGAAAAGCTAGAATGTTTAACAATGTTATTTAAATAAATTCGTGGTACATAGTAAGACTTTTCTGTTCTTTTGAGATTGGAAATCTCCAGATGAGACTAGAGATAAAAGGTAAATGTTAGGCAGAAGCTCAAAGCAATAGATTTGTGAGGCGAATGACAGAAAATTAAATGAGATTTTTAACATGATCAAGGCTGCTGGAACAATTTTTATAGTGGGGGTGCTGAGAGCCATTGAATCAAACTGTAAACCCTGTACATAATGGAAACCACTTCAAGCCAGGGGGTGTTGTAGTATTCCCAGCACCCTTAGTTCCAGCATCTATGAACATAATATTTCATTGTCTAAGAGCCTGAAAGTCCATCTGGACAACTTCAAATGCAGGAGTAAAATAAGGAGAGAGAGAATTAGGATTTTGGTCAAGTGGCCAAAACTCGTTTATAACTTTAAACACCAAACAAGAATTTCTAAAGACAATTCATCCTGTGAAAGGGATAAAGACAATGGGACCTCAAATGCCTAAAGTTGAGCATGGTCTTGAATGTTTAGGGTTGTTTTGTTTGTTTGTATTTTCTGTATTGGACAAGAGTGCTTAACAACGTACAGGATGGAGCTTGCATTGGCTAGTGAAATAGTGAATAACTCTATAGCTCAGTGGTTAAGGAAATCACATAGGAGACTCAAGTTCAAGTCCCTTCGCTAATGAATGTTATTATTCACACCAAGTGGAACAGCTTAGTAGTTAGGACACCTGTCTTTAATGTGGGAGATCCAAACTCATATCTGCACTGCATATCAGGCAGAGTCTTTCACATCATGAGTGAGCCTAATCAATAGGCTAAAGGTTACAAGGATGGTACTGTATTGGGCAAGGCCCAATCTGGTAGGCAATCTCTGACAATGCCCAATGGAGCAGGTCCAGCAGGATAATAGGTAGAGCAATGAGAAGTTTGAGGATCCCACTGGGACTTAGATGTGAGCTATGTGCCCAGGTATCTGATCCTTTATGACTGTGTTCATGCCCACTTGTATAAATTCAGGTGTTTTGAGGACTTCAGCAGCAGCAGTTTAGGCTCAGAGGGTATTTGGACAGGGTTTGGTGTGTGTTTTGGAAATCTAAATTTTAGTTTAGGTAACTCCCTTTGTGGATCTAGCATAAGACACTAAGAATTGAGCCTCCAAGGTTAAACAGTGAATCAGTGGCAGAATCAAGAATACAGTTCCAACTCCCGTCTTCTAAACACTAACAATATTCCTAAGCATTGTAAGGTCTTCTGAATTAATGCAGTGCTGCAGAGTACAGGACCAGCTACTAAAGCATACTAAAGTACTAAAACCAACCACTGTCATATTAGAGTGGGGGAAGTATAGAATGAATCATTTCCTTTTAACACTGATCAAGAAATCTTATTATACCAAAGGAAACAGTATTATTCCTAAATCTACTCTTTCTCCCTTTTGTGATAATTGGACATACACACCGACCCTAAATGTGGGCTCAGTTGTGAAAAGTGAGTAAACGTTCATAAAAAGGCACAGTAATTTCTAACAATAAATGTTGATGGGAAAAGTGCAAAATGGAGATGGAAAGAATTAGTCGAAGCAAAAAGGCCTACTGATATAACTCAAGGACTGTGTCAACATCATTCATGGCAAACAAGAATAATGTGAGAGCAAAAATCAGTGGACAAAAATTGGTGTACCAAATAATGAGTCCTAATTGGTGGGCAAAATAGCAGTGGCATGGGCTATTCCATCCCTCACTCCTCCTCCCTTTTGGTGACTTTTAAAATAAAAGACTTTGGGAAGAAAATCTACAAGTGAATACAATAGCAGCTGGCTAGAAGTTGGATGAGCAGGAAAGATTGAGCTTCACCATCATGGCTGCCACCCCAACAGTTTCCTGGACCACCGGGATCGATGGTGTTACCACTCAGTCTTTGTTGTCGTGATTCTGAAAAACATCCCAAACAAACCCAGCCAAAAAAGGGGGACTCATATGACACTGCCACCTCCAATGCCTCTGGATAAATTCCACACACCATCTGGGATGTGAGACTTTGATGTCCCATTCCCCCACATGCACTTTTGCTTCCCCATTTTATTTTTTTCTCTTTCTTATCTCTCTCTTTGTGCTTTCTGTTTAATTGGATTCTGGTTTAGCCAGCCAAGACTGCATATCTTTTCAACACTGCTGTGAGCCTGTGACCAGAGAGGCAGATAAAAGCAATGTCCTAAATACCCCACTGCTGGTACTATTTGCCAGGTCTCAGAGTGGCTAATAAGACAGTGTGCTGTGACTGGGTTATTTTAGGCCATGAGGTTGCAAGTGAAAACTGATACCAGAGACAAGGTGATTTCTTTGCTCTTCTTTTTTCTCCCCTCCTGTGTGAATTTGTCTTGTTTTGTCTAGTAGGAAACAGGATTAGACATTAACAACAGCAATAACAGCAACTCCCGCCCATCTCAGCTAACTTTATTTTTCTTTCCAAACAAAAGCAGTTATTACCATAGAAGACTATGAAAGGCTGTCCATCTACCCCTACCCCCTTCATTCTAAAGAGTCTCTGCAGCTAAAGGAAAAGGGAACAGTTGTTGTTAAAATAAAAGCCTTACTTAATACTGTATATTCTGAATGCTTTAACTGTTTTTTCCTTCTTTTCTGTATCTTTATTAAAGTTTAAAAAAAGTGAATGTTGTGTTTGCTATGGTACTAAGCAGGCTAAGAACTCTATACCAAACTCAAACCCTGTTTAAAACCATTTAATGTGGACTGTGACTAGGTCATGTTAACTCTTAACTCTTTTAAGAGTCCATTTATCCCATCAAAATTAATATAACATCCTTCTCTGTCTTACTTCAGAGCTACCACCTAGAACATCCAAAGTCCCTCCCACCTCTCCTTCAACAGATTTAAAGACAGAATGCATGTTCTCACAAAAATAAATCCTTAATTACTATCTGTTCATCTTCCTTTTCTCTCCTTTACTTTTCCATTTTACCTTCACTCTTCTTATTTGACCTCTTCTGTTCATTTAGAAGTTGGTCCTGCACAATGTATTCAACCCATACATGTACTCATATCAAATAAAGTAAACTTTCTGGAGGTGTATAACTCCATAGCCAAATGTCAATTCTGCATTTATATGTGCTAGAAGTGTCAAAGAACCTACAAAAATTCAACTTTCCCAGACTATATTATGTCTGCCCACAACAGAAATTGACATTAAAGTGCTGTCCCATTCACAGCCCTGAGTGAAACAGAGTAGCCAAGTTTATGACAATTAGAAAAACTATGCATTATCTAGATGATGGCCTTACCTTGGAACTGCCCAGTAGGCTTAGCCCATCTGCACAGTTATTGATCTGATATCTAAAGCATTTTATGTTTGTTTTTACATTTGGCTGAATGAAAGAACCCCACATAATACATTCAGATTTTACAGATGAAGTAAAGCATGTCATTAAAACCTTTGCACATTATAAAATCCTTTTCCTATTATAGAAATATTATAAGAATATTAATATCTGAAAAATGAGAAATGAAATTTTGAATCAGGCTTGTAAGAAACAAAGCTACTGTTTTTCTAAGAACTAAAGGAACAGGGAAAGTGTAACTTGGTGAAGTAGTTTGGCCATAGTACATATACTGTGTGTTAAGGCATCAATTAACTACACCTCACTGGAATCATATTCACTAATGATCAGTACGTACCACTTCAGTGAAGTTCGTGGGTTCATCTTTTGGATTGCTGAGACCCCTGCGGGTATAGTCACATCTTTCAGTATATTTTTAGCAAAGTATTTTATTTCCTAACCATCTCTACAAATGAAGTGAAGTCAGATGTGCTAACCTTTGGTTGACGAAGTCATTTCAAGTGGTCTTTAACTATAAAAAGTACAGAGGCTTTTTTCCAGAAGCACTCAAAAAAAAAAAAAACCTTCTATTAGCAAGGATGACTTTTTTGCTCACTCTTGTACTTAAAAGTTTTCCCTCTTAGGAGAAGTTCATACAAAATTAATTGGTTATCACAGCAGAATGAATCACAATCCCCTAGCATGGCAAAAAGCAGGTGGGGAAGAGGAGTGGTTGTTTAATGCTTATGACATGTTCTGTCAGTGAGCACTGGAAATTTAGAGCTAGGAGAAATAAAACAAAATTGCTAAGCTTAGATATGAACAGCCTTTCTAGAGATGTTCTGTTTCATATATGTGACCTGATATTTCTTTGATCATTTTTATTGTTTATATGATCTTTAAGGCAGAGATAATATGGAAGGCAGCCTTAATGCTAAGTTTCAGAGACATGTATCATACTGCACGGACATGAAGATGACACCACAACTGTTGAAAATGATTGCAGTCACAGGCTACTTTATGTACAGGCTACTTCATCTTTTTCAGTTATAAATTATAGGTTAACTTGACTCTTATGTTGACAGCAAATCATTTGATTTTTGCTACTTCTAACTGTATAAATCTATGAGAGGGAAAACTGAATGTTTCAGTTCCAGATTCAGGAAGGTGTTGTACAATCTCAACTCCCATTGTAGTGTATGGAAGTTAAAGAAGCTCAACATTTAATAAGAGCAAGCCCTGAGAAAGGATAGCATGAATTTGACAATACTCATTGGTATAGCTTCTGTAGCCATAAAATACTGTGTAAAAATTTGGCACATCTACAATCTATATACATTAAGTATTGAATAAGTATCATTCTGAAACAAACAAACCTACATTTAAAACAGAAGAAAAGTGATTAGAAAGATTAACAAAATGCTAATAGGGAAAAAACCTAAACTTCCTTTGACTTCCAGCTTGATCAGTCTTTAAATAGTGGTAAATAATTCTGAACAAACATCTTTGCAAAGGTCACCTGTGGTAATTATACCATCAAATATGAGTTGTATAAATGAAAGCACATGCTTTAAAAAATCCCAATACTGACTTCAAGACTCTTTAAAAGATGCTCTTATATGAATATTTCTGTGTCTAGAGGCTATAAGTGTTTATGCACATAAAGAAACAGAAACAAATAAAATTGCACTATTGGAGTTGCAAAACATATGATGTTTCCTCTTCTAGCAAATGCACAAATACGACACCCTTATCTTCTCACCATGTAGCCTGAATTAATGCTTTAGATAGCCAGGGTTAGATCCTTACTTGACACAAATTGGTGTGGTTCTAGTAACTTCAACGTCTCTAGACTGATTAACACCTACTGAAGATCTGGCCTCCAGTCTTCATGTAACGGGTAGAGGTGTCCAAAGGAATATTTTTATCAATGATAATCAAACTGTCTAAAGGAAATTTAATGAGAAATTCTGCCATACATTCCAGCAACTACTGAACATGGATGAATAAAAAACAAAACCCCAACCTAAAGATCCAAACGCTGCTGGAATTGAAACCATAACCATAGCTGGATACATCCCCAACTTTTGTAGGAGATGCTTTGAAATCGGTATCCGTCTTTGAATTCCAGGATACCGGCCCTTTTCTGATAATTGTTAACACAAGTATTTTGGCAATGACTGCATGATTTGGAGAGGGCAGTGGGGGTGACCTAACCTGTAGATGAAGTGGCTTGAATCCCCTAAAGAAGTGGATGCAAAGATGAAAAGGAAGACTGAGAAATTAAATATTGTTAAGAACACTATGTAATACAAAAAGACTGACCCCCTTAATAATTATGTGCCCTATTCAACCACTTACATTGCAGTAATCACATTGACATCCATGCATTAACATTACTGAGTGCAAAATTCCCTCCCTGGATTGGGTTTTGGCAATGATAAATATTCCTTTAGATAAAATTCATAGAGAAGGTTTAAGATTAAGAAACTTTTCCTCTTAGAAGAAACCACATCAGCTAACCAGAAACCCTGAGGGAAGTCAGCCGATTTTCCCAGTTAATCACACTGCCTTTTTGCTTTTGCCTCACAAAATGCTTGCACAAATTCACTCCTTCCCTCTCTGGACTATTCTCATTGTGAGTCTGAAAGCTATAGCTCTTGTTCTCCAAAGAGCATTGTGGTAAGGAATGTATGATCTTCAGAACCTCTCTTCTGCACCCTTGATGCACAGCTTTCATTCATACTCAGCAACACAGATGTGCTAGGGAACCTCTTTGTCTGACAGCTCCAATGAAGAAGCATGAAACAGTAAAAGATAGTAGCAGAGATGGTGAGAGGATAGGAGTCTGCCTTTTCCTGACATAGGGCAGAAATTCTTTCCACAGCTCTAATTACCACACGCACCATTGTCAACAGAAAGTATGAACAGTTGTCAATAGCATACAAAAATTCCAAAGTTACTAGTAGTAATTTAAATATGTTTCCTAAGGGCTATAATGGTCAGAATCTTGAATTTGAACAAGCATTTTCTGTGCATTCAGAGAGCTCCAAAGAGAAAAGTGAATACTGCTGAGGAGTTATGAGGTGCAGAAATAAGGAGATGCTTACAGAGATGATTTTTTTCCCCTAATTATGCTGAGGCAGTACTCATTGAATTTATTTTTGTGGCAAAATAGCAAATACCATATCTACTCACACTGTCATAGAAGCTTTAATAAAATGGATTTACATCTTAATGAAAGCCATCCTGTTATCTGGTGCTGCTCACAAAATATATTGTATTTAGACCAAAGAGTATGACATACAGTGAATGCCCACTGGATTTCAACAAAACACAAAGAAAGATTCAGTCAAACAGGATTTTGGCGGTTGTTTACAATGGACTTGATCTTGCATCAAGGCCTGATCAAAAGCACAGTGAGATCAATGGAAAGACTCCATAACAGGATCATTAATGCTTCATGGATACCAAGTTATTTCTGTTCAATAGTAGAAGCAGGTGTGTAGTCATGTTTCTCTTTTGGATGTTGAAGCTGATGTTAGCACCACAGTCATGTGCTTTCTGGACTTGATCCTGCACTCATTGAAGTCAATGGCAGCACTGCCATTTCTTACCTTCTATGCCCATTTGGTACTTCCACTTTACCCAGCTATGGTTCTTCTGATGATGGAAAATTCTGTATTCATTACACTAGTACATCTCTCTTGCTATCAGAGTACTAACTGCTTTTCTGTGTAGCAGCAATTTGCCTCAAATACTTAAAGAAGAACCATCTTCTTTAAATATAAACACACAAAAACAAATTATGGAAATAGGTCCAACTGATACAAAGAATAAGAAACAGATAGGAAATCAAGGCAATAAATGTGTTGTAAAGTCAATAAGTATTATGTGTGCAACATCTTTGGGGGACGGGGAAGGGAAAGCATTAAGGTGGAGGGATGAGACAAAATAGACTTCAGTGGGAAGGGAATTCCAATTCCTTGCTGTTAGGCCCACCAGAACCAAAACACAAATGCTTATCTATCTCAGATTGCATAGTGAAATCTTTTAAGAGTGAGTAGTGTGTGAGCTCAAATACACATCAGTACTGGGCTGGAGGATCAATGTTCCAAGGGCCTAAATCATTAAGAATCTTAAAAACCAGTAGTGTAAGTTTGAAGTCATGGTGACATTTTAAGAGAAGCTAGTACGAAAATGCAAAATATGAAAATGATAGCTCCAATGAGTGAGTGCTGTGGCATTCTGGACAAGATGTTTGTGGATGCTGTGGCATTCTGGAGCATGTTTGTGGATAGCAAATTACAAATTACAACACCCAAACCTGACAGTCACAAGATATTGCTGTTGTGTGGTAATCAGAGAATAAATAAAAGGACTACTGGCATAAATTGTGCATCTGAAAACGAACACTTTCACAACACCTCCATCTGAAACATGGCTTACCATGGAGATGACATAACTAAAATTAATGTGAAGATTCCTAACCTGACTCTGTAATCTAATGGAGTCCCCTCAACTAGTTGGGCCAGAAATGATAGTTTCTTTTTATAGGTGATTGTGATTCAACAGCTAGATTGCTGACCTGCCAGGGTTAGGATGAAATGGCTCCTACATAACCTCTTGGTAAAACGATTCAAGCATTTCTTCAGGACAGAAACCAAACTCCACTGGACAAAAAGATATGGGGCCCATTTCACTGAAGTTAATGGGAGCTTTGCCATTGATTTCAATCTGAAAAGGAACAGGGTCAAATAACTGTCATCAGCATAGTAAAATCTTGATACGCAATGTTCAAAATTATCTCATCAAAAGGCTTCAAATACATGTGGAAAATAAGAGATAAGCTTGATCATTTTGCAGTGCCACATTTGTGTATATTTATATTTAACAAAGAAATGTATATCTTGTATAACAATGTGTATATTGACTTTACATATTGGACTTTGCTTATTCCAAGACCAAAGAGTTCTGTATCAGAGTATAACAGATAGGCAATTATCAGCACAAATGTTCCAGTTACCACATGTCCCTACAATAAGGTAACGGGTATTACACACCATGTGGCCACCATATGATAGTGAGCAAAGCAATATAATATTATAATTGAAAGTAGTATGAAAATGACATATGGGAAAAATCAAAGGAACCAAGCAAATAATTTTGCTGAAATATTTAGTGTTACAGAGACTGGTAATATCAGGTTATGGATGTCAAGTTATAATGCCTGAGAAGTTTGTTTAAATTATTGTCTTATTTATTAAATTATACAATTAAAGATACATTCCCTCTTTCATTTACTGTACACTGAGGAAAAGGGTTTATCTCAGGTTTTCTATAATTTATTATTTTAAAATGTTACTTATCCTTAAATGCACAATTAGCATATAGCCCTTCAAATTTAATTGTTCTAGGGGGGAAAAATAAAGAAAACCCCTCTCCTGCTATGATGTGTATTCTGGACTGGAAATCTGAATTTTTCTAACAAACCTAATTGTCTGTCTAGCAACTGCTCTCTAATTCATAGCAACATAAACTCATGGAAAATTATCAGCTACTTATACTGATAAGCATGTTGAATGTACTCCATTGTATTATTAAAGACTTGTTTGAGACTAATGAAGAGGATGTGATAAAAGCTTACAAATGATCAATTAGAGTGGGAATAATTGTACTTTTACCTAACTGCTACTAATGGTCAAGTACTGCAAAGAGTGCATGCTATTTAAGGGCACTCTGAGACAATGTATAGCCTGACAACGCACAGTTGTGGCCTGTAGACTTTATACTTCTATCTTCTTTGTGTCTCACAACTGCAGAATCTTCATTAAAAAAACAAAACTACTTTGCTTTCTTAAAATGAACTGTGCAAACAATCAAGAGGTTTGGCGAGCTTGTTTTAAATGCATTTAATTGATATAGAGCTATGCAGTACCCCCTTTGTGCAGTAATAGACTAATAATTTGTATTTTTAATAGATGTAAGACAAAGAAAACACATTTTAAATGAAGAAAAGTAATGAGTTATTAAAACCATTTTGTAGAAATAAATAACAAATGAAAAAAAGAACACTTTCTCTTTAAAAACAATAATAAACAAGTTAGCAAACAAAATCAGAGGAAAGAGGATAAGCTTCTTAGTGTTATCATCACAGCTCCTCAGATCAGAACCTGGAATGAAGCTGTCAGGGTGACAAAGTGTGTGGGATTAATGGTAGCAGCAAAGAAGAGTATAAACAGGGATTCTAATTTTCAGTTTCAACCAAAAACATATAATAAAAAATGTGGATTGTATTTTTTTCCAGATCTGGTGAGGCAACAGCAGGATTCCTTTCAGAAAACTTGTAATGAGAGTTACATCCTGTTCACTATACAGATTGTAGCTTAGGGGTAGTCAACATTTTCCTAATGAAATGTTTTTTCACCAGAAAAATTACTTTTTGTAGAAAATGAAAATTTTCACATAAAAAACCCCTAGTCATCACAGAAAGTTTCAATTTTTGGCAACACTAATATGTTTTTAATCAAATTTATTATTACATTTTTTTTCTTGCCTATTCAGTAACAAGTTCAATGCCATCAACTTTTTTGTTTTTGGTGAAAAAACTGAAAATAGACCCAATTTGAAAGCTGCATTATAAACACAAGTTCAGCAATCTTTTTGATAATGTTTTTGTGTGTGTGTGTTTCGAGCAGTTCTACTTCTTTCTAATGCTCTCCCCAGTTCATTTCTTGGGTGGACATAGGAGCCTTGTGGTAACAGGCTTTTTTGTGCATGTTTGTTACAAACAATAGCAAAATTACACATACCCTTTCTCCTCTGAAGATCATAACCCCTTTTAAAAATCTAAGGTCTGTATTCTGCAACTGCATGCAGGCAGACACCTGTATCTGCATAGAGCCCCGTTGATTGCATAATCAGAGCCTGCCCACATGGTTCTTCATGCATGACTGGGGACTAAGGCCCTTGAACTGACTGTAAGAGCTTCTGTGGTACAGACCACATGAGCTTTCTGGCCAGTCCAGGCCACAGCAGTGGAGATACTCCAGAGCGTGCAAGCACTCTGCTAATTCAGCCAATTCCTCTCTGCTGAAGCCATCCAACTCACTGTCCATACCACCCAGGTGCCATATATAACAATTGAGTTTTGATGAATGACAACAGGGGAAGCACTGAGCAGGTGCTAGGTTTCCTCAGCTTCCTAATGAGATATTTATGATGATTATTGTTAGAGGTCCCCATCTCTCACAGTTCCCAGATATGTTCACAGAGAGAAAGCAGCAGGCCAGCGTCCAAAGTGGAGGCAAAGCAATGTTTATGGGGACTAAACAAGCAAGCATAAACCATAGCCCTTCACACCAGTTGGGCTTCCTTTTCCATAGCAGTAGCTCTGTAGATCTGATAGATCCCGTAACTGTAGCTCTATACGCTGATAGAGCTCCCTCTTCCTTCACCCATAACTCCATACACTGAATGATCTCCCTCCTGCCCCTCCTTCTTGGTAGGCTTAATTATACCTGTAATGCATGCCACTGGTACCACCCCTTACAATTTATGGTCATATTCTGTTTTGAAATGTCTTGTGTCTGGGGGCTTCAGTACCACCTCTTTTGTACTCCATAGGAGGAGTAGGGAGTGATGTTATATTTTGGCCATGGTCGCTTTTATGGCCTTTTACTGTTTCTTTCTCACATCTCCTTTTACCCCCACCCCCTTGCTCCTCTCAACCAGTTGCTCTGGTGTCTGTCTTGAAGAGGAGTTAATTTGCGCATTCATATATCAAACCCCACAGTATAACTCAAAACATTTTAACTACATCCCTTATCTCTTCTCACAGTAATAAAGAAAACCACTCTGGCTGTGGGTGTGCAAAGGTAACATACGACGTCTTTGTTCTTTGTTTACATGTGTATCTTGAAGATCTTAGCTTTTAAGTGGACAAGCAGGCCCCGAATACCATCTCAGGCTGATACACAAGCCTAAATACTTATACTAATCTAAATTCTATGCTGCTAATCCTAACAATTATTATTAGGGTTTGAGTTGGATTATTGATGAGACACCAGATAACCCATGCTCAATCAGCTTTATTGGTCAAAGATAAAACATCACAACATGGAAGGAAAAAGGTTAATGTTTTACCAATCCAGTTTGGCAAACAGTTTCACAGCACTCAATCTCTTCCAAAATTATGGGCTCTTCTGCTTATTGTATACTACCATTGTTCACAACAAAATGGAAGATTCACAAATCCCATGCTATTACCTAGGATTTATGCACCAGTACGTACCAGTTTGTTATCTTATTTTGCACGCAGTTTTCCAGAACTCAGAAAAATTAGAGATATCTAATTTGGTACAGACAAATTGGTTTAACATCAAGACATTTTATCTTTATCCTGTCTTTCTGGTATGCCTCTGTGCCTAATGCTTCACATCTCCTCCTGATTAAACAAGATAAAGTAAAAAGCATCCTGGGAAAAACTTAACATGAATTCAATTAATAAAAATACAAACTTATTTTTGTAAAATTTCCATAGTATAGACAAAGCTTTTGGAACCTGAGTGAAACCCAGCAGTTTCAGTTCACAGAAGTTTTTGTTGTGCTAATATAACAATAATCCAGACTGTACGTTAGTAGAGTATTTGTATATGTCTTAGGTGCTTTGAGAAGAAAAAGACCAAAAGCTGTCTTCAAACACCTGAGAAGTGCATCAATACTAATGTGCGCTCTGAAGTGTCTTATTATTATTAGCATATGGGATATTAAAATTTTAAAAATATATATGAGAGGGTGAATAGTGTTGTGGATAAAGCATTGGTCTGCAACTCAAGCGATATGGGTTTTAATTCCTGGCCACAGATTCCCTTTGTGACCATGTGCAAGTCACTAGGTGCCAAATTCAAAACTTATTTAAAAAATGGGATTCTTTACATGTGATTTGGATTATGTCTGTCACAGTTTTGTGACTCAGTCTCCATCTATATAATGAGAATAAGAACACTTCATTTTCTTCACCCATTTTCTCATCTATTTAAACAATAAACTCTTTAAGAGAGGGGCTGTTACTTTTTGTGTCTATATAATGCCTACTATAAGGGGGTCCTAATCTCAGTAGTGGCCTCCAGGAGCTACTCTATTACAAATAATACATGACAATAAATTGTGATTTTATTCAAACATATCTATGTGCCCTGCATTCAAGTGATTAGTGGAGGGAAGATAAAATAGGATGGGGGGAACCATAAGCATCCTATCTCTACTATTTTGAATATATTTATTATTACTGACAGTCCTTTATCTCCTTGTGAATTTCTGGACCTATGGACCCATCTCCATTTGGCTCTGGAGATGAAGGCTTGTTTGTTTTTTCCCATATGTGGAGGAAGAGACACACACATGGAGCCATGAACAGATCTGAAGGACACAATTCACAAATGCTCCTGTTGTCCATTTTCACTTACATTGAGGGATATATTTTCTATATATGCATGTGATTTGATGTCAGATCCTTTTTTCTTTCCCAAATGGAAACCTGGTGAGAGGGATTAGTAAGAAGAGTAGAAGGACCTCGCCTGTTCAGCAAAGAAGAATGTTTCAGGCTGTAAAATCCTCATTGTAAATGGGCATAAACTAATACCTCAGGGAAAAACAATTAATTCTTCCTATTTTTTTCTGTACTTGTCTTCTGTTGTGTTTTTGATGGTAAGGACATTTTCATGAAAGGAAAATCTTTCTTTCTGAGTTAATGGCTTAGAATGCTAGGTCCTCAATTAAAGTAATAATCCTGTGCTTGTGACATCACTCATTTCCTCATCAGCTAATTCTGATGTTATAAACAAATGATTATGACTTTAGGTGGAGATAAAACAGCACAAGCAGAAGACCTCTTTAATAACAGACCCCCATGTTTATTCAAATATCCATAGAATAAAAAATCTGATGATGGAGCAGAAGAGTCAAAATTGATCCTAAATACAATATATTTAACTAAGTCTTCTGTTAAGTGACTGCTGGTCTCTGGCAAAATTGTAAACCATATTACCTAAATAGTTCTCAAGTCAGTCCTTGGATTTACTTCAATAGGAACTATGGTTACAGAAAAGTAAAAATGTTATTTGTATTGGCACATAGCGAAAGGTTATTGTTTTATTTTTAAGGGGGGGATAGGCCATGAAATCTTCTAATATAATTTAAAAATGTGAGCAGCAGTAATTCATACATATCAAATTGACTAGATTGTGTCTATATACATACCAATTATCAGCAAAATTTCTCTTACAACTAGAATAAAATTATGGGTTTTCTTTTATTCAATATAATTCTGGACATTATTTCAGCATTAGATGTGAACAAATTACTTAGTTTCTTCAGTAATTATGGTGGTTTTCTTCATCTCCTTTACATTCGGTTTCTGTCATTCTGGAAACTGTAAAAATCAAAGGAACGTGATATTGTAGCTCCCTATATAATGGTTTGCAGATTAGGAATGGGAGATGTTCGGAATGGAGTTTAGCAGACATGGAATGATATGAGAGAAATCCCGTATCTCCGTAAAACAGAGATGAAGGTAGTATCTGTATTACTGCAGAAAGATATATATTAGCACTTCAGCAATTTATGCCTCTATCGCCACTGGTGGAACCTTCTTCCCATTTTAAGTACATCTTACAATTCAAGGAAAGATTCAGATTCAGACTGCTCAGAAATGTCTTTATGATCAAATCCTGCTTTGTCTTGCTTTTAAATTATTTTTTTTAGTTCTCACAGAAAGGGCTAGGATAAGAAAATGGTTTTATTCACTGTGGATCCATTCCTGCAGTCCTTTTTTTTTTTTCAGGGCAAAAATCCAACTCCCTACTTTAACTCCTATTGAAATTAATACACGGACTCCTATTGCTTTTATTAGGAGTTGGATTGGGCCCTGTTTGTGTAGAAGCCAGAAAACACTCAAACTGATGAGATTCCATTGCATGGAAGAATAGAGACCAACTCTACAGGGAGCTTCCCTTGTACTTTGATTTAATGGAGTCTGGGTGAAATACAGCTGCAGAAGAGATGGGCCACTACTTATTGTCACTCTGCAGAACAAGGCTGAAAATGTGCGAGTGGCTAGACCTGCTCTAGGAATAGCTGAATAGCTCTGCTGCTGTTTCATGCTCTATAAAGGACATTTCCCCTTATTTCCCCCTTCCCTATAGCCCCCACTGCACTAAACAAAGCTACTGAGACTTAGTGTGGAAGGAAGGATTTCACCCTTATCCCTTACTGAGGTAAAACTGCCTTTGGCTTCAATGACAGTTTTACTTGAATAATTAATGTAGGATTTGGACCTGTGTTTCTTCAGCAATAGCTAACAAAGGGAACCTGAGGAATCAATACATGTTGCTTGCCTTAAAATTATCCTTTGCCAAATAAACTGCTGCATTGAAACAGCAGTTTCATTTTCAGCATGAATACAGTGCAAGTCCAGCTTCTCCAAAGGAGTGTTATTAAAACAGAGGTAGTACCAGAGTGCTCTGTGTATCACCAGGATCCTGAAATATAAAACTTCAGGTTGAAATTCTGCAGAACAGCAATGGGCTTACATATATGTAGTTGGCTGCCACTTCACACCAAGAGTCCGCATTAACAGTAGGACTTTTCAAAATACAAAATTCTTTCCCCATTTACACTGATGTTAACTGTTTAATCACTGTTAACCTTTTAGGTGATAACTGAAACAAAAAAGCATTTAACACTTTGGCCATTGTTGCATTTTCTGTTATTTTCTTCCCCTCCTTACTGAATAATGGTAAAACTTTGTCCTTGGTCTTCCTCTTGCTTCTCATGCATTTGTAAAATGCTTTCTTGTTACCCTTTATATTCCTAGCTCTTTTAATCTTGCTTTGTATCTAGGCCTTTCCAATTTTGTCTCTACATACTTGTGTTGTTGTTATTTTTAAATTCATCCATTTTAATTTGACCTAGTTTCCACTTCTTGTATAACTCTATTTGAGTTTCAGGTCAGAAGATCTCCTTATTAAGCCAAGGTGGTCTCTTATCATGCTTCCTATCTTTCCTATGAATTGAGATAGTTTGCTCTTGTGCCCTTCAAGTGTCTAAAAAAATAGCCAACTTTCCTAAACTCTTTTCCCTGCTAGACTTGCTTTCTACCTACCAATTCTCTGAGTTTGCTAAAGTCTGCTTTCTTGAAATCCATTGTCTTTATCCTCCTGCTTTCCCTCTCACCATATGTTAGAATAAAAAATTCTATCATTTCATGGCTGCTTTTACCCCAGATGCCTTCCGCTGTCAGATTCTCTAGTATTTCCTCCATTTGTTAGAATCAAATCCATAATAGCCTCTCCCCTGTGCCCTGCTGTACTATTTTCCCAACAGAGGTGTGGGTAGTTGAAGAATCTCATCACCACCAAGTCTTGTGTTTTCATGATTTTATTAATTTTGTAGTTGTTCACCCTTCTTTGACAGCCAGGACTCACAGGGCTCTCCCCTGGAATCACCAGTATATCCCAGGTCAGAAGTACAAACTTAAACCAACTTCTGCACTCTTTCAGTTTGAACTCTCATCCCTTTTCAGGCTCCTCTGCTTTTTCCCTTCATTAAGCACCTCCCAGTTCTCTCTCCTTAGAAGTCCAGATCCTGTCCTTTTATCTAGACTTACCAACAGAGCCTACTCCACTTATACCCAGTGGCTGCTCTGTATTCCTCCTAGCTTCTTAACACATCTTCAATCTTAACTATCCCCCTAAGTTCCCTCCTTGAACCTTGCAATCACTCCACTCTCTAGAGCTAAAAATAACATTGGAGAGCTCTTCCTTTGTAGCATCTGGGTGCCAGATTTCCCACCTTTAAAGAATGACCCAGCTTCTTTCCAGGTGAGCTTCATCATTCATTAGACCTGACACCCTTCAGGTTTAAGTGCGTGGGTTCATTGGTCTCTCAGGTGCACTTTACCCCATTGAGAGCCAGGATGTGTTATACACCCTATTACATTAACCAATGGTCTTTCTGTGTAAGAGGCCAGACTGAGACTTAGGTGATCTGGGTTCTATTCCTAGTTATGCAAAAAAGCTTACTGTTATCATCACCATGGGCTAGTGTAACAAGATGGCCTTCCCCTATAAGGGCTGGGAGGCCTGGGACAGTCCTGTTTAATTAATCACATCCTGCCTCACCTGTGCTGGAAGTAGGACTTTAAAAGGGAGGAAGTCCAACAGTTATTGCCTGCAGAAGTTTCAACAGAGACTTTCTGAGGGGATGAATAATAGCAGAGTGAAGTTCTCCCACCACATTAAAAGACAAGTCACTGAGAAGAACTGATCTATCATACTGAATACATGGTTTTGTATGCAGGAGCTTGAGAAAGCTATCGATATCTGCAATAATATATCCCCAGGTACAGATAATATATGTAACATAATGTTTAAATATCTCTTGTAAAGTAGCTTGAGGGTTCTTTTGGAATTATATAACAGTGTACGGAGAAAAAGAAGTGATACCAGTTAGGTGAAAACATGAAGATATGAGATATCCAGACAAGCTGTCCACACAAGATGATGCCTATAGAGCAATTACGCTTACATTTAAAATTATGAGTAAAATTCTGGAGAGAATGGTGAATGAAAGATTGGTTGCTTATTTGGAAAAATTATGGCATTATGAATAAGGAGTAGTGTAGTTTTAGGAGAGAGTAATGAACCATGATCCCATTGTTAATTTAGACAGTGAAATACAAAGCAGTATGAGGCACAAAGGTTTCATGATAGCTATCTTTCTAAATAATGAAGACATATGACGTCTTATAGTATAGATGGAAGGCTTGTTGTACCACTAGGGGTAAGGGAAAGAATATATAGGTGTATTAGAAAAATTTTGCATAAAATTTCAGAGTTGAGTTCAGTTCAGAGTTGAGAATGTTATGTTCAATATATATAATATTAAAAATGGTACAGCACAGGGAAGTGTTATCAGGTCAGCCTCACTTAATATCATGATAAATGATCTCCCAAAACAAATAAGTGATGGCAT
This sequence comes from Mesoclemmys tuberculata, assembly GCA_007922155.1. Taxonomy (NCBI): domain Eukaryota; kingdom Metazoa; phylum Chordata; order Testudines; family Chelidae; genus Mesoclemmys; species Mesoclemmys tuberculata. Next base: position 43,767,673 of record ML675618.1, on the reverse strand, counting down.
ATTTGTCACTCTGTTTGCAAATGATTGTGCTCTGTGGGTTAGGAGAAGGAATATTGAGGTGGCAGAAAAGAGAACCAACACAATGTTATGAGAGACCTCTAACTGCGGGAATACATGGGGTTTCAAGTTCTTCGTTGCTAAAACCAAAGGATTGATCTTTACAAAAAGAAAAGTTACAAAAGTATGCAAACAGAATCTTAAAGGAGAACAAATATGTACGGTTAAAAGGTTTAAATTCTTAGAGAAAATATTTGATACTAAATTACTTTAGAAAGATCACATAAACTATGTTAAAGATAAATGTACAGGGCAGATTAACTTGCTTAAAATCTTGCTGGGACTAATTGGGAGGTGGATAAGAAAACACTATTGATGGTTTACAGAGTCTTAATAAGATCATTTATTAACTATGGCTGCCAAGCTTCTATGTCAGCATCTACAAAAATATATATTTAATATAAATCCAGGCTTTTAAATTGTGTGGGGGGCATTTATTACAACTCCTGTATGAGTACTATAGGTCCCTTCTAATGAAAAGACAGTTATACTGTGAATGAAACTATTGGCCATACCTTTCTTGGACAAAGTTAATGGGAACTGCAGTGATCAATGTTGGGAATTTGATAGGTGAATATAGCACATAAGGTCCCTCACTGTAACAATACAGCTGCACTGCTGCACTATCCCTCACTATCCCTCACAGAGTGTTATGAGCTACTCCAAGACTTGGCAGACTGTTACCAGCATCAGCTCTACAGGGCATTGCTTTTAGTTGCCTCTTGCTGAATACAAGCTTACAGCAATGTTGCAAACTATACAGTCTTACTAGACAGAAGAAAAAAGGAGAGAGATAGAAAAGAGGATATGAAATGTGGGAGACGGCAGCTCAGCTTCCTTCAATTTTGCTTGCTGATTCTGTGCAATGCAGTAAGCCATTGGGTCTCACACTTTTCCATACCTGACCTTCCCATAGTTTCAGGATCCTACCTCCTATTCAGCCATAGTGAAGTGAGGCAGTTTTGATTGCCATGGCTGAAAACATGGAGTAAGTCAAATCTGGATGTAAATTAAAGTAAACAGCTCCTGGGTGAGGATTAGATAATTGGTCCCCTGTTACTTAAGTAGGGGACACTGTGTGTGTCATGTGGCTGAACCAGACTAATCTAAATGAAAGGTAGCATCTTAGTTCTGGCATCTAAATTCCAGCATTAGAAACAGAGGAGGCTTCCGAATGCTTGATTTCTGCATATAAATTCTCATTTACTGAAGCTCCTTTTCAAATAGGAGCCCAGAGAAAAGTGTTTTTAAAATGGCTCATGTGTAGTATTATTATACCCAAATCACTTACAGTTGGCAGAATATAATGCAAGTGATTTTTATGCATTATTGTTATCATTAAGAATAAGAAACATCAGTGTGAAAAGGTACAAGTAAGAACTTATCTCAAACTGAACAAACAGTTGTTACATTATCTACTTTTATGGAATTTATGTTCACCTTCAGGAACAATAGAACAAATTTATGGTGTCATATTTTCTCTTATGGGACACATCAACTGCATCAGTTTTGATTTGGTGTCAACACTTGGAGATATAATGAAGACTAATGTTGACTAAATGTCAACCAGAAAACACTTCAGAAAAATAGGAGATCAAAAAAATGTCTTCCACTGCCATGTGGGGTGCTTCTGAGTTTTACAGCTCCTCCTGTGGATCTTCAGTTGTTATCAGTGTACTGAGCAGCATGTTTATACTTTATGGGCCAAGTTTTGTCCTCAGATACACAGTCAATGTGAGAATTGTGTGGGACTCAGAGCAGCATTTGATGTTGTATCTTCAGCATTAGCACAACAAGCTAAACCTGCAGTTAACCACATAGAAAGCTGTTTAATTGTCAAGGAAATAAATAGAAGATGATGATTTCATGAATAAAGACACATTATTAAAAAAAAAGATCCTATACTGACTATCTTTTTGGGACAGAGACAGAATGCCATCTTATTTTTCAAAAAAAATATTTTTGAAGAGTAATATTCCAAATGTGTTGATCTTCCCAGAGTAAATACAGCTCTCATGTCACCTTTGTCCTTGATTTCCATGCGGAAAACTGGGTAGTGTGCAGAGGGTCATGTTATGGAGTATGAACAGTCCTCTGCTCTTCCAGTCCCACCCTAAAGCACCAAACCACAAAAACTATAGACCCTGTGTGCAGGGACTTCTAGTGGTCCCCAGTGGAATGACACTGACATCTGAGGAAGAAATTAATGTCCTACATTTCTGTACAGTCTCATCCCATAGAATTTTTGTGAGCATCTACCTTTGTTCTTGAGTCATTCACTCTCTCTAAAGAATCATTCACCACTGCTCAACGTAAGCACGCTGTATATTATTTGTGGCCTGATCATTCAGATTATTTTGTTTCTGTGGACATAGTTTCCTCCCCAGATTATTTTTATTAATTGTGTTTAAATCTAGCTTCAGGATGCTGGTCCAAATTTTGAAGTAGCATGTAAAGCCAGCAAGCAGAGCAGGAGACACCTATGCTAGAAATAGGAAATGCAGAGGAGAGAGGTGCAGGGAGCAAGAATTTGAATCCACACCTGCCATCTATCAAATGAGTACCCTACTATTGAACTATGGAGTGTTCTGGGATGAGGGTCTTTCAGTCTGTCCTGTCATAGACTTTCCACTATGTATAAATAATTTAAATTCTTTTTGCAACAGGGACTTGAACTTGGGTTTCACACATCCCAGGTAAGTGCTCTAGCAACTGAGCCTAAAATGCTAAGGAGGAAGCACTGCCTTACTGGCATTTTATATGGGGCCCAATCTGTTAAGTAGCCCAGGAGCGTAACTACTGATGGCAAAATAGGTTGGGAAATGTCTACTTTGAGGACTCTGCTGGGTGTTAGATGTGAGATAGGCACCCAGTTGTCAGGACTGAAGTGGCTGTGTAACAGATTTTAAAGCACCTAAGGGTCTTTATCAGTAGGGACATTGGCACCCAAACTCCCCAGGTGCCTACAAGTTTAGGTAGCAAGTGAGTGGGGATTTTGACAGTCTAAATTTAGTATTTATGCACTTAAAGTGGCAGATAAGATTCTAAATTCCTTTTTGGAGGTAGCCCTTAGTGTCTTTCTGTGCCTCAGTTACCCATTTGTAAAAATGGAGATAATACTTCCCTACCTCAGAGGTGTATTGTCAGGATAAATGAATAAAAGATTGTGAGGTGGTGAATTCTGTAGTAATGAGAACCATGTAATTACATCAGAGAGATGCACTAATTCAGTGTATCTTACACTCAGTTGAATGCATTACATTTATTTAGCTTTCCTAGACATATTGACACCTGCTCTACCCTTTTGTAAAATAGGTCTTGTCTACATTTGTGCCAGTGGCATGTAGGGTCTATGAAGTCTATGCCTTCACTGTGATATGAAGCTGATATGCAGCAGTGAAAGGTTCTGGCAGGGGGAGGGAGGGAGAAACTCTCTGGCAGCTTTTCCCCATTGCCTTCCACTTTCTGAGCCTTTTCTCATTGCTTTGGCGAGGGGAGCTGAGGGGAGCTGTGGGGGCCTTTTCTCTCTGCCTTTCTCCATTCCACAGATTTTCCTCACTGTCGGAGCCTTTTCCTGTGGCAGGGAAAGGCTTTGCTAGCAGGGAGGCAGTGGGAGACTACACTGCTAAAAATGTCAATATAGACAGGGGAGGCACTGCTTGGCCATGCATGTAGTGTATAATTCCCTCAGGTTCTGTCATGGCTCTACTCTACTCACCTAAATGGTGCCTCACCATCTACACTGTTACATACACCCATGCTGTGTGAAGTGCCTATACACGACATGCTGCCATATGTTTAGATGTATCTATAGGGTGTGATTATCCTAATTTACACCTTTTACCACCATCTTCCAGCTCCTCAGTGTACAACTTTTACTAACTTGGATGCTCTTAAACATAGGTAGATTGAGTGTGTCAGTCTAGGGGAGTCTGGGTATAAAGGATCCTTATAAGGTGTGAGGTGTTTATGATATTGTACGGGTAGGAAGGGATTAATTTACATCACCTTATACATCACTTCTGATTTGACCCATCATTGCGACATCAGCTTTGATTTACTTTATCTGGCTTTCATCTGCTTGAATGGTTTCTTTTTATTTGGCAAAGTACTTGAAGAATTTCACATTATTAACCCAATTATGCATAGATTTGATTGATTTCTAATAGCAAATAATAATGTATGATAATGTCTGCTTGCAAAATCTATTCTTCTCTGATGTCTGGAAACAGTTATATTTGAGAGATTTTTGGATAAGGTAAACATTTATGGATCTAATCTCCCATTGCTGAGTGTGAGTAACTCCCACTGACATTAGTGGAAATTCATTTCATGGATCAATGGAAAAAAGATTCAGTGTTGTATGGCATGGATGTGCAGTGATGTTTAAAGATGTTTATTACCTTTATATAATGTAATCTCATAGAATGAATGGCCACAGTGCAGGTTATTTCCTTTTTTCATATGCAGTGCATGGTGTTAAGACAGGTCCATGATTTTTTTTTCTGAGCAGACAAAAGAACAGTAAGTTGTTTTTATTCTTTAATGTACATGTGCATTACAAAAATGCACCGTGATGGGATAGTCTGCACCTAAAGGAAATAATACCTAATGGTTTGCCCACTGCACTATGTGACATTACCCTTAGTGCTTGAAAGGTCCAAAATAAGAACATAAGGCAGATGTGGAGAAAGGAAGAAGTCCCGGGACTGAATAGTGTGCGGGAGGAAATCCTGCCACTGTATCATTTAATACACAAATATAATTATGACAATTAGCATTACAGAGACTTGGTGACATAAATTACACAGCTAAACTGTATTTTTGGATATTGTTTTTTTCTGGATGGACAGGTGGGGAAAGTGGGAGAAGTGGTTGCACTGTGTAATAAAGAATTTATACAGTTGGTCTGTGATCCCAAAAGAGATGACATGCATTTCTGCTGAAAGTCTCTGAGTGAAGATAAATGAGGAAAAAATAAAATAGGAGAAATGTTATGGTAAGTGGTCACTATAGGTCACCAAATCAGGAGGAGGAAGTGGAAATATTTTTAGAATAAATAACAGAAGTATTCAAAGCAGAGGTTCTGATGGTAAGAGGGAATTTAAACTAGGTATCTGTTGTAAAAACAATACAGTAGGACAAGTTGGAGAGCATGTTGAGGGCAACTTTTTGTTTCAGAAGGTGGAGGAAAGAATGCAATAGGGAGCATCTATTTTAGAATTGATTCTGATTAATGGAGAGGAACAGAGGATGGAAGACAACCTGATTCTGAGGAAAGAAAGGAGTGACAGCAGCAAAATAAAGACAATGGACTTCAAAACTGGCAGATACACTCAGGCAAATTATATGTATAGTTCCCTAAGAAAATATAAGGGGAAATAGGAAAGCAGGAGAGCTGACAGTTTCTAAAAGAGACAATATTCCAGGAACATCAGCAAACTATCCAGATGAAAAAGATAGATAAGAAGAATACTAGGAGATCATAAGATTTCAACAGGAACTCTTTAATGATGTCAAAATCAAAAAGTAATTGCACCAAAAAAAAAAAAGGTGGTGGGGGGGAACAAGGACAAATTACTGAGGACGAGTATAAAAGAATAGTACAAACATGTAAATATAAAAATCTGAAAGGTACTAAACGAGTTACAACTAGTAAAGGACACAAAAGGCAATAAGAAGAGATGCTATAACTATAGGAGTAAGAGAATGATGAAGGAAAAGAAGGAGAGCACATAACAAACAACACAGATGGCTGCTGTGTTTAATGCCCTTTTTTTCCTTGAGTTTTCACCGAAAAGGAAAATGTTGACCAGATGCTTACCACGTTTAATATTAATCACAAAGGGCAAGGATTTGGGGACAAAATGGGGAAAGAAGAGGTTGAAGAATATTTAGACAAGTTAGATATATTCAAGTCAGCAGGACCTGATGAACTTCGGGTTGAATATCAGAAAAAACTTTTTCATTAGGACAATGGTGAAGCACTAGAATGTATTACCTAGGCTGGGTCTATACTGATGGCGGTGAATTTGTCATTGTCAGATCGATGTCTCTGGATCGATTGAGCAGTCTGTGTAGACCTGCTCAGTCGATCCAGAAATCGACAGAGGAAAACCACCCCTGTAAGTGGTGCAGCACAGTGTGGACGGCGCATGAAGCAGATGAAGCGAAGTTGATGGGAGATACACAAGTGTTTTATGTCACTTGCGTATCTCCTGTCGACTACAGCCGAATCCGGAAGGTAAATGTAGACCAGGTCCTAGGGAAGTGGTGGAATCTCCATCCATAGAGGTTTTTAAGGCCTAGCTTGATAAAGCAATGGCTGGGATGATTTAGTTGGGGTTCATTCTGCTTTGAGTGGGAGGTTGGACTAGATGACCACCTGAGGTCCCTTTTAACCCTAACCTTCTATGATTCACCCTAGCGCACTTAAGGAACTAGTGAAAACAATCTCTGAACTGTTAGTAATTATCTTCAAGTATTCAGAGGGGAAAGGTGATTTCCCAGAGGATTGGGGAAGGGCAAACGTAGTACCTACATTCATAAAGGAAGAAAAAGGAGGATGGGGGAATTATAGATCAATCAGCCCAACTTTGACACCCAGAACTGCAGCAAATTATTAATCAAATTGTCAGAAACTAAAGGATAGAAAGGTGATAAGTAATAGCCAGCATGGGTTTGTCAAGCATAAATCATGCCAAATCAACTTAATTTCTTTCTTGAACAGAGTGACTGACCTAGTGAATAGGGAGATGCATAAGATATGGTGTTTCTGGACATTAGCAATATTTTTTACACAGACACATATAACATCCTCATAAGCAAACTAGGGAAATATGGTCTAGATTAAATTTTTAAAAGGTGGGTGCACAACTGGTTGAAAGATTGTACTAAAAATAATAATTGTAATAATAAACAGTTTGCTGTCAAACTGGAAAGACGTATATAGTGGGGTCACACAGTGGACTGGTACTGTCCAACACCTTCAACAACTTGGATGATGGAGTGGAGAACAAGCTTATAAAATTTTCAGACCCTATCTGGGAGGGTTGCAAGCACTTTGGAGGACAGGATTAGTATTTGAAATTATCCTGATAAAGAGGAAAACTGGTCTGAAATCAAGAAGATGAAATTCAGTAAAAACAAGTGCAAGGCACTATACTTAGGAGGGAAAAATCAAATGCACAAATATAAAATGGGGAATAACTGGTTGGGCAGCAGTGCAGCAGAAAAGGATCACAACTTGAATATGTCAACAGTGAAATGCTGCAGCAAAAAAGGGAATTGTCATTCTAGGATGTATTAACAGAACTGTTATAGGTAAGGCAGAGGAGGTAATTCTTCCACATTATTTAGCACTGATGTATTGTGTCCAGTTTTGGGTGCCACACTTTAATAAAGATGTGAAAACATTGTAGAGTCCAGAGGAAAGCAACAAAAATGACAAGAGCTTTGGAAAACATATCTCTGAGGAAAGTTGAAAGAATTGGGCATGATTAGTCTATGGAAGAAAAGCTTAGAAGAGAACAAGGTAACTTCTTCAAATATGTAAAAAAAAAAAGTTGTTAGAAGGTGGTGATAAATTGTTCTCCATGTCAACCAGGAGTAGGACAAGACTTAATCTGCTTAGTTTCCAGCTAGGAGATTTAGGTTAGATGTTAGGAAAAAAACCTTCATAACTACATGGATATCTAAGTACTTGAAAAAATTACCTAGGGACATTGTGGAATCCCCATCACTGGAGGTTTTTAAGAACAGGTTTCACAAACATCTGTCAGGGATGGTCTAGATCAGTGATACTCAGATTGTGTCTTGCAAGCCACAAATGGCTCTTTAATGTATTTTCTGTTGCTTTTTGCAGCACATACTAAAACACTGTATAATTTAACCAGTCAGGATGTTTTTACTATATTATAAAACAATTGTGTTTGATAAAATAATGCTATTTGGTCAGTCATTTTGTTGTAAGAATAATTATATCTATATATAGTACATGAAACAATGAATTCACACTACTGTGGCTTTTTGGAGTAATGTTGATCGCTAATTTGGCTCCTGAACCACTGAGGTCTGAGTATCATTGGTCTAGATATATTTAATCCTACCTTAGCAGAGGGTGGTGGACTAGATGACTTCTTGAGGTCTCTTTCAGACCTACATTTTTATGATCCTTGTTCCATGCTGAGGACACACTTCTTTCCATGTCCCCATAGTCGTCTAATGATATCATTTTACTAAAATACTTGAAACTTTCTGTTACATACGTTATCAGACTTAGGGGTGTTCTGTCCTTTACTTGCTTATCCTTACTGTAGAGTTTATCTTTTACTCTAAAACCCTGAAGTGAAATTCTGGGCCTGGTTTAGTCAATGACATAAAATCCCATTGAAGTCAGTCAGGTTCAAGTTTCATCTCCCATTTTTAGAAAGACCATTTTCTTATCGGATCCAGAAGGCCAGTTCTGTTCTTTGTAACTTTCAGTGCATATAGGATGAGAAGAATATCAGATCTGCCTGTAAATCTGGAAGCAGAATTCTGCCCTTAGATTGGAAGAAATACAATATTAGTTCCAATCACACTATGTCAGTGAGGATTGGTATCTACATCATATCTGTGGGGATTTTACTCAAATGCTTGTACAATAAAAAAAGGAAAATAACTGAAAGATCAGAGAACTTCTTGGAATATAAAAGGACAAAACCTGCCGGTGTTTGGAAAAGTAAAGTTAGAAATACCATACTACTTCAAATTTGAAAGATATTATTGTAGTTCAGGCAGGTACAATTTTCATATTTAGTACAAAATAAAAGGAAATGAACTGTAGTGATGTACTATGAGTTTCTTCATTTTGCGGTACACTGGTTTTTTAAACAGTACACATGATTTCTAAAAGCAAAAACAACCACAGCAACAAGAGAACATTTAAGGGGTTAACTGGTGACCTAATCTTTTGTTATATGGAACATTCACCTGAGGCATTATGGTAATAGTTTCAGTTTCCTTGTCATTCAGTTTGGCTTTTTTGTTATTACTGCGCCATAGGCAAGTTTAATAAAATAAGAATTAAGGGATTTGAATTAATTATTGTTTAAATAGTTAAATATTTGGTTACAGGTTATATCCAGTCAGTATGCACTATTGTTCTATTAATAGTATTACATAGTTTTCCTTCCTCTCCATGCCCACCCGACAAAAAAAAACCCTTTTTGTCTTATCAAGAAGTTTCAGAACAATCTCAGATAGAAAACAGAACTGTCTTAGGTAAGGAAGTACAGAGGCTTTACATTTTGCCAATGTCACCCTGATTATACAGTCATCAGTGTTTTCACAGTACAACAAGAAAACTGGTGATAGGTTTGCTTTCCCCAGGGTCCATTTTTTCAACTGTAGGCTTGACAAGGAAATGAGCTACAGTGCTGAAAACCATCTGACTTGATACAGCTAAGGTGACTGGGCTAAAATGGCAATTTCCTATTGGGAGGAGAAATCTTTTGATTTGCTTCTCTAATGTGTCACAGCAGCAATCTCTCATAAGAGAAACTGATTCCATTTATGAAGCTTGCTACAGGAACTATATATATACTAGCATCAGCTCTGTGCGCGTGTGTGCACATATATATTTGTGTGTTTTTAAATATATATATACACATATGTATACATACATGTGTATATATACACACAGATGCTTTATAATGTGCATTAAAATAAAGTACCATTTGAAGTGTTTGGTTCTATCATTAGAACTGTAGGGAGGATCACAGGAAGTGTCTCATTCCAAATGACTGAGACTGACAGTCATCTCAATGTGAAAGATCTGACCTGACCATATTTCACTTACTCCGTGTCTCCCTATTTCTGAATGTCCTCTGCATGGCATGAAGATACTAATTCATGTAATTCAGTTGTACAGATTCTCTGATGGGGTGGGAATGAATGAAGTAATAATGTTCTGCCACAATATTTGTCAGCCACCCATCCTGCTTATCAAGTGCTAGAACTGTTTTATCAACATTTGTAGACTCATGTGTTGCATCTAGAAATGAAGGCATGTTATAAACCAGCCTATATCATTCAGATTACAAATAATACAGCATAATTCATTAATATAGTTGTTGAGATACCTTGGTCATAGTATAAGTAGCTTGCAAATAATTCAATAAATGTAACTTCTACTGTTGTCACTCAATAACTGGCTTTCCAATGTGAGGTTGGAAGAATGAATCTGACTGATTTTTCAGCAGACTGCAAAATGGACAAGCTAAAAACAGAAACCAAATTCCAGTTGCCAGAAATGTTATATTTTAGTTGAAGCAAGCTAGCGGTTAGTAAGATTTAAATCTCCCAGTTTAGAGTTTCTCAGCTCCTGGATTGCCAGGCTGAGTTTGTAAAAGGGGGTCAACCAATGGGATTACAACTGCAACGGCTATCAGATCCCTCTGAACAATTTCCCAGTGCTTGGAGTCCAATGCTTCAAGTTAGAGATGGGGGACAGAATGGACTGGAAATCCCTGTTTAGGCCAGTAGGAAAGCTTCTGCAAGGGATGATTTGGATAAGCAATTTACTGAGCCAGTGATGAACCACGGCTGCTCAGTGGGAGGGACAGCCTGACTCAGAGATAAAGAGAAAAGGTTTAGTTTGAGCTTAGAGCTGTTTATGAGAGAAGCAGAACAACTCAGGGAATCTCTGATTAACTCCTGAATTGCTGCAGGAAAATTTCACGAATCAGACAATTCCAACCCTGTGAAAGTCAGAGTGGCAGAGATCTGACCCAGAGCCAGCTACTGAGAGTCAGTCAAGACCTTCATAGGACTCCAGAGGAGGGACATAGCGAGCCTCGTAGGAGTCAGAAGAGAACACTGCCCCACCCAGGAGTGAAGACATTGGAAAATATCCTTTGTTTTGTTTAAGCCAGCCAGTGTTCACACGGCTCATCTGCGGACTTATCCTCAGCATACCAACTGACTGGGAAAGTGTCAAGGAGTGAGCTGGGAAGATCTGCGGGTGGGAAAGATTTTTTATTTGTTAATGCTTAGTATTTATCAGTTAACCCTATCCATATTCTTTCCCAGATCCTGTTTTCCTGCTCTCATTAAAAGCCCCATTTGTTATTTTTGGGTGTGTCATTTCTTTGCTAGCGTTTGTCTTGATGTTTTTTTAATTGTTTCTTCTATACTAGGTCTTGATACTCCTTGCCTGTTAGTAGCTTTTATTTTTCCAAGGAACAGCATCCTTTCTGTCTCAGGCACAGTGAGGAGTGAACTAGGGGAGTGACACCAAGCACCAGAAAAAGAACCCAGGATCACGTGAACTCATGTGAAGAGATGAGAGAAGCCACTCCAAGTAGCAAGCACTATAGAAGGGTCTTGAGCCACATCTTGGGGAAGGGCTACATAAGCAAACTCAGTCAGTAAGCCCCTTCCGCAAAGCTGTCTTTCTCCTCTGTTCCCCCAGACTGCTTCCATAATCTCCTTCTGCTGTTCTTCAGTATGTGTTGCATTTCCTCAGTCCTGCTTGATTAACTTAGTATTAGAGGAAATAGTCAAATTTAATTCCCATAAAGTAGCACTTCTGGTGCAAATAAATTAATATGAACAAAATCTGTCAGTGAAAGTCTGACTATCTAGCTTCCTCCTGCTTTACAAGAGATCATAACTATTTTTGTAGTGTTGATTCAGCTAAATACATTCAAAATTCTGTGATTATATTTCATTTGGGACCCCTCTCTTGCTCTTTCTGAAGAACTTTTCAGATTTAAGAATAGACTACAATCTAGTACCAGAAGACTAAGCCCTGGTCTACACTTACTGGGCGTTTCGGCGGCAATCAATGGGAGTAGAGTAGCTTGCGTAACTCCTGTCGACTGCTGCACTTCCCTTCTGTGCACCATCTTCACTGCACTGCCAACTGCGTTCCCATTGATGCAGTGCTACGCCACTTCAGGGGGGTGGTTTTACTGTCAACTTCTGGATTGACTGAGAGGGTCTTCACTGACCACTCAGTCGATCCAGATATGTCAATATGACAGTGGCTGTCAGTTTAGACATACCCTAAGTATGTCAACTTTCCAGTACAGGTCAGCATATTAATCTGACCATAACCTCTGTTTTGGGGAGTTGTGTGTTTTGTTGTTTTGTTTCTTTTCTTTTTTTCAGTTTGCAGGGACTGGTGCTGGGTGGTGTACTGAAGGCAGCTGATACTAATTAGGAGGCGGAGCTTCCCTGATTAGGAGGCCTATAATGGCAGCCACTCACTCAGGCAGCAGAAGACCTGCAGCCACAGGAGCCAGCAAACAGAGCTGTAAATAGGGGAGTTTGAGTGGGAGTTCTGTTGGAGAGGGAGGAGTCAATCCTCTGGTCCTTAGGGGAACGTAATCTTTAGGTAGGAAGGCTATGACAGACACAGAGGCAGCAGTGGTAGTGACCCACGCTGTGGAAGACCATCATATCTGGGGGCTGGAAGAAATTTTCCTCCAAGGCAGATTGGCAGAGACAATGGGTTGGTTTTTGTTTGTTTGTTTGTGCCTTCCTCTGAAGCATAGGGCCTGGGTCACTTTCTGGTGGATTCTTTGTACCTTGAAGTATTTAAACCATTATTTGAGGACCTCAGTAACTTAGTTATAGTTTAGGGGTCTCTTACAGGAGTGAGTGGGTGAGGTTCTGTGGCATGTGTTGTGCAGGAGGTCAGACTAGATGATCATATTGGTCCCTTCTGACCTTAAAGTCTATGAGTCTACAACCCAAAAGGGCAAACTGAACTGTATAACTTGGGATAATGAAGAACCAGCAACAACGGAAACCACAAGATTCAGTAAAAGCTAGATGACTTACTAAACTATGTTCTCCCTATTTTTCAGTATTGTTCTGTTTCATATAAAACTGTCTGTTAAACATTGGAGAGAAAACAACCACCTATATAAGATATATTTACTAATAATTAGGAAAAAAGGCCTATTCTGAAAGAAATCGGAGAATATAATAGGGCAAGGGTATTCAAACTTACTGAACGCCTGAAGCCTTGTCCCTATTGGCCAGAATCCTCTAGTCATACCACTCTGCTGCAGGGCAGAAACTCCAAGCTCCCCAACCTCGTCTTGTAGGTGGAAAATGGGGGGGGGGGGGCAAAGGAAGCTCTGTTAGCCATACTTTAACTGTAAAAGAGCTGCATGGAGCTCACGAGCTATGGTTTGGCCACACCTGGAATATGGGAAAGGACTATACAATCAAGGGAATAAATTTAATGTGAATAGAATTATACGACATTAATGTTGGAAGGGACCTCAGGAGGTCACCTAGTCCAATCCCCTGCTCCAATCAGAACCAACTCCAACTAAATCATCCCAGTCAGAGCTTTGTCAAGCCTTGCCTTAAAAACCCCTAAGAATGGAGATTCCTCTGCTTCCCTAGGTAACCCATTTCAGTGCTTCACCACCCTATTTTTTACTAGGATCCAATCTAGATCTCCCTTGCTGTAACTTGAGACTATTGCTCCTAGTTCTGTCATCTACTACCACTGAGAACAGCTTAGTTCCATCTTCCCTGGAACCCCCTTTCAGGTAGTTAAAGGCTGCTATCAAATCCCCCCTCATTCTCTTCTGCAGGCTAAACAAGCCCAGTTCCCTTAGCCCCTCCTTGTACTCCAGACCCCTAATCATTTTTTATTGCATTTTTATGTGCCCAGCTCCCTAATAATATTTGTTGCCCTCTACTGGACTCTCTCCAGTTTGTCCACACCCTTTCTCTAGTGGAGTGGGGGTGGGGAACTGGACACGGTACTCCAGATGTGGCCTCAGCAGTGCGAAATAGAGGAGATTAATTAACTCTCTCAATCTGATGGCAATGCTCCTACTAATGCAGTCCAATTTACCATAATCCTTTTTTGAAATAAGGGCACTGTTGACCCATATCCAGCTTCTATACACTGTAGCCCCCAGGTCCTTTTCTGCAGAATTGCTGCTTAGCCATTCAGTCCCCAGTCTGTAGAAATACATGTGATTCTTCCATCCTAAGTACAGGACTCTACACTTGTCCTTGTTGAACCGCATGAGATTTCTTTTGGCCCAATCCTCCAATTTCTCCATGTCACTCTGTGTCATATCCCTACTCTCCAGCATATGTTCCACTCCTCCCACTTAATGTAATCCATGAACTTGCTGAGGGTTCAATCCATCCCATGCTCCATGCCATTAATGAAGATTTTGAACAAAACGAGCCCCAGCACCGACGCCTTGGCAATCTGCTTGATACTGGCTGCCAGCTAGACATTGAGCCATTGATCACTACCCGTTGAGCCAGATGATCTAGACAGCTCTCTGACCACCTTTATAGTCCATTCATCCAACCTATACTTCTTTAACTTGCTGCCAAGAATACTGTGGGAGACTGTATCAAAGCTTTGCTAAAGTCTAGGTATATCACATTATTTGCTTTTCCCACATCACAGAGCCAGTCATCTTATCATAGAAGGCAATCAGGTTGGTCAGGTTGGCTGTTGCTCAATCCATGCTGACTGTTCCTGATCACCTTGCTCACCTTCAAAATGGATTCATTGAGAACCTGCTCCATGATTTTTCCAAGGAGTGAGATGAGGCTGACTAAGCTTTAGTTCTTTGGATCCTCCTTCCTTTTTTTAAAAGATGTATATTATGATTACGTTTTTTCCAGTTGTCCAGGACCTCCCCTGATCACCATGATTTTTCAAATGGCTCTGCAATCACATCAGCCAATCCCTTCAGCACCCTCAGATGCATTGCATCTGGCCCCATGCATTTGTGCTTGTGCTGTTCTTTCACCACCTGTTCTTTCACCACTGAGGGCTGCTCACCTCCTCCCCATACTCTGCTGCCCAGTGCAGTAATCTGGGAGTTGACCTTGTCTGTGAAGCAGACAAGCAAAAAAGGCATTGAATACCTCAGCTTTCTCCACTTCCTCTGTCACTAAGTTGCCTTCCCCATTCAGTAAGAGACCCACACTTTCCCTGACCTTCTTGTTGCTAACATACCTATAGAAATATTTCTTGTTACACTTCATGTCCCTTGTTAGCTGTCATTCCAATTGTGCTCTGGCCTTCCTGATTTCATCCCTGCATGTTTGAGAATACTCTTCCCTAGTCATCTGTCCATGCTTCCACTTCCTGTAAGCTTCCTTTTTGTATTTAAGCTCTCTGAAGAATTCTCTGTTAAGCCAAGCTGGTCATTTGCCATATTTGTTATTCTTTCTGCACATGGGGATGGTTTGTTCCTGTACCCTTAATAAGGTCTCTTTAAAATACAGTCAGCTCTCTTGGACTACTTTTCCTGCTCATATTAGCCTCTTAGGGGATTCTGCCCATCACTTCCTTGTTTGTTAGCAGCAGGTCAAGAGGAGCATGGCCCCTAGCACCTGCACAGGGAAGTTGTCCCAAACACTCCCCAAAAACTTCCTGGATTGTCTGTGTACTGCTGTATTGTTGTCCCAGCAGATTGAAGTCACTCATGAGAACCACGGCCTGTTATCTGGAAACTTCCTTTAGTTGTCTGAAGGAAGTCTCATCTACCTCATTGTCCTATTCTGGTGGTCTATAGCAGACCCCAACATGATATCACTCTTCTTACTCTTGCCTCTAAACTTAACCCAGAGTCTCTCAACAGGCTTTTCTTCAGGTTCAAACTGGAGCTCTGGGCAATCATACTGGGATAGGAATACCAGGAATACCAAGAGCCAAAGCTATAATTTTTGTTTTATAAATTAAACAGCACCATTAGTGTACATGGTACTTTGGAAACAGTGCAAGACAAGGGCCCAGACTTTTAAAAATGTTTTGCTGTTGCTGAACTAATTGCAATACCTGAATCTCATTTTCAAAAAGGATTTAAGCACTTTGGAGCCTAAATCTCATTGACTGTTAAAATAAGGCTCCTATGTTCCTAAATCCCTTTTAAAAATGAGACTTAGGCTCCTAAATAGCTAGGCATTGCAAATGCAGCTGTTTCTAAATATCTTTAAGCATCTGGGCCAAGATAAATATCACAACCACTTGCAATCTGATAATACAATATGATTGCAATATGATAAAAAGGAAACAGTTCCAAAACAAAGGGATTCAGGCATAATTAAAATGTGAATGACCCATGTTTCCCCAAATGTGTCAGGCAGAATAAGGCTTCTGCATATCAAATATTAATTTAATTAAGCCAGACACTTTAGTCTAATCTAAGAAAACTACTGCAGCCTTCTGGTCCCAACAATCAATAGTGGGGTCCTGTATAATACAAATCAATCAAACCAGTCATACCTTAAAGGAAGAGTAGCAGGAGAACTATGTTAAAATCTAATGCAAATAACATATACATAATCTTCCACCAGCAGCCAGCCAAAGTAGCTGTGCTCTGGGAACATACCTTAGTGAAGGCCTAAAGGAAGGGATCCCCTCCCCAGGCTGTGAAGCAACTGGGGAACCACTTGAAGTGGATGAGACTGGCATCTAACATAGCTTCCCCAGGCCACTATCGATGTATGACCTTTGGGTAGGATGTCATACCCAAGTTACAGCTAACCATCCAGCCCACACCCACCATCTCCCCTACCTCCTGCATCTGCCCATGCTTCCCCGTTCCAGCTTTGTAAACTGTCATATGAGGGGATGCACCCACCTTACATATTCATCGACCATTCAGCCTTCATACCTTGTGAAGGGCAACTGTACCTGTTTTGCTGCCAAGGGAGTCTATGTAGCTGCAGGCTGGATTTGATCTTTAAAGTGCTCTGTGATGCCTGCATAAAGAAATAGAAGCAACACTCTGTGTAATATATTGTTATTTAATACATTTTAATTTAATGTCTTAAACAGAGGTTTAATGTATCAAGCCCTCACCTTTTCGGCCTTCAAAAGAAGAAAACCAACCTAAAGTATGTAACTGATTTGCTAGACATCACTGTTCTACCTAGTTTCTTGAAGTATTGTCTTTTGCATCCCACCTGTCTTTTTCAAATTGCTTTCACAGTAGTGACCTTGTCCTAATATTTTTCCCATCCAGCGGCTATCGATCTATTAATGGTATATGAATTTGTAAGAAAAACTCTTATAGGCTTTGGTAAAGTGGGTCAGAAGCTAGAAAACATTAATGTCCAGCTCAAAACAGGAATTGAATAGTGTCCAAATAAACTGGATTCCTGGAAGTTACAGTCAAGCATCAAAAGGGAAAATGCAGTACTTATTGTGCTTTTTGTTGGCACTCTGTAACCCCAGAAACCTTCCCAATTTTGTCCCACAATTATGCACTAACAGTTTCAGGAACAAACAATAAAGGCCTGATTCCATCTTCCTGCACATATTGAGTAGTATCTTACTCTGTAGTAGTCTCACTGAAATCATTAAGAGTCAGTATGACAGAATTTGATCCTAAAATAGGAAGAGAGACCATTATGTGAAGTGTTTGCTCCCGTCTATCAAAGATAATTTTGGATTAAATGACAATTAGGAGTTCTTCCCCTACTTCACCCCAGTGTTGTAGTTCAGTAAAAAGAAATGACATACTGTGGCCAAATGCAACCCTGAGACCCACATTTATCTCAATTCTTCTCCAAATCAGTGTGGAAAATGACATGAAATATTATTGTGTAACCCATGGGAGAAATACAAGCAACATCTGCAATAAATATAGCATCTGAAAATGTAACCCTTTAAGAATCAATCCTGTACAGCATAGGCATTGGGGAAAAGGAGCATTAAGACAAAATATATTTGAAAAAAGACAATTTTTTTTCTTCAAATAGGTTATTAAGCTTTAAGGAGATCAGGTAACACTCAAATATGTAAACCTGTTTGAAACATTTAAAGGAAAAATAACGAATCTGAAAGGCACTAAATAAACTCCATCTTAATAATATAACTTACTTCTCTGGTATCTGCATTAACTTGGAAAGTAGAGTCTGAGATTTAGATAAATTTGGAACAGCTTCCCACAAGAGCTAAGGAGATGGTATGCTCAGCTTGCCCTATGAAATTTGAATGTCATGAATTCCTGGCTTGAAAACTAATTTAATAAAGGTCACTAACCAAGGTAGAAAATCAGGGAGATAAGAAAATCCTAACTAGTACATATGCTTTGGGTAAACCAGAATGACACACAATTATTAATTATTGCTGATGCCTGAGGGTTGGACTAAAGTAGTCAACTCAAAGGTAAAATGTTTCCCCAAAGTTACAGTTTTCAAGAATTACAGTAAAGACTAAAAAACCCAATCAGTCCTGTCTGATATATTTTTAGTACATTGTGATAATGATAAAGAAAGAAATCCTTGTCTAAAATACTTTAGACCCTTAATCAAATGGAAAGAGATTTTTTCCCCTTAAAATAAACCAGGTTTGATTGGGATGAAATAACTTTGTAATAGATTTATGAAGGAAATGAGCCTAAAATTATGGGTTTCATCTTTATGCTTTAAATAAATAGTTTAGGATATATGACAGCAGCATTTTCTATCTAGTAACGTCCCTTGATGCAATTCTTCTTTTGAGTTTGATGGCCAAGCCTGAGTTCCTCTCAGTCCCAGATTCAGCCTCAGATGAGTATTTTCTTTGTCTTATTCAGATACAAATCACTTGGCAGTCTCTCCACCACCCACTCTCCTTCCAGGAAAAAGTGTCAGGGGACCTGCTTGAAAGGAAAAAATTCTCACTAACATATAACCCCATCCCATCTGATATATAGAGACTTTCAAGGAATAACACAGAGACATACACTATATTAAACTAGGTAATTGTATTGAGCAAAAGGTAAACATTAAGTAACAATGCAAACAAGTACTCTTAGCGTCACTGGGCTCCAACCCCGTGACTTACACCGAGGGGTATAATGTCCTGTTGGAACATATAATATGCTGGGGCCTTGGTGGCTGGTGGGGTTTGTGCATTTGATAGTAGCAGACAGCAAATTATCCCACTACTTTAGGACACAGTCAGTAGATAAATATCCTCCAAACAATGCCCCTGACTACCTAAGGGTTGATGAATTCACAGACTCCACAGCTTGAATGAACCTCAGTTTCAGATCCTGGCCTAGTTCTCTCAGCAGCTGTAGGAGGGACCTCATGGTCTCTGCTGTGGTTTGCGCTAGGCTATGCAAGTCACAGAGAAATTTTCATTACCACTGCCTGTTGGGGTTCTGACAGGGTGCTCTGGGCTGGCAGTGCTACCTAATGGTGATGCTGCAGGATATAACATCCAATAGAGGAGTGCCAAAGGGGCTGCTTTGCCTAGATGCAATATCACAAAGGTCATATTACCCAGTGGCAAAAGTCCAAGGAGCAGCTTCCCATAGTGGCAATGTCACAGGGGTAGTATCGCCCAGCGGTGAGGAGGTTGGGAGGGGAGGAACAATTGGGCCCATCCTACTCCACCATGTTCTAATCCAGGCTTTTCAAAAAAAGGTACCTTACACAAGGTTAAGGTCCCAAAACCCATGAGCACGTTCCCTGGATCAATTCTTGCCCTAGTCCCATTCCCTCCAGCATTGTATACAGGGTTGAATGTGGGGTCCCTCTCATGTTCCCTTTGCTTCATCTCCAGCAGTTGCTCTGCTGGCAACAGCCAGTCATCTTCTTTGGTTCTTGCAGTCAATTGGCTTCCTGCAGTGCAGCTAGGAGGCTCAGTGCTGGCAGCTTTGAGTCCCAGCAGGACACTTCTGCATAAAGCCGCTCTCCTCCTTGGTCAGCCTAGGAGCTGAGCTGCTCCCTTCTTAATGCTCCCTCCACTGGGAGCATGCACAGCAAGGGCGAAGAGGCATAGAAAAGTTTGTTAACCCTCACCTCTCCAGTGTGAGGTTGGTACACTTAGCCACACTGCCTCTGTGGAATAGGCAGATAGATAGATTCGATTAGATAACAACTGAGGCAGGAACTCATGATCTATCAGCAAGAGTCTTTTTTACTATGTGATAACTGCTTTAGCAAGAGAGCTAAAGGACTAATCTAGTCCTAAACTAGTTGGGAGATTTTAAGATACTAGTTGCATCTTTTAAATTGAGAGCTGCCATGAACAGTGATCAGAACAAATTTAGGAATATTCTTGCTACGTACACAGGGGCCAATTTTCAGGGGTGACCCTGTATACAGATATGGGACTCCCAAGTTCACAAAAAATATCTTCCTTTCAGTGGCTGGCTCCTCTCTCACTCTCCCCAACATGGGCCCTATCTTCTCACAAAGTTGCTCCTCCAAGGAGCTGGCCTATCATGAGAACCTTGAGGGCTTAACTTGTCAATCATCCTTAATTTAGTCCTCTCTCTGCTTCCTCTCCCCAGGGTTTTCTCAGCAGCACACAGTAGTTAAGGACATAGAGGAAAATGGTAATTGGCATAAAATACAACATGGTTTTCCTAAAGGTAGATTGTACCAGAACAACTTAATCTCTTTTTTTGAGAAGATAACTGATTTTCTAGACAAAGGAAGATCTAAGCTTTATGAATTTCAGTAAAACATTTGATACAGCTCCACATAGGAAATTATAAATTAAATTGGAGAAGATGGGTTTTAATATGAGAACTGAAAGGTGGGTGAGGTACTGGTTAAAGTGGAGACAACAGCAGGTCATGCTCAAAGGGTGAAATATCAGTCCAGATGGACATTATTAGTGGAGTTCCTTAGGGATCAGTCTTGGGACCAGTCTCATTCTATATTCCCATTAATGATATTGCCACAAAGAGTGGGACTGTGCTAATAAAATTTATGGATGACATAAAGTTGGGAGTATGTACTGTGGATTTCCAGTATGCAGGAAGACTGGAATATCATACCAAAACTGTGAATGACCTTGAAAACTAGGAGTAATAGAAAAGGGGTAAAATTTAATAGGGTAATGTCATGCATTTAGGGACTAACAACAAGAAATTTTTTTCTGCAAGCTGAAGGTGTATCAGTTAGAAGAAAGAGAGGAGGAGAAAGACCTCGGGCTATTGGTCAATCACGAGATGACTATTAGACACCAATATGATGTGGCCATGATGCATCAGGTGAGGTATTTCCATTATAGATAGGGAAGTGTTATTAACACTATACAAGGTACTGGTGAGGCCTAATCTGGAATACTGTGTGCAATTCTGGTCTGCTATGTTTAAGAAAGATTAATTCAAACTGGAACAAGTGCAGAGAAAGGCTACTAGAATGATCAGAGGAATGGAAAATCTATCTTATGAGAGATCTATGAGGAGAGATATGACTGGTCTCTTTAAATACATCAGAGGGATGAACACAAGAGAGGCAGAGGTGTTGTTTAAATTAAGGGGGACTGTTGGCTCAAGAACAAATTAAATAAAGATTTCTAGCCTTCAGAGGAACAAAGTTCTGGAACAGCCTTCCAAGGGAAACAGTGGGGGCAAAAACAACTAACTTGTTTCAAGACTGGATGGTATGATGAGATTCCCTACAGTGGCATCTGTGACTGCTATTAGTAAATATCTCCAGTGTCTGGAAATGGAATACTAGATGCGGAGGTCTCTGAGTTACTCCAGAAAATTATTTTCCAGGTGTCTGGCTGGAGGGTCTCACCCACATACTCCAGGTGTAACTGATCACCATATCTAGGTTTGGGAAGGAATTTTTCCACATGGTCAGCTTAGTATAGACCTTTAGGGATATTTTGCGTGCTTTGCAGTGCAGCACACACATCACTTGGTGGTTTGAACTAGATTAAATGGTGGAATCTCTGTAATTTGTGGTCTTTAAATCAAGATTTGAGGACTTCATTAGCCCAACCAAGGGTCGTTGGTACAGGTGGGTGTTGTTCTGTGGCCTATGAAGTAGAGGAGGTCAGACTAGATAATCATGATGGTCCTTTCTTGACTTAAAGTCAGTGAGTCTTTGGAGACACCACAGAAGCGATAGAGACACCACGGAAGACAAGGTAAAACCCTTGGGGATGATTGATAGATAGATAGATAGATAGATAAACAGACTATGGCATGATTAACATGTGCCAGCAACTCCATATAACATTCACCATGGTCATAGCTCTGAAATATGTTTGTTTTTTAACTGTTAGGGCTACAAACTCAGTCTTGAATTTTGCTGTCTATATCCAGAAGAAAGTTCTAGTAGAGCAATTTGGTCCTTATTTTTGCACCTAAAGTGGGTGGTTATGACTGAATACACATGGGGAGCAGGACACTAAAGTAGAAAAGTGCCGCTTTTATATAGGATGGAGTTTCACCCTAATGCCAACTAGTGTCATTAATTTTCCTAGGTGATATCTGAGACAAATAAAGTTCAACAATACTGAAAATTCTCCACAAAATGTTGCCCTTATACTTGAATCTCCCTCAAATTAATATTAACAGAGACAATAATTCTATCATTGCTAGACTTGAAGAATCATATAAGAAACCTGGTACTTCAGTTTTCTTAATGAAACAATTAACTATGGGACTCCTCTGTGTTATTTGTCAGTGTACCATCTATAAAGGGTTTGATTGAAGATAATTTATATTAAAAAAATAATCAAGGAAGGAGATGCTGAAGCTGAAGCTCTAGTTTTTTAATTGTGGAGTTCAGTTACATTTTTGATTAATTGAAGTTCCTTTTTTCTCGTGGTAGTATGAACTATAATTTATATTAGCTCACTCATTCCCTCTCTGAATTTCAGATAATGTAAAAAGGAGGAATACAAACCTGAGAAATTATTTGAATTATATGCCCTAAGAGACATTGCATCAAATTCTACTTTGGACTATATTAGTACAATTTTTGGGGAGCCTGATTTAGGCACCTGAAAATTTGAGAATTCTCAGCAGTTCTGAAAATCAGGCCACTTACTGAGGTGCCTAAATATGGATTTAAATGCCTAATTTTAGACACCAAAGTTTAAAAATTTTTGACTGAGAATTTTCAGCAAGTTATTTTGAATAATGTTTTAATTTGAGTGAACCTCTTAGCACAGATGGAATAAAAGTGCCTGGTGAAATTTTGTATATCACATTTAATAATAAAATCAGTATGATACCAGTGCATTCTTATTGTTTCTTATCTATATGCAGAGTGTATCTTGGCAGCAGAATTTACTTCATCCCCTTTGTTTTGTTATTCAGTGATTTTTTTTCTAGAAGCATAAGAAATACTCTTATTTGCATGTCAACAATATTACAATCTCTAGAAAAGGTAATATGAACTAAGAAAGCATTTGGAAAGGTAACTTTTGGCACTGTTCTTAGCTACAAAACTACTATTAACATTAGAATGGAAACCATGTGGTTAAAGCCACATATATCATGTAGTTTTATAAAGTGGTAATGCTGATTCTAACTGGTCTACATCTCTCTATTGTGTGTCTCCACATCATGGGACATTCTTTATTACATTTGCAACGAAACAGTTATATTATTTCAGTACAATAGAAAGATATTGTTCCTCATGCTACTACTTGTAGTCTTGATGGATAGCATGAAGAAATAAAGTGTTGTAAGCCTTTTGATAATTAGCATAGTTTGGTACCCATGTATGAAATGTCTATTATAACTCAAAGATGCATACTGTGGCCAGACTCATTACTATCAGACTGAAAAGATGAATAAATGAGTGATGAAAAATGCTGTGTAATTAGAAGATATTTTTCATTATCTGTAACCAGATCACTATAAGTCTGCATAATGCATCACTGAATACTCTTACTTTTTGTTGCCTTATTACAGTATCTGAAATGAACATTTTATACTCTGGTATTTTGATTTACTAGCTCAACTTGGTATGTCTTTATTGATGCCAGTGTGCCATACTAAGGGCAACATTTAAGTGCTATCAGCTACATGTTGGTAAGTAGGTTTAAGAGAAGCTATGAAAGTTGAAGGGAAACTAAATTAGTATAATATACACAATGAGCAGGCTGGAAGAAGGTGTTACATCATCCTGGATTTATTTAAGTTCTTTTCTGAACTTGATCCATTTCAGTTTTTCCTTATTACATCAGTGGTAATTTATCTTCTTCAAAAAACAAAACAAAACAAAAACATAGACCAGATTTTCACAGAGCTGTTTAATTACTTCTCCTTAATATAAAATTATTACAACATTCTACCAGTTGAAAACATTGCATTTTATAACAGTGTAACTCCATTGAGATGTGTGATAACCTTAACATTTCTACAAGGGGTAGAATACACACATTGTATTTTGATTAACATAATTATAAGTGTTAAAGAGCATAGGATTCGCAACCACCGTGCTGGACTTGATTAGCAAGATGCATAATGGAACCACGGCCCTTGTACATCTGGGGAATTGAATGTCAGCATCTTTTAAATCACCATCTGGTGTCAGGCAGGGCTCTGTATCCTCTGCACTCTTTAGTTGGGCAATGGATTTCATAATGCAGCATTCCTTCAGGTCCATAGGCATTAAGATCAGTGATCTCTTGCTGTCAGACTTTGACTATGCTGCTGATGACATTGTTCTTCTAGTACAGGTTTTGAGAGGCACTCCAGAAAATGGAGGAGTAGCTGGCAAAGGTCAGCCTCCATGTTTTAACAACAAGAGTTCTGCAGCACTTTAAAGACTAACAAATTTAATTTCTGCAATTTGTTAGTCTTTAAAGTGCTGCAGGACTCTCGTTGTTTTTCTTGTATACAGACTAACACGGCTAACCCACTGGAACTTTCCTCCATGTTTTGTGTTCAAACACAAAGTTGCAAAACCTAGGATTACGTCCACCCATGACTCCATCTCTTTGAATAATGAAAGTGTAGAAACAGTCTCCAGCTTTTGCTATTTGGATTCTATACTCACCAGTTCTTCCAGCTCTCATATGGAGGTTCTTCACTGGATTGGCAACACAACATCTGGCATGGGTCATTTACAATGAACATGGAATCAACATAATCTCAGCCAAGCAGCAAGTTCAGTGATTTATTTGAGCTGTATCCTTATATACTGTTGTATGGTTGTGAAACATGGACTCTATGCTATTCAGACAGGGCAAAGCTGAAGGCTTTCCACACAAAATGCTAGCGTCGTATATTGGGCATAAAATGCAATGACTTCATTCAGAATGTAGAAGTTTATGGTCACCCCAATCTATGGACAACTGGGGTTTTTGTCCACACAATCATCTTACGATTTTTGGATATGTCACCAGAATGCTGCAAGACATTCCAGAGAATGTCTTTCTCCACATGGCTTGTAACAGCCGGGATACAATTCCACCAGCCATGGGGTGGAGAACACCCAGAGGCAGACCTATTACATGGGTGCATCAAGCTTGTTCCAACATTGGAATACTGGGCTGTCAAGCTCTTGTAGCCACATAGGAATGGACTAAATGGTGAAAGATCACTATGACTGACTGTTCGGCTATACATTGAAGAAGAGAAAAATTATAAGTGATGAATTAAAATCTGACAAACTGTATAGCAAAGGTATAATCTGAAAATTGTTACTAGAGGCAATAATTACCTTAGTATTATAAAATTCCAGTTAACTCATAAGAAAATGGCATTTTCCATTCTCCCAACCAAATGACTGCTTAGGAGGGTATGTAATAATATAAGAATTGTAGCTTTCTCTGTCAGGTGAATTTAACAGATCTGTTAACTAAGGGTCTCTTGCTTTCTTAAATTGGAGAACTTAGTCATCCATATGTAATGGGATACATTTGAAAAAGCAGCCTACTTCTCTGGTCAGTGTTTTGAAGGGTGGCTCTTTTATCATCAAGACCACAGTAGCTCAAACACACCATTATTATATAAATTGGAATTTAGCAGAAGCACAAGTAACCCAATTAAAAACTCAATGCACATATAACCAAGCTCAGCAATATGCAGTGTGATAGTCTTCTTGCTGTCTCCTGTGAAAAATTAGAAGTGACATTTCAAACCATTTATAGTATTACTGACATTTTTTTCTTTTTTTTTCCTTTTCTTTTTTATACCACATTAAAACACACACGGCAGAAATGTGATGTATATTCAAAGCATTTAGAAACTGAATATTCAACATACCTACCACCCCATTGGCATCTGTTTTGTATGCTGCATATTTTCCAAATAGGTGGGAGAGGTTGTCAATGTCCTTAAGATGAAGAGGATCTCCTTTTCTTTCCAGTTTGGCTTTTGCTGCTTTTTGGCGTGTTTACAAGGAATGAAATTAGTATGAACTGGCACAACAAAGGCACAAGATAAAGAATGGTGATTTTCAAGGGCATTTAGGATATATATATTGTGACAAATCTCTTCCCTCTACCTTGGTGGGTCCAGTACCTCCTTCTAGCAGTAGGTCAGGGAATTGCTTCACCACTTAGTGTTTCTTCTACCCTCTAGTGGTGGGTGCGGGTAGCATTTTAGCTTCTCTAAAATGGCCAGTCCCTGCTGGCTCCCAGTCCAGTCTCTGGTTCTCATGGGCCCTTCCTTCTTTGCTGGAGCTGTTGCCCCTCCAGTGAATGGTTATTAGGGGGTGGCTTCAGGAAAGCTGCTATGGTTACTTCCCCATGCCCCTTAACTTAATGTCCATACCTTGCTTGGACAGGGGCCCTTCCTGTCCTTCTTGCCAGTGAAGGTTTTTGACCTCTGACAGCCCCGTTGTCCTTGGTAGTGCCCAAACCAAATGTACAGTTCAATCTTTCCCTTCTGGCAGAGTCCCTTCCCTTAGGCCTCCAGGCCTGGGAAAGGACCTTTGCCCTCTTCCGGCAGGGTTTTCCCTCCCCCAGTCTTTGAACCTGCAGGATTCTCTCTTGCCAGCATTCTGCTCCTTCTCCTTGACCCTCCTGGCTCTTGACAGTGTCTTGCCTGCTCACACACTCTCTGGTAGCTCACCTCACTCCCACAATTCCAGCCACACCCTTTCTTTGGAGGGGAGGCTTTTTTAACAAGTCTTGGGTGGGGCCTTGATGGGCTCCAGATTTATTAATTAACCAGGAGTAACCCCTGCTCAGCTACCAGGGGAAAAGGACTTTCTGATCCTGGGGCTCATATATTGGCCTTCTAGCACTCTCCAGTAGCCATCTGGTCTGACCCTGTCACAATATATAATCAGCACCTTGCAATACGGACTATCTCAGACAGACCACTGAGGCATTAGAAACTCACAATGGATAAGGTAGGAACCAGGACAGGGCATGATATGTTTCAGAGAAGCTTTTAAAAATCTGTATTGTTTAGATTCAGGCCTCTGAATCCTATTTGCTTACTTTAATATACATTAATTATTATCAATTATTACATTTACATTGTGATAGCACTTAGAGACAAGCTAAGCTGTGCCCATTGGTCAAGATGGTTTTAGAGATACAGCCTGATTTGTGGGGGGTGACCCCAGGGGTGTTCTCCTGCAATGCCTGAGGCAGAATGTCTGCAGGAGTTATGGGGAGGGTTGTGATGCCCTTTGAAAATGTGCAGCCTGGACATCCCATGCTAGCACACCTTTATTGGCTAGGGCAGAATGGTGGCTAGGTTCTTCCCTTCGGCGGGTGTTTGGCATTATTCACATTATGTGCTGAGAGCATAAGGCCTGAGATTGTGGCTGCCCTGGAGGCATGTGTTCAAAGTGGGAAGAGCTTCCTGAACTCTTTCCTTTCTTTTATTCAGCTATGCAGCACTTTCCCCACCCAGCCTAGCCTAAAAAGTGCAACCTTTTTTAGGTCTATACTGTGAAGCAAAAATTGTCCCCAAACACTACTACTACAAATACTTCTCAGCAGACTAGAGCCATTGGTCAAACATCGATGTTTATTTTACTTACACAAGACCATTCTAAGTTTGAATTCTGTACACTCATAAACTTCAGTCACCGTACTTTCAGAGTTGATGCTAATAAACTGTTCATTCCACTCATCCTTGCAGCATGAGGCCAATTCTTTTACTCCTTTTCAAATGCCAGAAGGAAATCATCTAAGTGTGCAATGTTTCATGTGTATTGTAAGTTCATAGTTAGACAGTTGCTTCAGCCCTTTAAACAACGGGATCCACAGTATTTTTCTTAATTAGAGGGAAAGGACTGAAAGAAAATGTGTGCATAAGCTTTCATGAAGTTTAAGAGGAGTATGCTGATGGTGTAAAGCTTTTCTTACTTTTCTGCAAATGAGATCATATTCAACTTGGAGAGAATTAAAGTGTCTCTTTTCTTACTAGCAAAAAGGAGATTTTAAAGTTGTATTTAGCTCCCAGGCTCACACCCCATTCTCTTCACATACCTTTTCCTTATGATGCATAGAACTTGTACAGAACTTGTCATCTTCAAAGTGCTTCACAAACATTAACTAATGAATCCTCCTAGCATCCCTATAAAATTAGCAAGAAACAATGTGATCTCCATCAGCACTAGGAGGACGTCAAGTGAAACAAGAAGCCTGTCGCCAGTAAGTATTATAATCGAGGTCTCTTGTATTCTGTGGCAAGTTGTACCTATATTCAGTATAAAAATTTAATGGAAAACATAGATCTAGGCAAAGTGAAGAGTCTCCTGTGCATGCATGGTGTATGCTTAGAGTGTATGCCTTCTGGACATTGGTGTTCAAATTTTTTCAATCTTTGTCAGTGAATTTCTGATTGAGTGACTATGGAAATTGCTAAACAGGATCTTGTCTGAGGCTGCTAAGCATTATAAACATTTCAGTATGATATAATGCTAGTTTATTGAGCAATTAATGTGATCTAATTGCCTCAGGTCAATGTTTAGACATATTATTTTTCTGTCTAACTATCTACTCCCAAACACATAGTCTGCAGGCTAGATTGGGCTTGCTTGAAGTTTTTACCTGGACCATTGCTCATTCTACATCTTACCAAGAAATCCAATCTGCTGCTTGTTCTACACTAGATATCAAAAGAGGGAGCAGAAGCCTGGAGCTTTGTCTACACTACAGTGTAATCATGTTGTAATCTGTCTTTATTAGCACATGGTAACTAACATAACTGTAAATTATGTTGTTAATATGGTATAAACATTTGTTATTTGCCTTCACTACAATTTACAATTGTTATAGTTACCTTGTCTTAATGAACTTAAGCTACTTCTCAATTGGTTGTAGTTGTAGTGTGAAGAGGAGGAGGTTTATGCCAGGTTAGACACAGGCAGATGGGGAGCCTCACCCTACCACACAGCTCAGTGCTAATTCATGGTATCACCTGTTTCTGCTGCTGACCAGGCTTGTCTTCCAGCTGGAAAGCAGTGGTTACCTCTGGCAGTTCCAGAGCCAGATCAGTGGCATCTTAACTGCTGCCACATTCACTGAGCCTCACTGGACCAGTCTCAAACCTCCTGTCCCCTCTGCCCATTGTGCTGATTCCTCTGAAATATCATGGATTCCACTGGCATCATTAGGCTTTCTTGAGGAGAAACTGACTTCATTTCCAACAACCAGGGAGAACTGTACACAATAGAAAAGTATACTAGACTTGCTATAACTACAGAGAAACTATTAGGGGAGCGCTCTCACTTCTTCCAATCTCTTATTTGTACTGTCAGGCTCGGAAAAGCAAATTCACCTTCCCACACTTACGTGCAAGCAGAAGTGAGCCCATTTTAGAGCAAAAATTGTCATACATTTTTACAATTTTTTGTAGTATAAAAATATATTTTAAGGTCCAATTTTTATGAGTTTTCAGTGCAAAAACAGCCAGTTCACCAAAATTTAAATTAAATTAAATTAGAAAGTGCAGTTGCATCCAGTTAAACTTTTTCATAATGATTTCCATAAACACGAGAATTCTTATTGTCACTCCATTCTCTGGGCCACCAAAATTACAAGAGATAACAAACAAAGGCTTTAGAGTACCAGGAAAGGGCCTGTAAAATACGATCAAAATGTATGTTTTAAAATAAAGTGATCTTTTTGATTAAAACAAAAATAAGGTAAATACTGTTTTTTTCTTGCTCATTCACAAAAGTGAGGAAATGGGCTTGTTAAATACTTATAGACTCCAAACTGAGCAAAAGGCAAGAAATGATGAAGACTAAATGGCAGTACAAATTTTTACAGAAGCAATTAATCTTTTGTTAAAGCAAAATTCATACCAACATAAAAAATGGAAGATAGATCATTTTTTATTTCAAAATCAAATAGTTTAACTTTTACTCTTAGGCAGTTTCATTCATGCTCTTTCACCTCTGATACTGCTATTTCCTGCTGACTAAAGATGCATTTGTTTAAATAAAAAGAATGAAAACGTATTTGAAGATAAAAACACTGTGTTTAAATATAAGTTTTAAAAAGTCTCTTGACATATAAATTCTCTCTCTCTCTTTTTCTTTCTCTCTGCATTTGCCTATGATGTTATCTGTCTGTCTATCTGTCCATCTCTCTATATTGAAACAATCTTTTTTCTTTTCTGTCACAAAATCCTCTCTCTTCCCAATTCTGCTTCCTCTGCATCTGCTGACATTTTGAAAAAGTACATGGGGATATACATTTCATAGACAGATGTCCATCTGTTTAAACAACAGATGAGTTAGAATTCCAAGCAACTCAGTTACTGACAAATATAATTTCAGTAGTATGAGAGTTCCTAGATGCCTCTGTAATTCCCTTTCATCCTCTGGATACAAATCTAATGGCTTTGCTTCTGACATGAAGGATGATATGTCTAATGTTTATGGCAAATTAATTCACTAGAGTAAGGTGAGTGACAGGGTGCTGCCAGCGGTCATGGCTTCCTGTTTTGGTCTGCCATTTAACATGTTTTATTTTTTAATAAAAAGAAAACTTCTTCTCAGTTTCTGGCAACAAAATCCTCCTGAGAAATGTAATTGTCTGTTTCTGTTTATATAGCAAAGGGTGTAGAAGCTGCAGAAATGATTGTTAACCATTCTTAGTTTCATGTGATCAGTTAAACAATAATCATATTGTTGTAACAGCCTTTATTATACCACTCTTCTTTACATACAGTGTGATAGATAGATAGATAGATAGATAGATAGATAGATAGATAGATAGATAGATAGATAGATAGATAGAT
>ML675618.1:43697399-43730827 GCA_007922155.1 Mesoclemmys tuberculata | reverse complement strand
TATCCACCACCACATCCAGATTCCCGTTCGTCATCCCTCCATCATCTAGTTATATACATTTAGACATATTAAATGAATGTTGTTCACTTGCACCCAGTTTACCAAGAAATCTAGATCACTCTGTATCTGTGACCTGTTCTCATCATTATTTACCACTTCCGCAAATTTTGTGGCATTTGCAAACTTTATCAGTGATGATGAATTGTTTTCTTTGAGGTTATTAACGAAAATGTTAAATAGCTTACAAGGTTACTCTTCTAGAGACACAAACCAGTGATGATTATCTGACACAGTTATATTTTGAGACCTATTAGTTAGCCAGCTTTTAATCCAACTTAATTTTTATATCTTTCTAGATCAAAATATCATCCAGTACCAAATCAAATGCTTACTGAAGTCTAAGTATATTACATCAACACTATTACCTTTATCAGCCAAACAGGTAATCTCATCAGAAAAGATATCAAGTTAGTTTGACAGAATCTATTTTCCATAAGCCCATGTTGATTAATTATATTACCCTTTAATTCTTTATTAATCAAAACCCATATCAGCCATATCAGGCACTACATTATCTTGCCTAGGATCAATATCAGACTGATAGGTCGTTAATTAGCTAGGTCATCCTGTTTACACTTTTAAAATATCGGTACATTAGCTTTCTTCTAGAGTTCTGGAACTACCCTGATGTTCCGAGACTTGTTGGAAATCAACATTAATGGTCCAGTGTTTTATAACTCTTGGATGCACGTTTTCTGGACCTTCTGATTTCAAAATGACTAACTGTATTAGTTGCTGTTTCACAGCCTCCTGAGATACTGATGGAATGGAAGGAATTATCATATATAACTCTTTCTCTTGTTTTTTCCCCAAATACAGACCAGAAACTTGTATCGAAAACTTCAGCCTTTTCTGCATTATTATTGGTAATTTTATTGTTTCCATCTAGTAACGGACCAGTACTATTGAGAGTTGCCCCGTTAGCAACGAAGTTGGCCAGCACTGAACACCTTTGGAAAATCCTACCCTCCCAGAAAGTGTGAGACAGAAAACTATAGGGACAGGACCTTCTATTCAAATACTTTGCATGAATTATGCGTATAAAGATACCTCATAAGAATGTTGTGACACTCTGTATCCCTATGTGCACCCTTTTTACAAAACTATAGTGGATTTTGTAGAAAGTATGCCTTGTGAGGTATCATTTGAAATTTCATAATTTGCTGATAATTATTGTCCTGGTAAAATATGTTTGGCAACATTGTATGTAAAGTTAAAATATTCTAGTCTTTGAAGTTACTAAAACATATTCCAAATCTGGGGAAGCAGCCTCAAACCAGTTCCTCAAAGACAAAAGGCAAACTGGCACTTCAGCCAAGTGTCAACAAAATCAAATAGACTATCACTGGATTAAGTGGCCATTCACAAGAAAAAAGGTGTGAGTGAGACATTACAACTTGACAAAGAAACAGCTGGAGGTTTCCATCTCCCCAGTCTGATGTTTCCTGAACCTCAGTGGGAGATCATTTCCCTCCGGATGCAGGGACGCTAGGTAGTCATAGATGCCTTGTATCAATAAACGTCCCCCATTCTGCCTGATCCCACAGAATAATGCTTCCTGATATATAAAATGGAGCATACCATAGCACTCAGGCACATTAATTCTGTGATCTCTGGAGGGTACATTTTCTTTCTTACCCCCCTTTTCTGTTGTGCAGCAGTAGGGGCTTGAAAGGAGATCTTTCACAGTTGGTTATTTAGTATGTTTCCTCACTGTATGTAGTAAACTGTTGTAGAGTATTCTTATAAAGTAGTCAACACGTTCCAGATTATATAACTGAATTTGAATATTAAAAATAATCTTTTGCCTAGTGAATATATGAAAAGTGTTTTAAGTAGGTTCCTTTCAGATAAAATCTAAGAAAAACTAAGGGCTTGTCTGTATGTTCAGTTAGTGCACAACAAGCTGGCAAGTCTACAGCAGAGTAGTCTGCTGCACACTAACGCTCTCTGTGGAGCCTGCTATTGTGCACTAAAAGTTTCCCAGTGTATTTTGACCTATTCCTCATTGTGTGCTAGGGAACTTCTAGTGTGCTGTAGCAGGGTGCACATGGACAGTTACTGCACAGCAGATTAGTGCATTGTATACTCATACTTTGGCTTGCACTAACTAACCATATAGAGAAGCCTTGCAAAGAACAGTTCTCTAAGCAGAGAAGAGTTTGACAACAATGTATATTCTGGCCTCTGAAATAGGATGATCAGAATGCTCACAGCATTAGTTCATTGTCTCCTCTTAGTTTTTTCTGGTGACTTGCTAGCACTTCATGGTCAACTTAATTGCTTGAAACAGAAAATCTTGCAGTGAAGGATAATATTAGTTGGAGACCTCAGACCCATTCCTTCAAAGAAGTTTGTGACAAATGCTCTGGGTATGCCAATTTTTCAGACATACGTACATATATAACGTTTTTAACAGTTGATCGAGTTTTGGGGCAGGTGAGGGAGGTTAAAGGAAAAAAGGGAGGCTACAGAGAAAAGTGTAAAATACAAGAAATTTTGGAGATGGGACAAAGTCTTATGGAATAGAAAGATGGATCCTAACATAGCTTGGGGGAAAAGCAGTAGAGAATCTTAAAAATCGCTGGGGGGAAAAACACATTAAATTCTGTATTGGTTAAGCATACATAAGCCATAAAGAGAGTGAGCATGGTTTGGAAAATCAGCTTTTCTTTGAGTTGTCCAATTGTCTGGACAACCTATATCCACCTGAAAGGCAGTGCAATGACATTGGAAAATTTCATTTTCTATTTTATCACAAATATCTTCAATTATCCTTGTCTGCAACCCCATAATCTTATACACCTGCCACTAAAAAAAATATATTTCTCTCTCCTTTGGCAGATACATACATTATTGATTATTTTCTCTCTATTTTTCATAGATATTCATTGTTTACCTTTTTCACATTATACTTTCATTACCACCTGTAAATTCTTAGCTCTGCAGCTCAAAACTCACTAGATACCAAATCTTTCATACTGTATTACGGCTCTCATTTTGCTAAGCCTGTATGAGCACACAACACAGAGTTAGCATTCAGATGATTAGAAAAATGCAAATGGTTTGATCTGTGCCTTTAGGAAGAAATGTACACCTAGCCGTATCATTCAGATGTTTCACAGTTCATTATACATTGGACCATGATGT
Source organism: Mesoclemmys tuberculata (assembly GCA_007922155.1). NCBI lineage: Eukaryota > Metazoa > Chordata > Testudines > Chelidae > Mesoclemmys > Mesoclemmys tuberculata. Next base: position 43,727,617 of record ML675618.1, on the reverse strand, counting down.
TTAAACTGTTTGGAATGACTCTGGCTTTTATTTTCTCAAGAGTTGCAGATTCAATGTCCCTTAACTAATGCCTTCTCCCTGACATATAAATAGTGTTCTGCTGTCTATAGTTAGTGGGAATTTATAAGCACATTTTTCTTTTACTTTAAGGTTTGTATTGCTATTATGAGAAACAATAGGCCCAATCCAGTGAGGTGCTGAGTGCCTCTTATGAGCTGCTGAAAAGCGTTCTATTCTTATATAAGTCAGTGGGTGCTGAGAGTGATCAGTGCTTTAAGGAACAATCCCACATTCAGTTACTGAATATTTACTATTCAAAGTCATAACCTATATGATATCTGATTAAAACTATACAATGTTTAAGGAATTCAGTTAGAAATTATGAAAAAAGTATATTTGTGCCATATCAGCAAAATGGTCCACAATGTGGCATATAAAAGGTGAGTGTGAGAAGGGAGTTCAGAAGGGTGCAAGAAAGTAAAGCAGATAGTGCATAAAAATGGTAACAAAGTTCTATCATCAATGAACTACCCTTTATTTTCTAGCATCTGCCCTGTAATGCATATCAACATGTCTAAAATATTTTAAGTATTTAAAAATTATGCGATTTATTATTATTTGTGTCATGATAACACTAGAGGCTTCAGCTGAGTTCCCTTGTGCTACTTGCTGTACAAACACACAAGAAAAGACATTCCCTGCCCTGAAGAGTTTGTAATCTAAGTGAACATGATTATCTTCATAGATATCCTTTATAGATAGGGCATTCAGGCATAGACAGACTAAGTGAATATCTGAAGCCACACAGGAAGTCTGTGTTTGAGCCAGGGTTCAAAACCAGATCTCTCATGTCCTAGGTTTGTGCATGAAGTGCAACATCATGTTTATTTTAATATATATGGTGTGTGTGATATGATATTTAAGTAAATGTATAATCTACTTATGGCAACAGTTTTTTGTGAAGTAGATCAATAGATTCTAAGGCCAGAAGGGACCATTTTGCTAATGTAGTCTGACCTCCTGTATAACATAGGCCACAGAACTTCCAAAAATAATTCCTAGAAGCATATTTTTTAGAAAAACATCCTTCTTGATCTAAAAATTGTCAGTGATAGAGAATCCACCATCACCCTTGGTAAATTGGACTCCCTGGAATATACAGAGTGATGTCTAGCCACTCACTTCAGATTTAGTTAAATACACAGAAGCCTTCATAATCAAATTCATTTAGTTTTACTTTTAAAAAATTAAGTAACACTGCTTTCTACTCAGCAAAACAAGGAGGTGGAGAAGGAAAGCTGAAATTAGAATTTAAATTTAACTTTTTATTGGGCGAATTGCCTTGATTCAGAAATAAATTTATTTGTGAAGGATAGTAAACTCACCTGGAGGTGGGAAACCCAGGATCCATTCCCCTGATCCAATGATTTTTTAAAATTATCTTATTCACAGCTTCCACCAGAGAAGACTCACATCACAATAGCCCATTGTCTTTGACACTTATCTGAGATGTGGCAGAGCCTTGTTCAAATCCCTTCTCCCCACAGTGTAGGTAAACGTTACTGGGATTAAGAGGGAACTGGTGGGCCTCCTCTACCTGCCATTGTGTGTAAACTCTCCTATAAGGGTTCAATCCAGTAAGTGTGCTCAGAGCTTGCCTATTGGATTGGGCTGCACAGACAAGCTAGATAGAGGAGAGCCTGTCTTTTGGCAGTTGGTGAATCACTCTGAGGTTAGGAAACTGATTGCCTAGCATGTGGCTGCAGAGTGCATTTTCGGACACAGAACCGTGGGCGCCTAAGGAACGTTTATGGAGAAAGTGTAGGCTTTTGTTGTCAGCTGCTGGCTGCATGTGTGTTAACCCAGTGTGTATGCGCCCCAGCTCTGAACAGATGACCAAGACACCAAACCACAATAGGATTTTTCAATACGACCAGAGATCCATTTCAGTAATGAGAGTGCCAGGCTAGGTTTATTGTAAATAAAGCCTGGTCCTAGTATCCCATAGACTCTTCAGGACCTCTCACACATGTATTCTTGTTACAATGGACCAACTCAATAAATGGTGGAACTTTCCATTTCCCCTTGGCTGGACCAAGATGCTGCCTTTGAGACCCTCACCTATACATTGATACAAACAAGTTGCGTATTACCCAGTTGCGTATCTGGGGGTTGTGGTGGATAAGAAGCTGGTGTGGTAAAGCCAAGCCAGATGGCTACGGCAGGGTACTTCAGGGCCGATATGTGAGCCCTAGAATGCTCAAAGCCCTCTTCCCTACAGGCAGGAGAGAGGCTACACCTGGGCAATCAGGGGTACCTGGAGCCAATTAAGAGCCTACCTAGGTGTACGTAAACCCACACTGGGCAATCAGGGGCACCTGGAGCCAATTAAGAGCCTACCCAGGTGTACGTAAACCCACACTGGGCAATCAGGGACACCTGGAACCAATTAAGAACCTTCCCAGGTATACTTAAATCCCGTCTGCACTAAAGACTGGGAGGAGGAGAGGAAGGAGTTGCTGGAGGCTTGGAGATAGAGGTTTGGAGATAGAGGTTGCTAAGGTTGGAGAGACAGCCCCTCAGGCCTACAGAAAGGCCTGCACCTGCTTGCCCTGTAGAGAAGGGCCAAAGAGGGGAAGAACCAGAGACATACCTGGACTGGAGTGGGATTACCTTAGGCCCCACTGCCTATAGGGACTGTTGCCAGTGGGCAAGTGCCAGAAAGGGGGGCTGGCGTACCACACTGGATATGAGTCAGCAGTGTGTCCTGTTTGCCAAGAAGGCTAATGGCATATTGGTCTGCATTAGTAAGAGCATTGCCAGCAGATCGTGGGAAGTGATTATTCCCCTCTATTCAGCATTGGTGAGGCCGCATTTGGAGTATTGTGTCCAGTTTTGGGCTCCACACTACAAAAAGGATGTGGACAAGTTGGAGAGAGTCCAACGGAGGACAACAAAAATGATAAGGGGGCTGGAGCACAAGACTTATGAGGAGAGGTTGAAAGAACTAGGCCTGTTTAGTCTGCAGAAGAGAAGAATGAGGGGGGATTTGATAGCAGCCTTTAACCTGAAAGGGGGTTCCAGGGAGGATGGATCTAGGCTGCTTTCAGTGGTGGCAGATGACAGAACAAGGAGCAACAGTCTGAAGTTGTAGTGGGGGAGGTCTAGGTTGGACATTAGGAAAAGGTTTTTCACTAGGAGGGTGGTGAAGCATTGGAATGGGTTACCTAGGGAGGTGATGGCATCTCCATCTTTAGAGGTTTTTAAGCTGCGGCTTGACAAAACCATCGCCGGGATGATTTAGCTGAGGTTAGTCCTGCTTTGAGCAGGGGGTTGGACTAGATGACTTCCTGAGGTCCCTTCCAACTCTAATATTCTATGATTCTACCCCTCTGATGTGTAGTTTTCACCCCAGACGTGACAAACCACCCTGTGATATGGTAAGATACCATCCATTACCTTGTACCAGATGGTTTCGTCAAAGCATCTATATGCATCATATTAACAAGACATTTCTATCCATTAGAGTGTTATTTGGAGAGGTCAGTGCGCCTTCATTATCTTTGGGGTGGTAGGATGTCCTGGTACCTTTCTGGAATATGCTTGTGCCTCGCACTTCTTTAGAATGTGTGAGCTCTGTTCTTGTCAGTTACTGTGATTTTGCCTGCATTCACAGCATGACTTCTGCTAACTTTGCTTTATAACAGCAGGGCTTGACTTACTTTAGCTCAAGCCTCATACCTGGCCTGTTATATGAGGCCTCATGGGTCAAGATCTCACTTTCTGCTACAGTGTTGAGTATGTATCACAGGGTTCAGAGGTAGCTGAGTGGGTGGGTTTGTGAATCCCATTCTGGCTTGGTCCAGTGATTTAGGCACCTAACGTGGAGGTTAGGCACATACACCCTTTTGTGAATCCAGCCCTTTAGTGTTTATGAAAGCACTTTCTGAGTCATGTGCTCAGTGATGTAAATCAATACAGCTCTACTGAAGTCAATGAAGTTATGCTGATTTATATCAGTTGAGGATCTGGTCTTTTACTTTCAAAGTGATGTACAAACCAACCAACTACACCCCTGAAAGGTAGGTAAGTGCTAATATCAAAGCTGATCAGAAATTTGCTGACAGGAAAGCCTTTAATCAGAAAATGTCATTTCCTTGAAATCTGCAGGACTGTGACAAGTTTGATGAAATTCTGAAGAAACTGGGCAGGTTTCTCAGGGAAACTCACCTAGTTTCCTGAAATCTTGCTTGTGTGGCTACCCAGCTTCTTGGCAGTCCACCTCCCAGGCTGTCATGGAGCTTAGACACCACAATTTCCCAGGGTCCAGAGCAGCTCATCTGGTGGGCTGCTATGCAGTCAGGACTCCTAGACTTTCCTGGCTCCCAAGGAAACCAGGAAGCATATTTAGTTTTGAAAAGACTGAAGCATTCCCATATCAGGAATATTACAGTCTTTCCACAACAAATGATTATGGCCTTCCAGTTACGGAAGTTTTTGGTTTTTTTATTTTTATTCAAGATAAATATTTTCCCTCAAGCTCAATATTTTTGGCAGAACTAGAAGTCCGTTTCCCAGTCATTTCTAATTAATATCTCAGTTTTTCAACACAGATACATTAAGGCACAAACAGGATGTGGCCCGAGGCTAAAAAAAAGGACACACATGCTTTTGCCTGTTTCTGAGGTGCACATCCAGAAAAGCCAATGGTGCTGATGCAGCTCAAAAATATTTGCATACACACATATCGCTTTTACATACACAGCCCAGACTTAAGTACTGGATGTTTTGGAAACATAAAATCTGGGTACTGAAAACTTTTTCAAATGTGGGCCTGTGAATCCTGCTCATAGTAAGTAGTACAGCTGGCATTACATCTACTGAAATGTGGGCTATTGTGCACGTTCATTCTACTTCACCACACTGATTATTTGCCAGATTAAATACATCTTAATGATCAACAGATTTCACATTCATACGGAAGAGCTGTTTGGTTTTCATTTTCATTTTGCTAAAAGAAAGTGAGATCAACAGGACTTATCATAATAAGATTCTGTATGTGCAGTGTGCACTGATTGTGCTGGCCGGGGGCTTTTAGCTTTTCTCCCACCTCCAGAAATGGAAAAGTAAGGGTCAGGAACTGTGCGTGATGGAGGAACAGCCATTGGGATAATGATGATCATTATGGCTCTGTACCTGAAACTAGCTGGTACTACTAGTTTTTCATCACAGCAAGAAGAAAACATAAAGAAGAAAATGTAGCTGTAGTGACAAAGACTGCAGCCGTTGTCAGTGACAATTCCACCCTTGTCTGACTATATCGAAAGGACAGGAGACACTTGATATGGTTTTAATCAGGCTGCATCTTTTTATTAGATGTCTGGGACCACCTTGCAGATAAAAGTGTACAGTGCAGGTAACCCCATGTACATTCAATAATTACCTGGGGGCTTCTGCCATCTCGCTTTCTTTTTCCATCCAGATCCCCCAGCCAACCCATTGCTAGGACTTTACCATCTACCCCTCCCTTGTAGGAGGGTTAAGGTGGGCTATCAGAAAGGGGGGTTGGCTCCATGCTGTATCTATCATTCAAAGGATCCCCAAATTCCCCCCCACTCTCCGTCGTTCCATTCCTTTAACCATCACCTCCTTCTTAAATCCTTTCTCAAGCCATTTATCTGGTCACTGTATACCTTTCCTATGGAGTATCTGCACTGGACATCTGCCCCACACTTACATGATGAGTTGCATCATATAAACCATTTCCCCTCATGCCTCATATCAACAAAGCCCTCCCCAAACCCACTGTGGGAAAGGTGAAAAAAAATCAACTCCGCCTAGGCCAATCTGGTGTTACAAAAATATTCCTTCCCAGCCCTCCTGAAAAGGGCTGGCTAGTACAATGCCCATAGTGGGTCTTTACCAAACCTGGCATTTCACCACATAAAGGGAAAGGAGGGTGGGTACAGCCCTAGCCGCTCCATGTAAAAGGGGCTTCACTGCCCAAGGCTACCCCTTTTAAGCTCTTCTTCCCTTCTGGTTCCCAGGGGATGAGTCGGTGACCACGCTAATCCCTCCTCCCCTTTTGCAGCAGTATCTGATCTTTTTCCCCGCACAACACCTTGAGTAAAGCACCAATCCCTTCATTTGGACAAACGGACAAAATCCACCCCACTTGAAGTTGTGCTGCAGTCATTTTCCTCTGTCATTATCTGCAGTTATCAGTTCCAATCCATTTTCAACAAGTTCTCTGGAGCCTGGGAAGGTGCTAAGTACAAAGTGGAGCATTTTTTTCCCATCTCTGCTTTCTTAGCTACCTGTTAGAATGTTCTTCCAAACAAGATACTTGTAAAAACAATGAACAAGTGGTGGAAAGAAATCCCACTTCAGCCATGACACATGCATTCTCCATTTAAAATATGTTTCTCTTAGGGACATGTTTTATGTATCTTAGTTGAGAGGTAGTATCACAAATGGCCGAATTCTGCAAAACTTACTTGCAAAGGGCTTCATCCATCTCCCATTTAAGCCAAAGGCAAAACTCACTTTGGCCTCCATGGAGTGGGATCCTGCCCAAAAACAGACCCATTGAAGTCAGTTGAACATTTTTAATTGTATAAGATTTATTCACATGATTAATGATTTGCAGTTTTTCCTAGAGAGTTATATTATATGTTCCTTTGGAGAGCTATCTCCTTTTGTTAGGTTCTTTGTGATTCTGAAACAAGTTAGTGGTATTTTGTTGTAATGTATTGCTATTTACATTACATCCTTGTTATCTCTGTCTACTTCTATAATTTCCCATTCTTTAATTTCTTGGTAGTTAACATTAATTACTGGCTTTTGGCTCTTCATTTCATTTTTAAGAATTCTACTCTTCGTAACTATGTATATATTTACAATACATGAAACAGTACAACGATATTATCATCTTACCAATATAATAAAATATTTATGGAGTGTTTTAATGAACATGTACTTCAATTGGCTATACTCTTAATAAGCACAAAGTTATAAATATTCATTTTTAAAGATTTTTAAATATCTTGTCACATTCATTATTGTAAATAAATTCAATATTAAAAAAAACTAGCACAGTGTTAAAAGATCTACAGTATGTATGTATATTCATATTACAAGAAACTAATGCATATTAAGGTTGAAGACATGGCTACAAAAATTGTAAGTATTTTTTATGAAAATGTTTATTTTATTTAAAAAGACTTTTGGTTGAAAAATATTTGATTAAATATTTTGACCATTTTTAGTTATAGATTTAAACATTAAAATGTAAGGAAATGCAAAAGTTATGCTTTACACATTTGAATTAAGTTGCCCAAATTGAAATGAGGGCACATTCTGAAAAAACATGATTTTGGATAATCTTTTGTTTCAATTTAAAATAAAAAATATCCACATAATTTGTAATATTGAAAGTGATGTTATTAAAATGTAGACATCTAAGGCTACCTTTGCAAAGCTCCTATGGGACGTGGCCAACATTGACTCCTTACTCCTGGCCCCATGGTAGAAGATTGATGCTTTGAATGTCTTCCTGTTGCCTCATATTTCATTTGTTCTGAGGGAATCTGCCACGGCAAAGGTAACTCAACAACACAGACTATGTCATAAAGCAGCTGGTGAAGAAGTGGATGTATCTTCCGCAGGGGGCCAGTAATTAACTCGTGTACATCTTGCACAGTCAGGATAGCACCAGCGTCCCTAAAATGGGTGATCTGAGTGATGTTGTGGCAATCTTCTTTATTCCATTTTTTGACGTGGCCGGATTTTGGTGAGGGAACATTGCTGTAAGTACTGTTGTGACATCATCAGGAAGCAAATTGCCAGGGATCCTTTCAGTCAAGATGTTGCCATGTACCTGAGCAGCTCCCTGAAGGTAAACTTAAATGAGACAGGGGAGTCTTTGCTTCTCTTTGGGTGGTGGGAGAAGCGTATCGGCTGCACTGGGCATGGGTTGAGGAACATCAGGAGCTGGGAGTCCTGGTGCTATAGGTTAAGGGCTCTGAGCACACAATCATTACTACAGGAGTGATGACCATATTCAAGAGGAACCTGAAGGGTGCCATCTGTTGTCAGTATTTGGAAAACCTGAGACAGAAGCCAGAACAAGGCAGGGCCTTTGAAGTGATGTGAAAGTGGGATGCCAGCAACAACTTCCTCACCATGGGCAGCTTCACCTGCTTTCCTGACTAGAGATTCATCCACAAAGTTCAAGTAAGCACTGATCAATAGCACAATACACTACGGGAATTGGGACAAGTGTGCAGAAAGTGAGGCTATACTAATGAAAAGCTACCCCATGTCTTGTGCAGCTGCAAATCCCATTCTAGAGCCTGGCAGCTGCACAACAACACCATCCATGACCACCTAAGAAAGGCCATCCCACCACCCAAGGGGAAGGTTGCAAAGAACTCCACCATACCTGGAATGGAGAGCCAACAGGACATTGTCATTACTAATAAGGAATGGAAGAAGGTCATCAAGGGGGACTTCACAGTTCCTTTTCAGAACAGAGTCTTGGCCTTCTGTGATGCCCAAACTCTGAAAGTAGAGAAATATACCTCCTGAGAGCCAGGGGTTATGAGGTTCAAACACACACACTGTGTGGGAATTCGGAATTGACCAGTGCTATGTCTGGCTGGTATGGTGACTCATGGTGTTGGACACCAACAGATGGTTAAGGGACATTTATTTCAAACACATCACGAGACATTGGCAATACCAGGAGAAATAAGCTACAGTGCCAATGAGAAGCAAAGACAGGAAAGTAGCTGAAATTCTTCTATAGTGGACCATATTTATTCACAGACAATCTACCTTAAATTCTCAATTACTGAGAGACAATCCATACTCATTACTGTATTTATTTTCTGCATGCGGCCCCTAGTATAACTTCCTAGGGGAACAAAGAGGAAGCTAGACAGTGAGAGGAAACAGCTCCTATCGGGGAAGTGGCAGGGAGAAGATGCTTTGGAGTTTAAAATAATGGCTTTTTGTAATTTTGAGGGGCAACTCACAATTAATATCACCAAAATGAGTAACTTCCTAAGAAGAAGCTGGCCCAGATGATTTGATTTATTTACACAGAGTGAATTGGACCAAAGAGGAACAGAGCAACATACTGTTATGGTGTCAAAATCGGTCTGAAGTAATTTACAACAAAGTCGATTTTAGCTATTACTACCTGGGGATATTCCACCTGATAAAGGGAAAAACACCTGATAATGAGCTCAAGTATATTATCTGCAATGGGTTTTAGTGAATCCCTTTGTCAATGTAATGATGTACATAAACTCCTATCTAAGTATAGTTGTACATTGTGCTCCTAAGCCCAGAGAACACAGTGTTCTAGCCCCTAAAGGAAGCTGTTACTATATACAGCCTTCAGAGTAACCGCTTAGGTCTCCAGGCTTAGTGAGTATGATACATAGTAATTAATTTTAGACTTTGTATACAACTAATATAACTATAGAAAGCCTTGCACATTAAACCTTATTGATCTGCAAATCAGGAGTACCGTGTCTCACTGGTATCCACACTGATCATTAAGCATCCAGTATCAACTGTGAGCTGCATGGTCTGCAGAGGAAGTGACAAATAATTATTTTGTCTCAGACCCCATGCAACATCAACCAGATTTGATTTATCTCAAAGACAATGGAGCCTTCTGAACCAGTGTTGTACCAGACATAGAATTTGTGCTGCACTGGAATTTCAGTGATGTTTTAGAGATAGTCCAGTATGTCAACGTGGACAGCCACAAATCATGATGCATACAGTTCAGGACTGCAAAATCACTCAACTTCCTGGAGCTCTTTGTGCCTTGAACATCATTGATAAGACCACTGTGACTTGACTTGACTGGATTGCATACACCAAATAAATAAATAAATAAATACAGCACGTGGCGCAATATTCTAGTTCACAATTAGTTGTTTACAATTAATTAGTTAGATTATAAATTGGAAAGTGAGAAAATGATTAAACTTTCTAATCCATTGCTTCATTATAGTTTGTGTAACCATTTCAAGTGGCAAATAAGTCAAAGTGAAGAGATCATGAGATATATGTACAGACTCTTATTCTTCAACAGCTTATTGTGATGGACATTTGTATATTGTGGTAAATCAGTATCTATTGCACCAAACATGGGAAAATTTCTAGCCAGCTCTGGCATACTAACCATATCATCATTATGCTGTTTTCCATAGGCTTGATTCTTTAAGCCTGGCTCAGAATACATAGCACTTACTCAGCTGGGCATTTTCATTTAGGTTAATGGGACTTATTTGACAAAGTGCTATTTAGTGTAAGGGCTGCATATTAGGGCCTCGTGAAAGTAAAGGTTTTCTTGTTATCAGATGTTTGTCAGGAATATCAATGACTGCTAATGGCCAGTTCCATTAACATGTTCTCCTGTGGTGATACTAGCCTCTATTTTTAAGGATGTAAGAAAATTGTGATTTTTTTTTTGTTCAGAATTTGCAGTCATGGTTTGCCATTTCTTAAATTCACAGTTTTGGTATGGTCACTTCAAGTACCATAAACAAAGATATGCACACAGACAAAACAGGTGTCAGACATGAGTATGACACTAGGCAGAAACTCTCCTGTGGGTCTAGTCTCAGACTTCACCTCAACCTGTTTCCTGAGGGATGAGAACCTCCCTTGAGTACCCCACAAAGAGCACCAGCCTTGGGTGCTCCAGCACATCCTTCCGAGGCATGCAGTCTATCTTCCAAAGCAGGGCAACAGCACAGAAGAAATGTTGTGTGTCCAGGCCAAAATCTGAGCAAATAGTATTGTGATCTGGCCAATGGGGTTGCACTGACACTGAAATTTGTGCCAGTTCAAAACCCACCGAAGTCGATGCAAAGATTTCTGTTGCTTTCACTGGGTTTTGTATCAACCCCTGGGTAAGGAAAGCAGAGAATCAAATTCCAGTCCTAAAACCATTCCCCAAAATGAAGAGTGGTGAACAAAAACAACTCAATGAAGTAGGGTTAGAAAAGGGATTTCATGGATTGTTGGCTGCTTTTTCTGGAAAGAAAGAGTGAAAAAAATAAAATGTAGCTCTGTCCAGAGGTGTTCCCAAGTATAGCAATATTTTAGGCTTATTTTATGCTGGGACAAAGGGGTAATCAATAAAAGAGCTAGTCTGTCCCGACAAAGTAGGTTATATCTAGTCATGGTAACGAATACAGAAATTTCTTTAAACACAGGAGTTCTATTTCTGTGTAGAAGATCAATACAAGCTATCTTTTAAAAGTAATCCAAATAGGCTCAGTCAGAGTAATAGCTTGTTCTAAAATAGATGTTGCAGCAGACGCGACAAAGAAAAATGGCTTCCCCAGATCTGTTCTGCTTTCTGTTAAAAATGGGTCGAAATGTCTGAAAGCATCAGATATATTGAGCAAAACTGAAATTTTATGCTGACAATAGAAGCATACGTTTTCTTTCGTCATGCATTTTGCTCTCCTTGACTACATTCTTCTTTCTAATCCCATACATCAATTTCCCAAAGTATCCACAAGTTTAATATTATTATATCCATGTTAATTTTTGCTGTTGCTCTACAGTGCCAACAAGATTTTTTTATTACTGCAAACAGATTTGCTGCATATAATTGATATAATAACACAGTGTGATGGGAAATTTCAATGAGAAAATCTATTTATTCTCCACCTCTGGAGCATAATGAAGGAGAATGATGTCTGACTTTGCTGAGATTGTAATATGGATCTCTTATTCCACAGAGTGGTGAAAATCCTAGGCTTCTGTACAGTCATTGTACCCTGCTACTAATAAAGTGATCAGTGAACTCCATAGCATTAGAATCAGATTCCCATCCAGTATCAGGAACACAAAGAATGTGACCATAAGTGATCACCAAGGAATTTCCCTTGCATGGGAGAAATCCCTGCTGGAATAGAATTAATAGAGGTAGCAGCTGTACTAGCTGACCAAATTCTCTCTGATGGAGAGGGCATGTCAGGGCTGAGGAGGTAGAGCTAACCACACCTAACATCCACTGCTGTAGACTTCATTATAAACCCTATGCTAGCGGAATAAGTAGGAGCAGCCCTGTAGTTGCTATCTCTTTTACTGGGGTGGCACAGACAGGCCATCAGGATCAAGAAACCATAACCCTTTCCTGGGGTCCCCCTCCCTTGTCTACCCTGGTCCAAGCTGAGAGTTCAGCAGCTGGAGACAACATGGCCATTAGATTTCATTATTGGCTGAGATAAGCATAACAAGTTCAATGATTTATATGACTTTCCCAAGTTTGCAAAAGAGGGCTAGAAATTTCACAAGAATAAACATTTTCATAGGATTTTTACACCCATGTATCCTGCTATAGATAACAAACCTCTGCCTGTCCCATAGCATCAGTCTATCCCATGGTATAATATTTCAATTATTCTAGGATGAACTTTCAGTATAGGATGTAAGCCACACTGATAGACAGTCTGGAAATATACATAGTGCCTTTACTTGCAATTTTCAACATTTCTGAAAGAGATTTTTGTGCTGGACCTTTAACAAGTATTTCATCAGGCTGTATTATCTATTAGCACTAGCAATATTTGATGAAGCTGTGTAAGCTTCATTGCATTCTCAAAGGTCTAGTGATTTCATGGACCTAAGACAATAGTAATGGGATTGATGGAAGCCATCAACTCACGATGGCATGTTTTTTTGAATTATTTAAATTTGAGTTACTTCTACATAATTATGTATTTCACAGTCAAGATGAATCAATGCATGGAACAGATAGATGTCAGACTGTAATTGACAAATACATTTCATAGCAAAATATAGACAGGCTCTTAATTCTAAATTATACAGACTATGCCACAACAAGAACTATGCCTGGCATTAACATAGTGGATAATACTACATTTGTATGCTATTACTGTGCACACATAATAGACAAATAATTATCCCAAATTACTTTCCATCCACAATTTACACTGTATGGGAGGCTAAATTTGGCATTTAAAAACATAAATAACCATACAATGACAATCCAAGCTCAAATACAATTCCTGCGAATACAGATTCATTCTTTTTTTTAAAGGGAATTCTGTAGCTTTGTAATATGGTGTCACTACAAAGAATACCAGCAAGGTGAATAAAAAGCAATGAGTATCTGAAAAGCAAGAAAACATAACATCAAACCCAAAAGTGTTTTACTTATTTTTAACCGTTACCGCTCCAGTTCATGAAAGCATCCCTTTTCAGGAAGAGCATGTCAGCATGCAATTGGCTTTAAGCATGTGCTATAGTCACACTGAATTAAAGTTAAGCATGTGCTGAAGTGTTTTCCTGATTCAGGGACTAAGTCAGATGATTCAATTATATAAAAAAATAGGTAAACTGACCAAATGTAATCAACATTATATGACATTGAAAACCTATAGTAAATATTAAGCAACGTTATTTTTTAAAATATTGGGCTAGATCCTAGGCTGGCATGAATGAGTATGGTTCCATTTAAGATAATGAAGCTATACCAGTTAAGAAGCTGAGAATACGGTCCATTGAATGAAAACACTAGGGACAACAGCAATGATAACTTGTAACTGAGGGCAGAAGTGGGTATAAGTTATTTATGTGTGAATCTGAAGGAAGGTTTCCCTATATGTGTTTAAAAGAGCTACTTTTGTCAGTTTAAGTCCTTTGAAATGTATGTCAGCGACATTGATAAACATGACATTTAAGATTATCCCATTAAAGAACTGACTCGGTCGGAGGAGAGGGCAAAGTTGCAGCTCCTCTGGGAAATTCTGAGACACGTTGTGCTCCCAGAGATTGCAATTGCTGTGCTGCCCCTTAGGAAAATCCAGCATGAGCTCCCCTTCACAGCCAATTATCTCCAATGGGGAGTGCAGATGGGGAAATTGCTATGGTCTCACTCCCTGCCTTCCCTTCTTCTTCCCATTGGGACTGTTGTGTTCCCCAGCAGGCATTAGGAAAGAAGAAGTCCCTTTGATTTCTTTGCCACTATAGACCACTGTAGTTAGTCATGGCACTTGGATGTGAATAAGGGTTTGGATTCCAAGAACCTCCAAATTTTGGAGGTATTAAGATTGGAGGTTTGGTATTATTTCATCTCAGTTAAAACAGGGAATAAAAATCAACATGCCTGAAAATGAACAATGTTAAGCACTGACAAATATGACATTTCAGTACAGAAAATAGTCAGAAAATATAATGTTCCAAAGTTCTCAACATTTAGTTTCTTAAAAACAGCAAGAGGCAAAATTAGACAAGGTACCAACACCATTTTTTTCTCTCTCTATGCACCCATCTTATTCCTTGTAAGGGAGGGTTCTTTATCTCACATGCACTGAGACATTAATAACATCTCCCATGATGAGTAGTGCTCATATAAGTTCAAACTTTTGGTGAAAATATGTTTTGGTTTCACTTTTGCTTTGGAAAGAATGTGAAAAAATAATAAAAGAAAGACAGGACAAAGTGAATTCTTTTTAGCATCCATTCCATATAGCCTTTATACTCAGAAATATGGGACAGGTCTACACTAGAAACTTTTGCCAGTATAGCGTTGCTGATCAGGCACGTGACTTTTTAATGCAATTTGTATATGGGCAAAAGCCCTAACGCAGACACAGTTATGGCAGCATAAAAGAGTTTCTGTCAATTTTTAAATCAAGATTGGATATTTTTCTAAAAGATATGCTCTAGGAATTATTTTAGGGAAGTTCTATGACCAGTGTCATTTAGGAGGTCAGGTTTTAAAATACAACAATATACAACTCTACAAATTTACTTCTGTGTCCTGACACCTACCATTCTCCGGTAATTAGTTACCAACAACAGATACGCAAGGCTGGAAAACATTTGTTTACAGTAGGAGTAAGCAGATCAGTTTCAGCAATTCATGGAGAGGTGTGCATTTCAGTGACTGTACATATTCCTGACTCTGACAAGAACTGGTTGTTTCATGACACTACAGTTGTTGACTTTGACAACTGCTAAAGTGAGTTTGAATTTTTTCCTGTTGGTGATGGTAATTTATTTAATTTATTTGGGCATGACATACTTTCTGTGGCCACAATTGCAGGCTCTGCATGTCAGCTATTGTCTGTTTTTCTAATGGATGCTGAGGTGAGCCTTTCAATTTTGCAGTCCTTTTATGCTGCATATCTTTTAGTCCATAAACTGTGCTTGCGTGCTTTTTTAAAGCATCTTTGAGTCCTTGATGGATAAGGAAACATTGGCCCATTATAGTTAAAATTTTCATGTGAATGTGTGAGAATGAGAGAGAAAGAAGTAATTTTCTGGAAGAAAGGATACTTTTCAATATAACACATTACTTATTAAATTTAAATTTAAGTTAGAAAATATTTAAAAATAGAAAACTAGTTTGGAAATAACTTTTTAATTGACGTTATGGCAGATTCCAGAACTCTTTGTCTTCTAATCTGACTTGAAATGTAATCACTGACTTCTGAGACACATATGTAATAAGAAGTTTGCACTACAGTACACAGTCATTTAAACAGGATGCACCTTAAAGTAACGCTGATAAGGTTAGGTCATAGTTTGATTGAGTTAATTTGATTCCAATGACAAATGAACCTGTTAGGTTAACCGGTAGAAGCATGGGAAAATCAGTGCTAATAGACATTATTTTAACAAATTGCCTTTTCAAGTCACTTTCCTTAGGGTTTTTAGGCAGGATTTCATCAATTACATTCTTACAGCTCTTATTAATGATACACATTTAAAAATTTCCCACATGAATAATTTAGAAAAAAAAATGATGAGCAAACTCTGTGTGAATTAGCCAAGCCTATACAAACTTTTACTGAAATGATGCATCAGGTGCAAATATTTTATAAATTCTCCTTTCAAGGAACAATGATAAAAGGAAAAATTAACCCTTGAAGTGATTTTTACACATGCTTCTTTATGTCCTTTTTCAGTTTACTCATTGATTAGCACCATTAAATACTTCTGCATGCTACATACCCAGCCTCACTTTAGATGCCTATTATTTTCAGGCAAGTCAACTTTTCACTGAGATTTTCAACTATATAGACTGAACCACAAAACACCCTACTCAAAGCCACACAATTATTCAATGGTATAAGAACCCTGCGTTCTCCTGTCTTTCAACCATTTGCTGTAACTGGTTTACACTGCCTTCACTTGGCAGGATTCTCTATTGCTAGAACTTGAGTGTTAAGTCAAAGAGAAATGTCATGGAAGGAAGAAAAGATTACATCAGACTAGAAATGGTTTGTCAGCACATGTTAATATACAGGAACGGTTGTGGTCTCTGAAATGTGTTGCTACCTTGTAGAGGATACTGGACTAAGGGAGGAATTGCCTTGAGGTCCTGAGGGCAACAAAATATTCAGGCAACCAAATCTGCACCTGCAAATATGGGAGAACTTGCCTAGTGTTTGGTAGGGCAGCCACCCTCCCCACTAACACTAGATAGATGTTGCTAAGTCCCTTGTTGCATGAAGAAAATAAGCATGCTGAATAGATCAACTAAACAATCAGCCAGATGATCAAATAATGTAAATAATGGAGATCCCTCAATTATAGCTAAACTAATATATATCAGCTGAGAAGCTAGCCTATTGAAATTGCCAAGAAAACTGAACCAGCAGACTTCCTACCTGTGCATATACTATAGATATATCACAAATACCTATTGAAGCAAGGATCTATGAATTTCTCACAGGTACTGCACAAGATTTCACATTAGAATAAATATCCTGGTCCCAAATTTATAGGCACTTATTCTTTTTTCCCAGAAGAGCTCTTCAGTGACAGACAAATACATGCATTAACTTCATTTTTTTGCCAGGACTGTGAATAGACACATTCAAACGGCTTCTAGCTATGGTGTATCTGACATCTTTACTTGAAAGTGATGTATGCAAGGTCAACATTTGCTTGAACTATTTATTGAAATTACATCTTTAATCATCTTTAATTATCTTACAGCTAATTAAAAATTTAAGGAGTACTAAAAATATGCAGTCTGAAATCTAGGTAAAAAAATAGTGATAAATGAAAGAAGCAGACAGATCTGATCCTGTTGATTTAAAGTTTCCCTTTAGGAACCTTTATGTAGGAAATGGCATTGGGAGGCCAGCTGTGTTTTTTAAAAGGACATTTATTTTAATTTAAGTTCAATCTATTTTTACACTAATGACAATGCCACTGGCCATTTTATGAACAGTTGCTTAAACTCAAGTTAATATAGAACTTTATAGTTAATCCATCTGAATTTCTTCTAAGCTGTTATAACTGGACTCTGACTTGTGCTAAAAATATGTGACTTTTCCTAAACTATGTGGTAAACAGGGTTATGTTAAACAAAATGTTAATGTTGAAAACATTTAGACACATTAATTGGTCTCCCACCTTAAATCTACGGAAAGACCCTGATGCAGACTAAATACAGTCTAACTCTACTGGTGTGATTCTCTGATATGTTATACCATTTTTATTCTGATGTCACTGCATTTGTTTCAAACCCATTTTTTATAATTTTACTCCCACTTACGCAAAATTAACTGGGAAAACTGGGTGAAAAAAATCAAAGTAATATGTTTCACCAGAGCTCAGATTGTTGTTTCAATCTCTAGGATCCTGCGTATTTGTAAGTCCCAAACCCCAAGGCCTAACCTGTCGCAATATGATCCATTCCCTCAAGCTTTCACCCCCATTCTCAATGTGACCTAATTTCATTCCATACTGCAGCTCATGCCACATACATATGACTTTATTTTGAAGTTTTCTGGGGAGAAAGTCTTTCAGCTAAACCTGGCCAGGATGACTAATTTCAGTTACGTGAAAAATCTTCAAGTTTTTGGAAAAGGCTTTCATCTTGAATGGGAACAAAAAGCCTGAAATTTTCACAGAACTGAAATCCCACAATATTTCTTTTTTGGAAACACTGAAATGTGGTGTTTCCTCAGTGAAATATTCTCCCTGGGACTCCTGTCTCACACACAATTTTATCTGGTGTAGACTGACCATTAAATAATGTTCAGCATCGTATCAGTTAACTTTATTGTTGAAATTGTTCAAATGCAGAAAAATTTTGTAGTCTACTTTACAGATTGTTAGTATATTTCCTAGGAAAAGAACAGAAGCCTACATCCCTACCTTCCCCTGTCCCATAACAGGCATGCTGTGTAGTCTGCATATCACCTAAAATGGGAGACATTCATCCCTAGTGTAACTCTGAGATGAATCCAGCACAAGTTTTGTTCTTCATGATGTTAGGGAGCTGAAGTTGCAATGTGTCTCCTGGGGGATACTATGATATGCTGAAGCCTACTGAATTGAATCATATCATGATGCATTCATTAAGAAGTAATAGAATACAACCTGCTTTGTATCTGATGTGTCATAAAATTCACAGACACATAAAACACCAAAATACTGAAGTGTTTAAATTGCTTTAAATTTGCAACTGTTCCCACTCATCAAAAATTTAAAATTATTTTGACGGTGATTTAAGTGAATATTTCTAGACAGTGATTAATTATGATGGAATGGTTAATTGTGTCACAGAGGAGGGATTTTAAAGTCTTAGGTATTGATGAATTTTGGGGGGAAGGAATGTCTACTCTAAAGAAGGGTTCCTCCTTAACGAAAGTGGACCCAAGCTGTTGGCATTACAAAATAACAAGAGTTTGGAGGTGGGGAAAAGCTGGCAGCTGCTGCAGAACACACAAGTTGGAAAAAAACATGTCTTAGAGATATGTGCAAAAGAAATGTATCGAAGGTTCAGCAAAGGATAGGCCTAAAATCATAGCTAACCTAGAGGAGCGAATGATTGAGATCACATAAATAATTCTGGACAAGTAAAATACAAATAGAAACATAGTCTAAAAAAAATAAAACTAGTGGGCCATATTCATGAAAAGCTGTGGCCTGAAGGTGATTGGTTCCTGTGATGGTGGCAACCCTAGGACCTGCTGGTGGACACCAATGGTGAGGGAAGTTGTTAAGATGAAAAAGGAGGCCTTTTGAGAAATGCTCATGAATTGGAATCCTGATACAACTGAGAGGTATTGGCAGGCTAGGAGAGCTGCAGTTGTGGTGGTCATTGAAGCAAAAGCGTGGGTCTGGATGGAGTTTGGAAAGACTATGGAGAATGACTACCACACATCCTTAAAGGTGTTCTGGCAAAGCAGTCATGCCTTAGGAGGGGTCAGTGGGACGTTGGCCATTCTGTTATCAGAAGGGTGATGAAAGCCTGAAAGTGATCGAGAAGATTGTTGAGAGCTGGAAGCAGCACTTTGAGGAACTCCTCAGCCTGGTGGACACTCTCTCCTTTCAGAAGATTTAGTTGGGGTTGGTCCTGCTTTGAGCAGGGGTTTGGAATAGATGACCTCCTGAAGTCCCTTCTAACCTTAATCTTCTCTGATGCTATGCTTCAGGAGGCAGTGCTGGAAAATCCTGATTGGATTGGATCTATTTCTGTCACTGTGGTGATAAAGTGCCTCTGAAGCAGAGGCAGATGGATGAGATTCGGCTGGAGATAGTGAAATCACTGGAGAAAGTTGGCTGTTGTGATTAATATGCCTCTTCAATGTTGCATGGAAGATGGGTGCAGTACCTTGGGATTGGCAAACAAGGGTGGTGGTCCCAATATTTGAGAAAGGAGACCAGAGGGTGTTTTCCAACTACAGATAGATCACACTCCTTAGCCTCCCTAGCAAAGCCTATGCCAGGGTGTTGTAGAAGAGGCTATGCCTGTTAGTTGAAACTCGGATTCAGGAGGAACAATGTGGTTTCCATCCCAGATGTGGAACAATGGACCAGCTCTTTGCTCTTTCACAGATACTTAAGGAGTTTGCTAAGTAAGTCTACATTTGTTTCGTAGACCTGGAGAAGGCAAATGACCCTTTCCCTGAGATGTCCTGTGGGAAGTGTTGTGGAGTAAGAGGTCCTGGAGCCACTGCTGTGTGCTATCTGGTCCCTCTGTTCCCAGACTGAGAGTTTTGTCCATATTCTTGGCAGTAATTTGAGTTCATTCAGGATGGGTGTTTAACTCTGCCAAGGGTGTGCCCTGTCTTCACTCCTGTTCATGAGCTTACCAAGGTGCAGCTGAGTTGGGGAGTGCATCCAATATGGAACTTAGAGGTGACATCTCTGCTGTTTGCAGATGCTATGGTCCTTGTTTCTTCAGACTGTGATCTGTGATGTACACTCGAATGCTTTGCTGCTGAATGTGAAGCAGCTGGGATGAGCATCAGCATCTCCAAATCAGAGCTCATAATTCTTTCCCAGAAGAAAGTGGAGTGTTCTCTCCAGGTGAAGGGGGACCAGCTGCCCTCAGTGGAAGAGTTTAAGTATCTAAGGGTCTTGTTTACCAACGATGATAAGGGGAAGTGTGAGATTTACTGGTGCATTGGTGCAGCAATGGCAGTTATGCAGGTGCTCTATCAATCCATGGTAGTGAAGCAGGATCTAAGTTTTCAGATAAAGATCTTGGTTTACATCCCCATCCTCACCTATGGTCTTGAACTCTAGGTAATGACCAAAAGAACGAGATCATGGGTAGAAGCGGCAGAAATGATGTTTCTCTACAGGGTGGCTGGGCTGACTCTTCAAGTTAGGGTGAGTGGCTCGGCTACTTAGGAGAACTTCGAAATAGAGCAGCTAATCCTCCAGATTGAGAGGAGTCAGCTGAGGTGATTTGGACACCTGATAAGGATGACCTTTCATAGACTTCCTTTGTAAATATACTGTGTACATCCCACTAGGAGAAGGCCCCAGTCCAACCCAGGACACGCTGGAAGGATTATTTCTCCAGGCTAGCCTTAGAATGCCTGGGAATACTCAAGGAGAGACGGGAACCTGTTGTGGGAGAAATAGTGATCTGGTCCTCCCTACTTTCTATGCTGCCACCAGGACCCTCACCAGGAAAAGCAGTATTAAGGAAAAGGAAGGAAGGAAGGAAAGAAGGAAGAAAGGAAGGATGGAAGGAAAATAAAAGAAAAATTAGAGGATTTGACCAAAAAAAAGCTGATAAGGTTCAACAAAAACAACTGCAGAGTCCTGTAGTTAGACAAAAGAATCCCATGCACTGCTACAGAAAGGGGACTGACTGGGTAAGCAGCAGTTCAGCAGTTATAGTGGGGGTTATAGTGGAAAAGAAGATGTGTGCCCTTATTGCCAAGAAGGCTAATTGCAAATCGGGCTGCATTAGTAGGAGCATTCCCAGCAGATCAAGGAAAGTGATTATTCCCCTCTATTCAGCACTGGTGAGGCCTCATTTGGAGTTCTGTGTCATTTTGGACCCCCCTGTACAGAAAGGATGTGCACAAATTGGAGAGAGTCCAGCAGAGAGCAAAGAAAAAGATTAGGGGGCTGAGCACATGACTTATGAGGAGAGGCTAAGGAAACTAGGCTTATTTAGTCTGCAGAAAAGAAGAATGAGGGGAGGATTTGATAACAGCATTTAACTACCTGAAAGGGGATTCCGGGGAGGATGAAGCTAGGCTGTTCTCAGTGGTAGTAGATGACAGAACTAGGAGCAACGGTCTTAAGTTGCAGTGGGGGAGGTCTAGGTTGGATATTAGGGAAAAACATTTTCATTAGGAGGGTGGTGAAGCTCTGGAATGTGTTACCTAGGGAGGGATGTAATCACCATCCTCAGAGATTTTTAAGGTGTGGATTGAAAAAACCCTTGCTGGGATGACAGATTTGGGGTTGGTCCTGCTTTGAGCAGGAGGTTGGACTAGATGATCTCCTGAGGTCCCTTCCAACCCTAAACATCTATGATTCTAAGGAAAGAAGGAAGGATAAATGCCTATATGGCAATATGAGTAGCATAAAAGCAAAAACAAGTAAACTAGAGTGCCTGATAATGGAAAAGGACTTCATGTCCGAAGAAGAAGACTACTTCTAATCTGTGCAACTGATTGCTTGGCCTTAACCTTTCTCTATTGCTCTTTGCCCATTTGCCAACCTGGTAGAGTGGTATTTATCGTCCCTCATGGATGTTGTGAAGTATAAAGCTCTTTGAGATCCTCCTCTGGAAGATGCTTTATAAGTTAAAGCAAAGCCTACACGAGTGAGTAATTGATAATGTGGTAACTTTGAATTTCCTTGTTCTTGTCAGCTTAAGTCAAACATAACATTATTGAGATGAGATCTTTTATATTATATGCCAAAAAATGTGCAGTTCCTGAATTATATCCTTTTCTCTCCTACTCATAGATCATTCAACATACCTGCTTTTAGCTAATATCTGATGCTCTGGAAGTGGGTATTTACACATTAGTAGCAGCAATGTGTCACATTTCTGCTCCACTGCTTTGCATAGCTTTAAATCTCTTAGATCGCATCATCTTGTGTTATGTCTGCTCACATTGGCCTTACTAAATGACACAATATAACATGATGGGAGGTGACAGAAATAATGTAATGCAATATGACATATCAGAAATTTAAAGAGTTAGACATTTGGTGTCAATTTAGATAGGAAAGTCAAAGCCAAAATGAATCTGGCAGACACTAATGGAATGAATATTACAGTGACCATTGTACCTGTGAAACTCTGGACTCCGAAGTTCTTCAAAATAAATTTAGATAAGTCATAAGAATAAACTGAAATGTTAGGGAGGGTTCAGCATCTATGATTGATATTGATGTGCAGCCTGGGGATATCTAAATGACAGGTACTATAAAATATTTTTCTTCTCCTTTTCTTGCCACTGATTATTTGTTTTGTTTATTTGTTTCATGCACTGTGGACGAGAAAAAAGGTTGTAACAACTAGATGACATTGTTTCACTGTGTTACACCAGATAAGTTTGCAAGACATAGATTTGTTGGGTTGAGAATACCCTTGTGTTATGTCCCTACACCTTATAGGTAAAATCCTCCGTGTGGGAATTATTATGTCAATTAAATAAAATGTTTAAGCTGGTCACCATTTTTAAATGGCAAAAGAACAACTAGGATTCCATCTTGGAGAGCTTCTTCCCCAGTGGTTCCCGCCCTTTTTGGGAAAAAGGTGAGAAAAATAATGTGGAAAGGAGTGTGATCTGCCTGGCAACAGGCCTCTATAAATTGTTGTGAGCCAGGCAGCTAGAGGCTGTCTGCCCTAGAGGCAGCAAGGTGTTGTCATGCATAGGAATTGCCAAGAGAAGAAGAGAAGCCTTTAAGAAGAACATCATGGATAGCCCCCACACAAGAAGATCAGCATACCTACCTGCAGTGGTTCCTTAGTCCATCATCAGATCCTGAGTTCCTGGCTCATCATCCTGGGAGTCATGAACAACGCCTCCGGAGGGTGAAGGAAGACCTTGAGTAGGTCTTATTAACTTTGGCCCTGGGTAGTTTAGGTTTAAGTTGGGAAAGAATCTGGAGTTAAGCTCCACCTTGTTAAATCCCTGAGTGACCCTTCATTTGTTATTTGCCCCCTGAATAAATTTTCCTTGTTTTGCTTTATTCTGAGTTTTGGTATGTACCCACCTGACTACTCTGACGATAGATGTGGAAGGGAGACCTAGACACTTACTTTTTTAATTGTTGTGGGGGTTAGTTATCTCCCATAGAATCCCGTTTATTTTCTCCAACAGACTGGCATTAAAGATGTCAATGAAACTGATGTGCACACTCTCTATCCCACATAATATTTTAACACTATTTTTTATTTTGAATTCTTTTACTTCTTAATGTTATATTGTATTTAGATGTCAAGATGAGAAGCACCTCAAAGAAAGAAAGCAAGAAAGAAAGCAAACAAGAAAAAATACAGAATACTCTTTTTATCTATTACTGTACAAAACTCAAATGGCTATCATGTTGTGGTTAGTGGCATAAAAACTTATAAAGATTTGGAGGTTTTGTTTCTTAGACAAACCATCTGCATGCTTGAGACCTGATTATGTTTCCCTAGGCAAGTCTTTTCCCTGTTCCAAAACATTTTCTGGCAGTGAGCTTGCTATTCTGGGAGCAGCCATGTGGTACACTTGCTTCTCCATCACTGCTGGTATGTGGCAGAAGAACCCAACAGTCCTTCTCTAACTTGTATTTTAAACTTTAAAGAAACTCTTGGGATTTCTTATAATTTGTACCCCAGAGTGTAAGGAGTTCAAACTAACTGTGGAAAACACTCACTTCCTATATTTAAAGAACCAATAAATCCTCTGTGGTCTGGCCCTGAAAGAGAAGCTTGAGTAAAGTTAAAAGGACTGGGTTGCTCAGGGCTCCCAAATGAGGAAAGAGGGATGGATTTAGGACAGAAGTTATTTAAGGCTATATATGAGATGAAGAAAAGCAGAATGCCCTGGGTGTTAGGGAGTGGACCGATGAAATAGTACAAAGCACTGGACCAAAGTCTGCCTGTCTCCTGGAAAATGTAACAAGAATGTTTTAGAACACTGTATATGAATTGCGGGGTCCAAAGTAGGATGTTACGGACAGGGTGAATGCATTATAGCTTATAAGAATTAAAGGCAGCTTAATTCTGCTTTTCCTACTACCTAACTCCAGCTCCTCAACAAAAGAAGATTCCTTTGCTGTAAAACTGCTGATCTCCCCAATGATTCTTCCCTTTGTGAGACTTCAAAGCTTGAACTTCATGTAGCTTTTTCACCAAGATAAAAGGAAGTGCGTTAATAGTAAGAAAAAATGGTTAAGTGGTTTTGCCTACATTTCGAGAGAGACCACAATTGCTTCTCTGTGTTAAGAAACCAGGAAATAGTATCTACTGTCAATTTTTCCAACAGTGAGATTTCCCCCCCCATGCAGCTCTTGCAGTTATCATTCTCCCCCACTAAATTATGGTATCATGTAGTTATTTCAAAATAATGTTTTATGGTGAATGATTTGTGTCATCATCATCCTACCAGAACCAATAAAAAATCTTTTAGAGGAGACGAGGTCAAGAACTAAGCATAAATTGTAGGGACCAATCAGACTCAGCATCAGCTCCAACTGGGGGCAGGAGAAGGGATCCAATCAATAAACTAACCCCTCACTTTATTTCACACATCCACATTTTTTCTGGAGCAAGGACTTAAGAAGGCATGAGTCCCCATGCAGATTCTTTTTCCATCCCAAGATCAACATGTGGCCTGCTGGCCTCCACATAATTTTCCTGGGGAGTTGTCCTTTAAGCAAACAACAGCATCATCCTGGAAGACGACACTCAGCATTTGTGCAACCAGGATTGGGGGGCATGGCCTTTGCAGACAGAGAAAGTGGCATATTTGGCACCTCAGCAGCCATGATGATATCTGCCGTTCCTAACTGAGCTGATTGGTTTTATTTGGAAATTGACAATCGGGTGTGACAGGAGTAGGAAAGGTGAGTAACTGAATAGGGAGTCAGGGAATTAGCAGGCTTTGGCAGCAACTTAAAAGCCCCAAATTTCTGATATCACATAGTACACTCCCTGTTCCGCTTCATTAGGAACATCAGAGAGGAGGAAATGTCAGGTGCATGACCCTAGGTGGGGCACTGTACAGGAGGGGGGTTAATAGACACAGCGAGGGCCCATCTTGTGAAGGACTGAAAGAATAGTTCAGGATATTATTTTACAAAAGTAACGTTTGGCACAGTGGTGGTTGTGGATAATCTGTATAGAAGAGAAAAACAATAGCGACCCAACATAAAAATAAGAGGCATAGGCTAGAGGTCATTTCTTCCCAGGGCTTAGGTGAGGAATTCTTAAAGGAACACTTTGGGCTCTGAATTAATAGGGAACTTTTAAAATTATAATTCTTAAGAAATTAAATTGATTCTAAACCATAGATTTGTGCACAGTGGACACCTGTGTAAACTGTGTCTTTTTTTTCCTTACCTTTATTCTCCCATCCAACCTAGTGTTTGTTATACTCCTTTATTGTATGTCATCTTTAATTAGGCTTCAATCCTGCAAAAACATACCAAAGTACCTAACTTTGCAGACATAAATAGTCCCATTGAACTCAGTGGAAACACTCACATGCATAAAATTAAGCATAATGGTTTGTAAGATTGAGGTTGAAGACTGTAAACTCTTAGAGTAAGGGACTGTCTTTCTATATTTCTGTATAGCACCTACAACAATAGGAGCCTGATCATGATTGGAGCCTATGAGCATATTGGGATACCACCATCTCAGTGCCCCGTTGCCCTCTGACTCTCTAATTAATGCATGCACCCCCTGTATTTCAAATTATGTCCCATCTTCTGGGTCTGATTTGGCAAGTAGCAGCAAGGAACAGTCCCCTAGAACGTTGTTTCATAACTCCTGGTAGCCCTCTGGGTTCAGCCCTTCATGCTTCTGGATCCCATAACTTAGGGGCATAGGTTCCTTCTCTTGTTTTTACCACAGCTTAGCTCTCCATGAATATAACACAACTCTCATTCAGTGTTCCTGGTCCCTAGAGGTCTGTCCTACCACATCCTTCTGGAAGAAGACACTCAGCTGCAATGGCCTCCTGACCACTTGTGTGACTAGGACTTGGGGAACACAGCCTCAGCAGACACAGAAAGTAGCATCTTTGGCACCTCAGCAGCCCTGCGGGTATCTGCAGTTCACAGGAAACCACCCATCCCAGCTCCTTCCCAATGGATAACCACCTCAGCCCTGGAAAGTTACTCTTCCTTGCCAAACACACACACTACTGCCA
Organism: Mesoclemmys tuberculata; assembly: GCA_007922155.1. Classification (NCBI taxonomy): domain Eukaryota; kingdom Metazoa; phylum Chordata; order Testudines; family Chelidae; genus Mesoclemmys; species Mesoclemmys tuberculata. The sequence goes on along the minus strand of ML675618.1, from coordinate 43,700,954 downwards.
AAGGACCCTCCTGCAGGTTCTTTTTCTACCTGAAAGGCAGCCTTTCACTTTGCCCTTGGTCACCTGATTCAGATGCAGGCCAGAGCCTGAGCCTTAAATCTTTACAAGCCAAGCTCATCCTGTGGCACATCATTCCCCACTCCATCACAACAAGCGTGGATGTCAGTGCACTTGGCAGCAGCCCAACTCACTGCTAATGCAGGAAAGGTATCTCTGAACTGAATTGCACAGCCCGTGGTCGCTACAGTAATATAATTAACTTAGCAGAGGCCTAGCTCTGTTGATGATTATTAGGTATATTCCATTTCTAATTTCTATTAGTCTATGAGTCACTAGAGCTGTGCAAAACAATTCTCATTACTGTGGCTAAAATGCAGACAAATCATTTATTTGTAATAGTATGCAAAAAACTAACTGACTCGCCATTTTGTTGTTTTGATCCCCATTTTTGAATAAAGGAAAAGTGGTTTTTAGGAGGGGAAGCCTGACAATTTTCTAACCAGGTACAAACACGTGGTTTCAATGAGCTTTCACGGTAATAGCCACAATACTCTTTTAGAATTATGGCCCGGTAGCCATAGAATTTGGTAGAATTTGTAGTTTAGGGAACCAAGTGCTGTTTCTGTGGCTTCCCATTGCTGTTATATTAAACACATTCTTAAATACTAACACAATTTTGGCTGTGGAAGCATAAGAATGTACTATGAAGTGCTTTCAAAAGAACTAGTTTTATATTATTTGTATTTTGTATATTTGATAGGATTCAAAATGACAGCCTCAGAGCACCTGCTATTTATTCATTATCAGGCACTTTCTATGGCCTTTGAAATGATCCTTTTACGCCGTCTACTATGAGGATGGATATGTTTGTCCACAAACATATCATTTTATACACTCATTATGCAGTGGATAATATAAAGTCACTCTTATCACTTACATGAGGGAATAAGAGGTCGTTAAACTGGACTTTCTTACAAATATACATAATTTACATAATGTGATAAAGTACATTTAAGATACACACAGCTAAAATGGCTTTTAAATCACTTTTATTTCATTGTGTTGGTCAGTGTGGTTGCCCTAAAGGGCTCAGAGCACTTGCAATTATTTTGGATAATAATCACTGTAGTTTTACAATAGGATATTACTTGCTGTGGGAAGTTGCCATTCTAACATTGGAGCTAAACCCTTCTCCCAATTATAGCTGTGAAAACTACAGAATAACCCCAGTGAAGTCAGAAGGGTTACTTTAGATTTACATCAGTCTAATTGAAATCAGAATCTGGCCCTTGTCTCTTGATGTGCTTCCAATGAATTGGGATATAGAAATACTAATTCATGCAAATGGGTATTTAAAAGAAATTGTACTGCATTTCAAGTAGACCTACTCAACTGACACTATGCTGATGAGTTTTCTATTTATGATAACCAAATAAAATTTACATTCTGTTAGTTGAGATGCCCAGAATGGTTGTTTGTTTCTGTTGCTTTAGTAACTTGTGACAGTTTTATGAGGTTGCTTTGTGTCATAAAGATAAATCTCTACGTCTTTGAAAATACTAGAATAATACAGAAATAAGGGCTGTTGCAAACACAGCAGGACTGGAAGGTTACATGGACCAAAACACTGGAAAATGTTACCTTGCTTTAAAACACAGTACATACTAAAGGTCAGATTATCCCAGGTCTTTTCGTAAATGTGCAATTTGGGGCAGATGGGGAAAATTTAAGGAGACTTCTCCTTGTCACAAACCCTTGTGCAATCTACACAAGAGCCAGAAAGAATTGCAATACTTGTTCTAAAGGAAATTAATGCAGATTGTTTCTTTGCACTGCTGTAAGGAGTTGAAGGGGTAGTTGCTGGAAGAGGTGGGGGCAGAGACTGAATTTGGTGAGGGTAATGGACTGGTCAAGCAGCCATTTGATTATTCTGAAATAAGACCAAACATGGGTTTTAGTAGCTGTTGGCTGGCACACCATGCGGTCTCAGAAAATTGGTATTTCCTAATAAATAAGGAATGGTGGGTGGAAAGCAAGTGGCAGAAACCTTGTAATAAAGACATGAACACACAAAAATAATCCAATCTGAGAAAAAAATGAGACCAACATTTTTTTCAAAGTTGTATTCTTAAAATTAGGCATGTTAACCCAAATTAGTCAGCATTTTCTTGTTAAATATTTTTGCCACCCTACATTTCATATTAGTTTTTTCCACAAGTCTATTTCACTGTTGTCGCTTGCTGTTTTTGCTTTCCTTTCTTACTCACATGTTACTCTTTGGAGACACACATTTGTAACTGGGAAATGGACAAATTGGTTTTGATAAAGTAAACTGACCTGAACCTGAACTTTATCACACAATTCACAATTCACAGTCCTTTGATGTGACTAGCCCTTAAAAACATTTTTCTTCTTAGTCATGAAGCTTTTCTTTTCTATTTCCTGTCCAGTTCTTACAATAGACAGTGCCATTTGCATCCGCAATTACTTGAGAACTCCTCCAAAAACCTTTAGCATTTTAATGAAATGTTTTAAAAGTAAAAGGGGGAAAAAAGGGAAAAAAATAACTCCCTTGTTCTTCCATCTTAATTAATATATTTAGAAATGGAATTACTAAAAACAAAAGAAAAGAAACATAGAATAAAACAAATATACCATCTCCTCCATAAGCATCACATTTGTATTGCCAGGCTCTTTTAATTTCATATCCGAAATTGGTCAGATTGATTCAAAGGTTTACATATATGAGAATCATTTTTCTTTTTCTTTTGTTCTCCATATATATGGAGAATAAAAGAAATATATAACAATTTTAAAAGGCAGCAGCACTCAGACTATATATTTATTCAACATATGACTGGAGCTGGATGAATTTTTTGGATAAATAGTTTATTCAAAGAAAATGCCGTTTTGATCAACCCAAAACTATTTATGAATATGACACATTAGTTTTTTTGTGCTCAGCAAACTGTATGTGTCTCTTTACCCCGGTTGTTTGGGCCCTTGTTTGGGATGTGGGACACTTACATTGGAATCCCCACACTGAAACTGGGACTTGAATTTATATCTTCCCTCTCCTTGATGAATGCCTGAACCACAAGGCTACAGGCTCTTCTAGGGTAGCTGAACTAAAAAAATAAATTAAGGGTTGTATACAATGGGTAGTAATGGGGATTACAGGGGTCTGATTTCTAAGTGCACTAATGTGCTGCATATTAATTTGTCTGTGTCGACCCTGCTAGTGTGTTCTAAAGGTTCACTAGTGTGCTTTAATGCAATGTTAAATCTCACTAGATAATCTTTAGTGTGCACCAGCAGGGTCTACACAGATGGGCAACATGTTAATCCACATTATAAATCACATAATCGTAATTCTCTTTACCCCACTGTGTAGATGAGCCCTTATTCACGTAGCACTGTATAGCTCTGTATATAATATCTAATAGAACAGGTGCCTAATCCAATGTCCACAAAAATCAATATGATCTTTCAATTGACTTTAATGGCTATTGGCTCATAGACTCATAGGTCAGAAGGGACCAATATGATCATCTA
>ML675618.1:43683864-43696999 GCA_007922155.1 Mesoclemmys tuberculata | reverse complement strand
TACTACTCCCGCCCATGGTTTTTTTCCCCTTTCTTGGGATGCAGGCTCATGTCCCATAATACTCCTGGTTATAAATTTCTCTGGATTAGCAGCCTCAGGAGAATGCTATACACAAAATTTATGTGCTTATTTTATTCAATTAACAATGGGATCCTGGTCCGTGGCTGGTAGTAAAAATGATGTCCATTTTACTGCCAACTATATGCCAATTAGCCATAATTTCCAAGAAATAAAGAAAAATTAACAGTGCATTTGTTAAATGTATCTTCTCATTCAACAAGTTTGTTTTGAGAGAAGAGAAATTCCAGTATTTATCCTCTCCCGCTCATCTAGCTCCAAGCCGGCCTACACATGGAGCGTTACATGTACGCACTTCTACATCCATTGCTTGTTTACAATATATCTGAAAGTCATTTTCGTAGAGAAATATTGTGGCTGTGCTTTCTTTATTCTTTCTGCCATGGCAAATTTTCAATAATATTGACAGCTCTTGCTGCTATTATTCAACACTGCACACAATAAACCCGCTCCTGCTGAGGAAGACCTTCTGTTATCAAAGAGATGCTAATTCCAAGCTGTTAGCATTGGCATTTTATGTAAGCACAGTCGATTGAACAAATAGTTTTGGTGCCCACAGAGTCAAAGAAAGGTCAGAAAAAGCTCTGACCATTAAATTATGCCTATTAATTTCACTGCTGCCGACAAGTAAGCCAGCTATACAGTAATGGAAACAATTGCTATGTCCTGTAAGATCATTAAGTTAATTTGACACTTTTAAGGAACATTAAGGGCAGTTAATAAGGGTGATAATTCTTCAGTGTAACACTGTAAAATATATATTGAAGGAGAAAAAAACAGGAGTATAACATAAATAGCAGCTAATTGGACATAGCAGCACATGGAGATCCAGTAGAGGTTGTGGAGTTCCAGTGAGATAAGTGCCCTACAGATCATGATACTGAAAAGATGGGCTGCGAGGTTGTTTACCAGTTGTAGGTTATTTGTGAACTTCTTGTGTAGGATGAAAGAAAGAACATTACAGTAGCTCAGCCTGGAGATGATAAATGAGTGAAATCCCATGACAAGGTCTTTGTCAAAGAGAAAGGGAATTCATAGGGTCTTGTTAGCCAGAGGTGGAAGATGGTAATTTTAGCATCTGCTGCTATTTGACTATCCAGGCTCAGTGATGTGTCAGGATGTGAACTATGGTGAATCTTGCCAATTTCTGAAAGCATTTACTTCTTCTGATCACTTTAGTTGGTCCAAGATTCAATTTAATCCACCTGTTCTGCATCCAGTCTCCAATGTCACTCAAGCACTGTGTTAGCTGAGACAATATTTCATGTGCAGGATGAAAAAAGGATACATGGACATATGTATCATCAGCATATTTTCCTCGCTGTAGCCTTTACCATCTAAATATATTCTCTAAAGACATTAGAGAATATGTTATTAAGAATCATCTTGTTGTGGCAGGAAGATAACAAATAGAACTTAATAGTTTATTTCCCTCCACCTCTAGTAACATAACCACATTTATCTTAATTATATACTGTTGTATTAATATTGATAACTAGCAGCATAGTTTGTACTGATATAGCATGTTTAAACTAATATAATAAAATGACAATTATTTAATTAAAAATATTGACACTGATTGAAACTGGCATTTGCAAGGGACCATCAGTGTATGAATTTGTCCGTGGTATCTGGGGTTTGGGAGAACGCCATGTATGAAACACTGTCCCACCAGTCTTAAAAGCTCAAAATGGGCAGAATACAGGGTGGTGGATATGCTGGATTAAATAACAAGAAGGAGTTATGCGTTACTGTGCAAATACTCAAATGCCTCTAGAGAAATAATTTCACAGTGGCAAAATGTTTTCCTCAAATAATATTTTGAAAATTGTAAAGGATCACAATTAATTGCACTTATGTTCTTTAGGAAAGCATTCATCTAATGTGGCATTTCTTGTAGAAACAATTCTTTTGCACAAAAGACTCCCCCCAAATACTTAAAGAGACAAATAGTTAAAGAGGATGAGATACTATCTTCTGTTGGAACAACTTCTGTTGGATCAACTTGTCTCTCTTGCATCCACCAACATGGAAAAGAAAAATGCTGCAAAACAAATAGTTAGAACCTTCTAGTCTGATGAAATTGTAGCTAAGTAACATACAGTGCCATTTTCCGGAAAATGTGGCATTGTTGTGGCATAGGAGAGAGATTAACATGGCTCTGTTAAATTATATGATATTGCTCAATAAATTAAAGCCTGCTCTGACTTTCATGTACTGCCAGGGAGACAGAAGCATACCATTGTCTCAAGATAGCAGTAAACGGTTTTAAAATATCCTTTTAAAATATATCTCATACACAAACAATTGGCACACCAGTTTTTTAGCTTTCTATGTCCTCTTTTGGAAAATAATGCCTGTAATATAAGAAGTGACATGTTACATGGGAGATGATTTGAGAAAAGTAATGAGTTAACTATATGACCCATATCTGTTCTAAATAGTCTCCATTTAATTTCCACAAAATTATCACTGCACAACATGCACAGAAGATAAAATTAAAAATCTTCCCGGAATTTGTTTTGGACTTAGCCTCAGGTTTGGTTAGTCATTGGAGACCTGGTAAATCCTAAGCTTATAGCAGGTAACAAATTCAGATCTAGTTCTGTTAGCCTCAATGGGATTTCATTCTCAGAAATATAATTTATTTATTTCTTCATGACCTGAGGAAAAGAGAAGATGCTGATCTCAAGAAAATCTTAGCTGCATAGTTTATTTGCCATATGAGAGAAAGTAGTGAAATAGACACTATCCCACATTTGAAAGGATCAGATTCTGAAAAAATATAATGCATTAGGTACCAGTTGAAATTCAGTTTTCCTTCAAGAATTTGATCAACTGTATTCCCACTAGCAGAAATGTAATTGTCAAATAAAGCCAACGGTGTTATTGCATTTAGGGATGCTATTTGTTTTATTTTTATTAGCTTTTATTAGCTTTGTAATTTCCAATATGTTAACATATGTTTGCATTTGCAAATCATTTAAGTTAATATTTACAATTCAGCTGTTTTACTTTATGTTGGGACTTGCTGTGATAATTAATTATTCCATCAGTAGATGTGACCTTGTCCCTTAGCACAAAGGGGGACACATATTATTTATCCACAAAAAACAACATCTATCCTATCTATCCTAAATTAGATAATAAAAGTCTTGTTGCATCCTGGAAGTATACATTACTAGGTTTTATCTCAGAAATGTGGCATTATCTCAGTGGTATCATGCAAAATACCCAAGAAAACAAATGACTTTATAAAGTGCAATGAAAGAAGAAAAACAGCAGGGTAATGTGAAAGAATTCCAGCTCCTGTATTTTTCAATGGCTGTTTGATAAACTAGCTTGATGATAAAGATTCATGGGCAGCCTTATCATATTGGTTTCAAATATCAGTGCAAGAGCAGAATATACAGTTTACTGGTTTACTAACTTCAGTTTTTATTGTGCTAATTTTTTGTTTGCTTCAACTAAATTTATGTTGCAACATGCTTAGGGCTAATTTGCATTTGGCTTAATTTTATTTTATCAATGATGTCTGGTGAAGAAAGCCTAACTTTATGAGCCATATTTCATGAAAGTGAGCAATGGAGCTATGAGCAGATATGTTTAGTCTTCACACAACAGCTGTTCTTTTATTATTGTACTCTTTAAACACATTATACAAAACATATTGGAACAAAAAATTATGCTGTGTGTTATGATTGCGAGATGCATTATGGCCAAAGTTATTGCATGGGACACAGTTTGAAATTTCCCTGAGCTCTATATATGACTTACCCGCACCTCCTATGTTATCAGAGCAATATAAGAGTATTTCTGATTATGCCAGCAGGAACTCATATACTACAGTGATGGCTGGTAAGATAACAACCTTGTTGGATGGAGTCATAAGCAATAAGAACATAAGACCACAAGAATGTCCACACGGAGTCAGACCAATGGTCCATGTAGCCCAATGTCCTGTCTTCCAATAGTAGCCGGTGTCTAGTGCATCAGATGGAATGAACAGAACAGACAACCATGAAGTAATCCATCATCTGTCATCCATTCAGATGACATTCACAGGCTAGGGACATTCAGAGCATGGAGTTTACATTCCTGACCATCTTGGCTCATTGCCATTGGTGGACCTACACACCGTGAACTTATCTAGGTTTTTTTTTTTAACCCCGTTATAGTTTTGTCCTTCACAACATCCCCTGGCAATGAGTTACACAGGTTGACTGTTATTGTGTTAAGAAGTACTTTCTTTTGTTTGTTTTAAACCTGTTACCTATAATTTCATTGGGTGACCCCTGGTTCTTGGGGTATGTGAAGAAGTAATTGTGGCAAACGGCCGGCTTCTCCCTAGTGGGTCTCGCACTTTTGCCTCTTGCAGTGGGCCAGGGTGTCGCCAGTAACCCCGTCTTCCCAAGGAGGGGGGTAGTGACCCGGGCCCGCCCGCTCCTCCGGGTCCCAGCCCAGGGGCCCTCTGAGTAGCAACTATGTGCTGCTGGCACCTCACTCGCAGCTGCAGGCTTTTCCCCTGGGCCATTCTCCCCCCCGTCTTTCTGGCTTCTTGAGCCCAGTAACTTCTTCAGGACTCCACCTCTCTCCCACACACTGCTGTACTCCGTTCTGTTCTCCACTATGACTCCACACACCACCGTACTCCGTTCTGTTCTCCTCCACTTCACACACTCCTCTGCTCACCACACACCTACTCCTTCCACTCCACACTGTCTCTCAGGAGTAGAGGGTTTTTATAGGCACCTAGGTGGGGCCTTAATTGGTGTCAGCTGACACTAATTACCTTCTATTGACTCTGGCTAATCTATAGGGTATAAGGCCCGGATCATTCTAGCACTTACATAGCGCTCTTCCAGAACTGCCCTCTGCCCTTGCTATTCCACATAATATACAATTTTTCCATACAAATCAAAATTTTATAGACTTTATCATATCTCATCTTAGTCATCACTTTTCCAAACTGAAAAGTCCCAACCTTTTTAATCTCTCTGCATAGAGAAGCTGTTCTATACCCTTAATAATTTTTGTTGCCCTCTTCTGTAACTTTTCCAATGACCACACCGCACCTAACGTGTGGGAGATATTGTCCAGGCTTACTGGAGGAAGGTATCAATGCTTTATGGTGGGGGGAAGAAGGTCAGAAACTGCTGCAAAAATAAGAGTGTGTGGGGAGGTCAGCATGGTGACACTGACTCATCCCCTGGGAATGTAAGGGCGGAAGACTTTAAAAGGTTCAAGCCTGGGCATTTGAAGCCCTTTCTCCACACATTAGGCAAGACAGCACTCTCCATCCCACCCCTCGAGGGGTGACTATCAGGTTGAGTTAGGACCTGTTATGGGCATTTCACTAGTCACTCCTTTTTAGGGGGGACTGGGAAGGAATTTTCCCCTCACCATCATATTGGCTTAGGTGGAGAGGGTTTTTTTCACCTTCCCTGCAGGCCCACACTAAGGTGGTGGAACTAGTGATTAGGGACCTGTTGTTTGCAGATGACTGTGCATTGGTAGTTCACTCACTAGAGGACATCCAATTTATCACCGAGCGGTTTGCACAGGCAGCTAGGCACTTTGGACCAGCTTGAAATAACCAGAGGTCGCATACCAGCTATCTCCAATCAAGGACTGTGCTGAGCCAGAAGTTGCTATTTACGACACCCAATTAGAGCAGTCAACCAGTTCCGTTATCTTGGAGGCCTACTGTCCAACACTTCCAGTGTTCAACACATTTCCTTGGCAAGTTCCTTCTTCAGGAGACTTCCTCATCATCTGTGGAATGAGAAAGGGGTCAGACTGCTCACAAAGATCACAAGGTATATCAGGCAGTGGTGCTTTCCATACTTCTGTACGGATGTGAATCATCTACCATAAACACCTTCAGCAACTCAAACAGTTCCACCGGTGCTCTCTGAGATCCATTTGTAACATTCAATGGCATGACAGAAGCACCAATATAGAAGTCCTTGAAAGGTGCCAAATTTTAAGTATTGAAGGGATGGTGCTGAGAGCCCAGTTTCGGAAGGCTGGACATGTTAAGAGGTTGGAGGACACCAGAATCCCTAAAGCTGTGCTTTACAGGCAATTGAAAAATGGACAAAGATCACAGGAAAGGCCACATCTGAGATTTAAAACCCTGAAACAAAATCTTAAACCTGTAACATTGATGCCAACAATTGGGAGGATTTGGCTCTGGGCAGGGCCAACTGGAGGCAGTAGTCATGTAGCTATTAAAAACTTTGAAATAAAACAAGCATGTATAAGGGAGGAAAAGAGAGAAAGGAGAAAGGCCATCTCAGTAATTGCATCAACTGCAGGTACCTGCAGTATCTGTGGTCATGTCTGTGGATCAAGGTTAGGCCTTATTTCACACAAACACACACATGGATAAACTTAGTCACAACTCATTTGTTGATATCATTGGTAGACTCCAGACAGCGAATGTCAGGGAGGACTAATATGGTAAGGAGAAATAGGGGTTAAGCCATATATTGTAACTGATTTTATAAGTGTGGGGTGGATGTCCAGGGGAGGTAGTCCAAAGGGAAGGCATCCAGTGATCAAATAAATGGCCTGGTAAAGAACTTAAATAGGTGCTGGTTAAATGAATGGAATGGATGGGGGTTCAGGGCTCCTATGATTGGTATGGCAAGGAGCCAACCTCCCTTTCTTATAGCCTACCTTAACCCTGAGGTGGATGGTAAGGTCCAAGCCATGGGTTAGCTGGGGGACCTGGATGGAAAATGAAAGGGGGCTGGTGGAAGACCCAGATTGTTATTTTGAATGAGCATGGAGTTTCCTTCACTGTACACTTCCATCTGGTGGGTAGTCCCAAACATATAATAACAAAGGTGTGGCCTGATTAAATCCATATCAAGTGTCTCCTGTCCTTCTTGTGGTATAGTCGGACAATTCTACTATATCTTTTTTGAGATGGGGTGACCATAACAGCATGCAGTATTCAAGGTGTGGGTGAACTATGGATTTATATGGTAGCATTATGATATTTCTGTCAATGCATAGAAGTTTTGTATCCGCCACCCTTTAACTTCAGCCAATAACCTTTTTTCACTTTTCCATGGGGGTGGGGGAGGAATCATATCTGCCAGGTTCCATAAGAATAGGAGAATGACTGCCTCTCCCAAGACTCTGACTTGTTGTGGGGATAGTGGAAGTCAGCATCACAGGAGCACCATGCCTCTCCTGGCTTCATATCTGTCAGGGGGCCTCCATGGATTCATGGGAAGTAGGAAAAGATGGGGAGGGAACTATCTGAGAATGGGACAAAGGGAAAGGATTTACCTCTGAGACATGAAGGTAATTCACAAAAAACAAAACTTTGGATTGCTTAACTTTTGTGAAGTCTCTCTCCATTGCTACAAAGTCCTCCCTTGATGGATGGATGACATGGCAGCATGGGGTGGGGTATACACCATGGCCACACAGGAGCAAGCAGGGATGCTAGATCCACTGCAGAGATGTGGACCCATGTCTTGGGAGCTATACAGAGTTTGTGAGTAGAACGATTGTCCATTGCATAAGGGAAGGGGGGATGCTGGCCAACCCTATCCCCACGTGGAATCATTTGGGGAAAACTCCATGAGAAAATGTTTGATAAGTTTTCCTCTCCCATGGATTTTCCTAGAGGAGTGAATGATCTGATACTTTGATTTTCTACAACTTAAAAAAAAAGCATTAAAAACAATATGCCCAATATCCTCCTCTGGGTAACAGGAAACAAGGTGATAACAGCACCAGCCACTTACAAAGAGAAAAGAGCTGCAAAAAGAAGAGAAAAGGAATAGATGTGTTTGGGAGGCTGTGGAGAGAAGTTCTAGAAGAGAAAAATTAAGAATATTTGTAGTTTTTCTTTCATTTCAATAAAGAACTGCAGTACTGAACCGAACAGCTCGTGTAGGAGAATGAGACACAGGAATGGATTTTAAAGCAGAAGGCTACAACTTTATTAATTTTAATGTGAAGAGAGGGTTAACTCCCCATCATCCCCCAAAATAATACCAGGCATTTTTTTGGTTTCACTGCAGTGTTAAATGGCTTCCTGCCTCATCAACAATATTCAGGGCTGGCCATCTTGTGACCAGCCATTAGGATTTAGCCCACCTCTGAATGATGACACACATGATGAGAATCTCAATCTGGAAAGACTCAAGTTTTCCCCTTCTTCCACCACGCTAACAGGGTTCACCAGTTATCAGCCAGGTTTCATGTTTACAATGGAGAGCTGGCTTCTTTGAGCCTCACGGACTCCAGCCATCATGAGGCACCAGTGAAAAGCTTGGCTGCAATCCCTGACTCAGTGTCTCCTGCATGCTATTCCCGCTTCCATGGTGACTTCTTTCTGACAGCTGTTATTTCTTCATCAGCAGCATGGCCTCTTCATGCCTTGATGGCTTCGAGAGCAGGAAGAGGAGGGGCATGAGAGACAATCAATTCTCTCTCCGACATGCCTCCCCACAGTCCAGCCAATAGCAGCACAGAATGGCACAGAATTCTCTCTTGCCCCCCTTCCATTCTCCATATGTGTTTTGGAAAACGGGAAAGAGAGGAAGGCTCCAGGGCAACCAAGCTTGCCCTTCCATTCCCTCCCCTCCCCTCCACTCTCAGGAATGCTGGGGCTATGTCCTGGTGCACTCAAACACCCCCACAACTGAGAAGGAAGTAGGAGTGGGGAGGGCACATTTCCTCCAGAAGGTTCTGTTTCTTGGGATTATAATATAATTATATTCTTAGATTCACTTACATCATTCAAAATGGTATCTCAACATTATGCAGGCACTGCTGGCTTGTCTTTTGCCTCTGAATGTCCAAGTATCTCCTTCTATCCTGAATTACTCAGAAATCTTGATATTACTAGCCCTGTGGTATTGGATCCTACATCTTGTCCCTCCTTTTTTGTCTCTTCCTCGAGTCTTCATGTTAGACCTTCTTAAGGAAGGGCTTTGATAAGAGCTGGTTGAAATTTCACACTGTATTTGAAAAGCTACTTTAAAAAAATTGTCGTGAACATTTTTTTTTTCAAATTTCATTTTTCTATTTTTAATGAAATTGTAAATAAACCATTTTGTTTGTTTGTTCTTGTTTTGTTTAATTTTTTCCCCACTCCTTCCATCCTTATTTTCTAATTTGCCATTGGATATGACACAATGATGTGCAAGATTATTGTCTGTTTTATTTTTTCCCAATTTTACCTTTACTCAAACTTTAGAAAACTTCCTCGACTTTTGAATCATTACAGATTGGGAAAAAAATAAAATAAAATAAAATTGAATTGATTTGAATTTTAAAAAGTCATGGACCTCATTCATTGTATTTCACTTAGGGATAAAATGGGGAAATGAATGGAAGAGAGAATGGTGGGGGAGAAGGAAAAATTAAAATATTTCTCTAACCAATTCTTGTGCAAAAAATTTAAAATAAAAAAAAAAGTTCCACTTTGAATCTGAAAAATGAAAATGAATTTGAAATTTTTAAACATATATCTTCCACTGGACTCTAGATTTCCGGTGTGAAAGTGAAAGGAAATGTATACATAGATTATTTTAGGTAACATAAAGAACAATGCAAAATTCACAAATTTTGCCACTTCACCTGCTTGCACATATCTCTCAAACGTTCCTTCATTCGCAATTTTCATAAAATGGCCATTTTTACATTGAAAAGTAGCAAACATTCACAAAAAACATCCATTTACCCTGCAGATTGCCAAAAAGTATACCAATTGTGATGGTAGCTTTTGTGAAGGAACAGCTATCCACTAAAAACTAGAGGGAGATTTCCAACTTATTTCACTTTCTTCAGTAATCTTCTGGCCGCATACCTGCGGTTAGATCAAAGTTAGGTCAGCAAAGCTACAGCACCCACGGGTGTGGATTTTTCCCCCCCCTGATTACCATAGCTATGTTGACCTATGTTTTAAGTCTAGACATGGCATGAGGGTATGTCCACACAGCAGCTGTGTACATACTCAGGTGATTAGCCCAAGCCACCACCTGTCCCATCACAGCCATGCTACTATTTTTAGGAACTAGAGGTAGCAGAGGTAGCACCTATATGTCTTTCCATACTGGGATTTACACCACCTAGCTTCTGTGTAAACATACCCTTTGGCCTCAAGCAGCCATCTTGCATTCATTTTTAATGAGCACTATACAAATAAAATTATTTCGAATTTTGACAGCATCTATCTCTCTAGGTGTTTATATCACACACACAAGTGATCCTAAAGTATTTGACATATATTGCCAATGAAGTAGATTCAGGCACCTTTGGGTTGGAGGCCGTCAGCCAACTGATACACACACCACAGTGCACAGCAGTATGAGAAGGGGACAAGAAAACCAGTCCTTGGTCTTCTGAAAAAAAGCCATGAGATTTGAATATTGATACATAGCAGACATGATTCCAGTTTGCATAATTTCTCCTGAAAGACCCAATTTATCTGGGACAGACAAAAAAGCTTAGTTGACCCTGCTATTGATTTTAACCCTTAGTTTACCCTGAAAATCGAGGAGGTTAGGTTTTTATTATTCTGATGCTTCGCCTACTAAGCCATGCCTTTTGTCCTCAGCAAGGAGAGATCGAGCCCCAATAATACATGCAGCCTGAATTTTCACTTACACGTGTGTCTTCACACGAATCTGTGTTTATGGATACAAATCAAGTAGTTAGATACAGGTATCTTGCAATATTTATGTGCAAGAATGCTGGTTTTTTACCCAAAAATAGGTGTATACATAAATTGAATGTGCCTGAAACAGTATTCCTTTGAAATTTTCACACGTGAAAGCAAGACTTTTGTAAAATAGAGTGGATAAACATAACTTGGTGGAAACTTGTTCTCATAGCAGGCTGTGGAAAGGGTTTTGTGAGTTGTCGAATATACTGATATGGAATAAAGCAGACAATGTTGCAGGCATCAAAGTAGGAGAAAGCTGCCTTATTATGGACACCTGTCTTATTCTCTTTATCTCTTTTCTCCTCTCAATTAAAGAACAACCAAAAGAATGAGAAGAAGAAAAATAGGGCAAGTATCATACCACGTACAGGCAGAAGAGTGAGGGTTACTTTTGCTGACAAAGACAACTTTCATTGCTGGAGAAGGAATAAAGAAGTGGTGGTGTTTTCAAATTATCTGTGACTCATCTGGGATGTGTTCTCAGATATGTAACTATATGATCAGTGTCTAATTTTGAGAAAAGTAAGATGCTTGACAGCATACTGAAGGATGCACAAATTCTTTGATGCTGAAAGGCCAGGGAAAGAAATTTCCCTCGAGAAGCGGTGAAATTGATAAAGAATGACTGAAATTTATATCCTCTTATGTTTTAAATGTCAGAATAAGGGAGTCAGGACAAAGTATTTTAAAGGGGGTCTCTTGGTTTAGGCAATTAAAGTGAATGGAAGAATGAATGCCCTCAACCACATTTTCAGTAACTGCTCTACTCATCCTTCTTTATTTACCGAAGGTGTAACTTTAAAAGTTTATTAAATGTGTGATTATTCAAGAAATACTTTAAATTCTAAATTGTTTGAGAAACTTGAAGCAAGCCGAACATTTTAGACATACAGTCTATTACACTTCCATAAACATAAGTGCTACTTGACAACAGATGAGTTACAGTCATTCTTTTTATTTAAGAATTTCAAGCTAAATAATGTAGCAAAATTGGCAACAAATTGGCACAAATGATAAAGTCAGGAAGCATTTTCTATTGTGTCATAGTATAAATGTATATTTTTCAAGTAGAGCAGAATGTACTATTTTTAAAGATGAACAATTATTTTCTCTCATGTTAGTCAGTGGTCTTCATTTCTACATTTGCTGGATGCATTAAAAAAACCCCAAATCAATCAATCAATAAATAAATAAACCACCCAGAGATACGCACAGAACAGAGGTTCAGAACCAATCTCTTAACTTAAAATATCCAGTTTAAATGGTACTTTACATTTTTCTAAACTGGAACCAAAGTCTCTTATTGTGTGTCTTCTATAGCAAAGGCTAAGAAAGGTAGGACTTCTAAAAAATTGTTCATCTTCACAGAATAGAACTCATTCCCATAAAAGATTTTCAATGGAATGAGTTAGAAAAGTTATTTCACATTAATATTATGGTTTTTACATTTTCTTGTTACATCTGTCCTATAAAAAGTAACCCTGGGGTTAAGGAAAAGCTCATCATATTCATTTTTTTTAAATATTGCAATGATGGACAAAATTGTTTTAAGTTATGTGCATTTTATATACAGGAATCTTGGTGAGATTTTCAATGTAGTATTTTCCATTTTCTTGCAGATACTATCCAAAAAGCATGGTTGGATGAATGAAGATTGTTAAGCTATCTGCAGTGGCTCAAAAATGTCAGTAGCAACCTGAGGGCACACTGTTGAGAAGCAGGGGATAAACCCCAAACAGGTGGTGAGCTCTACATTTAGATTTCATCAATCAAGTATCAAGTGTGAACTCCTGAAGGAAGATAAAAGCATTAAAATCAAGTCACAGACAGTCTCTTGGGTACTCCGGTCTATCCTGACACCCATGCCTGCTGGCCCTTGTGATAGATGTTCCCTCGCACTAAAAATCACAACAGTATTCAGGTTAGTCCCAATTCCAAAGGAATTAGGTAAACTGCACTTTAGATCATACACCAAAGACAACATTTGTACCTATTCCTATAAGAAATGAACTAAAGATTTATTAACTAAGTAAGAGAAAAAGAAGGAAAACTATTTACTAGGTTAAAGCATGTAAACAGACACACACAAATGTGTTACAGCGTTAGGTTCCAAAATATAATAGAAGATACTATAATATGCTAGCTCCTTATGCCCTCTAGGACTAACCCAGGCTAAGCAGCTGGTGATCCTTGGCTTAGATACTTAGATTTCTTTGCCCTTCAGATACAAAGCAGGATAGAAACCCAGTTTCTTCTTTTCAGGGATTATTATTCCCTTCCTCCCAGAGTTCAATATATGGTATGAGTTTACCTGCAGGTTTCCTCTTTATGCGGATGGGGAGGGTCAGAAGGAATTCA
>ML675618.1:43640326-43673864 GCA_007922155.1 Mesoclemmys tuberculata | reverse complement strand
CTATGAGTCTATGAGAATGTGGCTAAGATGACTGGTTCACTATCTAACAGCAATTAAGGCGTTAATAGAGCTGCTACCCTCTCTGTAATTGAGGCTTGATCCTCACATTGCTGCATTAATAATATAGTTTATTATTTGCCTCATGGCTCCAGAGATATAATGCACCCCATAACAAAGAATACAACTGTGGTCATTCATATTACAGTAGAACCTCAGAGTTACAAACACCAGAGTTACAAACTGACCAGTCAACCACACACCTCATTTGGAATTGTAAGTATGCAATCTGGCAGCAGCAGAGAAAAAAAAGAGAAAATACAGTACAGTACTATGTTAAATATACACACTACTAAAAAGGAGAAAGCAGCATTTTTATTTCTGCATAGTTAAGTTTCAAAACTATTAAGTCAATGTTCAGTTTTAAACTTTTGAAAGAACAACCATAACATTTTGTTCAGAGTTATGAACATTTCAGAGTTATGAACAACCTCCATTCCTGAGGTGATCGTAACTAAGAGGTTCTACTGTAATATCAAAATCATATTGATACAGGCTTCATTTTATAAGGCCAATATCATTGGCTGCATTCTGGATAGCATTCCTTTTTAGGAAAGCAGTAAAACACGTTTAAAACTCACTGAAATTAAGTGTACTCTTAAATGTTTTGGTGAATAGATATGGACTTAAGCATTTGCTTAAGTGCTTTCCTCAGTCAGGGCCATTGTTTTCATCTGTTCTAAAATTCAGTCTTTGGCAGTCTGCTTCATAGAACACTAGCAATACTTGGACTCTATTTAAAGGTGTTTGATAGTGGATGAAGCAAATTTCTTCATAAGGATAATCTAAGTGAAGACTCTTGAGTGGTCTTACTGACTGGCAGATGATATTCAGCTACAATCTTACAATGCCTTTTCAGCTGTTAAGAACTTGGTAGGATTCATTTCTGCTCTTAGGACCAAGTGAAGGCCCATCATGAGTTAACTCTTTAATGAGTGGTTATCGCGATTAGCAGTTGCCCAGTTGTATTAGGTGTGATCCTTAACTGCATATACAGTATGAACAAATTTCACAGCTTTATGTTAAGGTTGCCAGTTGTTGATTTATAAAAAATATAATTAGTTGTCAGCAGTGGCATACGGCATTTTGTCAGCTTCACTGGAGCTATGCTCATTTCTAGCAGCTGAGTGCCTGGCACGGAGGAACTAGGAAGTCAAAATGATATTTACATTTTGACATAATTAAAATGGTTTTGTCATGGTAACAGTCCACTGTTCAGAAGTTTCTTCTTTAATGTGTAATAGTTGGGCCAAAGGAAGGTGATTTTTCACAAAGTTTTAGAGGGAAAACAAAAGCTCCTTCTAATTTGTCTGCTTTTGCGTTCCCAATTGAGTTCAGTGGCTACTTCAAGCCAAGACTCCCAGCAATTAATTTCATTTCCATTGCAACATTTTTTTATACCTGGCATTAGCTGAATGCAGGAATAAAGCATATATAACCATTTCATTTTCTTCTATTCATATTTATATTTATGAAAATACTTACAGGTATTTTTACAGTTTAGTTCTTAAATTTCACTGCCTCTATTTTCCTTAAAACATTTCTTTTTGCAAGAGGATATGTTTAAACTTTGATGTGAGAATTCGATTTCTCTGTGTTGTTTTCATCCTTTCTCCAGCAGAAATGTCTACAAGGTACACTTGATTACAGTATGACAAAGCACAGAGTGTAGTATCTCATTTGAATTATATGAAAACCCAAGATATACAAGAAATAAGTGAGGGCAGGGTAAAGACCAAAGTCTTAATCTAAAAAAGTAGGCATCTATCTTACTTGACATGCAGTATCCAACAGGGTTTCAAGTAGTAGTAGCAAAGACTGAATTTTCATTGATATTTGAAACACAGCAGTCTTTAACATTGGCTGTCCCCTGATGTATGCTGACAGCTCTTTTCAGCAAGGGATACACAAACTTTGTGAGCATTTCCCTCCCAGTTTGTAAAAATGGGAATAACTTAACCAACAAAGGATATACCCTAGAAACAAACTTTAACATTTACAGCAAGTCTTGACATTTATGTAACTCCAAAGAAGTCCAAAATTGCATAAATATATTTTATAATGCTGTACCAAATATAGATCCATTTACATTTTTCTAAAATCACTAATTGGCAAAATTCTCCAGCATGCAATAAATTATTTTGTCAGGAAATTATGTTAAAATACTCTTTATTGCATCATTTCCAGTCAATTCTGTTTTCTGCACTGGCTGCCTATTTTTCCACATAACAAATCATTCATTGTTTCCTGCTTTTATTTGTAATTTGATAGGTGAATATAATACACAAAGCCTATTCTTTCTTGTCTTTCAGAAAGACAATAATCAATAAAACTATTTAATGAAACTTACTCTAATACTCTTTTCAGATAAGAAGGTACATATCTCAACTGTTACCATGCATAAACTATATAGACAAAGACCATAAGTAATAGAAGTGCCTGTGCACTTTATCTCTTTACATGTCAGATCACATCTGGTTCCAATTTAGTGATAGATTGATCCATATATATAAATATTATGACTTGAAAAACTACATTAAAACAATGTTGTTAAGATTCTATAGTCAAGCACTCAGAAGTTAGGAAATGCCAGAATTAAGGTTACCTGTGGTAGCCATTATTCAGCTCGCTTGTACATGTTCATTACCATATAATCTTTAGTTACAAGATCACATAATTATTTTGTTTTTGTTTCCAAGGACCAAAGTTTTAATCTAAAAAGGAGAAATCTAACCTACTTGCACCTTTCTTGGATGTCAACAGATGGTTTCAAACAGTAGCAGAGGTCGAATTTTCACCTGCCTCATTCAAAGAACAGAATGGATATTGCTCACTTGATGATCAGCTATTCAATATTTTTTTATCCTCATTATTCAATGTGTGTCCATAGGCCTGATTTACTGCACACTAGTAAAACCTTCCTCTGGAGACAGACTTATGAATTTCCTCATATGCTTTTCTATGGAACTCATCACTATAGTATCTGAGTGATTCAAAAACATTAATAAATTTATTTTCACAATGTGTCTTGAGTGGATATTATCCCCATTTGACATGCAGGAAGTTCAAATACAGTTAGAAAAGAATGCTATGGGCTACCGGACATGCCTCAAAGGAAACAGTGCTGTTTTTAAATCTTGATTCTAGTATGTTGTACAACAGCATACAGCAAATTTTGCACTTAACCAAAGCAATTGGATATGACCACTCTCATCTACCTGGGTAGGTCAGTATTGGCAGAGATGATTAAGGAAGTAAGTTTTGCAATAAGTGATCTAGAAATGGGAAAATACCTGGGTATTTGGTCCCCTAAGTAGCTGTAACTCTGGCCCTAAAAGGAATATTTCACCTAATCACATGCATAAAACTTATGATCTTACGAGTGCTTACTTATCAGTGTAGATGTAGAGAAAATGCAAGTGGTATTCGTCTTACATTTTGCCTTTGCAGACTGCAGATGTGTACAAAATTCAAATTTGCTTTCAACATGGGTGTGACGCTGGCAGACCAGAAGGCTTTGGGTCTCAGCCAAAGAAAGCTGAAATGAATTTCAACAAATTCATTGCTGAAAGCCAGTCTGTTTCACATATGTGTTAGAATGGTTAAGATGAGTATTGAACTTATAACAATATGTTTAGTGTTTAGACTTCCTGAAATGTTTGTAAATTGCTGCATGCATTAATCTCACTTATAAAAGCTTTATCATGTGCTATAAGGTAATATTAAAGATTTTGCCTTATAAATGTAAAAAGTGAACCTGGAAGGAGGGTTATCTGTTAAAACTACCTGGGAGATCATGGGACATCATCATAGAAAGACTTTGTTAATTGCCCCTTCACACCCGGGAAAAGACTACATGAAAAAGGGCTCATCCCATCAACTTGAATTCTGGAAGAAGGAAACAAAATTAACTGACAAGAAAATATTTAATTTCTTGATGTTGGACTCTCACAGGGCTGGAACTATGAAACAGAAGGAAAAATACCAGGGTCAGCCTGGGTTTTCCCTAAAAGACATTCAGAGCTTTTTAAACCATAGATTATAACTTATTTGCATATATGAGTTTCCTTTTTTTAACTCTGTAAAAACGAGAGTCCTATAGCACTTTAAAGACTAACACATTTAATTTTTGCAGGCATAAGATTTCGGGGGCTGTAACCCACTTCGTCAGATGCAGGGAATGGAAATCAGATGGGGATATATATATACAGTCAAGGGGAAGGTACAACAATGGTGGGGGGGTAGGTAATAGCAAAGTCCATACAGCTAGAGTAGCTGAGCCCTATTCACAATGATTGAATAGAAGGTGAGAATGTGTGAACAGTGAAAATTACTTCTTGTAATGAGATGGCAAGAAAGACTGGAATGGGCAAAGGGGCTATCTGTGACTCCATGGTAAGACTGTTATAGTGCTTTCAGAATTCACAGTTGTTACTGGGTTGGTGAAATCTAATTATAGAACACACAAAAGTTTGGGGGTCTATGCCTAGTTCTTGATAACCTGCCTTGAGGTTGACACTCACGGTCATGAATCACTCCAGGCATCGTGACAGTGGGATCCAGCAGAATGATACCTATTGTGAGATGGAAACCCAGCCTATAGTGGCCTTCAGGAATTTTGATCTAGATTTATATCTAGTTTCTAATTTAAACCAGGTTAAAGGGGTCAGTTGGGTCATTCCTCACTAACACCACAAAAGTCTTGTGTGGTTTCTTGAAGAGGTCTAATGTAGTGAAATACAAGTAGAGCTAAGGATTTGACAAAAATCCAAGTTGAGATAGCAGGTATCCAGTGGTTAGTTTTCACCCAAAAGAAGGAAACCATTGTGACCTATGCCATTTGAGAAACTATTCTTAGACCATCACACCATAATTCTGCGTCAATGACTGCAGTCCCTAAACATGTTCTAGTTAAACTGAGAATGATGGTTTCTTTGCCATCTGGACCTTGAGCTTTATGTGGCAAAGAATGAGATGGTTGATACCTTGAATTCCCATGGATTCTAAATGGGTAACCTTGTTTAATAACTTCCATGCTCTGGAAGTGATAGTAACCATGAGGGAATTAAAGTGTCAGACTTTAAATTCAGACAACAAAACAAATGAACATTGAGCCCTGATTATGTGATTTTTTACCTAAGACTTGTCCCAGCCTCCTGTAGAGTCACATCACTTTCTCTTCACTTTGAGCTACTTTGAAAGACCACAAAATGTGAGAATAGAGTAGAGGGTCTATTTCCCCTGAACCAAATTTTTCAGAGAGGTTCAAGTCTTCTGCCAATGCTCTTGACAGAAAACTCAAAGATAAAAAAACTCATTTGGATTGAGAATTCAAATGTCACTTCAGACTATTAAGCTACGTAACTCTTCTGCCGGGTGACGTTGACAGCAATAAAGAATGGGTTCAATACCTAGGGTTTCTTCTTAACAATACAAAACAGAACTGGCTCAAGCCCTCACCTAGTAATCTGAGAAAAATTAACACACTCTTGGGCAATACTTTCCCACTCACAAGCACTGAGGCTGGGTCTACACTGATGGCGGCAAATTCGCCACCGTCAGATCGATTGCTCTGGATCGACTGAGCTGTCTGTGTACACCCGCTCAGTTGATCCAGCAAACGACACAGGAAAACCACCCTGGAAAGTGGCGTAGCACTCGTCGAAGGGAACAGTGTTCCCTTCGATGCAGCGCAGTGTGGACGGCTAGATGGCGCACCGAGGAGATGCTGCAAAGTTGACGAGAGATGCGCAAATGATTTATGTCACTTGCATATCTCCCATCGACTGCCGCCAAATCGCAAAGGTAAGTGTGGACCGGGCCTGAGTCTGTATATAACAAAATAGAACTTTTAATAAAAGGGAAAGGGAACCAAACATTATTTTGGAAAAACACCAAAATTACATTCAAAAGCATGCAACCATAAGCAAAAACCCTTCCCTACAGTATGTTGGTAGAGTCCTCTGCCTCAGTTTCCCACCTTGTGCTGGGAAAGTCTGATGGATAAATGTTCCTTTAGTTCATCACTACCCTTTCCTTGCACTGCCCCCCACTCACAGTTAGCTGTCCATGGTTAGTGAATATGCAGAGTTGAGAGGTGTGTTCACAGGGTTTCACCTTCCATCCCAGAAAAATGGGGGGATTGAGCAATGTCTCTTTGATCACTATGCATCTTTGCAAGTGGCTCTTTGGATCTGCCTCCGCTGTTCTTTTCTGCTGTCATTGGTTGTGTGCTGCTGCTGCTTTTCTCTGCTGCCACTGGTCACATGCTATCACTGGAGGACACTCACTGCCACTTCTGCAATGCCATGTTCTGAGGTTCCACCATTTAGCCCTGGTCTTTATTGATTTAATTGTCATGACAGCATCTGCATTGTCTTTCCTTTCACCACCATCCCTATACCAAGTCTAAGACATGCCCCTAGATCTGTTTATCAGTAATTCAGATGTGGCAATCGCTGAACAGAAACAATGACTCTCAATTGGGTGTGTCTTCACTGCCACGGCAGCAGGGATTGATGAAGTGGCATTGATTGAGTGGGTCTGTTGATCAGAGCTCTTTGGTCAACTCCATTAATCCACTTCCCTGAAATTAGTAAGCCTGTATTGACAAGAGGGCATCTCCGGCATGTGCAGTGCCAAGAAGACACCACACTACATGAATGTAAGTACATTATGTACCTTGTGTATCTCCCATGGACCACCACATAGATCAAGCCTAAGTCTGGAAAGGGGAAGGTCAAATAGTGTATAGGATTCTTTGGAGAGAGCCTACACCAGCAGATAGGAACATCTTTTACCAACCCCCTCTTTCTTTCACTGGGATTTGGCAAGCGAGATTCAGTTTAGGGTGATCCCCTCAATCAGGGCAGGCTAAGAACAGTTCTGCTGCCCTTTACTGATATAATAAAGATAACATTTCTTTACTGCTGTATTGAATACTAAAGTGAAATGTAATCCAAAACCAGTCAAAACTGATCACTTTGGGCAAGCAGTTCTGTTTGCTGAATACCTGGGGATGGTAGGTATGTCTATGCAAGCACAGGCTGTTCCTAAAGTCTTTTCCCACATCTCATCAGGGGAGAGCCCTGCTTACAGCTACATGAACTTCACATGATGGGAATGATAATTGAAAGAGAGTTGACACCTTCTATGTCATGATTTTGTTTTTATAATGTTAGTTGTATTACTATTGATTAATTAGAAAATAAATGTTAAGTAAATTGTAGCTAAATTATGAGAAATTAATCATGTAATAGATAATTTGAAATGGTAATAATGGAAGTGTGTTTGTGAGGAGAAATAAACAAATAAAAAAAGCAATGGCAGTCCTCATTAGGCCTTAAGTCACATCAATGAATGTGTCAATGGCCCTAATGGATTCACCTGCATCCTCTCTTACCTCAATGGGTGAAGGGGGCTGAAAGGATTTCATGAAGTCATCTCCTTTTGATCAAATGCTTTCTTATATTTGTGGAGAATTGATGCTTGTGATCTAACAACAGATATTGTAGCAGGAGTGTGAGTTGAAGAGGAAACATTCCTAAAAGGCTCTAGCCCTTGGAGCATTGATGAGTGCCTTGTTAAAGGGCATAAGGCTCCAGCCCTTAGAACTTTGATCAGCCCAGCTGTTTGAAGTCTGAGTGGATAATCGGTCCCTGGTGTTGAGGAGCGGAGCTAAGCTAAGTTAAGCAGGGAAGAACTGGTATAAAAGTCACTTGCTAGATGAACTAGAATGTTGCAAATACAGCCAGCTAACAGGGCCGTTTCAAATGGCATTTAGAAATAACATGTGAGAGGCTTTACTTCTTGATTCAGTACTACATGTGATCTCAGGATGTCCAGTGATGAAACAGAGGTGGTGATCTGCAATGGATGTGCCATGGTCTCTTTGCTGCCTGAAGACAGAAAGGATTTCCTATGTATGAAGTGCACTTGGTGGCTGTGCTGTAGGGAAAGAAAATATTCTTGGATGCAGGTGGAGGGGGAGCATGCTGAGGTGCTATTAAGAATTAGAAGAGAAGCTCAGAAGTTCCTAGACAATCAGATTTGGGAAAACACCAGCATTCCCGGTCAAGGAAGAATGGAGCTGCTCACAGAAGAATCAGTGAGAGAAAGGAAGTAGAAGAGGCCTGGCATTTCACAACCAGAGGCAAGAGATCACCATGGCATTCTACATGATTGGAGACAGATGAGGCTCAGACTGTCACCATCAGAGAAAAAAGAATCAAGAATTCCATACAGCTAGAAGTTTCAAACTGACATCTCATGATACTGCAGGTCGAAGGCAACAGAGAGATGTACGGGACATGTGTGGATGGCATCTTGGCCTTACCTGTAAGAAAATCAAACTTACTTGTAAAGAGTTCTCCAACCATCCAACAAAAAGAGATGATCCTTTTTGGATATTCAATACTCAAAAGAATCAAAAGAACATTCTGCAAGGGACAGGCAGACATGCTGCCTTTCCAGAGCCAAGCAAAGAGACGTCACTCTAAGACTGGAGAGGCTTCTGAAGTCTACAGGAAAGAATACATTGGTAATTATTCATACCAGCACTAATGACACTGCATTCCGGAATATCTCTTAGACTGTAGATGACTGCAGGGAACTCAGAAGTGTGCTGAAGAAGAAGAATGTCCCAAAGGAATGCTTCCCATTCCACAACCAAAGCAAGACAGAAATCAGAAGATCCTGGAAGTGAATTGCTGGCTATGTAAGTGGTAAAGAGTGGAGGGGTTTCGTTTCCTGGGCAATTGGTATACCTGTTATGATCAGATGTGTTTGTATGCTTTGGAAGGTCTTCACCTCAGTAGAAGGGGAACAAATCTCCTTGGGGACAGGCTGGCTAGAGTAGTCAGGAGATAGTTAAACTGAAAACAAAGGGAAAGGGTAAAAAAGAAAGAAGATCTGAACACTCAACACAAAATTGAAATGTTAAGAATTGAATTAATCCAGGAGCCAAGGACATGAAGAGAAGACATTCTTAATTTGCATATACACTAATTCTAGGAGCCTGGTAACAAAGAGGAATTGGAATTGCTCATTTATGAATACAAATTCGATTTAGTTGGTATTACTGAAATCTGGTTCAATGATTTATATAATTGGAATGTTAAAGTCAATGGTTATCGCTTATTTAGGAAAGATCAAGTGGGCAAAAGGAGAGGAGGAGTGATAATCTATGTAAAAAATGGCATTACCTGTTTCCGAGTCACTTTTAACTTGGAGGAAAATAATTTTGAATGCTTATGGATCAATGCCATAAAATATAAAGCACAAGATAGGATACTAGTTGGTGGCTGATACATACCACCAAATCACACTAGGGAACAGGATGACTGCTTCTCTATGCACCTATCTATAATGTGTAGGAAAGGAAAAAACAAAAACAAAAACAAAATTGTGTGATCATGGGGACTTCAATTTTAGTGACATATGCTGGAGGTTTCATGCTGCCAGTACAAAAACATCCTTGGAATTTCTATATATTAAAGATGACAATTACCTAACTCAGAAAGTGTTGAAGCCAACATAGGGGAATTCTATATTAAACATTATCCTAATGAATAAAAAGGAACTGATCAGAGATCTAAAAGTTAATGGTAGCTTAGGTATAAGTGATCATGACTTAATCACATTTATAATGTGCAAGCAGAATAAAATCCAGACCAGTAATATATATATATATACACACAGACACACATTATATATACAGAACAGTAATATTTATGAAAGATATACTGTAGGAGTATATACTTGGTGCTTTAATAGGCCAATTTAAAAAAGCTGAAAACCATTATGAGACAAATCAGTTGGGAAGAAAAATTTAATGAGAAAAATGTGAATGAGAATTGGGAATCATTTAAGTATACCTTTCTAGATACCCCACAAGCCACAATCCCATAATTGAGTCTGTGCTGCTTAAAATAAATAACCTGGTTTACAGGGGAAGTAGAGGTAGCTGTAAATAATAATTATATAAAACCTTCTGGGAGGTTCTGTGCGGGTGAAGCAAGCTAGAAATGCAATCTTAAAGGTCAAGGCAAATATGGAAGATGATGTGTTTTTTCTGGGCCACTACACCACCAAGAAAAGCTGATGACCCTGCTTCAATAGGTTCTTCCTAAGGAAAGAGGAGATCAAGACTACTACAGTCTATAACAGCTGAATTCCCAGTTGAATCTCCAGAGGAAGCCTACTGTTTGGCATAAAGTACCAATCTAAGACAACATTACCAGATTCCCTAACTTGCAATCTTTGAAGAGACAAGGTAGGTGAGATACTGTCTTTTGTTGGACCAACTTCTGTTGGTGAAAGAGACAAGATTGCATGTAACAGAGAGCTCTCCTTTAGGTCTGGTCCTCCAAACACAAGCAAACCACACCTTTTATTATGTAACCTCTTTTCCCCTCTCTTTTATTATTGAGTGGGACACTCCATTATCATTTTTCTCTATGGTGTGAAGGTATTACTAATTAGCCTTAATGAGAAGTGTAATTGGTGTTGTCTGTGTGTTTATTAATTTGTAACAAAACGTATGAAAGAAAAAGCATAGAGAGATCACTGTATCACCAATATAGTCACCCTGTGACTGGTGCAGTTATAGGGACTGTTTGGCAGTTGACCGTGTGTGTGTGATTGATTGACTGAAAAGTGTGAATTGGGAGTGCTTTGTTCCAGGTGGGCCTTGAGTGGTTGATTGCAGAGAGAGGCACTGAGCCAGGACACCTGCTTCGAATCTGCAGCCTTATAAGAAGAAGCCAGTTGCAAACCGAGGAGAGGAAAACCGAGGAGAGGCAAATAGAAGGAGTTTGCCTGGGAGTTCACCTGGGGGGAGAGCCCACAATGGGTTTTTGCCTTTCAGAGTTTGCTGAGCAATAAATACAGCATCTGAAGAGGCTCTCAGAGGAAAGATATGGAAAGTGAGTGATCTGCTGTTGTCACCTGCCCTGGATGTGCTATGTTTGTCTTCCTCCCACAGGATAGAGCAGACGACATCTATACAAAGTGAAGGCTGGTTTCCATACTGGAAGAGAAGATTAAAGGACTAGAGACCCAAAGATCAACCCTGCGTTGAATCAAAGAAAACAAAGTCTTTCTCAATGGAAGACATGATTTGTTACTGCAGGTATAGTGTGAGGGAGACTCAGAGGAGGCAGTGCAGGGGAAACTGAAGAACGGGGAAGAAATTTGGCAGAATCCCGAAGAAAGAGAACCTATATACCCACTGTGCAGATAGAGGTAAGGAATTGTTTTCAGACTCTCTGAACAGATACTACGGCGGAAATATTTTGGAAGACTCATCTGCGAGAATGGATCAGAAGGAGATTCTGTTGATCAGAAGGCAAGGGATGCATTGTCCTAGGGATGGGGGTTCCACAATCACCACTCCCAAGAGGAAGAGAAGAATGATGGTTGTCGGGGAGTCCCTCCTAAGGAGGATGGAGTCATCCATCTGCCGTCTGGACCAGGAAACTAGAGAAGTGTGCTGCTTGCCTGGAGCTAGGATTCAGGATGTGACACATCAAGAGACTCATCAAGCCCTCAGACTGCTACCCCTTCCTACTTATCCACGTGGGCACCAATGACACTGCCAAGAACGATCCTGGGTGGATTACTGCAGACTATGTGGCTCTGGGAAGAAGGATAAAGGAGTTTGAAATGAAAGTGGTGTTCTCATCCATCCTCCCTGTTGAAGGAAAAGGCCCAGGTAGGGCCTGTCACATCGAGGAATTAAGTGCGTGATTATGCAGGTGGTGTCAGAGAGAGGGCTTTGGATTCTTAGATCATAGGCTGTTGTTCCAGGAAGGATTACTAGGAAGAGACGAGATTCACCTAACGAAGAGAGGGAAGAGTATCTTCACAGACAGGCTGGCTAACCTAGAGAGGAAGGCTTTAAACTAGGTTCGATGGAGGATGGAGACCTAAGCCCAAAGGTAAGCGGGACACCACAAGGAAGCAGAAGGAGGAGGGTGCAACAGGGGAGGCCTCCTAATTCATACTGAGAAAGTAGGGCAATCGGCTAGTTATCTCAAATGCAAGAAGCCTGGGAAACAAGCAGAAGGAATTGGAAGTCCTGGCACAGTCAAGAAACTATGACATAATCGGAATAACTGAGACTTGGTGGAGTAACTCACATGACTGGAGCACTGTCATGGATGGGTACAAAATGTTCAGGAAGGACAGGCAGGGGCGAAAGGGTGGACAAGTTGCACTGTATGTAAGAGAGCAATATGATTGCTCTGAGCTTCAGCATGAAACTGGAGGTAAGCCAGTTGAGAGTCTCTGGGTTAAGCTTAGAAGCAAGAACAATAAGGGTGATGTCATGGCGGGTGTCTGTTATAGACCACCAGACCAGGAGGATGAGGTAGATGAGGCTTTCTTCAGTCAGCTAGGGAAAGTTTCCAGTTCACAGGACCTGATTCTCATGGGGGACTTCAATCACCCTGACATCTGCTGGAAGAGCAATACAGCAGAGCACAAACAATTCAGGAAGTTTTTGGACAGTGTTGCGGACAACTTCCTGGTGCAAGTGCTGGAGTAACCAACTAGGGGCCATGCTCCTCTTGACTTGCTGCTCACGAACAGGGAAGATTTAGTAGCGGAAGTAGAAGTGGGTGGCAACCTAGGCAGCAGTGACCATGAGATGGTTGAGTTCAGGATCCTGACAAAAGAAAGAAAGGAGAGCAGCAGAATACAGACAAAGGAATTCAGAAAGCAGACTTTGACTCCCTCAGGGAGCTGATGGACAGGATCCTCTGGGAGGCTAATATGAGGGAGAAAGGCATCTAAGAGAGCTATCTGTATTTTAAAGAAACCTTATTGAGGGCACAGGAACAAACCATCCCGATGTGCAGAAATAATAGCAAATATGGTAGGCAACCAGCTTAGCTTAACAAAGAAGGCTTTGGTGAACTTAAACTTAAAAAAGAAGCTTATAAGAAGTGGAAGCTTGGTCAGCTGACTAGGGAAGATTATAAAAATACTTCTCGAACATGCAGGAATGAAATCAGGAAGGCCAAAGCGCAAGCTAGCAAGGGACTTGAAGGGGAACAAGAAGGGTTTCTACAGGTACATTAGCAACAAGAGGAAGATTAGGGAAAATGTGGGCCCCTTGCAGAATGGGGGAGGCAACCTAGTGACAGAGGATGTGGAGAAAGCTGAGATACTCAATGCCTTTTTTGCCTCTGTCTTCACAAACAAGATCAGTCCCCAGACTACTGCACTGGGCAGCACAGAATGGGAAGAAGGTGAACATCCTGCAGTGCTGAAGAAACAGGTCCAGGACTATTCAGAAAGATTGGGCATACACAAGTCCATGGGGCCAGATGCAATGCATCAGACAGTGCTAAGGGAATTAGCTGATGTGATTTCAGAGCCATTGGCTATTATCTTTTAAAGCTCATGGCAATTGCAGGAGGTTCCTGATGACTGGGAAAAGGCAAATATAGTGCCCATCTTCAAGAATGGGAAGAAAGAGGATCCAGGGAACTACACACCGGTCAGCCTCACCTCAATCCCTGCAAAAATCATGGAGCAGGTCTTCAAGGAATCCATTTTAAGGCACTTGGAGGTGAGGAAGATGATCAGGAACAGTCAACATGGATTCACAAAGGGCAAGTCATGCCTGACCAACCTGATTGCTTTCTATGAAGAGGAGACTGGCTCTGTGGATGTGGGGAAAGCAGTGCACATGATATATGTTGACTTCAGCAAAGCTTTTGATATGGTCTCCCACAGTATTCTTATCAGCAAGTTAAAGAAGTATGGGTTGGATGAATGGCCTATAAAATGAATAGAGAACTGGCTAGAGCATAGGGATCAATGAGTAGTGATCAATGGCTCCATGTCTAGCTGGCAGCCAGCCACAAGGGTCGGTCCTGGGGCCAGTTTTGTTCAAAATCTTCATTAATGATCTGGAAGATGGGTAGATTGCATCCTCAGCAAGTTTGCAGATGCCACTAAGGTAGGGGGAGTGGTAGTTACCCTGGAAAGTCGGGATAGGATATAGAAGGACCTAAACAAACTGGAGGATTGGGTCAAAAGAAATCTGATGTGGTTGAACAAGGACAAGTGCAGGGTCCTGCACTTAGGACGGAAGAATCCCATGCACAGCTACAGACTGGGGATCAATGAGCTAGGCAGCAGAAAAGGACCTGGGGGTAACAGTGGATAAGAAGCTGGATATGAGTCAGCAGTGTGCCATGGCTGCCAAGAAGGCTAATAGCATATTGGGCTGCATTAGTAGGAGCATTGCCAGCAGATCGCGGGAAATGATTATTCCCCTATATTGGTGAGGCCGTATTTAGAGTATTGTGTCCAGTTTTGGGCCCCCCACTACAAAAAGGATGTTGAGAAGTTGGAGTCCAGCAGAGGGCAACAAAAATGATGAGGGGGCTGCAGCACAAGTCTTATGAGAAGGTTCTGAGGGAGCTAGGTTTGTTTAGTCTACAGAAGAGAAGAATGAGGGGGGATTTGATAGCAGCCTTTAACTACCTGGAAAGGGGTTCCAGGGAGGATGGAGCTAGGCTGTTCTCAGTAGTAGCAGATGACAGAACAAGGAGCAACGGTCTCAAGTTACAGTGGGGGAGGTCTAGGTTGGACATTAGGAAATACTTTTTCACTAGGAGCTTGGTGAAGCACTGAAATGAGTTACCTAGGGAGGTGGTGGAATCTCCATCTTTCGAGGTTTTTAAGCTGCAGCTTGGCAAAGTCCTGGCTGGGATGATTTAGCTCAGGTTAGTCCTTTGAGCAGGGGGTTGGACTAGATGACCTCCTGAGGTCCCTTCCAATTCTAATATTCTATCATTCTATGATTCATTTCGGAGAACTAATTACTCACTATACTGAAATGGTAAGTCCCAAAGCTCTGAGATATAAAATAAAGTTTTGCCAGAGCCAGGACATTATAATGAAATGACACAGGCTTGAATTATTGCAGGGCGTGCTGGAGATCCAGATGAGTATCCCTACTTAAAACAGTTATATTTGGAGAAGCTACCCAAATTTGAGAGATGGGATAAAAATTATGATAGGCCCAGACAAAACCCCCATGTATGACTTTTGGTTCTGCCAGAAAGGCAGAAAAAGACCTTTGATGTTTTGCCAGGCAGCATTTATGTCCTGGAATCTGAAAGATTTCAGCTAGAATCTGAAGATTGAAAGATGTTTTCCTTCAAGAAACCCATCCCCAGGAAACCAGGGCATGTGAAGACCAAGGCAGTAAGGCCTCCCTACTCAGTGTAGCCAAGGAAAGATCAGGATGGAGGCTGTAAGACTTGGAGAAAAAGTCAAAAGTAGCCATTACAAGAAATAGGGTATGATATTAAACAACTGGTCCAAATGGTGGAAGATCAGCTGGAAAAAAAGTTACATCCTTGTTTTACTCACAAGCCACAATAAGTGTGACAGGAGCAGGACAAGAAGCCATCCCTGCATGACCCCTCTCCACTACCTTTCCATCAAAGTATACGATTAGCTTGTGATAAAGGGTGACCGTATTGGCAGGAAGACTTCTATCAGACACATGAGTTAATTTTAAAGATAAGAAAAGTGTTTGAGAGACAGCTGATCTCAAATGTGCCTGCCAGAGAAGTGCTCGATGCTGTCATGTGTACAGAGCTCCTACTTGATTCTAAGTTGCCTTGTTTTTTAATTTGTATTAAAACTGATTAAAAAGCATAAAGAGCTGCTTTTTCATTCCAATTTGCAACTGGGTCAGTGTCCCCAAGGGCAAACGTAATTTAGTAGAGTATTGAAGAGACACTTGGCTCTGTTGCTAAAATTCTACTTATATCCCTCCCACTCACCAGCCACATTTTAAGTGGCCTGATTTTTTAGTAGCTGAGGACCTACTCTCATCAAATGAAGTAGCGAAGGTGTCTGTATTTAGACACCAAAAAACTGACACCCAAAACCATTAGTCACTATTAAAAATCTTGGTCTACATAAATTATATCTCTAAACTCTTGAGTCTGCATCTCAGTGCATTTACTTGGCCACCCCATGCCCTCTGAGAACAAGAGATTAGAACCACATCCTCTGCGCTGAGAAAGTCAGACAATTGGAGCTGCAAATCAGTTCTGCACTCCAGCATCTCCTGCATCTGTGCTTGCTTCCATAGGTCTTGATCTCCAAGACTTTGGGCCTATTTGGTGCAGCTGAGTGGAGTCTTTGGTCCTAAGACAAGACTCTGCATTTTATTTTATTTTTTCCTACCTCGGCATGCATGCTGAGGCTCATGTACAATGATTGCCCTCTTCAGTCTTCCTTGTTAGAATGTTAGGACAATGTGCACTGTTAGGTCAGACATTCAAGAGGAGGCCAATGACCGTAGAAAATCTACCATAAATGACAGCTGGACAAGCTTGACATTGATATAGCTGCTTTCTTTGAAACCAGACTTGCTGACACCTTTTCTCCGGCAGGGGAAAAAGCAAAAAGACTACCACAAACATTGGTGCGATTTGAAATAAAAAACTCATTAGCATTTGTGTTTGAATGTCCCACTGCAACATCAGTACATATCATATCTCTAAGGATATTTACTACAGGTGGCTTTGCCAACATCATCAATACATATGCCCCAATTACTTCCTCCATCTCTAAAGAGAAGGTCCTGGTCTATCAGTAAGCTACCACTGTGCAAGCGATTGTCTCCTGGGAGATTTCAATGCTGGAGTCTGGTCAGATCATGAAATGTAGTCATGCACTGGCCATCACTTTGTGGGAAAACTGAACAACAGTGGGAAAAGACTACTGGAGCTCTGCACCCACTGATGTCTGTGCATTACCAACATCTACTTCCAAGATGGTCACTGCTGGAAGGCCTTTTGGCAACACCCCAAATCTGGAAAACGATACCAACTGGATTTGTCACCTGTAGAAAACACATATTGGATGTTTTCCGTACTCATAGTTTTCACAGTGCAGACTGTGACACTGACTATGTGCTTGTATGCTGCAAATTAAGGCTTTCACTATGGAAATTCCATCAGAAAAAACAAGGCTGTTGCCCATTGTGATGGTATGGAGGTCACACTGGTCACAAGCATGATGCATTTCTACAAGTTGTAAACAAATCCTAACACTTATTTATCAAAGGAGACTCTCTTCCAAGGGTCTCATTTATTAACAATAATCATCAGCGTATGTAGGACCCTACTTAGCTATATTGGTACAGTGGTCCTTTATGGCTTAAATCCAGAGGTAAGTCTCTGACTCCTTCCTTCTTCCCTGTGCCTGGAAACAGTATCTGTTTCAGGAACTCTTCCCAGTTCCTTCTCTGGATTACTACTTTTCAGTCTTTTCTTAATAAGGAGTCCCTAGCCCCCCTTTGGCAAGTGGACTGTGTTAATTAGTCCTTCACTCTCTCCTTAAACAGGAGTCCTCAGCTCTCTTTTCTGGTCCTGGGTTGTATTAATTAGATTCTCTGGTTCTTCTTGAACAGAAGCCCTATACTATCCTCTCTGGAGGAGAGTTCTGGGTTACTCAGCTATAGACCCTTTGCCAGCTTCTCCCTCATATGACTCCTTTTCCTTCATTAGCCCTCAGGCTTCAGGTTGCTCAGAAATCCAGGCTTTCCCTGCTATAAGGGAGGATGTGGTATTTAGGTTGGTTCCCTTCTATCATCTCATTTCAGTTGGATGGGCAACAAGGATGGGGGGCTTGCCTCACTCTTTCTGCAAAGTCCCTGGTACGAGGCCATTAAAGCAACTGTAATGGGATTTCCTCCCAGATACTTCTTACTCCCAGGACTGCTTCCTCTCTCCCAATATCTTTCATGTCCTTGTATCCATCATCAGACCTTTCAAAGAAATGGTGGTATGGACAGATCATTAGGCAGTACTGCCCTTAAGGAGTCACATTAAAATTAACAGCACAAAAGAAAAAGGAAGGTGTCTCCAACTCACTATAAATCTCAGGGAAGCTGTGTCATCAATTGCATCTCCCTTAAATTATGTTGTAGCATAGATCACACTCAGCATGAATATCCATATAGCTGCAACCTTAGCTTTTGGTCAAAAGACTGTACAAGCGAAAAACTGATTTTCAGCATACTCGGATGAAATCCTTCCAGTTATGGATGCAAAACACACCACTTATCTCTGCCACAACATGAACGCCTTTCCTGAGACATGTGCTAAAGTCAGATTGGCAAAGAGTGAGTTGCAGAGAACAGAAAGGCAATGTACTCATTCATACTGGATGGATCTGTGTGAGAAGATACAAATGTCCTTTGAGAATGCAGATCATGATGGACTCAAGAAAGCACTATGTGCTTCAGGCAGGAAGACTGCCGCACTCAAATCTCTTAATGGAGACATCTTCACTGATAGAAGCAAACAGATGCAATGCAGGATGGAACACTATCATGAACTCTTTTCACATGAAATCACTGTATTTGAAGCAGTACTAAACATGATCTTCTGACTCCGGATTATCAAAGAGATTGATCTAGAACCATCTATAAATGAGCTTGAAACATCAATCGCCTCCCTAGCACAAGGAAAGGCAGTAGGAAAAGATGGAATTCCAGCCCAAGTACTGTCTTGCTTGAATACCTCAAGACATAAGGATGCCAACACCGGGGGCATTGGCATGAACTATCACCTGATCTGTCAGCGTCACAGTGACAAACAGGGATGTATTTTGGCACCGACACTTTTCAGTATATTCTTCTGTCTGCTGCTTTGTCATGCTTTCCTCTCTAGCACCAAGGGTGCATGTCTAAATACAAGATCAAATGGAAAACTCTTCAACATTGCACATCTAAGAGCAAAAAGCAAAGTCATATACCTGCTGATAAGAAAACTGCTTTTCATCTGTACTGCAGTGCTTGTTGCACACACTGAAGAGGTGATCCAGCAATAGCTTTGTGATAGTTTCCGATGAATTTGGACTAACCGTTAGTCTAACGAAGACCACAATTATGTCACAAGGTGTGTTGATTACATCATACATTTTAACTACAGGTAATAAACACATACAGGTTCTCCCTTGTATACATATACAGGTTCTCCCTTGTATAGTATCTGCAAGGAAGAAAAAAATACTACCCCCCTGCCTTCCTCCTCTGGCAAATTCAGCTTCCTAACTCCCTTAGTCTTCCAGCTGACTGTCTTACCAGCCATGTTTCCTGTGCCTATGCTCCTAACTCTTAATGGGAGTTAGACACTTGGAAACTTTTGTAAATTCTTCCAAGTACCATCTACATCTTTAGGCATGTAAATACCTTTTAAAACTAGACTTAAATTCTTACTGTCACGTGTGATTTGAACCAATCCATGATTAAGAGGTATGACATGCTGAAATTGTTCAGCCAGTCTCTAAAAGAGAAATGTACTAAAAAACCCACAAATGATATGGGTAGTTGCACAGTTCAGGAGCCTGAGACAATCTATCTGATCTCAAGGATTGTCCCAAACATTTAATTATGTCAATTTATTCCACTCTATCTGCTCAATAGGAGTGATTCTTTACTTTTTTGCACCTTGTGTTGTCATCTGCATCTGTTGAGGTCAAATGCTACTATTCTGATGTGGTAACATATGACACCCACTTTGCACTCACATTGCACACAAGTGTATGATGCAAGAGAGCAGAAAATCAGGCCTATATTTTTTATTTCATTGTTCAAGTTTTCTTATTTATTTTTTATCCAGGTCTGTCCATTGATCATAGTTGAAAATGGGAAAAAAGCACGTTAAAATGTAAACCTAATTAATAAAAACTATCTATCTATCTATCTATGTGTTTATTTTGCTGCCCATCACCATAAGTGCCTAACACATAAAATGGATAGTAATAGCAAAGCACTTAGTGGACTTCATAGAGTGTCTGTCATTGTTCCCCTTTTTGAGGTTAAAAGCTCTAATTAAGGTAAGGTTTTTGGTTTTGAATATTTTAGAATTTATTATTTTTTTAACTGGTCAATTGGGGATTTTGAGTCACGGGGGGCTGTCAGTAGTGTGTCATTTTTAAAACAGAAACGCGTTTTCTAAGAGGAAGGTTTTGCAGCATTTTCTAAGGATTTGGAGTCACCTAAACTTCTCTGGAAGTTTATTCCAAAGCTGGATCCATGTTGCCGGTATTTCCCTTATTTGTACTTATCAAGCACTCATCATGCAATCTGATCTGTGCAGATGGACCACTGTGCCCATATGGAATCCTAATGGAGTGGTATTCACATCTTAAAATAATCGACTTTAAAACCATAGCCTTCTGTAGAAAAGGAGAGCCCCACAAGGTCAAAGTTCCAACAGTGTGGATCAATCTGAATGATCATGGACCAAGCATGCAAATACTTTTTAATCTGACCATTGTCATCAAATAAAATTCAAACTGTTACCTTAATCTGTATGGGAGGGGGGAAAAAGTCTTAGACATGTCAGCTTCAATCCTAGACTTTCTACTGAAAGTTTTAGAATGCACTGAATAAAGCTATCTAATTTCTATCCAGCTACCTTGGCAAATTGAAAATCTCAGCTGTGGCATTCCCTCAGAGAGTTTTGCAAATAAATACAAGACTTTTACTTTGTCATATCAGACTAGCTCAGCTTTATTATTATCATACATAATCTTCAGGCATGCTATAAATCAGTTGTGCAGTCTTTGAGCTCATTGTATCCACGTCAGAACTTCTGCCCTCAGGCTTTCAATCCAGGCTTGTGCAGTTTCTTACTTGGATGAATAAGGTTCATGATCGGATGTATTGTGTATTCATCAGTTTCCAAAGCACTCCTTTTCTACACATGGCTTTGATTTTAATGTTCAGTATTTTCAAATATGAATACCACAGCAGCGTAACTAGAATTATTGGATCTGTTTTATTCATTTAATTTATTTTTTCACAACAATACATGTAGAATTTACAGCAAAATTAATTTGAGATTATAATGGACCTTAAAAAATAGGAAATTGCTTCTCAGTTAATTAAGTATTTGAATACTGATCATTTAGGACTATTTATCTTGCCAATATTATACCATTCTTATGCTCATTGTAGCATATTGTTCTGAAGAAATACTAAATTGGTGCACCTCAATTATACTTCGCTCAGTTTAGTTGCCCATTGCAAAATCCATATATGGAAATTACATCTGTCTATTTGGCAACTCATATTGCTTTGGCTTGCTTTCTGAACACTTCATTTACTGTACATCCTAGAATTCCAGATCTTTAGGACTCTGATTCTTTGTTTGAATAGTAATTTCTATTTTTATGTTATCTTATTTTTTTACTAAGTCTTCTTTCACAAATAATTCTGGGAAACAAGAAGATTCCTGTTCCAATTTGTAAATTAAAATTATTAGCATTTCTGGATATTTAAAAAAGATTCCATATAACTAATATGAATTTCTTTGTCTCATATATATATATATATTTAAATGCAAACAGATTAGCCATAAAAAATCCTTCTCACTGAGTTTATAGCTTCAATATCTAGGGTACTGCTATTGGACCCAGGTCAAGGGCATACCTGATTTCTGCTTGCTGTGGCAGGGAAAGGTAGCTGATTCTTAGACTGTCTGGACGTTGGTTTACCCCTTACTTTAAGTCAGAGCAGCCACAAAACCCCCATTTTGTTACTCATGTCTCCCATCCTAAGGTCACAGACTGTGGCATGTCTCCTGGCATGTGTAGGACTTGTGAGGATGAAGTTGACTTGGAAATCTCCTTATGGCAGAGGATTTCCATTGGACCTTGATCTCAATGAAGTAGCTTAAAAGTAGTCATTGAAGATCTATGAATAGGGTTCATAAATTTGAATTCCATAAGTTATATCTGGCTCTGCTAATAAACAGAACAGAGTTAAGTACCAACAGCAGCTTGCAAAACATAAATAAAAATAGAATCCTGCTATATGGAGTTTACATTCTAAAAGAAAAATATAGAGAAGATAAGAAACCCTTTCTTCAGTTATTATTTTCTCTTATTTCATAAAGATGTAAGGAGATGAACTGTATGTGGATTAGTGACAATGGACCTCATAGAAGAGGTGATTATATTTCCTGTTAACCTCCTTAACCATCCATGTACAATTTACTGCCTGCTTTCCATTGTCTTTTAAGATAGTTCTAAACATGAATAGTTAATTATTTAACTTACCTGTGGTATACCACTGGCTAAGATTGTAAGTGAATAATCTGATAAATGCTTACCCTCAAGATTCAATCTATTAGACCTAACAAGGGATGGTTAATGCCAAGAAAAGTCAAATTCTGAATTTGTTCTCAAGTTCAAATTGTTTTACATCTGGTAATATCTTCAGTGTCTTTCCTCTACTCTTTCTTGCTGAAAAATTGTACATTCAAGAGATAGTACTGAATTATTCAGTATTCTCCTTTTAACTTCACAATATATATATACAATTTCAAGGCAGACACTCATTTAAAATTTGTATTATATATAATTTTCTATTCACAAGTGTTTTGACTCTCCTGATTTTAGGTCCCAACTCAGCAAAACACTAAAGCATGTGCTTACCTTTAAATATATAAGCATATGAGTAGTCCCAATGATGTTGAAGTCCCAAGCTCCTGAATGCCAACAGAGCCACTGTAGCCTCACATCTGTGGCAGCCTTTGCAACCTCTTTTCTCTTTCTCTATTGAGGGGCAATATTTTGGTGATATACATAGACATGGATCCACCGATTCCACCTCAAGTCATTCCCCTCTCTAAATGTTTGGGTGTATCCAATACAAATACAAATCTTCTGTGCAAAGCTCTCCCAAAATTCTAACTTGCTCACCCTCTGTGCTTGGAAACAGCCTTACTTCTTCTGTGTCTGAGATCCTCTACACCCTGGACATTGGGTGACTGGATTTTCTCATTACTAATATAGAGGCACGCCACCATCAAATCTCCTTCCCATCAGTCTTGGTGCACTAGAGTCCCATAATATCATAATAGATAACCGGTCACTCAGTTGAAAATGTCACTGCATCTGCATATCAACATGAGTTGATGGAAAATAGATCCAGTCTAACGTGATCTGTATTTTTTTATTAATGAGATTACAAGTTTAGCTGATAAAGGTAATATGTTGACACAATATATTTAGACCAAGGTACCATGATAGATTAAAAAATATGGAACAATATAAAATTACCATGACACACATTAAATGTATTTGAAACTGGCTAATTTATTGGTCAAAATCTATCTGTAAATGGGGAAGTATCATCAAGCGGGTGTGTTTCCAGTGCAGTCCTGCAGGGATCAGTTCTTAGCCCTATGCTGTTTAATATTGTTATCAATGACTTGAAAGAAAACATAAAATCATGGGGAGTAGTAAATAATGAAGAGGACAGGTCATTGATTCAGAGTGATCCAGATCATTTAGTAAACCAGGTGCTAACAAACAAATTTGAATTTGAATATGGCTAAATGTAAATATATATATCTAGGAACAAAGAGTACAGGGCAAACTTACAGAATGGGGCCTCTGAAAGCAGTGACTCTGAAAAAGATTGGGAGTGGTGGTGGATAATCATTTGAACATGAGCTCTCAATGTGACTGTGGCCAAAAGAGTTAATGCGATCCTTGGATGTATAACAGGAAAATCTTGAATAAGAGAAGAGAGATTATTTTGCCTCTGAATTTGAGAACGGTGTGACCGCTGCTGGAATATTGTGTCCAGTTCTGGTGTCCACAATTCAAGAAAGATGTTGATCAGTTGAAGAAGGTTCTGAGCAGAGGCATGAGAATGATTAAAGGATTAGAAAACATACTTCATAGAGAAAGAACTAGAGATTTTTAGTATTTCAAAATATGTAGGGGGAAAATGTCACCACCCATTCTCAATAGGAACACAATACAGCAAGTCAACTAGGGCATCTGGTGGCTCTATTCCAAGTAACTTTAAGTTTGCAAGTGGTTTTTTTCAGTTGCATAATAGCAATTTCCTGTGACATGAATTTAGAGGATTTAAGCTTGTGAATTTCTTGTCAATCTTTGTAAGGCTCAGAGGTCAGGCAAGTTGAAGAGCAGTCCAGATCAGTGGTCAGAGTTCACACAAGGTGGCCAGGAGATCTTAGCCAAGGGTAAGGTACAGCAACACAGATGGTAGGGTCAGATGGGGTAGCAAGTCAAGATTGGGTGGGGCAGCAAGGTCAGGAAAGGCATAGTTCAAGTAGCAGCTATGAGGCTGTGTGTTGCTCAGCTAATGCCAGATATGGAAGAGGAATAGTATATAGTCACCAGCCAATCAGGGTCAAGACCCTCTGGCCATTGAGGAAGCAGGTTGTGTAACCACTGAAGCTGGCCCACCCAAGTCTGTAAATTTCCTGGTCATTTAAAGAATCGGTGTGGTGTGGTGATGGCCCGGGCTGCTTCCCGAACATTAAATGGGGAGGTGTTCAAGACAAGCGTCCTAACATCACACACACCACTGGGGGTGCCAGCCATCTGAGTTTATCTAGGTGTGCCCTGTGGAACGTGTTGACATTTTCAGAGACATGTATATGATGAGCTGGGTCTCAGGTCCACTCCGCAGGCCTGTGGCCTGGTCTACACTTACCTTCCGGATTCAGCGACAGTCAATGGGAGATATGCAAATGATGTAAACCACAGTGCACTGCGCCAAAGGGCACAACGTCAGTGTAGACCCAGCCTGTATCTTTCCCAATCAATGAGGTGGTACAGTTTCCTTTGTCATATGTGAGAATCTAAGATTTCATGGATAAGATACTCTTCTTTTCTCTGAATTTGAATTAGTGGCAGTGGGGGTTGTTTTCAGTTAGGGAATGAATTGTTGGAGGAGTGTTTCAGGATGGAAGCATGAATTACAGAGCAATCCCTAAAGGGTCAGGGAAGCTTGAAGGTTACTGAATTAATTTCTCAGAAGATCTGGTAAGGACCCACATACTGATGGTTTAGTTTGACGATGAGCCAGCCTTTCTTCAGCTGTTTGATAGTCACCCTTTGTGTCTTACTGCAAAAGTGTGACCTTTCTTTTGGTGGCAGTCAACATAATGTTGTTTTAGCTATTCTTGGGTTTGTTGCATGTGGTACATCAGGTCTGATGCTGAAGGAACAGAGGGAGCTGTGGGAAGTGCAGGATGAAAAAAGGGGTGAAAACCATAGTTAGTGAAAAATGTTCTCATCTGAATGGAGGCATGTATGTGATTTCCGCATATGGAGTCAGTGATGCCATGTCATCTTGGTGGAGTTTTGTGAAGCTCTGTAGATACTATTCCAGTTTCTGATTGTCCACCTGTTTGTGGATGATAGCTTGCCTATCTATGAAGATGCCACCTCTAGTAAGTGGAACACTTCCTCCAAAACCATGACACACATTGGGGGTCCCTGTCTGAAGTAATGTTGTCTGGAAGGCAATGGAGGAGGAAAATAAGGGAGACTAGGAAGCAGGCGGTGTGCTAAGCTATGGGGAGTTGTGCACAGTGGATAAAATGTGCCATCTTTGTAAACTGATCCATGAATGTCAAGATGGTATGGGAACCCTTAGATTTGGAGAGCTCAACCATGAATTCCATGGTGATCCAAGCCCAGAGCTTTGTAGTGGTCTCAGCAGATATTAGAATTCTGGAGGATTTTGTCTGAGATACCTTTGTACAGGCACAGGTGTCACATGATTTGAATTAAGCCTGAATGTCAAATTGCAGTTTTGGCCACGAGAATAATCCGTGTACCAGGTGTATAGTTTTTGACTGGCCATCTGGAACATAATAGTATGGGCATAAAGCTTTTAGACAAGGGATTCTCTAAGGGACATATATATCCCAATGGTTTTGAAGAAGTCCATACCTCTGGGTAATTTCAGCTGAGGGTTTTGTATCAGAGGTTAGGAACTTCTTGTCTAAAGTGTCATCCCAAAGAGCAGAGCAAATGGTTAACTTTAGGTCTGATAACAATGAGCTCCCACTCACTGAAATGGATGTGGCTTTAGGATACGGAATGGCTCCACTTTGTATTTCCAGGTATCTTTGGCATATTTTTATTTTCTGGATAGGACATCTGCCTACCTGTTCCTAGAGTAAGGTTGGTATGTAATGGTAAAATTAAAACTTTCGAAAAAGAGAACCCAGCATAACTGTCATTGTTTCAAGGCTTTCAAAGAACATAGGTAATCCGTATTTTTGTTATCAGTATATTTCTGCATAGAGTGTCTTTCCCCTTCCAGGCAGTACCTTCAAATTTCAAAAGATGCCTTGATGGCAAGCAGCTTCTTGTCTGAAAGCTCATAGTTATGTTCAGCACGGGATAGCTTTCAAGAGAAATATGTGCAGGTGTGGAGCTTGAGACTCTGTCTTTGGGACAACACTGCCACGATATCAACATTGGAAGCTCAGTTTCAAGGATGAATGGCTGACATGGGTCACGATGCGTGAGCATGGGTGCAGTGGTAAACATCTTCTTCAGGTATTCAAAAGCAGGCAAGATGACTGTTCTGTTTTGTGAATAAGTCTGCAAATTGTTGATATCTCATGG
The DNA here is from genome assembly GCA_007922155.1 of Mesoclemmys tuberculata. NCBI lineage: Eukaryota > Metazoa > Chordata > Testudines > Chelidae > Mesoclemmys > Mesoclemmys tuberculata. The sequence continues at coordinate 43,647,347 of ML675618.1, read as the reverse complement.
GGATATAAACAGCTGACCCTATAAATAAGGAGGTCTGTTCAGATGCTCAACTCCTTGTATCCCCAACACACCCAAAACCCAAGTAAGTCTGGCTGAGGATCTCAGAAACCTGCACCTGCGGTCCAAACGGCAGCTGGTTTGAAAGTACTCTGAGCTAAACATCACAGAGTGGTGCTGCCAGAAGATAATCAGCTCATGCATGATCAACCAAGATATTCCAAGTATCACAGGAAAGTGTGGTGTCTGTATTAGCCTGAACTGAAGGAATTCCAAGTGTTCCCCAATTACCATTTCCAGAATCATGGTTTTCTGAGTGAAGGGACCAGAGGGCAAGCAGTGCACCCTTGACTATCTCTTATCTTGTATTGCAGTCTTGTGCTGTATGGTGAGACCAAGTATCTGAACCACAGTGATGTTGATGAAATTATCCCCTGTCCCAATCAAAGACCTCTGTGAGAAAGTTTGTCTAGTCCCCTGAAGTCAGAGTTGTAGCTGAAGCTGTAGGTGAGGGAATGATTTTGGGAAGGAGGGGCAAAGGCCTGGAAGAGTTTCCCAAGTGAGGTCTCCTATGTTACCAAGGCACAACCCCCTTATCAAAGCTTGGCAGGGCCATTTTCCTGAAGTCATACAACTTAGGGCCTTGACTGGGCAGACACATTGTCTGTGCTGTCATAGTAAAAACATAAATTCTCTCAGCACCAGTGTTCTTGTTCAGAAAGATTCAGCCAGGCTCGAGCTGCATGGGCTCAGACTGGGGGGCTGAAGATGGAGCCTAGACAGAAAATGGGTTCTCACTGCTCTTGCATTGGCTCTTGTTAAGAGTGTCAATCCGAATGCAAAGTTCAGTTAAGGCACTGAGTCCTGTGGGGGGGCTCCACATGGAACAGTTCATATTTTATCTCATTGCTCAAGCCTAGTCAAAACTGATGTAGCTAGGATGGCCCATTCCAATCTGTATCTGCTACCAGCTATCAGAAAGAGGCCTGAATACAATGCTGCCATTCCTGGGCCTTGGTGAAGCCTCCATAAAGCCACCCCTGCAGTTCAGGTGTGATGTAGATTATTGAAAATTATTTAAAAAACCCTCAGGAAGGAGTTCCACCTAGCCAATACAGGATGATCGTGTTCTAACAGTTTAGGGCCTTGCCAGTGAAGAGGCTAAATGACCAGGCCTACCTTAGCCTGGTCCATTCTATAAGCTTGGGGCCACAACATGAATAAAAGCCTGCACTGATGTACAAAACAATGAAACTTACTGCAGTTACCAGCATAAAATTCTGCTAAAGGCACCATGGGCTTAGATACTGAAAAAGCAGAGCACTATGTGAGTGGGAAAATCATACCTTTTTGCAGTCCTGTAATTCATTCCTAAAGGATGCAGAATTATGCCTGGTCATCCACTGTGGCCCTTAGGGCATGGTTTTATGCTTGTAAGAGGACAATCTGCTCTTTTGGATTTGACGTTCTGGAAGGCACCAGTGAAGCTGTCCCTTTGGTTTCCATACCATTTTCCTTGGAGAAGATCCAAGGTAATCAGAGCAAACTGTAATGACCCAGGTCAGGCCACCTGAAAGGCAATCTAGGTCAGTGGTAACAGTTCATGGAAGAGGTCTAGTAGGTGGGAGACCTAATTCGATGGGAAAGTACAGCAAGGCAGATAGTGGGGTCAGATGAGGTAGCAAGGCAGAGCTGGTGGGATGACAAGGCAGGCTCAAGCCCATTCTGAGTGGCACCTAGAAGGCAAGAAGGAATTATGTTCAGACAAGGCCAGAAAGGAAGAAGGAAATGTATACATGGTCACTAGCCAACCAGAGTCATGACCGTATGTCCAGTTAGGAGGTAGGATACATAACCCTTGAAGCTGACCCACCCAAATGCCTGAGTAATTTAATGAATTGCTGTAGGGGTTCTAGACTGGGGTTTGACACCAGTATCCTGACAATCTGCCTGTTTTCTCCAGAATCAATATTTTGATTTTGGAGAAGGAATTGAGGGAACACAGCCATAACTCTTATGGATGTGTAGATAATCTTCACAATGTAACCCAAATGTTTTCTTGAATCAGGATGCTGACAGATTCAAACAGTATTCTGAGAGAATTTTGCCCTGATTCATGGCATTTAATGTTAACTTTGAAACATAATCATATCTACTTAAACACCAACATATCTAACTATTTCATTGTTGATTATCTTGCCAAAAGATAGAGCAAATGTACTTTTCTAGTACGGCAGGATGTACCTGCACTTCATGCCAATCCGTTCATTCAAATGAATGTTTAAAAGGATGTTACAACAAGTTTTAACAATTCAGCTAGACAAATATATTGTCAAATATTTTGATGATTGTTGAAAAAAGAATATACAGAGCTGTTTGTTGTTGGCCTTTTACTAGTAGTGTAAACATTTTTTTTATCTGTGTACTTTAGAAAGTATTAGATTCCTGAAGGAATTTTGTGGGTATTCTGAATAATTTGGTTCAGATGCTATAAAGACAGATTTGTTTAATAAGCTAATCAATATTTGGAAGTTGTTTGTTGTGTCTCACAATCATATCTTCTGTGGAAAACTTACCACTGGGGTAAAAAGAAAAGAAAATTAAAAGATTATCTGTCTCTGTTATTCTAGTTCACAAGAAATTATATAACTACAGAAAGAAATTTCTACAGAAATGATTTTAAAAAATCCTTGCCATTGTGTATCAAAGTGTGAATAGAAAATGTAACTATATATATAATTCTTGTCATCTTTCTCTGAAACAAAGTGGGGGGAAGATATTGCACACAAAAAAATGGGTAGTGCTCCATCTCCACCCAAAACAAATCACCAAAAAATTGCTTTGAAAAAAGAGGTGAGTCCTAAAGATCATTTAACTTCTGCTTTTGGAATCAGTGGAAGAAATATATTCCAGAATGCCCTCTATTAAGAATATTCAGCTCTCTATAATTGCCTGTTTACATCTATAGACTGTTAGCTCAGATGCCCCTCTGAGATCAGTGATTTCAGTTGCTTATGGATTATCAGTGCTCATGGAAAATACAGCAAAGTTTTATATATCAAATTGAACTCCTAAAACTGCACTTGAAGAAAGGGAATCTTTGCAACAGGATACAAATGATCAAGATTGAAATTGTCAAGCAATGACCAAAGTTCATTATTGCATATTTAAGTGAAGCCAAATACCGTCTCTTTCATAAAGCTATGTCATCAATTTTAACTGTAAGTGGAACAATACATCTTTTTCTACAATCCACCCAGGGCAAGTCTATGTCATAGAACATAGGCACCCTCTGAACTGAAGTGACAAAACTGTCCGAAACTCCTTCCTAGAATGATGTCATTTTTCTGTGCCATCCCCATGATTGTAATACAAATACCCCTCCACTTATCCTGTCCTCACATACAAAGGTTGTCAACTAAACATAGGTGAAAAATTCCTCACAGTAACAAGGAATCTCTCTCTATCCTTATAGCAAGCAAATAGGTTGTCAATTACACTGAACAGGTATATTAGACATAACTTTGCAACCCAAAAGTTGGATGAGAAGCTTTATAAATTATCTCTACCACAACTGGAAAGTGACTTCCAGCACTGAAACTCTAGTTTATATCTGATGCATTTTATCCATCACAGGTCATCTGCATTCCACAATGTAAGGAGGACTATTACATCCCACCTATGCTACTGACAGAGTTAGACACCAGCTTCAGAGTTTTCTCCCATAGAGAATTCTGAAAGACCCTTAGAGAGATGAGTCTATTAGTCTATGTCAATGAAACAGATCTTCCTTGCAAAAGGGATCACTCATCTCTATTCAGATAAAAATGTCAGAGATCTAGTGTGACCTCAAAAATTATTTATAAACAGGAAAAATACAATTTCAAACAGCAATGCTAGGGATTTCAAGATGACATTATAGAGAATATTTAAACACAACACACACAAAGAAACAATTAAAATATGTAAAATATGACTTGGAAACATTTTTGAACACATATTTACAATGTCCAAGTTTGTTCCATTTCTTTCAGAGTATAATACATCTTTTCATGTCAAAATTAAATCTAAGTAAATATATAATCTCATCTCTGGATACAACACAGGGCTAAGTGGAAAAAACTGATGGGATGACAACTAATGGAATGTCATGAATGAGGTTAAGTACCTCAAGTTTACTCAAGTATACTTCAACAGAAATTACATTAATTTAACGATATAATTCATCTACAAATGAAATTCCAATTAACTTTAAACTGTACTTTCACAGAAATGCAAAGTGAATTAGTTTGGAAAGTGTTTACATTTGGCTGTCCAGAGTAATTCTTCTCTAATGTTTGTTTTCTTTTCTTCCTTGAGGATCTTGAAAGAAAGGGTGTGAGCTAGCCAAGTGAAAATGACAGACATAAAAATGATTTAATATTTACTACATAATACTGTTGTGATCAGAAATTGAAAATAAGATTACATTTGGTAATTAATGTATATAATACAAAGGGTTGTTTGCTTGTTGATTTAAATTGTTTTGAACTTTACTTTGCAAAAGTGTAAACTCTTTTTGTTTTTCAGTTTTGCATAATTTGCACATTTTCAATCTTTTTTAAACACTTGTCCTTACATCACACTGGTAAGAAATAGAACTTGTGAAAAAGGAAACGTCTGAAGTCTTGAAAGTTGTAACATATGTAATAATCACAAATCTAGAACTTTTAAAAATTGCAATTGTCCTAATAACATACATCTATGTGTATAGACAGCTTCAGAGCACTCAGTAACTCTACACAAACTTTTAAGGTAGGAGGTGAAGAAAACTACTATATTCAAGTGATCGTTTATTGCTTTCCTTTCTGTGCTCTTCTGTTTCTACGATTATGTGAGTCATAACAATTAAGACTCTCTTAGACATAGTGGCCCCGATTCATGAGTGCTCTACAGCCTCTTTGCACTAGCTAGGCTGGGGAGTGTGAAGGGCAGGAGGGTGTCACTGCACAGATGTGAAGCCCTATTGACTTTAATAAGACTCAATGTGCGCATTAGTGTCTGTCAACATGGCTCTGATTGTGGATGGGACTATAAGTCAATACATGAGAAAAGGGTAAATAAAAATTTAGTCTTAAAGCTTTAATATTGCTCTCTGTCATCAGGGATTGAGACAAAATATAGTGAAATCACAATACTGAAAGAAAGAGTCAGACGCATGACCTTGAGATATTAATTTAATTTAGGTGCTCAGAATTTCCCAAATCAGTTCAAACATGAAAACCTTAATTTTCATTGGCTGTTTCTTCAGGGTGTTTTATCCATTTTGTATAATGTGGAAATTTTATTAAATTACTAAATTCTTTGGCTTACATATTTTCACTACAGAACTGAAATAATTCATATCATTTATACATCATACAATAAAATACAGTGGGGAACTCATTTTGCAAGCAGAAATATCTTATATATGATCAGAAACTAATTAGAAAGAAAGTATTTCTTCCAGTAGAAGTTCTCTATTGTAGTGATTCAGCTTCCACTTTTTTTTTAAAATCAGAGTGTGCTAAATTAAGAAGTCTTTAAAATACTTTAGACCAAGGTGCCATTCTATGGTTTATATGAATGTAAAAATAAAAATGATTTGCAAAGGAAAGTGTTTCAAAAGTTTAATAACCTATATTTAAAAAGTAGGGTTACTTTTATTACTTTCATCAATTTCAGTGTTAAGACACCTATTGCAATTACTTATACAGCACATCTTAGTGACACTTCAAATAATGTCACCAGCGACTTAAAAATGGTAAAAATGGTAAAAGGGACGTGAAAAAACAGGGCTTTTGTAATCATGCTACTCAAAGTTTAAAGGCTAAAACCCTGAAGGAATTTCATATTGAATGGGAGATGAGCCCTTGGTGAATGTCAGACTGAGATTTAGTCATAGCTATGCTAACATCATAAATCTTGGGAGACCATTTATTTATGCTTGTCTTGATTCAAATCTGAATGCTTTAAAGATCTTCCTTGAGAACTTTGAAAAATGTTCTGTTGAGAGACTGTTCTTCTGGCTCGTCATATTATTCCATTGTTTTCTTTCCTATTTTTTTTATTTGTATTTGTTTTTATTACTAGGCTCATGAGCCTGAAGGCAGGAAACTTTTTTATGTACTTTTGTTGAATCATCCTTGTATAAAATATTTAAGTGTTTGTATCATCATAAAAAAACATAGTGATGTCACACAAACAAAAAAGTATGTGCTTAGCATACAATATGCAGTAGTACAAGCAAAACATTTATTTGAGCAAAGTATACCAAGATTGCAGGAAGTATCAGTGGCTTTTGGGAGATTTTGTACATTTCAATTACAGCAGTATCACTGAAAGTCCATCTCTTTGAAGGAATATTTTTTAACTCTCCCTTTGCTCTCCAGAGAATTAAGGGTCTACAAAACAGACAAGTTAGAACTTGGGAATGGGAATAGATGCCTCCTTATCACATTAGGAAAAATCCCAAATATGTTGTGAAAATCTTTCATAGGATTTTGAATCTGGGCCTAATTCAGCAAAGTATTTAAGCTTGTGCTTAAACCCCATAGACTTGAATGGGACTACTCATGTGCTTATCTCTAAGCACATAAAATCATAGATTAGGGTTGAAAGGGACCTCAGGAGGTCATCTAGTCCAACCTTCTGCTCAAAGCAGGACCAGCGCAAACTAAATCATCCCAGTCAGGGCTTTCTCAAGCCACATCTTAAAAACTCTAAGGATGGAGATTCCACCATCTCCCTGGGTAATCCATTCCAGTGCTTTACTACCATCCTAGTGAAAAAGTTTTGCCTAATATCCAACTTAGACCTCCCCCACTGCAACTTGAGACCATTGCTCATAGTTCTGCCAACTACTATCACTGAAAACAGTCTACTTCCATCTTCCCTGGAACCCCCTTTCAGGTAGTTAAAAGTTGCTATCAAATCCTCCCTCATTCTTCTCTTCTGCAGGCTGACTCATAGACTCATAGGTCAGAAGGGACCAATATGATCATCT
>ML675618.1:43426783-43639926 GCA_007922155.1 Mesoclemmys tuberculata | reverse complement strand
ATAACGGCACTAACACCTCCTTCTCCCTACTGGAAATACCTCGCCTAGTTCCCTCAGCATCTCCTCTTACTCCAGACTCCTAATCATTTTTATTGCATTTTTATGTGCTCCAGCCCCCTAATCATATTTGTTGCCCTCCGCTGGACTCTTTCCAGTTTGTCCACATCCTTTCTTTAGTGGGAGGCACATGCTAAAATGCTTTGCTCAATGAGAACATAGGCAATGAAGCCTCTGAGACTTGTAGGTTCTATTAAAGTCTTATGGTTAAGAGCACTGATGGAACATGATACATGGAAATCTTAATGCATAGAGGTCTTGGCACCTCCTCAGTATTACATCCCTGGTATACGGAGGGAGGGTTGGTTCTTTGTTATCTTGGCAATTCCTTGATGCATAGATGGCCCAACACTTTACAAGAACATCAGGAGGCTCTTGAAAAATCAGACTAGAAACCATATTTCCATCAATTCATTCCTTCACTTTAGATATTAAATCATCACCATTTTCTTTCACATACTTATAAGTGAGGTTGTCATCATTAGGAAGGGTTTTTGCTGCCGGACACTATTGTCACACAAAGTCATCAATAGGCCCATCTGCAATTAATAACGGTTGTCTTGTGAAACAAAGAGCATGCACAAATTCATTGACACAATCATGCTGTCTCCTCTTTCATTAAAGTCATGCTAAGAGCTCCTGATATTGACTGTTTATCCTGAAGCTCACTTTCTTCTTTAAGCTTGTTGTGTTACTTTTTTTCGACATGCTTCTTATTCTGTCAGCATGAGCATTAACTTCAGTGCTGCAGTACATGCAGCACAATGCATCCTCTTCACTCCCTCTTTACTTTTCTTGAAAATTTCTAAGCAGTGATTTTCTTGTTGATATTCAGGCACAGATTTGCATTTTTGCCCCGTGTTTGCCTTTTCACCTTATCTTTATCTTTGGAGGATTGATTGTTTAATTTCAGCACTGCACTAAATGGACACAGAGAAAAAGGTGGGCGGTGTCTCCTTGTATGCCAATCATCGCTTCGTTATTAACATTTGAATTTCAGAACTCTACTGTGCATGTTCTGTATTTTACGCTGCAGAACTGCTTCAGTCTCACAGCTGCAAGACACAATAATCACATAAAGGGTTAGTGTATAACAAAAATAAGTATCACAAAAATATTGAGTGGATTGAAAAATGGGTGTAAATCAGTAAAAAAGGAATTCCTTTAATACATTTCTTTTTAAAAACTAAAAACGCAAAACACTTTACCTGGAATAGTTAGCATCTTCCACTATATGGAGAGCTACCTTCAGTACATGAATTCCTCCTCACTGCATGGTAGAATCCTTCAAAGCTTCACTGCACAGGAATGACCTATTAGCTCCTGATTTGATTCTTGGAGGGCAACAGTGACTTGGGAGGTGATACCGAAGAAATTCCCCAGACTCCATTTTGTATTTCAGACATCCATTTTGAATAAGCAAGAGTCAGTCCACCGCTGGAAGCTGTGTGCCACATAGTTTGTGATTAGAAGCTGCGTGCCACATAGTTTGTGATTAGAAGCTGCAGGTCACGTGATATGTTTGAGCAGCCAATAGCTCATAACTCTGGAGTAAACTACAAGCAGTGAGCATGAATGGAAGTGCAGGAAACAAAATTATGAATGAATGAGTAAATAAAATAGAAAGTTCTGAGAAGACGGTATAAAGGAGATGATTAGAAAGGTTAGAGTCAGTCAGGGCTGGAGGAGGTGCAGGAGAGAAGGAGGTAGACCAAACAGCAGCTGAGAGCGGAGCTGAGATGGGAGTCAGCTGAGTAGCAACTGTTACAGTAGCAACCACTGCAGAGCTAGAACATCTCTGAAGGCAAGGAATAGAGCAAGCGGGCCAGTTATAGTTATAGCATAAATTAGTACCACGAGGCATAGTACTAGTGTGTATATGCTTAAAATGTGTGCGTGCATTTTAGTCATAATTTTCCTGTGAAAATTTAAAGTATAAGTCAATAAAGTATAAAGTATAAATATAATTGGTGTCAGCAATATATTAGAGACTGGTCTTCTGTAACAGAATACGTCACTAGGAGTTATTTAAACTACATGCTATTGTAATTTAAATGTTCTTTAAACTTACAATAAAGAATTTGTATAAGGGATTTTGTGCTTTATTTAGGATTTTTAGAATATGCTTATTGTATTAGGGATTATTAGCTACATTAATAAAAAAGATGCTTTGTTTTGGAAAAGAATATTGCCTCTGTCAGTTACTATATTGGAAGGTTATATCAGTGCTGTGGGTCTTTAAACTGCTTTTATTGACAATAACTGTAGTATTAAAAGCTGGTTCCGTTCTGTTAAATTAAATGTCTAAATCTGCTAGTTTGGGATCTCCTTTAGGGTGATTTTAAAAGGACATAATGGATCCTCCAAAATAAGCTGAATGTCTAACTAAAATTAGCTTATCTGACACATTAAGTGGTATTTAGTGGATATCTGTAGTGGAAAATCTAATGCAAATAAAAGATCTTACATTTTATATTTCCTAATTGTTTTTCTAAATATTTTAGAGAGGTTTCGTTGATATATTTCTTGCATTGTCACAAATTGTCCTTTAGTTTGTTTCTATAAACAAGTTAACCTTAAAGCTAAAGTTGATGTAGGAAAAACATGCAAAAGAGAAGTTCCAAGTTTCAGTGATATTAATTGAAAGTGTATTTTAAATAGTCAGTGTTCTTTTGTGTTGTTAGTTTGATCAACCCTTTGTCTAAATACTTAAAATTTTAGCAACAAAATAGGATTTTAAAACTTCCAGCTTTGGTCAAACATTAGACTATTATACCAACAAGACCAGTTTCTCTAAATTTTTGCATAAATATTAAAACATTGAGTGAATAGGATTGAAAAATTTTGGTAGTAATGCCTGTTTGATGCCAAAAGTCCCCTTTTCCCCCATTTTTTGGTCGTGTATCATGAGTAGTAGTTATAGCTCTGTGCAATATAACCAGCCTCAGATCTTTTCAACTGTCCTTGATGTAAGATAAAATCCTAAGTATCTTTACTGTTGTTATTTAAAGGTAGTGTTATGTCAAAGGTAGTATTCCTGGATCTTTTGGATTCAAATATTGTCTCTATTGCCAGCAGGCTATTGCAGTCAGTAACCAGTATCCTAGGTGTATCCACCATGTAGGCAAGAATCACGTGCCCCAAGTTCCACCCTTGCCTTAAAATTTGAAACACATACAAGAAAAGCCAGGTAGCTTAAGCTACAGTTTATCATGATGAAAAAGCTTTTTGTGCTCAGCCTCCTCATAAACAATAGCAGGAGGAATTACAACAAATTAAATGTTAAATTCAGTGCCCTTGTAAAAAAAGTTATTTTATTTTTCTTCTCAAACGAAGCAAAGAAATCCTAAGAAAGAAGTGTAAAATAGTTAGGCAAAGTTTAAAGGATGAATGTTTTGGAATGAAATAATTTAGTTATTTATAGTTTTATTTTATTTATATTTCTTTTAATAGTTTAGAAATAAAGATTAATAATAAGTTAAGTATAGTAAGTATCCTCAGCAATATTCCTTTAAATAGAATACAATTTTCTTACCAGGAAAAAAAAAATTAAAAGAAAATAAATAAAAATGTAAGGAGAGAAAAGCCAAAATTTCCATCTTATTTTGAACACCCTTACCCCTATTTCAAAAAAACATCTGAAATTTGTGGCACAATTAATAATAAATAAATGGAAGAAGTTTAAGGTGCCGATAGCTATCAATGAAGAAATTTTAAATCAAATTGTGTACTTGAACACAGTGGTTGTCTGTTCTATCCTTAGTGTTAAAAGTGTAATGTGAAAAACACTCACACGTGACTTCCCTGTAAGGAAAAGAATATTGGGGAATTAATAACGTTAGAGGCCTCTTCCATATGAGCTACTCCATCAATGTCCAAATAGGAACAAAGAACAAAGACATTTTGAATTAATGGACATAATAAAAAAAACCTAAATCATATATTAATCTGTTAATTATATAAAATCATGTCAAGAAGTTTTAAGTAATTAAAATAATTATATAGTTATGGTTACATTCTGTTTTATTGTTATTTAATGTCAGTTTTAATAGGATGGAAAAGACAAGTAAAAGAGAAATAAATTTTAATTGTTCATTTATTTTATTAAAAGGTTATAAAATTATAATGGAAATAGATTTTTTGCTTCAATATATTCATTTAGTTAGACTAACAGTGATAAATGGTTGTGTGGAAAATGTCTGTACTCCTGCTATAAATGGAGAAAAGGGCTTTTGTTTTTGTATTATAGATAAAAGTAAAATACAACTCAGATGATAGAGGATGAAGCCTTATTCATCTTGTTTCTTCTTGGCATCAGTGCTTGCTGGATCTTGGTATGGTGATGTGAGTTCAGAGACTATAATGCTGACAGCCAAAACAGAGTAGAGTAAACCTAATTTAACTGCTCTTGCTAATACTGATGTGAGCTATCTTTTTGGAATCACTAAATCTGAAAGTGGAAATGAAAAGAAGGGGTGTCTCATACTTTACTGTGTAAATGCAGCTCAAGTCAAAGTCATTTTGAGCAAAAAACTCTGCATTTCGCCTGAGCAATTCTTCCACTGTCTTCAGCTGAGCTGGGTCCTCCACACCTTCCTCGTTCACATCCACTTCCAGCACAGTAGCATCAGCCTGCACCTCTTCTGTCGGTTCTTGTCCTGAGGAATATCTTATGTAGCTGCCCATGCTGGCCGTGCTGTAGACCTATGAAGCTGTTGCCAGCAGCTTGTTCCTCTTTATCACAACTAGTGTTTGCCCTACATTCTGTAGATAAATAAAAGTCTTCCCGTGCTCAACATCTATTATGCTTTCTACTGCCCTCAGGCCTTCTGGCAGGTGAGCCTTAGCATCTATCAGAGCAGTGTATGGTCCCCACTCTGCACCCTAGGGGGACTTCACAGGTATACGTCTTCCTTCTCTAGCTCTTAAGAAGATGGGCTGCTTACCAACATATCTTAAGGATGGCCTCACTTGGCCAGAGATCACCTACATATAGGCTGCGTTCCAGGCCGGTAACTTCTCTTTCAGGCAGGCTGGGAATTAGTTCCCTCACTGCTTAGCTAAATTCTTCCAGCTGGAACGTATGACCTTTATCCCTAACAACATGGGGCCTTTCCAGTGGTACTTTGCCCCAGGCACCACAAGGGCAGAACTCCCTTGTAGATTTGGCCAAGAAAAGATAAACTAATTTGATTGCTCCTTAATGTGCCCCTGCTTGGTCCTCGGCTCCCTTCATTAGGATATCTACAGGCATGGGATGTAACCTGCCCAGGATAGGGTGGTTCCTTTAGGAATCCTCTGTGATGGCTGTGACCTGAGACCCTGAATCAATTAGAGCTTTGCACAGGATATCATTCATCTCCACAATTTCCTCGTTCAGGGGCTCCACTAGGTCAGGATGCCAGATTGCAACTGGGAGAGTATTCTGGGAAACTGCACACTGATGCTATTGGGGGACTTCTCACCAGTTCTGCGTCCTTTACCTGCCCGTTGGTGTCAGGCTTTAGCAGTTTAAAAAAGAGGGATCCTCAACTTGTCCTGGACACATGAGGCGGGCCCGCAGGGGCTGACAGCAGCCCTGGGCTATGTGACCTTCTTGCTCACAATGGTGGCATATGAAACAGCCTCTGGCCCCATGGACGCTAACATCAGAGGTACGTTGATCACTTCCCATCTAGAATGTTGGAGTGTTGTCTGCACTATTTCACCCTGCTGCAGTACTTGTGCCTCCAGTTGTCCTATTCTCTCATGGCTCTGTCTCTGGCAGACAGTCAGTTCTTGAACTAGCCCAAGTGACACAGTTCTCCTTGCAGCTGTTGGAATGTCATGTAGTGAGGCTGTATAAATGCCAACATGTTCCACACTTCTCACTCCCAGATGCCCCGCATGAGCTGCTGTGTCAATTCAAAGTCCTGATCAAGGAAAGGATGGCCTCCTCTGAGCTTCTTCTTTACTACCCACAGCAGGGCCTCTAACTCGATGGCATAGGCTGTCTCTCTAGGGCGTTGGTGTGTCTCATAAAAGTTTGTCATGGATAAAAGGCAGTTACTATATTCTGCACTAAACTCTTCAATAGCTCCGGCTAGACACTGCTTCTGAGGTGGCAGGTTAAGGACTAATTTATAGGCCCCCCCCACTCAGATACCTCATGATGGTGGTGAATTTCAAAGGCTCAGGAATTCCAGTGGCTGCTAGCAGGTAATGTATATCCTTTATCCAGTCCTCTATGTCTACTCTGCAATCTGTACCACCACTGAAGAGAGGAACTTCACAGATCTGGTAGTGTGCCGGGAGGCATTACTGTGTTCCTCCCTATTTCCTCCCCAACACTTTCACCCCTCATGACAGGAGTCTCCTGGCTACAACATTCATTGCAGGTCACTATTTTCACTGATTTCAGAACAGAATCAGGTCAACCCCTTTAGGCTTCAAATTGTGGATCTATGCTGTCCTGGCTGTCTTGTGTGGGAGCTTCCCTACTGTGTGTAAAAATTAAACTTCCCCTATCCAAGTCATGGCAACAAATAAACAAAAAAAATATAGCTCCTCCTATCCACTGGTCCAGCATGAGGTTGTTCAAGATAGGGAAAGTCTGCCTTGTGACTTTTTACACAGCTGGATCTGAGGCTCCTCTGTGTGCTTTGTGTTGTGTGTCAGTGCGTATTCATCTCAGACCAGACCCACTCAGACCAACCATCAGAAAAGAGGTTTTATTCTGCAAGGAAACAGAACAGGATCACAGTCCATCAGCCTCCTCTCTGCTTGCCTGCCACATGCTCCCAGCCTTAGTCAGTGCTGAAACCTTCAGCTAGGGGGCAGAGGGTACTTGGTATAATGCAACCCCCCTTACAAAGAGGTCCTAACTCTCACAATAACTAAACCCCAAAACAAAGAAGCCAGTGTTGTCCTTTTGCCTCATTTAGACTCCTGTGAGGGTGCTCTTTAAGCCTCTTTTGGTCCCACCTGCAAAGAAACATAGAACAGGATTACAGTCCATTGCTCTCCTCTCTGCTTGCCTGCCACATGCTCCCAGCCTCAGGCAATGCTGAAACTTTCTGCTGGGAGGGCAGAGGGTACTTCCTGGAAGGAGCCAGGAACTTCTCCCAACAGGCCACAGTTTGTAGTCCACAACTTGTAGTTCTGACTGTTGTGCTGTTGAAGCACATTGGACCTTGGACTGAGCAAAGAAAAGCAGTCCTTCTGGGACAATGGCAGTACACATTAATAGATGGCTCTGGGATAGTTGCCTACTCTACTCATCTCCTGTGGTCACAGTTAATCCAACCACTACCAACCTACTACCCATAACTACTGAAAAAGATCCATATCCTTCAATCCATCAATGTATTTTTATAACATGATATGCTCCTACTTGGAAAGAAGATGGATAGAAAACTATATTAATAAGGCAGGCCCATAACAATGCTAGTATAAATAATACCACATTTAACATTATTGACCATGAAGCGGATATTGCAGGGTAAATAGGTCACTGTATATCTCAGCAAAATGTTGTACCAGAGTGTCAATTAAGTTCGCAAGCACCTTGGAATAGTCAGCTCACAGAACGGGATAGTGAGCGTGAAAAAGTAATAAAAATCTAACCCTATTTTAGTATTGGTGTGAGGTTGGTATAGTTATAACAAGAAAGCAAAAAATGTGGAATATGGAAAATTATTGGTCCTAACAGTAGTAATTCTTACACTTTTAATAAAACTTTTACTGTAATATGGACATCCAAGCCTAATCAAATTATGATTGGTCCTTATATGGTAAAAGCAGATGTCAAAAGACAATTAATAATAAATCCCACTTACTCCTTAAAAAGAGTGGGGCTGGACTAAACAACCATGAACATCTCAACCATAACCACAGTTATATACAGCCATTGCTTAAAGGATGGGCGGAAGCTCAGTTTTTAGCAAAGCCCCCTACTGAAAGGGCCAGAAAGAGATTCATTAAGCACAGCTTTGGGAGGAGCAGAAAAAGGTCTTGGAGTATTAGCCAGCATTAATGTGGAGTTTGCTGGCTAATAAATTAAATGCAATTGGACAGCATGTAAAGACACCCCAAAATGAAATAAACACTAGTCACTGCTTGGTAGCTAGTCTGTTTCCCAGCTGAGAGAAGCTGCAAGAAACAGATCATCTAGCATTGTTACAAACAGGTTAGGTACTACAAAGTAATTTATCTATGTATCAGAACCCAATTCTCCACTCTCCGAACCCTCCATACAGAAGCATAACTGTTCATTCCAGGTTTCTTCCTCTGTGAAAAGATTTGCACCTTTTAAAGTGGATAAGGAAACATATAAATCATTTCTTTGGGGGTATTACTGTCAAAAATGACTTCCTACCATATTCCAGTTATTATGGGTCAGTATGTGTATTAATTGGGTTCCTGAAGACATAAGAACTTCCTCACCATTCTAAGGGAACTGATTGCCTAAATAAACAACACCAGATAAGCACATACAAAGAGGGAGAAACCCCTGCTGCTTGATTATTTTTCCTGCAGCTGTCTGAGCTGTAGCATGCCTCTCTAGCAGCTTTATAGAAAGTAATCATATTGAGAACACCTGGGGTGACATGTAATTACAGCATGATTGTGTGCAAAAATGTGGGTCTACTCAGATTTCTCAGGGGCACTAGACAGCTGGTTCCTTTTCATCCTTGCAGTAGCTTGGGTGTCATAACAGCTGGAGATGTGCTTTTCTAAATGGCATGGTCTAGTGGATTGATCATCGGGCAGGGAATTGGAAACTTCTAAATTCTAATCCTACCTCTTCCACTGACTTGCCAGTGGCCTTGGGCAAATCACATATATTCTCAGTACATTAGGTTCTCCATTTCTTCTTCTTTACACATTGCGGTACTATTTAGTTAGCTTATAAGTATGTTGTGAGGATTAGCCAATGTTTTAAAAATAATTGTAAATGCAAAGCAACATCTAAATACTAAGTATATTTATTTCATAAATGATAACATGAAATGTCCCTTTTCAGTAACCAAATCAAATAAAACCTGATTAACAGTAACATATTCATGGAAGGAGTGATTAATAAATCAGCTAAACTTTAATAACCTACAGTTGAAGTGAGTGTAACTATGGCAAAACTTAGCACTGTCTCAAGTGCTTAGTAAAAAAAAAACCAACAGTTTTGGAGTA
This sequence comes from Mesoclemmys tuberculata, assembly GCA_007922155.1. NCBI lineage: Eukaryota > Metazoa > Chordata > Testudines > Chelidae > Mesoclemmys > Mesoclemmys tuberculata. Next base: position 43,630,701 of record ML675618.1, on the reverse strand, counting down.
CTTACCCTTCAATAATAATTAGAAAGGGATGAAATCAGTAACAAAGATTATGTTTTTATTAAAACTGTCCTTATTAATAAAGTCAAGGGAAAACAAAGAAACCAAAAAAAAAATCTGACTATAAAGAGAGACATTACAACGTGTTGAGATGAGAAGAGTGTACGTGCTCCCTCGCTAAGTCAACTGAATTATCCCGCTCTCAGATATCCAAGGGCAGAATTTGTACCTGAATGAATTTCTGTTAGACATCAGGGTTGAATCCTGACCCCATTGAAGTCAGTGGAGTTTTGGCTAGGATTTCACCCCAGTAGTCCCAAAAAATACTGAAAGCCATAAAAATAGCACAAAAGCAGCCATTATTATTTATTTAAGTATGTATTAAGAAAAACAAATATACACTCTGGAGCTTAAACTTTGTTTGACACATTTCAGGCTGAAATGATTTTTCCATGACTAAGTTCTAAACATCTGACAATAGGAGTTTATAATCTTTTATAATGGAAATGCTGTCAACATCCACAATAAAGACATGAAGTGCACCACTGTGATATCAATCTGTGCACTACAAAGTTAATTGTACAAGCATTTCTTTCAATTAAACTTTCAATTTTCTTTTCAACCTCCCACTGACAGTTTTTCTTATGGTATGTTAGAGAAATCAGAAGTATATTTACAAAAGGTCAGTATGTCTTCTCAGATGGAGCCTTAGCTTGAATTAATTTTTAATTTTTATTTGATAAAAGCAGGCTTTATTGGTTAGCTTTTCAGCGTGCTGCAGTTCAGACGTCAGTCTTTTCCTTAAAGAAAATGTTTACCATAATTATTTAAAAAAATGCTTAAAGGGCCACTGACAGCCTGAAATCTGGTCAAATAATAATAATAAAATATTGGTAAGAAGTAACTTCATTACATTTGCTACTGAGTCTCTCTGCCAATCATACTTTCCTGTTTTTTTTAAAATATATTGCTGAGTGAAAAACCTACACAAAGAAAAAGGGAAATTGATAGGTTGACTATATAGGAAAAATAGTGGCACCCACTATATATGAAGCGCTGTCAAATTCATAAAGTAAACAAACTGAAAAATTGGAGAAAAAGAATCCCTTTCTGTAATAGTAATCACAGGTTTTACTGGTAACCATGGTTGGTAAAATGAATCCAAACAAATATTATCTTTAAACTGGCAAATTTACCATGACCTTTTTATTTGTGATTTTTCTGAATGTTTATTTAAGTCTTCTTCTTTTTGCCACTCGTGGTGGCAAGGTCTCATCGATCTGCTGTTAATACTCTATGCTTCCCCAGGAATGGCATACCAAATCCTATGTGACCTCAAACTTCTTAGGTGAATTCTGCAGTTGTGAAATCATTACCAAGAAAATCCAGAACACATATGAAACTCTTGCTGCCACTGGTGTATATCTCTGTGGATTCATAGATTTAATAGATTTCAAGGCCAGAAGGACCATTGTGATAAGCTAGTCGGACCTCCTGTATAACCGGGCCCTCTGATGGTGTGATGACAAGAGGGACAATTGCCCAAGGGCCCGGCAATTTCAAAGAACCCAGGTGGATGGGAGGATAGATATGTATCCTCCTCTCCTCTACACACCCTCTTGCCCCGGAGCCCCCACCAGTTGCACTCTCCCATGAGCTGAGCTTATTTATTATGCTTCATGCAGGTTCCTGGGTGGCTGGAGAGGTGATATCTGTTACTCAGCTTCCTGGGTTCATCAGTAATCTCCCCTGGGGAGTCCAAGGGACATATGATGGCATATTACAGAAGTCTTAATATAGTTCATTAACGAAATGGGCTGCAGCCCACAAAAGCTTATGCCTGGAGAAATTAAATTTGTTAATCTTTAAAGTGCTATAGGACTCTCGTTGTTTTCATTAACTCTGTTATCTTTATCATACAAATCTGTATTCTCAAAAAATTATATATGAAATTAGTTTGACAGGATCTATTTTCCATAAACCCTTGTTGATTGGTATGAACTATATGGCTCTCCTTTAATTCTTTATTAACTGAGTCCCATATCAGCTGCTCCATTATGTTGCCTGGGATCAATGTCATTTTGGCAGGCCTATAATTTCTCTCATCATCCTGTTTACTGTTTTTAAATATTGGCACAATGTTAGCTTTCTTTTAGTCTTCTGGAATTTCCTGATATTCCAAGATTTATCAGTGATCATCATTAACAGTCCAGCAACATCATCAGCCAGCTCTTTTAAAACTCCTTGATGCAAGTTTTCTGGACCTGCTGATTTAACAATGTCTAACTTCAGTAGTTGCCATTTAACTTCCTAATCATGTTTGCGTGTGTGTGTATTCATGCACACGCAAGTGTGAGTAGGATGAAATGCTGGTGTCACGTATAAAGGGTGCATTCCATACGCTGTCCCTGAAGTTGCTGGGAAGGTGAAAGAATAGATTGCCAAATCATCCCCAAAGTTGTGGTTAGAAAAATCTACTCCAACAAAGTTAAGGAGAAAAGAGAAGACCTTTAAAAGTCTGAATAAACACTCGACTTTGTCAGTGTTTATCCAAAGCAAACTAAATAACTGACACTTTGCAGTTTTCTTTTTACTAATTCATATTTAGAGCTGAAGAAAAATCAGTATATTTCTTTATTTACTGAAAAACCAAGTAGCATAGATTTCTATTTTAGGTTACATATGCTGCTCTTTAGACCTTTCTAAAGAGGTGCTGCACTAGAACATTAGAAAATCAAAAAATCAATGAAGAAATGTAAATAGTGTAACATCAGTACCATAAAATATATAAAATATGATAAGTGTATTTGTCTGTAATTCTCTTTGTGCCAATTGCATTCTTTTTATTTTTAATTCAGCTTAAACTCTCTGATATGCAAGTTATAACCTAGGTCCAGACTCAGATATGCTAAGTAGCTCTTTACCAAGCCAACTGTCCTATTGAACTTTATGAGAATACTCCATATGAGTAAGACAATGCCTCCTCATTCTAACATATAATTATACTTTATAAACTTGGAACGTCCAGAAAGTGTGTGATATCTACTGGAATTTTGGTTCTATCAATAATATGGCAGGGATGCAACTCTGCTGGTAAACACTTATTAATTTTGGTGACAAACAAGACACTATCCCAGACAATAACGTAACACATCCCCAGCTGGTAGCTGGATACGTTTGTTTTTGTGCTGAACTAATTTAATATTCATGGCGATACACATCACATTTCTTTTCATCATTAACAAGTTGCTGATTTAGTTAACATGATAGCAATGGGCCTAAACCTGCATATCTGAACACTCCTGAATGTGGTGATAAAAATGCAGCCCAGCTCTGAACTTTCTCAAAGTCAGCGCGTGTTTGGATTTAGCTCATTATAGAGACAAATGCAAACAGTGAACATGAATCCAAAACTCGATTCAGATCCAAGTGCTGACAAAGATCTCCAATAGAATTTAAGCATGTGCTGAAAGTGAAGCACGTGGTTAAGTGCTTTTCTGAACAGGAATGCATTTCTGAATGAGCTCAAATAAGAAAAGACAGTCTTAATGAACCCAAATAAGAAAAATAGGGAATGTACTATATCTTAATGTCACTCTGCATCTCATTTTACACTGTCTTCCTTTTTTCTTAGTATGTAATAGTTATGGATATCTGAGCACTTTAAAAATAATCTGAGGATTTTATTCAAAGTTATTCTGAATCGCTGTGCAGGACTTTCACAAATTTTAGAGAGGATGTCTGATTTCAATTTAATTATTCATGAGTGAAATTTCTTAATTTAATGAATCATACTTTTATGCCAACATTACTACTTTTATATCCAAGTCTTGTCTGTAAAAAAAGTCAGAAAACAATCTGGAAAAATCCAGTAAGAGCTTAAACGTCTCCTGAAACCTTGAAAGATTAAGGTTTATTTTAATCGAATTTTTAAAAACATTTCTTTAATTCTGTGTGTTCTCATCCATAATTTTATCATGTATTTTAAAATATTGAATTAGTTCATATACTTCAGTTAAATGATTTCTTCATCTGAGCCTTTTCATGTTTTGTAGATTTTTGTATCTTAACATTTTGTGAAGAGAAAAGAGAATAAAACAAACACAAAAAGAGATTGGGAAGAGAACATCATTATGGTGATATATTCAGATAAGAATTTTTACAAAGTTAGAGATACGGATAGAGTATATTCTAATTTTATCAATTACTTCAGTACAGCATTGTTACACTAGCATTATTATATGTAAGGTTCAGAAGGATTTCTTTGGAAGAAAAAGAAATACATTCATTTTGTTCAAAATATTCCCTTGAGACTGAAAATTTCTCTGTTTGAACTCAGTCTGAAAAAACATCCAATTGTACATATTTCTCGATTCATCATTGCTGGTCTCACCCAAATTCAACTGAAGTCAATAAAAGAATTCACAATGACCCGTTGATGGATCCTGTCCCACTCATGGTTTATCTGATTATCTAAGTAATACTAGTGCTAATATCCTCAATTTTATTTGGTTTTAGTTGTTACCTCACATTTTGGGTTTGGAGGAATTCCTGTTGCCTTCAGTGTGCTTTGGATCAGGACCCAAGTGGTGAAAATTGCCTTTTTCCATCTCCATCTTTCTAGGAAACTCCATCCTTTCCTCCACAATGAGGTTCTGGTGACCATGAACCATGTGTTCATCACTTCCTGACTAGATTACTGTAAATTGCTGTTTCTTGAATGGGGTGTGACGGCTTCCACTTGTACAGGAGGTGGCTGCATGTCTATCCTACTCTGCTTTGTCGTGATTTTAAAACATTAGTCCTGATCTCCAAAAGCCATCAGTGGATCAGACTCAGGACCCAGCCATATTGGTGGCTGCTTCATCCTAAACATCTGCACATAACTGGAACAACACAGCTAACAAAGCTCCATTCAAAGTGTTTGAGAGCTGGTAATAGAACATTCTAAAAGAAGAGAGTATATTCCCTTCCAAAGAAGATCAGATGAATCTAGAATCTAACTGCTTTCAGGCCATATTGCAAGTCAAAATTTTTCCACCATAACTGACATGATGATGATGAACATACAAAAAGCAGAACCATCTTTAACTATGAAGAGGATCAAAGAACAACACTCCAAGAAGTCCACTAACAGACCTCAATAAACCAGTTCAATTTACCTGGGAGGTGGGTACTATAGAAAACTCTAATGTAGGCAGACTGATTACTTAGTAAATTCCAATATTCAAAGTTCTGCTGATTTACTCAAAAAGTAGCAGGTGGTTATGTCATAACACAGTTTAAAAGATAAAATACCATTATCTTATTCTGTTTGCTCTCTTGTTCCTTATTAAGTAATTGATTAGCTATTTCAAGTCTATCACATTACAGTGTGCTGCTGTGCATCAGTCAGTGGAAAAAATAATCACATAAAAAGCTTTGTTCAAAAGTCTTAGAGAAACGCAGTGGAGTTTCACATCAAGGCAAAGTCAAACTGGAATGAAGAACAAATGTAATATAATGTGAAATATTTACAGTCTCATACATCATTATTTTGGTTTCAGACTTTTCTTTTTTAATTAGCAATGTCCTCCTAATCAGAAATAAATTTTTCATTACCAAATTCATAATTACATATTGCAACACCAGTTTGCAAGTTAAAGATAATAAACAAAAGAGAATTCTGAGTGCTGCAAAGTCCTGAATGGCACAAAGGGGCTGGAATCTTATTTGACATTCTGATCAAGTATATCCAAAATAAGAAGTTTCTTCACAACACTGGGCATATGTTTGAGATTGTTTTAATCTTTTGGGTCTATATAGTTACAATTAAATAATATTACATTTTTCTGACATTCTGCAATACATAGCACATGAAGATACTTCTTAAGTTTTATTGATATTTTGAGTTGTGATTCTTTATTCCATATAAGAAATTATATTTTTTCAGAAGGTTTGTTTATCTGCAGACACTATTAATTAGTTGGGTACTTTTTTCTAAAAAAAAAAAGTTTATATAACCCATCTCCTATTTTTAAAGTCTTGGTAATTATGACTTCCTAAATTTCCTTGTCAATTTCACAAAATGGAAGGTTAAGTCAAAAGTCACAATGCATTTCTTCTTTAAAAGTTGCTTTCAGTACAGAAGAGATCCAAAGGAACTCTTATCAAAGTTAATAAATTGTCACTGATTTCAAATGGAGCCAGAGCACACCAAAGAGAACCATTTTAAAAATTATTCTTTCTCCCCAGTATTAATAAATGCCAAATATTTGATTTGTAAATTGGATTAAACACGAAGAAATGTAATTAAATGTGTCAGCATTTGTTTCCAAATATTATTATTAATAATATTTTGGTAGGACAGTAAATGTGCATGGCATTTTACAACAGGCATGAATTTAAAAAGTAAGGCTAGAGATGTAATATATATGAGTAAAGAAGAGGTAGTGGCAGAATTCAAAAATACTTTTAAAGAAATCTAAATGATCCACCAAAGGGGCTCCAAAAGGGAACAATGAATTAATTCTCCCAGAAAGTGACATAAAGATAACAAAAATTGTAGACACAATTTAAAGAAGTTATGCAGAATTAGATAACTTCAGAGTGCGATCATTTGTACAAACTGTTTTAAGAAACTAGCTAGATATTGGCATCTGTCTACTCTAATTCCTCAGATGATCTCTTTGCAAAGATTGGCAGTTGTCATCTATTGTCAAATGAATAACACTGATGGTAAAGGCTTGTTTACTGAGGGTCATAGGTCAGAACAACACCGGATCTTCTGCTTTGCAATGTCCATCCCTTTGGTGATGTTAAACACAATTCTGAGCTTCTGTAGGGGAAGCATCAAAAACATGATAGAGTAAATCCTATGTTGGCCAAATTTATTAGTGAATACCATCAGTAGTGTGACTCAATAGGCACCAGTTTGCATTACTTGGCTAACTAACAACCATCATGTTGACCCACAAACTATGGAACAAGACCAGCGAATCTGAAATTCACATAATGCCCTTTCCTAACTGGACTGTAAATCTGAAAACTAATAGCTCAACAGATTTATCTGTACCATGATTCTCTATCACTATAGTGATATACTGCAATTTATTCAGAAATTTAAGAGCATTACAAACCAACTAGCTTGCATTGTCAACTACTTTTAGAAATTAGATTATGTTTTGTACTGTGGTGCTTTGACTAACATGTATGTTTTGAAGCCATTCCTTTTTCTTACCACTTCCAGAAAAACAACATACTCAAAGCTCATCACTGAATTCAACTAGCTATACAAAGCCTTGAGAACAAAAGGAGCATAGTTTTCTCAGCTGCGAGTCTGACATTGCTCTCTGAGATGCAGCTTCTTTTATTACTGAGATTTACAAATCTCAAGTGCTAAGTGTTTAAGATTCTTTTATCTGCATTGGTGGAGGGCTTGCAGAATCATAAAGGAGGCATTTTCAGATCTGGAGTCCATTATGAGACTACCAATCACTCAATATCCAAAAGAACTGTTGGAAGATGCAGTAATGCAGACCATTAATTCTGAAAGAGTGTTAGGCTTCATAAATTACAATAAAACCAGATGGAGTGCCAAACAACTGAGTACTGCATCACCAGCACTAGTGAATGTTAAGGGAACTTTTATGGAAATTTGGGGAAAGAAAGAAATTAAGAACTCTAGTACACAGAAGAGAATGAAAGGATTTGGATACCTGGAAGTGTCTATTTGTACCTTTTACACCATTCAGTGAGGATGATCAGTTTTTTGAAGGGTCTGTTGATTAGAAAGCTAAAAGGGACAGTGCCATAGGATGGGCCTACCTTCTAACACCTTATGCTGACCTAATGTGGCATTGCAAGTGCTTCCTACCTCAGTTTCCTTTCTCTCTGGACCCATTAAGAACACCACACAGTCCAAAATGGTGTAAGAAAATTCCTCATATGAGGGTTCTAGTTTATTAAAGCCAAACAACCTTGAAATAAAGCTTTAGCTCTTAGTCTCAGAGGTTGCACAGCCCTCCTTACTGCAGCCTGTGTTGCTCAGTCCTGGCTTCTTTAGCCTGAAGTCTCTGCCCCTTGGCTCAGGCATTGCACAGCCCTCCTTCTGTGGCCCCTAGGCACCCTTCTCCCTTAGGAGAACTTCTTTCTTCATGAGCATGTTCCTACAATTGAGCCCTGATGGCCTTTTATCAAGCCCAGGTGCTCATTATTCAATGAACTGCCTAGAGGGACTCATTCCCCTTAAATTGGCATATCACAGGTAGCGTGGGCCCAACCTCCCTTAAAGTGGCCATCAATCCCATGACAGACAGCCTTGAACTAGAAGTGGATATACTTTTGTCATGTCACCCTTTTTGCCTAAAGCTAGTGATATTTTCCAATTGATGGAAGATCATCAGAAACTTATATTTTATTCACCAGCATGCAAATCTACCTAGAAAATGTGTTCAAGGGAGAAGTTACAATATGAGATTTTAATCTTTCAATAGAAACAAATCTGTTCCATAATTCCTACCTATATATTTGTAAAATCATACTAACTTCAAAATCACTACTGTACTAAATTTGGCTAATGGGTCACATGAAAAGAAAAAAAACAAAACAAAACTCATGTGCCCAGTATATTTCTGTGACCTTTGTATTGGTAGATCATAGTTAATCACTAAACAGATGAAAATGTATAAACTGGTATTTCAGGATACAAGTCTATTGCTGATTTATACCAAAATTTGACTATAATTTTAATGTATTCAGTTCCGGTAGAGTGTACAAGGGGAGCAGGAGTTCAGTAATTGCATATTTAAAAACATGTGTTCTTCCTGAAGTGGTTCTTTTCCATATTATTCAAACATGTATTTATATTAGAGCTAAGCAAAATTCCAATATTATGTTTTCAATGTGAATCAGGATGAAATATTTAAAAAAATAGCAAACAAACAATTTCAGTTTTTGAAATGTATTTAATGTTAGTACTTTTGATTGAAATTAAACCTTTAGATATTTTCTAATCAAAATGTTTCATTTTGGTTTCTTAAACTAACCTGAATGAAATATTTCTTTTTGAGTCAGTTCAACATTAAACTAATTACCCTTTGGTGGCACATAGCCTCATGGGGGTGGTAGTTTGGGTACCTGAAGTCCTCATTCTTCTCCATGGGCTGAGCTCCCTAAACCATCATGATGTACCTGTCATAGTTCAGGGCAACTGTATCTATATTTCCCCCCTTGTGTTCCAGCAAGGGCTCCCACTCATGCTTCTGGCTCCCCAACTATACCATCTCTTGGGCAGAAACTCACATGTCTCTCCCTCCTGACTGGGTTTTTTCCAGGCTGCACAGTTCCCTGTCTACACTGTGATATCCCCAGATAGCCAAATTGCCTTACCAAGCCAGCATATGGGCTTTGTTTTCTCATCAGAGGATATAAATAGTGTAATTGCCTCAGTTATAAGGTATCACATAACCCTTTCTAAGAAAAAGGATTTATTCTTAAAGTGAAAGCATTACAGAGAAAATAAATTAAAAACAATAAAAGAAACTTAACATATGCTAATAAACTTACCACAGATCACCCCAACTCCAACAAGGACTGTAGCATGAATCAGTCATTCAAACCCCACATAGGGGTTTTCCATGGTTTCCAGTTCATAACAGCTTTTAGCACAGAACCAGCACAGCCACGAATGTTCTTTTTTTTCTTTATACAGCCTGGGCCATTGATCTTGACCTCTTGTAATAGGTGATCAGCAGACATAACATAAGCGAGGAATCTCTCAGTGCCAACTGGAAACGACGGTGGGGAGCAACAGAGTTTTACAGGGATCCCCTGGTCAGATATATGCACAATCATTCACTAACAGGCTGCTTCTGAGGTCTCTACAGAGAGCCAATAGACCACTGGTCATCATAATCATTGTGAAATGTATGTATAGATAATATTTAAGGAGTTATGTATCTGTAATTAAAATTTTATTCTTAAGGCAGGTAGCCAGGAGGTGACATATCTTGGACAGGCTCCTTTCAATGGAAAGTTGGAGCATATCTGAGAGTGCAGAAGGATACCCTTGATCTTTCACCAAGGAGGCAAGTTGACCATGTATCTGCCTCATGAATGGAAGATCACAGCCTAGCCTGGCTGTAAAACACTGGAAGGACTTTATGGGAGCACTGCTGTTTAAAACATGAAAGTATCTAGTTAGGGAAGCTTAGGTTCTAGGATGTGTGCTACGATATTATTTTATATGTAACCATTTGTTTCCAATACTTCTAATTACTATCACTTGAATCTCTATACTTTCTATACTCTATAATTTCTATACTCTATGCTTTCAGGGGCTGGACAGTGCTTATTGCTAGTGTGTAGAGAGAGCGGGCCCTGTGTAGGCCTAGAAGAAAATCCTTGTGCTGCCCGTAGTCAGTGGAGTTGGGAGCTGACCCACAGGAAGCCTCATGCCAATGGTGGCTGGTAAAGAGATGCCTCACAACTGTGGATAACCCCAGGAAGTCTCCTCCTCAAGGTGTAGCTTCAAAAGACTGTCTAGCTGGAAGGGGTATATTAGATTAAAACCCAAGCCTCTTGACTGAATGTGGAAGCTGGAACCTTAACATTCAGATAGCACATTTCAGAGGAACTCTTCCTCTCTGACTTTATTAAAAAAGAACCTTAACAAGCTTTGTAGTTTACACTTTAATTCTCAATTGAGAACAACGGTTTTAGGCAGTAACTCTCAGTTACATAGTAGAAAATGACTCCAATATTTTATATAATAAGATAAGAACTGAATTTAATAGGGAAATAAGCAATCCAGGTAATTAGTTTGAGTCTAAAGATTTAAATTTACATTCATTTTATATGAACGCAAAATTCAAAATCTCACCATGAGAGACCATTATACTGTAATGTTTCTTTCATGATATTTTTAATCTAATATTCTTATTTCTTCTGGATTTTTCCATTGTTGGCACTTCTGGATGTCTCCTCTCTGCTAGACTTCCTTGCTGTGCCTTGTGATTTAATTGTTTTTGTCTTCATTTTCAGCTTCTATGAGAGCAATTGTATTGTAACAGATATTGTAACATTTCCTGGGGTTTAGTGAAGATTTTCCTGGCCCTAATGCATTATCACAGTTTTATGATATATTAAAGAAATGTAATGCACAGTTTATGCAAAAGACCTCCATGTAGCTCACTAGGAACTTCACTATAGAATATAATTATCCTAAAAGGCACTTAAATACCATGGTAACAGGTGCCAGTACAAAACTGAGAGAGAGAGAGATTTTGACTTTTAAAATAATTTTAATAAAATCAGTACAGAAACACAGTAAAAAATAAATTACAAATTCAAAAATAATTGCCCATTCTGAACAGTATAAAGAGCATTTCCAATAGCCTTCTCTGAATAAATTGAACCAAATTGCTTATTAGAATATAAAATCTAAACTCCAAATGAAGGAGGAAAACCACTAAAAATATAAAAAATCCATCTCAGCAGTCCCAGTACCAAATTACATCATCTACTTCTTAAAATGGCCATCTGTGCTTCTCCCAATATAAGATTTGCAAGGTATACTACAGATCTATTTGTGAACTTATACTTAGTCAAAGTAAAGACAGTTGGAGAGTTACCAAGGGACAATAACCAAAAAATACCCTCAAGTTAAGCAAATAATGCTTGTAACTTGAAACAAGTAAGGAACATTTTAAAAAACAGTCTCTTTCAAATCACGAAAAGGATATGACTCAAACTTCTCCATATTCAACAATATACAAATGCATTCATGACAGTATACTAAGGAAAAATTCCCCACTGGTGATTACCTATTCTCTTTTCAATCAGAGACTTCTATGAAATTTGCCAGGCTGTGTGCGGTCTGTTACTAAAAGCTGCCTCTCCATACTGTGGTGGGGTAATCAACAAGCATTAAAATTACAGATCTTCACCACAAGCATATACAGTGACTTATGGCCTAATCTATTAACAAATAAATTCAGAAGACCTACTGAAGGCAAGCAGGAACTACAAGCAAGAAAATAAAAACGAGAGTGTAATCAGGAATGGCTCATTCGGAGAGGCAACTATCCTGACTGACAACATAGCCCTGGGAGTGGCTGATTCCACCTCTGATAAAACCAGAGAAACCCAGTGAACAGAACAAAAACCAAGCTTGACAGCCAACATATCTGCTGAGACTCTGGCAAATTCATAAAATCAGTTAAATGAACTAGTTTTGTTATACCTGCTGCAATAAGGGAAGAGGCAGGACTCCTACAAACAGGGAGGTTATAAACAATGGGTTCAGCAACCCTCACAGCAGGGTTATAAACAACAGGTTCAGCAAGTAGCCCTTGGAACTCAAGCCACCTATCCTGCAACTTCATCTTCAAAAAATCTCCTAGAGTGAAAAACGCTTTCTAAAAACCAGGTAACACCTCACAGTTGAGATTCCCAGAGTCCAAAAATAAAAATTCCCAATCAAAACCTAAAACCACTATCTGTCGAAGAAAAGCAAAGGCCAGTTGCTTTGAAGGAACAGGTTAATCAACAAACAACAGGTGCTACAGAGATTATTAATAAAATGTAGCTACTCTGTTTAAACGAACAATGAGACCCAGAACCCCTTCCACACAGGACAGATACAAAATACTCCACCTCAGCCAATGATGTCATCTCAGAAAAAGTCCAAAAGAATCAACTGAACTTCTTCTAAAAGGAGAGGAGGGGTATCTAAAACAATACATATAGAAGCAATTAAATTATTAATAACTAACCACCCACACTCGGAGTCCAGGCAAACACGATTTTCACTTGTGCAACCTCCCACAATTCCTCAGTAACTCCTTCCCAATTCTGACCTAAAATATCCTCCAGTCACAATCCTTAAAAGAAGTTCAGCTCCAGAATATCCTTACACCCCAGCAAAGTTAGGGGATGCAAGATCACCCAAGCCCCCAATAGAAGCATGTCACCGTTCTCCTAATTTATGTGAGCTAAGGAAGCATGCTCAGAAAAGTGCTGACATTAAGCCAAAATCTGGGCATTGCAATCATGAGTAATAAATGCATTCACATTGTCAAAATATTCAGATACTTTCACAAGAGTACAAACTGGAAGAGGGAGAGAAAGGCCAGAAAGGTGCTTTCACAATATTCATTACGGAAGCTCGTTAGAAAGAGCATACAATAAACCAGGTAGGGAACATGCTGTTTGATTCTCCTACAGACTGGAAAAGGGGAACTCAAACTCCATTCACCTTAAGCAGACTATATATATCACTATACTGTAACTGAATTTTGGAGACAAACCTGGGCACAGAAACAAAGCACAAAGGTGCAAAACAAATATCCATGATCAAAAGACAAATCAATCCAGTGTGCAAATCAAAGGCTTTTTAGGTCAAAATTACATTCTGAAATAGGAAAAGTTTACAAAAAATTGAACTATTTGGAGATCTGATTCAATTTTGCATCCTGATTAGTCACGGTCTATTTTTCAAGCTTTGAAAAAAGTTAATAGTCAGAGCAAAGCAATTCTTCACCTCCCTGGGCCCCACTGGGCTTTTTGAACTTCTACAGTCCCCAACTCTAACTCCTCTATACTCCAGTGAAGGCCCAGGGTTGTCTGCAGAGTGTATTGCTTTAAAAACATTTAATATTAACTTTACCATCCTCCTGCTGTTGTCTCAAGGAGGGGAAAACATTCTTTGAGGCAGCCCATGCTCCTTCTCAAAAATTGTAAGAGTCCCAAAAGTAAATAGCTTGTAAAAGGCGAGCATTAAAATACCAGTATGGATGACAGTCTTGAATAGAAGGAAGAGACAACAAAAATAGGACCAAACCCTGATGTGAAATGCCAGTAGGGACCATACAACTAGAAAGCCAATGAGACAAATAAGAAGTAAAAATATAAAAATGGCCCAAACAGGCACTAAAAGACCAAAAAGACCTGGCACTAGCTCTCAACCAGGTGTACTGCTCCATAAGGGTGAAAATGTTGCCACACGTAAGTCGGGTCAAAGAGCTGTAAGACACTGAGCAAACAGTGGATGTGGTTCCAGATGATTCCAATCCCATTTATCATTAAAAGTGCAAATAAATCACTCCCCAAAGTTAAAATATCACCTGTAAAACAATTTGTCAAAAGAACTCCCAAGCTCTGTCTCACAGAGAGTTCCACTTTCCTCTTGTCTAGCACCTCCTCTTGGTCACTCTGGGGATTATCTGTCAAGGAGGATGCCCCATCCCATGGTTTTATGCCATCACACCATCTCTCTCTATTTGATCTGCAGCTCCTCTCTCATCCCAGGAACCCAGGTATATCGAAGTATTTTCTTCAGCTGTCCTAGGCAGTCTTCCCACTCACTGCCTCAGGTGCCACTCCTTCAGTGACTGGTAGGGATATCTGGACCCATCCTCTATTTGAGGTTCCAGTCCTCAACCCAGCAGTTCTAGGCTTTACTATCCAAGCCTTCACTTCACCTTTCTTGGACTGCTTTCTACCGCTCCTCGTTCCCCCCATTTCTCTGGGAGTACCAGCTCCAAACCCTCCTCTCTCTTCTCAGGGAGTGACTGCCCCAGCAGCCCCCTTCTTTTGCAAGCTTCCTGACATTGTAGGCTCTCCCTGCTCCTGCACCCTGGCTCTTGCTTCAGGTGCAGCCTGTGGAGTTAATAGGCCTAGCTGGTCATGTTAACCCCTTCCAGTCCTGTGCGGAGTGGATACCCCATCACACTCTGAAAAAAATACATCTTTCCCTACAGCAGGAGCATAGAGATTAATCAAAAAAGATTACATTGCTCAAAAGTAGTTTGAAATGTCAATAAATGTCCTATAAAGCCTTTTTGCAGAAGCAATGAATCAGGCTTTGTCCTGTCTGCAGAAAGAATGACAAACTCAGCTTTATAGCAAAAAATCTTGTTAGTGCTTAAATGCATGACTTTTTCATTTTGCACTATTAAATTTCATCCCATTTTTATAACTCCAGTTTTCAAGGTCATCCAACTCTCCTTGCATGATATTCTGGTCCTCTGTATTGGCAATAACGCCCAACTGTGTGTTGTCTGCAAATTTGATTCTCACACTCCCACTTTTTGTGCCCAGGGCATGAAAGAAAATGTTAAATAAGACTGGTCCCAAGACTGATCCCTAAGGAACTCTACTAGTAACCTCCTTCCAGACAGACAGTTCGTCTTTCAGCATGCCCTGCTGTAGTTTCTCCTTTAATCAGTTCCTTACCAACCTTTCAGTTCTTGTATTAATCCCCATCTTCTTCAGTTTAACTAATAATTTCTTTCCCCTAATATATTGCTAAAATATGTAAATTAGAACTCTGGAATCTAACTTCTAAATCAATGACTTCCTCCTGCAGAGAGGTGATAGTTGTGTGTATTTCTTGACACTTAGACACAGCTGTCACCTTACTGTTCTCTGTATCACTGATTCTAAACCCAGCTTCCTCAACACGTGCTTACCATTTATCTAGCTTAGAATTAATTACTGCTACTTTGGAGTTTACGTCTTTAATATGTGTAGTTAATTAGTCTTTTGAATTTTTAATTTCTTTTAGTACTTGCTGCATGGCTGAATCCATATCAGTGGCCTTACCAGTGGAAGCTGGGAATCTCTGTGGGTCACACAGGTGTTCAGTCTTTTTATCTGGAACAGCATTCCTCCTTGGGTCATCTCTTGACTGATGAAGTACGGATTTTTCTGTCTCTTTCAGTAAAATTTCCTTAACTTTTTGTGCTGTATCAGGAGAAACAGGGAGGTGGAAAACATTTTGCCAAACAATTATTATTTATTGTTTGTTTCTGTTAGCACCCATAATGTGGTAGGCCCTGTATAAATACCAATGAAGGCAAAGTCAGCCCTAAATAGTTAATATTCTTTTATATATAGTCAAACAGATGCAGTACTTAGATTTCTCCAACAAAAACACAATTCTAAGTATTCCATAGTATTTATTTTTTTCTAAACATTTTACTCCTTTCTAAACTGCTTTGAGATCTACTAATGAACAGCGCTATCTATACTTTTATTATTATTACTACTACTACTACTTCTTCAACTACTACTATCTGCCAATTCCACTGTGATGGGCGAACAAAGCTCCAGTGTTCAACCATAAGGTAGCCAAAACCTAAGCCCAAATAGGCAATTGGTTGGCACTTGTAAGGCATCATTTATGATTAAACCCACCTACTTAGGAGCTAGATCTTCATGTAGGAAGGAACACAGATTAGTGGAAGGAAGGCCAGGGAGGAGCTCTAGGTAAGAGGAAGTTGGGTATTCCCTGTCTTGTACTAAAGGCCGAGAGACATCGAAAGGCCAAAAGCTTGGAGCTAGAAGCTCTCAGTGAAGAACAAGAGGCAGTGACAGTAAGCTCAAGGGGCATTTGGTCTGGTGTTTGAGAGACCGAAGGGAGGTAGGGAATAACTCTGTAGTATCACAGAATACTACAAAGTATAGAGAGCTGGAAGATGGACAACTGGAGCAAACTCCTATGGCTGACCCTGACACAAGAGTAAGAACCACATCTCTGGGGAATATCTCTGGGAGTTCTTGCCAGGTAAAAAGGCCTGAGGAAAGGCTAATGCTAGAAATGAGTGTAAGATGGAAGTGTCAAGATGTCAGATAGAGCAGATTTTGGCTGCTTGTCCTAGGATATCTGGACTGGACCCAGTGTAAAGGGTGGTTCTGGGTTGCTTTACCATTCACTGGGAAAGAGGCATGAAGCCCCTGATATAAAGGAGACAGAGACAGTTTCGTGCCCAGAGACAGGAATGCAAGATCCATTGGCCCAGAGTCAGGGAGGGAGACCAGACACAGGTCTTGGAATTATTGGACTTTTGTTTGTTGAGCTTGGTTACCCCAAAAGTGGTATGGACCTAAAACATGAGCTGACTGAGGGCTGGATCACAGAAAGAGGCAGACCACATCGAGGACCAGAACAGCCATCAGCAGGGAACGCTAGAGAACACTCCTATGCTAATCCCAGCCACTACGGAGTGTACCCACATGTCTGGATTCACACGTAAGTGCCTTTTTCTTTTCTGTACCTTAACTAATGCAACATTACAAATACTATGCCAAATTTATTTGTTTTTAATGACTGCCTAAATAAGTTACCTCAGTTTTGAAAATACTGAACTCCCACAGCTCCCACTGCCTTCAATGGAAGCTCACATTTTTTTAAAACCAGGCCGCATATTTAGATACTTAAATGTGTATTTAACTTGAGACCCCTCATTTCTGAATATTTTGATCCCTGATATCATCTACAGCTTTAACTCTCCTTTAATTTCCATCATGCCTGTGGCTTAGAAAAAAAGCAGGTAAATCTTTTTACTTTCCTGTTTGCTTTGTGATGTGTATGATTGTTCTGTAGGAGATCTGACGGCCTGAACTCACTGTTACCCTATGGCTGACCTTCCGCAAATATTTCAGCCACAACACAATTACTTCTTTTAAAGAATCTGCATTTCATTGATAGAGATAGAAATGTTTTCAGTTCAATTCTACTGTAGAATAAGAAAACAAGACAGAAGAACTGTATTGCTCAGCAAATCTCACTTCCATGAAGAGGTTTATTGAACAGCTAGTGAAGTGGAGACTAGGTTAAATAACTCACTGTCAGATACCAGCTGTCATAAAAGATTAGACACAGTCATTGAACACACAAAACTGTTAATTTGATTCAGCATTTGTATTCCTCTTTGGTGTAAGATTCAAATGTTTCCACTCCAGCTGGCACTGAATGGCAGATTTCCCATTATGGAACTCTCTATAATCATTAAAAGGAACAGGATAATATAGAACATTACTATATACTATAGACAAAAAGATAGGGCCCATGAGATGCCTCTTGCTGTTTAAAAATATTATTCATTTCATTTGTTCCTATAATATTTACGTGCATTTTTGTACCAAAAAATAGATTCATACAAAACTAAGAATGCATAATATACCTCCCATTTTAGTGAAATATTCAGATTATATAAACTGTACAGACTGTGCACAACCAGAATTTTATTCTACATGTTAAAGGGCCATAATTCATAAGAGGTAATACTAACAAATCCTAGAATAAAGCAGCTATTTTTGCTAAGGAGATTTACTTGTTTGTTTTCAAGTTTTTTTTTTCTTTTAAAATATGTATTTTAAGAATTGATAAGAGCAAATGATAGATAAGAAAATAGAAGAGTGTGGGCAGAAAAGGGCATTTAGTCATTATTGGCTCAATCTGGAGGTGCTGATGATCTCCATCAATTCCTTAAGACTTAAATGAGAGTGGAGGGTGGGAAGCACTCCACAGAAACACTCAGGACCTTACATTAAGTAGAGCTTCATAGACTATATCTAAAAGGCCATAAAAGACCATTATTCTGACCTGCTCTATATCACAGGCCATATGATTTTGCTCAGTTTCTCTTGTATTGAGTTG
Source organism: Mesoclemmys tuberculata (assembly GCA_007922155.1). Taxonomy (NCBI): domain Eukaryota; kingdom Metazoa; phylum Chordata; order Testudines; family Chelidae; genus Mesoclemmys; species Mesoclemmys tuberculata. The sequence goes on along the minus strand of ML675618.1, from coordinate 43,612,280 downwards.
GACTGGTGAAACCAAGAGCAAAATGAGACCTAATGCATGTAGTATTTGACCACTGCATTTCCAAAGTAATCATTTCCCAGTGTTGGAATCTATTTCCTTCTGGATCAGACCAATGGTCAATCTAAACCAATATCCTGTCTTCTAACAGTCACTGGTCCCAGATGTTTCAGAGGGAATGAATAGAACAGGTCAATTATCGAATGATACATTCTCTGTGGTCCAGTCCCAGCTTCCAGTAGTCAGAGACCTAGAGCCACCCAAAGCATGAGGTTGCATGCACCTTGGCTAATAGCTATTGATGGGCCTATCCTCCATGAACTTATCTAACTCTTTTTTTAACCCACTTATACTTTTGGCCTTCACAATGTCCCCCACCAAGTTCCACAAGTTGAATGTGTGTTCTGTGAAGAAATACTTCCTTAAGCATTTTATAAACCTACTGCCTATTAACTTCATTGGGTGACAACTGGTTTTTGTGTTGTGTAAAGAGATAAATAACACTTACTTATTCACTTTCTCTATACCATTCACAGAATCACAGAATTGTAAGTCTGGAAGGGACCTTGAGATGTCTTCTAGTGCATACCTCTGCACTCAAGGCAAAAACAAGCATTATCTAGACCATCCCTGACAGGCACCTGGCCAACCTGCTCTTAAAAATATCTAATGATGAAGATTCCACCACTTCCCTAGGCCATTTATTCCAGTGCTTAACTACCCTGACAGGAAGTTTTTCTTAGTGGCCAACCTAAACTGCCCTTGCTGCAGTTTAAGCCCATTTCCTATCCTATCCTATCCTTGTCCTACCCTAAGAGGTTTTTTTCCCTCCTCCTTGAAACAACCTTGTATGTACTTGAAAAGTGTCATCATCTTCCCCATCAGTCTTCCCTAATAGGTCATGTTTGCTAGGCATTTAATCATTTTTGTTGCTCTTCTCTAAACTTCCTTCATTTTGTCCTCATCTTTCCTAAAATGTGGTGCCCTGAACTGGACACATTATTCCAGCTGAGGCCTTATCAGAATGGAGTAAAGCAGAATTAGTTCTTGTATCTTGCTTACAACACTCATGCTGATACATCCCAAAACAATGTTTGAATTTTTTGCAACAGTGTGACATTGTTGACTCATATTTAGCTTGTGATCCATTATGACCCCCTGATCCCTTTCTGCAGTACTCCTTCTTAGGCAGTCATTTCCCATTTTGTATGTGTGCAGCTGTTAGTTCCTTCCTAAAGTGGAATAACTTTTTACTTGTCCTTATGGAATTTCATCCTATTTACTTCAAACCATTTATCCAGTTTTTCCAGATCATTTTGAATTTTAATCCTACCTCAAAACACTTGCAATCCTTTGCAACTTGATATCATCTGTAAACTTTGTATGTGCATTCTCTGTGCCATTATCATGATTTTATAGACTTCATATACATCCTTAGTTGTCTCTTTTCTGAGCAGAACAGTACCATTCTTTTTAATCTCTCCACATGTGGAAGGTGTTACATATTCCTAATAATTTTTTTTGCTCTTTTCTGTCCTTTTTCCAATTCTAATATATCTTTTTTGCTATACGGTGACCAGAACTGCATGTAGTATTCCAGCTGTGGGCAAACCATGGATTTATACAGTGGCATTAAGATTAAGGATAAGATTATGTCACAGAGCACATGAAAGTAATGGATTCCGTGATGTCCAGAAACCTGTGACATTTTCCATGTCAGTCCCAGGGTGACAGGGCTGAGCTGTCAGCTGTCAGGAGCTCTGGAGCTCACAGCCATTGCAGGCAGTGAAGGGACCCTACAACTCCAAGTCACCAGCCCCAATCTCCAAGCCACCACAGGTGGTAGGTGCTAGTTCCTCCCACTCCTCCCACAGCGGAGCTTGGGCTCTCATCTCCTCATCAGTCCCATTTTGTCACAGTTATTTTTAGTAAAAGTCATGTTACAGGCTTCCACAAATTTTTGTTTATTACCAGTGACCTGCCCTGACTTACAAAAAATAACCATGACAAAATCTTAACTTTAGTTCTGATATTTGCTGTTTTATTATCTTTCTATTTCCTAATGGTTTCTAACATTGTTAGCTTTTTTTGACTGCTGCTGTTGTTTTCTGAGATCTACACACAATACTCCAAGATCTTTTTTGGGTAAATGGTTATCAACTAGAGGTATGTGTACTAGGGGGGTATGCAGAGGTCTACCAGGGGTACATTAACTCACCTCGATATTTGCCTAGTTTTACAACAAGCTACATAAAAAGCACTAGCGAAGTTAATACAAACTAAAATATCATACAGATAATGACTTGTTTATCCTGCTGAATATACTATACACTGAAATGTAAATACAATATTAATATTCCAATTGATTTATTTTATAATTATATGGTTAAAAATGAGAAAGTAAGCAATTTTTCATTATTAATGTGTTGTGACACCTTTGTGTTTTTATATCTGATGTTGTAAGCGAGTAGTTTTCAAGTAAGGTGAAACTCGGGTGGTACTCAAGACAAATCAGACTCCTGACAGGAGACTGGAAAGGTTGAGAGCCACTGTTGTGGGTGGTAACAGCTAGTTTAAACCCCATAATTTTGTATGTATGGTTGGGATTATCTTTTCCAATATGCATTATTTTGCATTTATTAACATTGAATTACATCTGCGATTTACTTGTCCAGTCACCCAGTTTTGTGAGATCCCTATGGACTTCAGCTTTGGACTTAACTATATTGCGTAACTGTGCATTATCTATCCCTTTTTCTAGATCGTTTATGAATACGTTGAATGGCACTGATTCCAGGACAGATCCTTGAGGGACCCCACTATTTATCTCTCTCCTCTGTGAAAACTGACTATTTATATCTCCCCTTTGTTTCTTTTTACCATTTATTGATTCATGAGAGGACCACCTCTCTTACCCCATGACTCTTTACTTGCCTTAAGAGTCTTTGGAGAGGGACCTTGTCAAAGGCTTTCTGAAAGTCCAAGTATGCTATATCCATTGGATCATCCTTGTCCACATGACTGTTAACATCCTCAAAAGAATTCTCATGGATTGGTGAGGCATGACTTCCCTTTACAAAAGCCATGTTGACTGTTCCTCAACACATAATGTTCATGTATGTGTCTGATGATTTTGTTCTTTACAATAATTTCAACCAATTGGCCTGGTACTGACGTTCTGCAGTTTCAATTTTGTGTTCCTTCAGAACTCTTGGGTAAATACCATCTGGTCCTAGTGAATTATTACTGTTTAATTTATCAATTTGTTCCAAAACTTCCTCTAACAACACCTCAGTCTGAGATAGTTCTTCAGATTTGTCATCTGAGAATGTCTCAGCTGTAGGAAATCTCCCTCACATCCTCTGTACTGAAGACAAATGCAAAGAACTCATTTAGCTTCTCTGCAACTGCGTTGTCTTCCTTGATTGCTCCTTTAGCATCTCAATCATCCAGTGGTCTGGATTCTTTTTTGGCATGCTTATTATATTTTCACACTTGACTTGCCAGAATTTATGTTCCTTTCTATTTTTTTGTCAATGGGATTTCACTTCCAAATTTTAAAGGATGTCTTTTTGCTTCTAGGTGCCTTTTTTACTCTGTTTAGCTATGGTGAAAATTTTTGTTCTTCTTACTTTTTGTTTTGTTTTTTTAATTGTAATATACCTTTTTTGAGCCTCTATTATGGTGTTTTAAAAGAAAGTTTTCATGAATCTTGCAGGCATTTCACTCCTTCTAATTTCCATTTAACTAGCTTCCTCATTTTTGTGTAGCTCCTCTTTTTGAAGTTAAATGTTACTTTGGTGGGCTTCTTTGGTATTCTCTCTCCCCTTCCAAGGATGTTAAATTTAGTTACATTATGGTCACTATTACTGAGCTATTCACCTGTAGTCACCTCTTGAACCAGAAACTGTGTGCCCCTTAAGACTAAATCAAGAATCGCCTCTCCCCTCGTGGGTTCCAGGACTAGCTACTCCAAGAAACAGTCATAATGGTGTAGGTATTTTATCTTTGCATTCCATCCTGAGGTGACATACCCAGTCATTGGAGTAATTGACATCACCCATTACTATTGAGATTTTTCATTTTTGTAGCCTCTCTAAGCTCACTGAGCATTTCATAACCACCATCACCATCCTAGCCAGGTGGTTGGTAGTATAGTCTTACTGCTATATTCTTATTGTTTAAGTATGGGATTTTATCCATAGAGAATCTATGGTATTGTTTGATTAATGTAAAGTTTTTACTATATCTGACTCTATGCTTTTTCACCATATAGTGCCACCCCTACCAGCATGACCAACTTCTTCACTATATATTTTGTTCCCTGGCATGACTATATTCTATTGATTATCATTGTTCAACCAAGTTTCTATGATGCCTATTATATCAATATCCTCAGATAATACCAGGCACTCAAGTTCACCCATCTTAATATTTAGACTGCTTGCATTTCTACACATGAACTTATAAAATTTGTCAGTAATTAGTTGTCTGCCTTCATGTGATGTAATTGAATTGAATAAACTCTTTTTCATTTCACTATTTCTTTTCAGTTCCCAATTGTACTTTATCAAATTCTGTCCTCTTCTCTTTAGTAAGATATAGAGAATCCACATTAATAAATCCTCCCCTAAGGAATGTCTTTGTCTGAATCATGAACTCCTCTACACCTGTCAGCTTTCCCCTAGTCCTTAGTTTAAACACTTCTCTATGACCTTTTGAATTTTACATGTAAGCAATCTGGTTTGGTTAGATTTAGGAGTATCCTTCTTGTATACTCTCTCCTTCTTTCCCAAAAGATTACCCATTCTCTAATAGACCTAAATCCTTCCTGCGAACACCATTGTCTCATTCATGCATTAAAACTCTGCAGTTCTGCCTGTCTAACTGGCCCTGTATTTGAAACTGGAAGCAATTTAGAGAAAGCTATTAAGGAAAACCTGGACATTAATCTCTCACTAGCAGCCTAAGTTTTGCCTTTAAGCCTCTATCCTCTCTTTCCCTATATATATATGTAGCTACATGTACCACAACCACTGACTCCTCCCCAGCACTGTTCATAAATCTATCTAGATGTCTCAAAAGGACTGCAACCTTCACACCAGGCAGGCAATTCATTATGCAGTTCTCCCAGTTATCAGAAACATAACTATTGATATTTTTAATAATCAAATTCCCCATTATTATTATCTATCTCTTTCTAATAACAGCTGGGGTCCCCTCCCTTGGGGGAGTAACCTCAGTGTAAGAAGATACCATGACATCATCTGGAAGGAGGGTACCAATTATGGGATTGTTTCCCTCCACTCCAACTTGATTTTCTCCTTCCTCTGAGATGTTCATCCTCCTCAACAGAGCAGAGGCTGTCAAATTGGGGAAGAGGGGAATGCTCTACTGTGTCCCAGTAAGTCTCATTTGTGTACTTCTCTTTCTCCCTTAGCTCCATTAGGTCAGCCATCCTGGACTCTGGTCCCCATACTTTGTCTCTGATGGCCATGGTATGCACACATATGTCACCTTCCTACAATGCAGGTAATCATATATTCAGTGCAATAAACTGGATAATCCCCTTCTGCTGCTGGGTTTCTGCCAGAATTATTTTTACTTTTACAGGGGGGTTTGTTCTTTTTTTGTGGGAGGGGAGGAAGAGGATATTGACCTAAATTTAGATCACGGAAGGGCAAAATATGGCTTGCAGGCCAGATCTGGCATGTTTAACATTTCTGTCCTGCCCGCCATACAGGGGTAAAAACAAGCTCACCCAATCCATTGCTTCTGCTGCCGATGCTCTGCTTAAGCTATCCTGAAGCATCAAGTAGCTTTTGGCCGGTTGCTACCCAAACTTCTGGTTTCTGGTCACGTGGCTGGAAGCAGGAAGTCCAGGAAGCAACTGGCCAAGAATAACTAAGCTTCCCAGTTGCCCCTGCTGCAGCCTCATTGTTCTCTCTTGCTCTTACTAGAAAAGAGGGTTTTAAAAGGTCCCCAGCAGCCCTTAGTTGGGCTCAGGTGTCTCTCACCTGAGGTACCCTCTTCTCAGTTTGTAGGGAAAAGGATCCTCACCATTCTAGGGCTTTGTACCACTCTCTGATATCAGTCACATCTGACTTTGTCACACACGTATTGCTAAAACTTTTGTAATGGTCACAACAGAATCTTGAAATAAGGAGCAAGTCATGTTATGCAAATAGTATATTCTGGGGAGCATAAAATTATTTGAATTTTTAGTATACAGAACCTGCATTTTTCCTATATCAGATCTGTAAAATGTTCAACAGTGAAGCTTTAACACAGAAACAAATAAGTGTCTACAGTTGTCCTTTCTTCTTCTTCTTCTTTTTTTTTTTTTTGTTAAATTCTTTCTGAAGGAGAAGATGAAGCTTCCCTGTTTCCTCGTTAGGCACACACAGAAACATGCCTTAATTGCTATGGAGTTTTTAGTGGAGAAAAGTTATAGCCTCAATCTGTTTCTAGGTTTAAAATTTTCAATTATTGGGGTTGTTTATCTTTTCAGAACCCATTTTCTGTGGGTTTTCACTGCAATTCATTTCAAAGCTTTCCAGCAGTCAGTCACTCAAAGAGATCTATTCAATAAGAATAACACAGTAGTCTTGTTGTAGATACATTTATGACACTGGAAGATAAATAATTAATATGTGATTTTCTATTGTTATTGATCAAAAGCACCATGAGAACAAAAATACTGGTGTTGTAAAAAAGTATATAATAAATCCAGTTCTGGCATTAACTCTGTAATTAGCAATTACATAACATCATGAAACTTTAAAACCTCCTGACTACAAGAGGAGAATACATAAGTGAAAAGATCCCAAGAGATATCCTGTGGAAAAACTTTTTTTTGCACTCTATTCCTTCTCTTATCTCCCATTTGAAAACTCGACCAGCCACATGGATTAATTATTAACTATGAACAAGATTATGACCTTCACAGAGATGAGCAATTAGGCACATGGCTAATCCCACTGATCTCAGCACAACCAAGCATAGAGTAAGATGCTACTGAACGTGAATCAGGTGAGTTGTATCAGTCTCACAGCTATCTGGGTTTTTTATGATAGATAAATCAGTGAGTGACATGTAGTGGAACATATTAAGATAAAAAGTTTCCTAGCACATTTAGGCTTCCTAGTGTTCTCCATACATGGTCTTAGCAAAAATTACCATGTCTATACTGTATTTATGAAGTACATTATCTTCTTAAGACTGTGATGCTGGCTGAATTAGGGGGAACATATATGATATTATTTAACATTAATATTTCAAAATTACAATAATTAATATGAGATTTGCTATGTCAGGTACCATTAGAAAGGTTATAATTTGTTAAGTATGATGATATTTTATGTGCATGTGTTATATTTGTATTGGAAATTATGGATATGTTTGATGTATCTATATTTCAATTTTTGCTGTGTTTCTGAGTGACACCCCAGACAGGATGGCTGCAGCAATAAGCTGCTTAATGGCCTGTTAAAGAATCTCACAGCTACAACAGGCCCAGTGAGAGAACCCAGGACCAACTCCTGATGAGTCACCAGGACTTACTCATGTGACCCTGGACTCCATCTTATTTCTGTAAATTTCCACAAGGAGCATGGCAAAGGCTAAGGGACATAAAAGGCAGCTGCACCACATCCATTTTGTCTTCAGTCAATCTTCAATCTTCAGTCAATCTTTTGCCTTCAGCCATCACCTACCTCTGGATTAACTCATCTACAACTGAAGCAGTGAAAAAAAGGACTGAGACCCATCCAGGTACTGGATGTACATCAAAGGGATTATACAAACTTGCAAACTCCACAGTTCTACTGGAAACCTGATAAATATGGACTTTCAAATCATTTGTATGTATCTGATTGCTTTAATCCTTCAACATCTCTCTTAGAGTTTGTTTCTTTCCTTTTATAATAAGCCTTTAGTTTAGTTATTAAGGGATTGGCTGGCAGTGTGGTTTTTTGGGTAAGATCCAAACTTAAAATAATCTGGTACTGTGGCAGACTCTCTGAGGTAGGAGAGCCTTTTTGGTAAAGAGCATAGAGTTTTAAATAACTTCTCTTTACTAGATCTAGAGGCAGATTGGGAGCCGAGATTGAAATTCTGTAATTGGGGTTGTGTATATTTTTGTTTTAGCTTCTTGATAATCAGTGTGGGGAATCAGAAGCATTGTTTGTGGCTGGTTGGGACTTCAGTGTCACCCACCAGTGCTGGGAGAATCTGCTTTCCTTTTGCAACCTGCCCTGACCCTGGCATTTTCGGGTGGTCTACCCTAGGCATGGATGGTACACAGACCATGTACCGGATTGGATTCCATTCAAAATCTGGGTGTTCCTGTCTTTGTACCTTGTAGCCCAGTGGTCCGAGCACGCATCTGTAATGTGGGAGATCCACATTCAATTTTCTCTTCTGCCTAATGGGAAGAGAAAATTTGAACAGGGTCCAGAGAGTGTGTGTAAATGACTCAGTAGTCTGGAAGGCGGGAGACTTAGGGCCCACGCCCCTACTCCAATTACTCTAATTCTTTATCAAAACTGGAACAGCTTCAAAAGAAGAGACCGAGGGAGCCCCCACATCACAATGCCCCATAGTGAGGGCACTCTTCTGAGAGGTGGGAAATCCCTAGTCACATAATTTCTCCCCAACAGGAAATGAAGGGGTGAATGAACCTGAGTCTCTAATGTCTGAGAAGAGTGCTCTGACCACTGTGTTCATAATTATAAGGTGGGCTCCTGCTGCTGCTGTTTTGCATGGAGTGAGGCAGGCAGCTGGATAACTCATTCTCACAATAAACTACTTAGGTGTCTAAGTTGTTTGACCACAGGAAAGGAGTTCCTGATTTTGTCCAGATACTGGACTTAAGACACCTATCCCTGTGAGAGGGGCAGCGTGTAAGGCACCCCATTTTTTGTCAGTATCTCCTATTGGCTATCTTAGGCAGCTCCCTGACAAGTGTGCTGGCTTTTGTGGATTCCATTCCTAGGCGCCTTTCTCTCCCTATTCACTGTACAGAAAGCCCAGGCCCCTAACTCAGGCTTTTCATAGAATCATAGAAATGTAGGGCTGTCAGGACCAAGTAAACCTAGACCATCTCTGACAAGTGTTTGTCCAACTTGTTTTTTTAAATGCTTCCAATGAGGACACCACAAATACACTCTATCCCAGATTTTAACTACCCTTATGATTTGAAAGTATTTCCTAATACCTAACATAAATCTCTCTAACTGCAGATTAAGCCCATTACTTCTTATCCTACTTTCAGTGACAGGGAGAAAAATTGATCACTGTCCTCTTTATATCAGCCATTAACATACATGGAAGAATGTTATCAGGTTGTTCCTCAGTTTTCTTTTCTCAAGTGTAAACATGACCAGTTTTTTCAACCTTTCCTCACAGGTTGCTCTCCTTTGGACTCTTTCCAATTTTTCCACATCTTTCCTAAACTGTGATGCTCAGAGTTTGATACAGTACTCCAGCTGGGGTCTCACCAATGCTGAGTAGGGTGGGACAATTACCTCCTATGTCTTACATACAGCACTCCTATTAATACACCTCAGAACCATATTAGCCTTTTATGGCAGCTGCCTCACTTTGATGACTCATAACCTTTTCAGCACAACTACCACCTCGACTGTTATTTCCTTTTTTGTAGCTGTGCATTTGATTTTTCTTTCTTTAGTGAAATAGTTTGCACTTATTTTTATTGAATTTCATCTTGCTGAATTTAAATCAATTCTTCAATTTGTCAAGGTCATTTTGAATTTTAAACTTGTCATCTTCAGTGCTTGCAACCCCTCCCAGCTTGATATCATCTGCAAGTTTTATAAGCATACTCTCTGCTCTATTAGCCAGGTCATTAATGAAAATAGGGAATAGTACTGGACCCAGAACTGACCCCTGAGGGACTCCATTAGATATGTTCTCCCAGTTTGACAGCAAACTACTGATGCCTACTCTTTGAGTACTGTGTTTCAACAAGCTGTTCGCCCACCTTATAGTAACATCATGCGGAACTGTGCCAAAAGCCTTAGTAAAACAAGATATATCACATCTATTGCTCCCCCCCATACATTATCTCAGCAATCCTATCAAAGAAGGAAATTAAGTTGGTTTGGCATGATTTGTTCTTGACAAATCCATGCTGACAATTCCTTCTAATCCGATTGTCCTCCAGGTGCTTACAAATTGATTGTTTAATAACTTGTGCCAGTATCTTTCCAGATATTGAGGTTAGGCTGACTAGTCTATAATTCCCCGGGTCTTCCTTGTTCCCCTTTTAAATGATAGGTATTATGTTTGCCCTTCGCTTATCTTCTGGGATCGCTCCTGACTTCCAGGATGCCTCTAAAATAATTGCTAAAGGGTCTGAGATTGCTTCAGCTTAGTGGATCCGGTTGTTGTGCCAGTGATTTCCTAGGCACCTAAAAATGAGATGTTGCAGCATTCAGTGTTGCAGTGTCTAAGTCACTTTGTGGATCCAGAACAAACAGACCACCACGTTCATTGCATCTAGGTCCTGGGCCAATTTCTATTGAAATCAACAGGAGTCTCTCCATTGACTATTTGGCATTGGATCAGATCCTTAAGAAACTTCATCTGTTTTCAAAGATTCTATGGGTTTGTAAAATATTCCTTCTGCTTAAAATGGGCAATATCTCTGGAAATGGTATTTCATCTCAAATTGGTAGACTTCCTGTATGGGTCTGATCCAATGCCCATTGATTTCAATTGAAAGACTCCCCTTGACCTCAGTAGATGTTGAATCAGACTGTAAGTGCGCCTGCGGTAGGTAAGTATCTGTTATCAGGACAAAAAACAGTATGTCCCTTTTTAAAAATTACTACTTCTACCCAAAAAGGATGACTTTTTAAATGGAGTAGGAGAGAGGCCAGAAGTGCAGCAGAGTGTAACATAGCGCAAACACAATTCTAGTCAAATACATTTTTTTCATTTTATTTCCACAAAGGGATTGCTTCTAACTGAGAGCCCTGCAGAACAAGCTGGCAGACAAGGAGTTGCAAGACACACAATTTCTCAGAATTCCCTTCCAGTAGTAAAACTAACAGAATTTGTAAGTTGAAAATATAGATGATTACATATTCAAATATGCATAATTTATGCTTTTAATACAAACAGCGAGTACACAACATCATCTCACAGAAATATCCATGCATATGACACAGATTAAGGAGAAGTTGCTCAGTCATCTTTCATATGTCTGATTATATCTTAGAATAACTTGGTTTGTTAGCTTAATTACAACACACCTGATAATGACATTTTATGTGACTGGAAAGATTTAGATGACATAGGAGAGATATTGCAAGCAAGGATGTGACAAATGAGCAAATAATGCTTTTCAGAAATCTATTACATAAAGTGCTTTGGGGGATTAAATGCAATGTTTTCCTCTGAGGCTACAGCCAGTAATTGGTTATCTCTAACATTTATTCTTAATAGTATTGTTTTAATTTATGGCAATGTCTATTAAATGACCCAAGATAAGATAAATGTTGGATTCAGAATGAACCTAGACTGTGCAAATCCCATTTTCTAAATCTGTACTGAATTACACAGGAGTCTTTTACATTCAGTTATAACTTTTTAGCATATTTTTAGCTAGTACAGTGATCCAGAAACTGAGTGCAAAACAATATTTGATCAAAATACCATTAGTAAAGCAAAGGCAGAATTTGATACAAAAACATACAATGGAGAAATGTGGTTTTATGTCCCCTGAATGCGTAAGGAACTATAACAAAAAGTCAAAAATTCAGATTGTCTCTCATTCATTCAATGCAGAATTTTCACTGAGGTTTTTTTTTTGGTTTTGATTTTTAAAGGAAGCACTGTGAACATCAGGGTTTCACTTTTAACAATAGTGCATATGAAGATCCTATTTCTTGACTTATATCTGTCCTGTTAAACATTGAAATTGAGAAGCTGGCCAAAAAAAATGGGAAGCCAAACAAACTTTCACCCAACATTTGAACAAAACCTCAACTCAACCTTTTAGTGAGGTATGGGAATGGAGGAAAAGAAACCAACCCTAAAGTATATTTTGCTTGCTTCTGCACCTTGATATGAAGCTAGAAGTAGAAACAGGACTATCAGGGAGCAAAAGTTTGGAGTGAGATGGGAACCAAGGACATTTCACTAATTCATGTCCTGGCTTTTTATGGCTCATTTGCAGTTTACATAATAGCTGCTGGAGCTCCCAAGTAAATAAGGGGTGTAGCAGTCTGTGCATTCCTTTCATGGGGATACACACAACATCTTCTGGAGTCAGCTCAGTTCAATCCTTTCATGGAAGTACTGCATTTTTTATCATACTAAATGTAAAGTGAGAAGGATGATTCTTGTGCCCTCTTTCCCTGTGTAGCTTTGCACATGGGCAGGGCCCTATCTCAACTCCAAATTTCACCCGAGTGCATTTTATTTTATCTGAATATTATCAGTATTATAGCATTATATTTATTTGGTTAAATATCAGCTGTGTGGTCCTGCACTGAGACTATAAAGCATGTTAAAGACTTTGGTAAGTGTGGCCTCTAGATGAGGGTCCTGACTTTGTCCAAACTCTGACAACATAGAACATTGGCTTTTAGCACCACCCTTGGAGTTTTTTAGATAAATGTTTAATTTATCATTATACCAAGGGCTTTGTCAGCTCAACTATAGATCCACAGTAATCCGAAGAGATGTTTATCATAATATTAATAAGTGTGTGGTTTTTATTTTTTTCAGGGAGAAAACCCATCAAATGTTATTCCCTCCATAGAATTTCTCAGCATACCTTTTCTTTTCTGTGTCTTTTTTTTATTTTACTTCATTTATTTATTTATTTTCAGATTTGAAATCATTTTGGCTCAGGATCTCTCTTTATCAGGCTGTATATATGATACTAAAAATATGGTCATTATTAAACATATAGTAAAACCCACCTAAAATACTCATTGAGGAGGCTTTGTTACTTTTGCATTCAATAAGTATGCCTGCATGAATTAACAGTAATGATCCTACGTAATATCTCTCTCTCTCATTTATATTCAGTAATGTTAACAAATTGTTTCTCTGATTTAGGATTAACAGATTGCCATGGCTACATATATTACATGACTGTGCTTTCATAATGTGCACTTCCACTTTAGAAAATGTCTGTTTAAAACAAAAAAAGCATCTTTATTGTCTCCCAACGATTTCGTAGCCAACATCCTCACATTATACAGTAAACATTTGTGTTTTCCTGTCAGCCCAGAAAACACAGTCTGTGCTATGAGAATCAAGTTGGATTCATTCCACCTCATACATTATCACCAATAATAAAGGTTCTGCAGGCCAAATTAGTCCTTCATTTGCACCTGTGCCCCCAATGCTTTCACTGTGTTTGCACTGGTGTAATTGCATACAACTTAGTAAACAACTCCAATGATGCACAAGATGGAATAGAATCTCTGCTTCAGTCTTCCCTAGCTGTGTTGACTGTGCGATGTTAACAAGAATAAAAAGCAGTGAAACTTTTTTATGTTAATTGAGTCAGTAGATGTGACTCATGTTATCTATCGGAAACAGTTCCGTATAGTAACAAGGTGCTGGTTCAAAGTAGAAATTCCTTTTTATGTTGTATTTTGTAAGGTGGGGGCTTTGGCCCTGTGCAAATAATTCCACTACCATGAGCATTTCCATTGGTTTCATGTGGTAGGAAAGTCAAAAACACATGTCAAAAGCAGTTCCTTGAGGGGAAACTTTGAATACTTCTTTTAATCAGGATGAGACTAACATTACACATATAATTCCCACTTGCCCTTCACGGTGGACCGGATTTAGCTGTAGTGTGGCATCTGTTTTAGCCAGCCAGCACTTCTTTTTAAACACGATGTTGAGAAGAGAACATCTAGAGTGTAGCTTCTTTGAACCTATAACCATCTGTCTAGTGTGTCTTTGCTGCACTCTGTGGTTTTGAAGGCAGCAAACTATTCCTACCCTAGTTAATATAGTTTCATTGACTTCCACTACTGGAAAGTTGGGGACCTAATCCAAATCCTTTGAAGTCAATGGAAATACTTTCCTTTATTTCAGTAGGATTTGGATAAGGCCCTTATACACTCACTGCCTTTTCAAAACCAGCTGCTTAACTTTTTCCCCCCATTCCCTACCATTTGATCCAAATTTCTTCCCTCCTGTGAGGCTGGCAAACTAGGTTCCAGCTCTTGCCAATTCTTTCGGCCTCAGCCAAGAACTGACAACTTCATTGCTGGAAACCAGTCTGTTTCATTAAGATGGGTGTTGAACTTATAGCAATGTGTTTTAGAGTTTAAACTTTATGAAATGCTTGGAAGTTGCTGAATTGCTACTTACATTAATCTTACTTATAAAATCTACATCACATGCTGTTAGGATATAAGTATTGTGGCAAGCTGCCAACTTCCCCCTGGTGGGTCTCACGCTTTACCTCCCCCTTCTATGGTCAGGATGCCCCCAACTACCTTGTCTCCTGGCCTACAAGAGAACCTTTTCCTGCAGCTACCCCAGACCATCTAGTAGCCCTTACTGCAAGTGTTCCTTCCTGGCAGTGGGGGGCGTGCACGTCCCAGTGGAGCCCCTGGAGGACCTGGGCGTACGGGTGGTCTTGTCCTCCGTTCTGCCCTTCCTCCCCAATGCCGCCCTTCTGCCTCTCCTTGCCTCCCTGGGGAAGCCCCTCTCCACCATCAGCCCACTTCCCCTCGGCTGCAAGGACCCCGCCCTTCGCCACGTCCTCTCGTTCCGCCGGCAGGTACAGCTGCAGCTGCTGCCAGTGGTGGCACGTGGCGGGGAGGCTCTCGAGGGGTTGTTCCTGGTGCCCCATCAAGGGGCCCAGTACCGGGTCCATTATACCACGGGGGAGGCCTGGTGCTACCTCTGCCAGGCGACAGGGCACGTTCGGAGGGACTGCCCCCTGGCCCGGCAAGGAGGGAGACCTGGGACCCCCAGGACCCAGAAGGGCGCCAGCCAGACCATCGGCGGCGCCCCCAGCAGCCGTCCGGTCCCTGTGGCCGCCCCCCCTCCGTCGGCAGTTGTCACCTGTGTTCGGGCCCCGGGGGCGCCCCCCCGGCTCGCCCGGGCGAGCTGACAGGCTCCGCTGATGCCCGGAGCAGTCCAGCGGGGCCTGCGGAGGGGAGGGAGCCAGGGCCGGCAGTGTCGGGCACCGGAGGGGGCATGCCCTGGGGGGAGGCCTCTCCTTCCCTTGCTGCCCCACCTCCGCTTCCCTACACCCAGACTCCTGTCCTCTTGCCCCCTGCCCCCGCTGCCCAGCCCTCCACCTTGGAGGGCTGGATGCTTGTGCAGGGTAGGAACGGCATGCGCAAGGCCGGAACCCAGCCCCCCCTCCTGCCCACGGCCAAGAGGAGTGAGAGCCCCCACAAGGCCAAGCGGAGGGGGGCTCCTGAGACCAGGCCTGCCACCGCACCCCCTGCCGGAGCCCAGCGGAGGGCACCAACCGAGGAAGCTGTGGCGGCAGACGGGGCAACACCATCGCCCTCCTGGAGTCCCTTCTGGAGGAGTCCTCGTCCGGAGCCCCCCCAGCCTCAATGCCATCCAAACCCCCCGCTGGCACTGGAGAGGACCTCAGGGTGGCAGGGGGGGCTTTCTTCTCCTCCTTAATGGAGGAGATTGACTCCCTGGGGTTGACTCCGGCCTGCCCGGGGGAGGACGACCCCGCCCCGTGTATGGAGGGCCTAGAGCAGGGCACCCTCGAACCACCTCTCCCCTCCCTCTCCCTCCTATCCTCACTTGCCCCCCATGCTCCCACCACCGAGGCCCTCCTCAGTCCCTCTACCCTCACACTGGAGAGGGGGGGCCCATCGCCACAACCCCCAATGAGCCATAATGATCTATGGCACCGGCCAGGGGCTTCTGCGGAGCCCGATGAGGACCGCTAGCGCTCCTGCCCACTGGGATCCCCCCCAGCCCTCCTCATAATGCCTCTTACCATCTGCACATTGAACACGAGAGGCTGCAGGATGGGTCTTCGCAGGAACCAGGTGTTCTCCTTCCTCCGGGAGGGGGGTACTCTGTAACGTTCCTGCAGGAGACCCCCATGGACCCAGCTGCCGAGGCCAGCTGGCAGCTGGAGTCGGGACAGGGGCTGCACCTTAGTCATCTCTCCACCCACCCGGGCGGAGTGGCCACCCTGTTCTCCCCTGACCTGAAGCCGGAGGTGCTGGGGATTGCCGAGGTCGTGCCGGGCCACCTGCTGCGCCTCCGGGTCCGCATGAAGAGGCTGGAGTTGAATCTTGTCAACGTCTATGCCCCGAACGCGGCCCGGAGCGGGTGCAGTTCTTCCAGCAGGCGGCCACCTTCCTCGGCACACTGGATCCGCAAGACTGCCTGGTCCTGGGCGGGGTCTTTAACACCACCCTCGAGGAGCGAGACCACACGGGAACCGACCAGTGCCCAGCCGCCGCAAACGTCCTCAGGGAGATTGTCGACCATCACTGCCTGGTGGATGTCAGGCGCGACCACCACCCGGACGACGACCCTTTGTCTGGGTGGGGGAAGATCGGTCGCGCCACTTCTGGTTGGACCGTATCTACATCTCCTGGCATCACCAAGCACAGACCCACTCCTCCAGCGTCTGGCCGGCCCCGTTCTCGGATCACCATATGGTGACCGTGACGGCATCTCTCACTACGGAGAGGCCGGGGCCGGCCTACTGGCATTTTAATAATAGCCTGCTGGAGGACGTGGGCTTCATGGCGTCCTTCTGGGAATTCTGGTTGGCCTGGTAGGGGTAGAGGGGCACCTTTCCCACGGCGCGGCGATGGTGGGATGTGGGGAAGGTGCATGCCTGGCTCTTCTGCAGTGACTACACTCGGGGAGCCAGCCGGCGGCAGGATGTAGGGATAGAGCAGCTGGAGCGGGAGGTTTTGGAGCTGGAGAGGCGACTGGCCACCAGCCCCGAGGATCCGTCCCTCTGCGGAGCGTGCCGGGAGAAGTGGGAGGAGCTTAGAGCCCTTGAAGACCTTCGAGCCCGAGGTGCCTTTGTCTGTTCCCGCATCCATCTCCTTCGGGAGATGGATCGCGGCTCCCGCTTCTTCTACACCCTGGAGAAAAGGAGGGAGGCCCAGAAGCATGTCAGCTGCCTCTTGGCTGCCGACAGCACCCCCCTCACGGACCCGGAGGAGATGCGTGGAAGGGCCAGGGCCTTCTACGTGGACCTTTTCTCCCTGGAGCCGACTGACGTTGCTGCCTGTAGGGTGCTCTGGAACAAACTCCCCGTGGTCAGTGCGGGCGACCGGGACCGGCTGGAGAAACCTCTCACTCTGGCCGAGTTCTCGGAAGCCCTCTGCCTCATGCCTACCAACAAATCCCCGGGCATGGACGGGCTGACCGCGGAGTTCTACCGCATGTTTTGGGACGTCCTCAGCCCGGACCTCGCCACTGTCTGGGCAGAGTCCGAGGTTAGCGGAATGCTCCCCCTTGTCGTGCAGGCGGGCAGTGCTCACCCTACTGCCGAAGAAGGGGGACCTCTGAGACCTCCGGAACTGGCGTCCCCTCTCGCTCCTCGGACTACAAAATAGTGGCTAGGGCTGTCTCGCTGCGGCTGAGATCCGTGCTGCAGGACGTGGTCCACCCCGACCAGACCTACACCGTCCCGGGCCGCACCATCTTCAATAATCTGTATCTGGTCCGGGACCTCTTGGAACTTGGGTGTAGGGATGGTCTGTTGTTCGCCCTCCTGTTCCTGGACCAGGAGAAGGCATTCGACCAGATGGACCACAGGTATCTCCTGGGCACCCTGCGGGCGTTCGGCTTCGGACCCCGTTTTGTGGGATTTCTCCAGGTGCTGTACGCCTCCGCAGAGTGCTTGGTCAAGCTCAACTGGACCCTGACCGAACCGGTCAGCTTCGGGCGCGGAGTGCGCCAAGGCTGTCCGCTGTCCGGCCAGCTGTACGCCCTGGCCATTGAGCCCTTTCTCTGTCTCCTCCGCTGGAGGTTGACGGGCTTGGTGCTCCGTGAGCAGAGCTGAGGCTGGTGCTGTCGGCATATGCCTATTACGTGCTCCTCATGGTCCAGGACCCGGGCGACCTGGTGCGGCTGGAGGACTGCCTGGCTGTCTACTCGGCAGCCTCCTCCGCCCGGGTCAACTGGACCAAGAGCTCTGCCCTGACGGTAGTGGCCGGGTGGCAGGCGAGCTCCCTCCCACCTGCGCTTCAAGCCATCCGGTGGAGCGCGGGTCTGCTGCTCTATCTGGGCATCCACTTCTCCGACACCCATCCCTCCCTGGCAGAGAACTGGCAGGATTTGGAGGGCAGGGTGTCTGAGCGGCTGCGGAGGTGGACAGGACTGCTCCGGTGCCTCTCCGTCCAGGGGAGGGCACTAGTGATCAATCAGTTGGTCCTGTCCGTGCTCTGGCACAGGCTCAACACTCTGGTCCTGACCCTGAGTTTCCTGGCCCACCTCCAGAAGACAGTTCTGGAGTTCTTTTGGCCAGGACTGCACTGGGTCTCTGCAGGGATTCTGAGACTCCCCCTGGAGGAGGGCAGGCAGGGCCTGTGCTGCATCCGCAGCCAGGTCCACACCTTCCGCCTCCAGGCCCTGCAGAGACTCCTCTATGGTGCAGGTAGTCTGGTTTGGAGCCACTTGGCGCATGTCTTTCTCCGCCGCTTCTGAGGGCTCCGATACGACCGGCAGCTCTTTTTTCTCCACCCGAGAGGTCTTCCGCGAGACCTCTCCGAGCTGCCAGTCTTCTACCAGGACCTCCTCCGGACCTGGAGGCTCGTCTCGGCCTCCAGGCCCCTTGCGGTCACCGAAGGGGAGGATCTCCTCGCGGAGCCCCTGCTACACAATTCCCAGCTGCATGTGCAGGTGGCAGAGGCCCCCTCAGTGCGACGGCGGTTGGTCCTGGCAGGAGTCACCAGGGTCGGAGACCTCCTGGACTATGCCCGGGGGGTCTGGGTGGACCCCCATGCGCTGGCTCGGCATATGGGGCTCTCCACCCCTTAAACCTCCCGACGCGTACTCCAGGAGGTGAGGGCAGCCTTGCCCCCTACTGCTTTGATGTACCTCAAGCGGGTCCTGCAGGAGGGTGCTCCCCGCCCCCTCCCCCCTCAGCCCCGGCCCTCCGGTGCTTACCATCCGGCCTCGGCCCCATGAACCCCCTCGGCCCCCCGATCCTCACGCCCCAAGCCGGCTGCTTGATCTGCAGCTGGTCCTCTTCCAGACCGCGCCTAGGAAACATCTGTATACGCTCGTGCTCCACACCCTTCACTTCCTCGCCCTGGCGTCCTGCCCGGACACCAAGTGGCGGGACCTCTTACCACTCTCAGAGGGCGAGGGTCCCCGGTGGGCCAGTCTGTATTCCGCCTTGACCCCACGGCCTGCCGGGGACATCAGTTGGCGGCTCCTTCACGGAGCCGTGAGCACGGGCGTGTACTTGGCGCAGTTCACCTCCCACCCTGACACCTGCCCGTACTGCGGCGTAAGGGAGACCCTGGTGCACGTGTACCTAGAGTGCGCCAGGTTGCAGCCCCTCTTCTGGCTCCTCCAGAACCTCTTGTTGAGGTTCTGGCTGCACTTCTCCCCACACCTGTTCATCCACTCACACCCCATCCGTGGCATCACGAAGTCGCGGGACCTCCTCGTCAACCTCCTCCTAGCCCTGGCCAAACTAACCATCAACAAGTACAGAGAGAGGAGGTTGGCAGGGGAGGCTTCCTGCGACTGTGGGGCTATTTCCGCTCCCTTGTCAACTCACGTCTCCGGGTGGAGTTCCTCTGGGTAGCGTCCGCTGGCTCCCTGGACACCTTTGAGGAGCAGTGGATGCTGCCCAGGGATCTGTGCTTGGTGTCCCCTTCTGGTCTCCTATGTTTGACCCTGTGACCTTTCCTGTTTTTTCATTTGTTGTCCCCCGTAATCTGTTGGACCCGGGTCCAGTGGTTCCTCCCCTAGGCTGGGAGGGGAACCTTTAGTGGTGGGTGGGTTTGCACCCACCCACGTACTCCCGGTTTTCAAATAGAGGCAGAGGGTTTTTAACCCTTTCGGGCCCTCATACCAGCCCTGGTATACTCTTCTGTAGCCCTCTGGCCTGACTTTACCACAGTATATAATTTAGGTTTGTATAAGTATTTAGGCCTGTGTATCTGCCTGAGATGGATATTCTGCTCCTGATTATCGGGCCTGTGTGCCTGCTTGAAAGCTAAAATCTTTGAGATACACATGTTATCAAAGAACAAAGACATGGTGTGTTCCTTTTACCTACCTGCAATTAGATGGGTTTTCTTTATTACCGTGGAAAGGATAAGGGATGTAGTTAAAATGTTTCAAGGTGTGATATATAAATTCACAAATGAGGGAAAGCTGACTCCTCTTCAAGAGAGACACCAGAGCAAGGCCAAGCAACTGGCTGAAAAAGCAAAGGAGGTGAAAGGAGGTGTTAAAAAGAAACAAACATAGGGCCATAAATTGACCATGGCCAAGATGTGACCCTGCCCCTCCCACTGGGTACAAAAAGGGTTGTACTAAAGCCTCTAGTCCCAGACCCCCCTGTCGTCAGTGTTGGTTAGTACAGCTGTTTGTCAGTGTAGGATGTGTGCATGTCTCCCCGTGTATGTGCTGTCTCAGCTCTCTGCAAGTAATCAAGAAGGCACTCACGATTGAATGAATCGACACAACCATGGATTAGCTGAGCAATGAATGCACCCGGGCTGGGTTTATTGCAGTTGAAGCACAATGTGAAGCAACCTATAGAATAGCTACCAGTACGCTTCAAACATGAGTACTCTGTTACAATAGACTCTGCACAACTTAACTGCGGGACTTTCCAT
This sequence comes from Mesoclemmys tuberculata, assembly GCA_007922155.1. NCBI lineage: Eukaryota > Metazoa > Chordata > Testudines > Chelidae > Mesoclemmys > Mesoclemmys tuberculata. The sequence goes on along the minus strand of ML675618.1, from coordinate 43,591,467 downwards.
TATCCCCTAGGCCGGACAAAGTCATTTCCTCTGACACTCTCTTTTATACAGTTAGAGAAAATTTTGTTCTGTCCCTTTTGACACAGGTAATTGCCACCCTCTTGACGTAGCCTAATACCAACCTTTAGCATAAATTGGATGATTTGGGCAAAACAACTTCATTTATCACCTTATTAGACATTTCTATTCATCAAAGTGTCATTTCATGAAGTCAGTTATCTCTTTGGTGTCAGGATTTTTTTGTGTATTTTTAGTAAGATTTAGTAAGATTTGAATATTAGTAATAATTTGGAAATGTGTATGCTTGCAATATCAGCACTTTCTCTGTGCCCGTTTCAGTTAGGTCGTAAGTTCACATGCTGGTTTCTGTTAACTTGTTTTTTGCACTTATACTCCTGTTCACTTGGCTTTTTCCACTTAGGCCTTAAGCTTTAGTCCATTTGCAGGCCTTATGGTCTCTTTTCTTACTACATCCCCAAAACAGAACATGACCATATACTGGAAGGGTGGTACTGGGGAAAGGAGGGGGGCTTTCAGGTATAATTAAGATTATCAAGAAGAAGAAGGGGAAGGGGGTTTTGTCAGCATATGGAATCATGGTCAGGGAAATAGTGAGCTCTATGAACTAGGATGGGGAGGGGAGGGGGACAGGGGAGAACTCTATCAGCAAATAGAGAAATAAGCCCAATTGGTGTGAAGGGCTTGGAGGTATGATTATGGTTTTAAGCTTGTCAATGTAACCCCCAATAAACCTATTGAGGAGTGCCTACAGATTGGACTCTGAACTGTTTCTTTCTGATGAACTGTGTCTTGAAACTGAGAGGGGACAGGCCGGGGGAACCCTAACACATGCTACTAGGTAATATTTATGTTTTATAACTGTAAAAAATGATTTTCCTGAAACTGTCGACTTGTCAGAAGGTATTGTCTCTTGCCCATCAGGAAGGACTATCAAAACTAAAGGGGGCTTTGTCGAACATCACAACACAAAGACTTTGATAACTGCCCCTGCACAGGCTATATGAAAAGGGGCTTGTCCCATCAGCTTGAATTTTGGAAGAAGGAAATAAAGATAGGGAACACAAAGAAAATATTTCTTCTCTTTTGCTGATGATTCTCATAGGTCTGGGGCTCTGACACAGAAGCAGAGCAGAGGCTCAGCCTGGGTAATTGCTAAAAGACATTCCATGCTGACAGATAATTACAACTTTGTCACCTTTTAAAACCATAGACTGTAACCTGTTTGCTTGCTTTAGCCTGAAAAACAATTCTTTCATTTTTTCTTCCTAGTTAATAAAACCTTAGTTTACTATAGGATTGGCTACGCGCGTTGTCTTTGGTGTGAGATCTGAGGTAAAAATTGACCTGGGATAATTAACTGGTGTCTTGGAACTGGAAGAAACCTGAATCTTTTGTGATCTTTGCTGCATGGCAACCAACTATCACTAAATCCAACTTGCCTGGCTGACAAGATTGACTGGAATGCCCCAAGGAATTGTCTGTGACTTTATAGTAATTTAGTTAAAGTGCTTCAGGAGTTCACATTTCTTACTGAGTTGGTGAAATCTAATTATAGAACATACCACCACTTTGAGGTGCCTGCCCTGCTTTTGACAATCTGCCCTTAGGCTGACACTCATGGTCATAAATCATCTCTGACAGTGTGACATCCCACCCCCTTCATTTTGCTGACTTCTGTGACCTTTGGGACCTCAGTATTGAATTTTTCTCCAAGGGTCCCTGGTGTTGAAAATGGAGATTTTTGGACAGATTTTTGTCCCTTGTAGTCCTGTGCTAGCTGATATTACCTTTGAGCTTTTTTTTTTTTCCCCTGATATGGAAATGAAATGTGCTGTTCACCAGGCCGTTTATCCAATCATTTTGGAAAGAAGTTTTATGATATTTTAAATTAGTTTTAACCTTTTTCACCTCTTCAAACATCTTTATGGACTTTCATTGATTTTAATTACCATACTGATAGCCTACTGCTTTGCATTGCTTATTAAATAATCCTTTAGCATTTCTTTTGAATGGATCCCTTATAATGTCTATACCCTTTGAAAACATAGTTATGAATTGTTTGGGTTAAATACTGGAACACTGAAGCAATATGCTTTTCTCAGATTACATGGAACAAAAGGTTTCCAAAGAGAGGAGGGGCTTGTACAGAATACTTTGTTATGTGGCTTTTGTTTTGGGTTTTTGTTTTCTTGTTGTTTATTGCATATCCGTTCAGGTTGTGAATTCATTTCATCCATGAGACAGAACAGAAATCCGTTACCAATAGTAGAGTCTCATTTGCCCAGTCTTTGGCTAGTCTCAATAGATAGTTTATCACCTAATAGCTGAATTTGTATACTGTAATATCCCTAATAAAGCATTTCTCATTAAAGTTATATGCACACTTTGTTCCAAAGACAAGGTATTTTCCAGTTGACTGCCAGAGCTAAATCTTGCATATTCCCAAATTTACTAATGTCCGTATTCCATTTACATAAACTCTCCAGTCTCACATATGCTTTTTCAGACAGATGTTTAGCAGCTAAAGAGTATAACACCTCTTTTTTACCAGCATTGAAAAACAAGCTTCCTTTTATTAATCACTACCTAAATAAGCAAAATTGTATAGTAAATACCAACCTTACTCTTGATCCAGCTCTTTGAAGCAAAATTTTGCCAGACTCCACACAGATGCATAAACTGGGGACACAGTACAAAAATTCTCTCCTCAGTTTGGGAGCCAGGTTCCATGTGGGTTTTATGTTTTCTTGAGTGAAAGGTTAATGAAATGTAGCACAGCTACAGGTGTCAGTCTTTCAAAATTGGGGAGAAATAGAGTGAGAACATAGCCTTATTGTCTATGCTCCAGCCAACAGTACTCACCAGGAATGGAGCACTCAAGGACAAGGTCATTGTAAACACACTTTTCTTTCCCTCTACCACTCCATTTTAGACAGCTACGGGGGAAACATCTCTATCTTCAGGTGTGATTCTCACAGAATCCCAATGCAAGAGGGCAAAGGTTCACTGGGATCTGGTAGTCAGTTTCAACTAGCCTGACAAGTTGAGTGTACTCTAATTCATTAATGTCATAAGCTGTATCTGTTATGTGTCACATGAGGTATCACTGGAAAAAAAATAACACACTGAGAATGAATGTGGGTGTGCATGGTGGGTGTATGGAAAATACTTAAGGGACCAAAGAAATATGAAGAAAATATGGAACTAAAATGTGTTTACCACCAAGTTGGGGGAGAGGGTACACAGGTTTCTCCCAGGACTTTTAATTTAATAAACTGCACACTACCAGGTTACTGATTCACTGAAAGACCTGGATTTCTCTCATACAAAGGACATACTGCCTCCTCTAGTCACGTGTCATCAGAATCAATTGACAATTACATGTCAAGTAACCATTTGCAACAGTGAAGATTTCAGGAAACAGATCAATTTGCATTCTAACAAACACCAGGAGTGGGTGGGAGGGAAGAACCAGCACAGAACTTCTTTCATCACCAGACTGTAGGTTTCTTTCCTCACAGCTCAAATAAACTTTATTTTGGTAGGTAACACACAGAAGAGTTCATTTCAAAGGTTTACTGAACAACAAAAGAACCATAAGTGATCTTTCACATAAGAAGAAAAAGGAACCAAGCACTTTGAACTTTGTGGGGAATACTGACCAAAAGTATGGTCATCATCTGACTGGAAGGTAATGCAATAAGAATCTTACCTTGAACCATGACTGTAGTTTTGTTAAATCTTAGTCTCTATGAAAAGTTTTTCACTCCTATTTGCTTGTAACCATGTCTACCTCTGTTTGCTAATAAACTTGTTTTACTTTTAATCTAAACCTACCCAGTGTTCTGCTTGAATTAAAGTGATAGATAACTCCAGTTAAAGTGATAAACTCTGTAGTTTACTTCTCTAAAGAAAAAAACAACGTTATTATTTCTCTGATGGCCTAGAACATTACAGAGTACATGGTTTTGGGAAAAGTCAGGACTGGGAAATGATGGGCTCATCTTTCCAGGTTTCACCAAAATGCAGATGGGTACCAGAGTGTGACTGCTGAAGTCAGAGTTCCTGGTCCACAGCTGCTTATCACAAAGACACTCAGTGTATGCTTGTATGCTGGCTTGGAGTATCCAGACAAGAGAGCTACAGCAGCAAAGCAATTTAATGTACGCAGGACTACAGATCAGACATAAACCCTCACTGGTCTGGATTGAACCCTAGAACATGATACTTTGACTGTGTCCTGACCAACCTGTACAATGAGAACATACGACTCTACCAATTCTGTTTCCCTTGGCAATTTGTATATCACCTTATTTCTTCTTCATCTTTCCTATTTCCTTTTGCCTCCTGATTATGGAGATTGTGGCTTAACCAGCCACTAGTTGCTAACATGGTTGTTGTGAGCCTTGCACTGTGCCCACAGTCTTTCAACAAATGAACTACAAATATCACAGACAGATATTGTATTTTATTTCCTCTTATTAGTGTTTTCTCTGTCACCCTTTGTCTTATTTTATCTTGAGGGACAACAGCATCAAGCTTTTGCAACAGAAGCAAAGAAGTGAGATCTACTACATTAAAACAGACTCCCTTACCCTTTGTACCCACAAAGACATTGTAATGGCATTTCAGAGACTTTAAGTGAGGGTGTCTTTCATTTCAAAGACTGTATACAAACAGAGAGAGGGGGAATCAAAGACTTTGGCCCAGATTTTTAGAGGTATTTAGACATTGCTGTGCTCTATGCTTCAACACCTTACTGATGTATGCGGCCTAAATCTTATTTTCCAAGGGGATTTAGGCATGTAACAGCCTAAATTCCATTGATTGTCCCCTAGTTGCTTAAAACCCTTTTGGAAGTGAAGTTTAAATTTAAGTTTAAATCATTTAGGCATTGAAACATAGCATATACCAATGCCAAAATACCTTTTAAAATCTGGCCCTTCATCTTTAGAATGAAGACTTGTGTTTATTGCCAGTTTTAAATATTTTGACTTTTTTTTATCTTTCTGTTTATGTGGGCTCTCTAGAAGGAAGAAAAAAACACACTTGTATTTTAGTGTTCAATAAGCAAGCCCAATTCCCTGTGAATGAAACCCGTAACCCACAGTACTGTGAAAGTAGCAGCATTAAGAAAAGTAATAAAGAAGATAATTTATGCATATCCCAGTAATAAACAAGAGAAATTTTCCCTACCACCCTTATTTCTATTTTATTTTATTTTATTTTATTTTATTTTATTTCTGAAAAAAATATTCATCTATGGAATCTTTCTAGATTTTGTTTGTAAGAGTAAGACATTTTCTATGATAGATGCCATATTTTTAGGAAAAGTCCTTTTGTTTCATTCTCCCCCCTCAATAGAAAATAATGGGTATCAATATTCATATTCTCAGGCATGCTTCTCAGTGGTTTGCAGAGATTCAGCAGCCATACATTTGCTTCCTGCTCACTCTTCGCACACTCTGCATAGGGATTGTGTCAGGGGCATGCCAATGGCAGGTGGAAGCAGAGTGGAGTATTGCCCATTCCACTTGATTCTGAGTTGATACAGAAGTCCTTGTGGTCTGCAGCCAACATAATTTACAGTATCTTATATTGGGACAGTAGCTTATGCTGAGGGTTGTTTTGATCCCCAGCCAAACCAGAATCATGGGGCCAGAAAAAGTGGCAAAGAGCCACCCCTTTCCCTATTTTCCAGGGCTGTACCAAGGTTGTATTCACTGCAGCTGAGGATTTAGCCTCAAATGTTAAAAATACCAGGCACTAACCAGCCTAGACTCATGTTTACCTGTTTTACCCTTTGTTAGAGGGCATGGATCAGTGTTCATGTTGCACTTCCTGTCAGTACCTGGCCTGAACCAGGGAAGCTAATGACCAAATTCAGTGATGAATCCTGATCATGAGGCATTTTGCACATATGCTACAAAGTTCCTTTGTTCCTTTCTTCTCCCAGACTCAGTTCCTCTTGCTGTATCCCTAAAGAAATTCAAGAAAATGAGCTGCAATGATTTTTGAGCCATATTCACTTCTACATCAAGTGTCAGGGTAATACTTCCTCCCAAGTCAATTTTTTTCTGTGAAAATAAAATGTATAAAACCTTAAAAAGTTCAGGTCTATTACAGATTTTGAACCCACAGTTAGGACCAGATACTACAGCTCTGAGATAGGCAAAAGTCCTATTAAAATTTAAAAGGCTGCATAAATCTGAACCTATAATTGTATACTGTGGTACAACAGGAAAAACTGAATAGAACCTTGAGGTAACTAATGACTGCATTGTTAAGCATATACACAATAAGTATTCAAAACTAAAGTTATGCAAATCATGCAACAGATGTCTGGTTCTCAATCCACTAGGCACTCAAGCTACTTTTATAAACCATTTTCCCTAGTGAAAAGATTAAAGATTCTAACCCATCTATCAACATTGACAATACTCAATATGAAATGGCATTAATTCACTATTTAAATGCAATTTTTTCTATATTTTTGGTTCCAAAATATTTGCATGTCAGTCTGTTTATCGTATATGCTAGAGGGAGGCAGTAAACGTGAAAGTTTTGGATTCTTATTTAAATTTGGTTAAACCACACATTTTGGAGGCTTTCTGATATTCTTGATTTGGAATTTGAAGTCATCCTTTCCCTGATGTGAGTGCGCACATGCATACCAAAGAGGATCAGGTCATGTACACTTTAGGCTACAATAACTTATAACTAAATAAAACATACTCTGTAGCCTAACCTATTTCCATATAAGCTTTATCTGTTTAATTGTAGCCATGTTTTACAATTTTCTGGTTCTCTCCATTCACCAAGCTTGCCCATTTGAACAATTACACATGAAAATTTAGATATTTGAGTCATTTAAATCTAGATTAGATACTGCATCTGGGAATATAATGAACTGAATGATTTTGTATGGGAAATAAGTTGGAGAAGGTGCCCAACAAGTCTTTTTTTCATATGATTTTCCTATGTTTATGTGAGTGGTTTATCTACCATGTATTGTAAGTTAGCCTGGTAAATTTCAGTCAGCATGAAAAGTCCTTCAAGCCTCTCTGCATGTGAGATTTCTCAAGCCTCTTGGTTCCCCTCAACCTCCACAGATTAGTTTGTTTGCTTGTTTGTTCTCGCTTTGACTCAGGAAGATGAACTAGCTGGCAAGCAGCTGACTGAAAGTATGAAGGGTAGTGATGCTGGACAGCAGCCTGTGAAAGCAACCCAATATATGAACCATTTTATTCAGACTCAGGTCTTTGAAACCTAAAAGATCTAGAAGTAGATCCTCAGCTGGTGTAAATTGTCATGAGGATCTGCCCCAGGGTTTTCACTTAGATTTTCTTTCCCTTCAGGAACTGGAGTGTAATAAACCAATTTAATAACATTTCACTTATGCTCCAGTGAAATGAACTTGTGATGTTCAAGCAGTCTTGGATTGTTTCCAACTCTTTTTCCCCATTCCTAATCTACATTTACTGTATCTCAAGGTAAGATTATTTTAAGGTAGACAATTATGTTTTTCAGCTAATAAAGATTTAAGTGATACTATGTGAATAATTTAAATGATTTTTTTAAATCAAGTGACCTTCAGACTTTAAACATATTCAACATCTAATTTTCTCATTGTCTAAAAGACAAATTAGTATTACCACATAAAGTAAGAAGATTAAGTAATTTATTTTACATAGCCCAGATATGTATAGTAATTGCTCTAACTCCATAGGCTCTACTTTCCTTTTTATTGCATGCTGCATTTATTTTTTCCTATCAATTATTTAGGAGTTAGTTAGTAGGTACAAAAGTAATTACCATGAAACAATCAGGACAGCAGTTTAAAAGGCAGCAAAACAAATGCATTTATAGTAGACTGAGTTCTATGTAAGTATATTGACACCACAGGGCATTTACTATGAATAAAAGTCTGACAGTTTATTACAGAGTAGCTAGTAGTAATCTCCCCCATGCCCCTAGCATTATCATCTCATACTGGCAGGCTCTACAAAAGTCAGAGAGGAAGGCTGTGCTGCATAACAATTGCTGGATCAGGCCCTATAGGAGCAAAGTAATGCAAAGTATTTCAGTGAAATCTAACTCTAAACAACTACTCAAAAGAACCAAAAATGGTCTTCTGCCTTAAAGCCTTTTAATAATTATGGATGTGGATAGTATATGATGAATTGAAAGCAATTCCACAAAAACTGAAATCATATTTGATATAAAAATATTTATAAAACACAATTTATATGTGAATATTTTTATAAAATAATTGAAGTTAAAATAGTTATTAAAACTAAATTTGAATACATGAAAAGCCATTTGGAGCTAGACACATTGGTGTGAACGTAAGTTACCCTAGATACACATGAAACAAAATATTCTGCTTATTAACTTAATGGAATGACATTTTAGTGTAAAAATGTCAGTCGCTATGCAGACCTGTGCAGACTTCTCTACATAACCTGTAGGCCACATTCTCAACTAGTGAAAATTAGCTAGCTCCACGGGATTCAACAGAGCTATGCCGGTTTACACTAGCTGAGAATCTGGCCTACAGTTTGTGTATTGAGGTCAGTGGAACCAGTTAATTTACATTAGCTGAGAATTTGGGCACTGAAGTCCAAAAGCTAGGGTTCAATGCTTGGACATAAATTTTATTATTAATGGAGATGTACTCAGATCATTGCAAGAATTCAAAGAGAAGCCAATGCATACAGAAAAAAATATATACAACACCCCCCTTTATATACTTCTGGAACCAAATATGAGACAAAGCAAAGTGTCGTCACTTCTTGCTAAAGTTTGGAATCTTTTGAGGAAGTATGATTTGTTTGACTGAGGAAGTTAGATTAGATACAACAATTGAGTATGTATCAATCTTCAGTGTCAGAATTTACAAAACAAACCTATCATCGGATTTCTAGAAACATCAAAGAAACATGATCACAACCACTAAATGTGATAGTTTATTACTTTCAGCCTGGTATACAGACATTCAGTCATGAGACTCCCATTGCATTACCACAAATCTTGTAATTATATTGTTGGTTATGCTATTTCTTTATTATGCCACACAAATAAAATAGGTCTTTAATTATTGTACTGATCAATTATTTGACTGTAATATATTGTTTCTTGTGGCTTTAGAATACAGATATCAAAAAACTTTGGATGCTTATTCAAAATGTCTTATATGTGCAAAATTAGATTGGGAATGGTGCAATAATAGGCTTTGCTAAGATATATCTACCTTTTTCTAGGAAGGAAAGCACAAATACCATTTTCCTGTAGTATTTTGGCAGCTTTGTTCCTTGTTTTGCCCAGAATCCTGGAATACAAAGATATCCAAAAATGTCAGAGCCAAAACAAATTTGAGTTTCATTTGATCCTAGCAATCAATGAAGGTGTAATGAGGGTTATGTTTTTCTTCAAACATCCTTAATTCATTCATAATTTTTTATCTGATTGGCTGGATTTTCGCCATAGAGCACATCTTCCTAGGAATACATTAGAGTAGAAGAAACTTAAAAAAAGAAAACCTGTGCAATAACTCCATTTTGATAAACATACATTAAACTGAATTGAGAAAATTGTAGGCTTTTCTGTCACCAAAGTAATTTTACAATTTTAAAATGCAAATTATTCATATCCTAATGGTTCTTTTCCTGTAAAATAGACATGTAGCCTATTAAAAAACACAGAATAAAATATCACTGTATTTTATAGCTTATTATTTTCTATATAATTAATGCATGCTAATGCCCACATATTGTCAGCATTCCATGCATCCAAATCCAACGAACATCAGTGAAGTTTCCACTATATACCGAAAACCTTGTATTGCTACTGGATTCTTTCTGTAGAATAGAATTAGAGAGAGAAGATGGGCGAGGTAATATTTTGTATAGGACCAACCTCTGCAAGAAAGGAAAGCTTTTGAGCTCAAGCCCGGTCTACACTTACCTGGTGATTCGCAGAATATTACACAGAGTAGCTTGTGTAACTCCCATCGACTGCTGTGTTTCCCTTCTGCACAGCATCTTCACTGCACTGTGCTGATGGGAACTGCATTCCCATCGACACAGAACCATGCCACTTGAGGGGGTGGTTTTACTGCATTGACTTCTGGAGCGGTCAGTGAAGACCCACTCAATCAATCCAGATAGGTTGATCTGACAGCCACAACTTTGCTGCCATCAGTGTAGATGTACCCTCACACAGAGCTGTTCTTCAGGTCTGGGAAATATACTCAACATGTCACAGATAATTACAAGGTGGAACAGATTGTTTAGCATAAGTAGTTAGCTCAAATTTCCAGGGATCATTCAATGTGAAATGACCTGTTAACAATAGTAGGGGACCCTTCAATAGGAGGGGAGAAAGGAAGGGACGGGAGGAGGGGAAAGGCAGTTGCGGGGGTTGTTACTGGGTTATAGGGTGTTTTAATAAGCCATAAATCCAGTCTCTCTATTCAGTCCATCAAAGTTATGAATTTAAACTCTGAGGATCATCTTGTGAAAGTGTTGTGCAGGTTTCCTTTCAGAATGAAGACTCATGGGTCAGATACAGAGTGGTCACTATGTGAAAAATATTCTCCTGCATGTGATAGGATGTTTTGTCTTTTATTATTTTCCTGTGTGAGTTCATTCGAGAGCATAGTGATTGTGGTTTCACCCACATAGTTGTTATTGGCGCATTTAGTGCACTGAATGAGGTACACCAAATTTTAGAATGGGCATGTATAGGATCCATGGATATTGAAAGGTGTGTCATGATTATTGTAGAAGTGGAGATACGTTTGCAGGTTTTGCATCTGTTGTTCTAGCATGGTCTGAGTTGGTGTGTCCTCGCCTGTGGAGAGCTTGCTTCTGATGATGAGCTTGAAGAGGATGGGGTATTGTTTGAAGGCCAGAATTGGGTGTGAAGGAAGGATTTTTTTCTGAATGGAGTCCCCATTCAGGTGGTATCAGCTACTCAGTTTCCTGGGTCACTTGGACTCCCCAGGGAGATTACTGATGAACCCTGGAAGCTGAGTAGCAAATACCATCTTCTCGGCCACCTGGAAACCTGCATGGTGCATAATAAATAAGCTCAGCTCAGGGGAGGAGCAGAGAGTGTGAGTGGTACAGGACTCTGGAAAAGGGGCTGTATAGAGGAGGCTATGTATCTATCCTCCCATCCACCCAGGGCCTTTTTAATTTCCAGGCATCTGGGAAATTGCCCCCTTGTTCCCGCCTGTTGGCAGGTCTGCCTGGAAAGCTTTACTGAAATTAGGAATCAGACATGAAAGGGAAAGAAAATGTTTTACTGTGAGATTCGAAGAGGAATTGGTGTCTCAGCATGAGGCAGAAGAGATTGATTGCGTGTTACAAAAGGCAATGTCCAGCTGCAAGAGTAAGTAGAGAGGAGAATGAGACTAGAGGGAAGGTACAGTGGGGTCAGAATGAGTGGTGTATACAGATGTGGAAAATGTTACCAGTTTGAACTATTGGGTGAGAAGCCACACACTCTGGTCTGGGACTCTCACGTTTATTAATTCCAACTTGTGTTTGAACCAAAAGCATACCTGAGACGTAGGTGGGTCATGATGGATGTTTCCTACAGTAGTCTGCCTATTCTTTACAAACACTCCATCATATTATATATTTATTAGTTTCTCTTCCACTATTAACTATTATGAAAATTATGTATCTTATGCAATACATACAATATGCATGCATAAACACAAATTGGCATAACTTTGTCTATACTTGTTATTTTCATGTTATTTCTCCTTTTTTTTATCACTGATATGTATATTTGACATGTATATTTGACCAAATCATTTTGAACCTTTTCTCTGCATAGGGGCTTTTGGTGACTTCCCCGCTTGTCTACTTGCCTTTTCCCTAATTACCTTTTGGCAGCACATTTTTGTGTCTGTTGTGTTTCAATTTAATCACATCCTGTGGTGAAAACATCCCTTTTGTCCTATTCAGCAGTTATAAACAAGTTTACTTAATAACAAGGTCACCACGGCAACATTTCACTCATGTCAAGGAAACTGCAAACTAGGCCAAAGACAGCCTTGCTGTCCAAACTTATGCGTCAGGTACCACCATTATAACAAGTTTCCGTAGAACCAGCTGGTTTAATTAGATTCAGAAGCAGATAGAAGGTAGTGAGAAAAGCTGGGGATTATATGTCCACCTTTCTTTGAAGCATAAAGCCATGTCCCACCATTCTGAAAGACATGCTTATTAAAACTCTTTTTGGAGAAATAGTTACTGCAGAGGGCAATAGCTGCTTTTCATTGTTCATTATCTTAGCATATTAATTTATTTCTTTTTAAATGTTGAAAGTAATTAGACTATATTATGGATTAATTGTTTGCCACTTGTTTTAGTTTATATTTAAATGAAATCATGTTTGCCTGTATAGCAAGTCATTGCCACACAAACTGTTAATTGATTTATAGTTCTAGTTTAAAAATGGCAAAACCATTATTAAGCTGCAAAAAATATCCGTTCTGGGATTGAGAGCTTGTATGATAAACTTTCTGACAAAAAGAGATTTAACAGCCACATTTATAGAAACCAGTGAAAAATTAGGGTGTTTTGAAAGGAAAGGCTGACATTATTTGAATCACAGTCTCCTGACAGGGTCCCATGAGAATGATGAGTGATTGCACTGATATAATATATTTTATATTTTATTAAGTACTAGAAGTTTGTCTGCAGTCCATACCGTGTAAGTTATGTTCAGCCTCTGTTAAGAAGTTGGAGTGAGTGAATTGGGAACAGGGAGAAGGCATGGCAGAATGCATCTGTACTATGCCTCGTCCTCCACCAGCATGAATTAGAAGTAAATTTGTGCAGTTGTGCCAGGGCTGGACTTTTTGGGATTAGGAAGCCACCACCCAACCCTGATGGCCTCCCTCTCACTGTGTCTGAGCATAGTTTGGTCACAGTCAAGAAAATGACCCATTGTTCAGCAACCCATATGAGAAGGTGGACATGATGATGGCCACTAACTATTCATCCCTTTTTAAGCCATTAACCTTCCACAATTTCAGAGAGACCCCTGTTATTTCCTATTCTAATTACAGGGGAACAGTGAGATACCTCAGATACCACCAAATAGTAACTTTAGCTAAATATAGATTTTTAATGACAGACTCTGTATTTTGAATACCTGACCGTATCAAATGCAGCTATGTACTATGGGAGAGAATCAGATAGATTATGTATGAAAATGAGGTGGTATCTCTCATTCATTGGGAGCATTTCTGAAAGTGAATACTTGAACATCTAGGTAAGCAAAGTATTCTTTTTGTCAAGCCATCTCTAGCCTCAAAGTTGAACAGGCAATTGATATTAATGTCATTCACAGCAAGCATATACAGACAAACCCTATTAAATTGGGTTTCTACCCAGTTTATTAGAAACATGAAAAATACAAAACACATCAGATAAATCCAGCACTTTTAAATGTAATAGCAGGACATTTATATATAAGTATAACTCATGATAACAAGCAGTAACCTTGAGTGCTCTGTAAACATAGCAGATTCCACAAATTCAGAATGATATATGAAAAGCCTACTTCTGTTTGTTTTCTCTCACATTTCCAGCTTTCAATTTAGTTGTGCAGACAGAGAGCATAGATAACTACTGATGAGATTTGATTGCTACTCTATATTACTGATATAGCTACATGTGATGCATTGTAAGAGGTATTCCTATACAGATTTTTACAGAGACAATTTTCCAAATGTCCCACCTGTTAAATGAGACATTGCTTAATTTATATTACTTGTGTTTATCTCTTCAAAGTATACATCCTGAGAAAATGCTTAGATTTACAATACCTATTACACTGCAATGTAAAAATCAGAGTTGATAGTGGAATATTTCACCTGAGCCATGTAGAGAATAGATGGATCACATCATGCATATATGTGCATAAGAACTCATATTATACTGTGCTTTCCAATGATTTTAAATGAAGAATTTTAAGACTTAATTTCCCACTTCCTTCCTCCACATCAGATAAAACTATGGCCTTTAATTTGGAATAAACTAAGGACCAAATGCCAGCACAGGAAGGTGCAGTGGCTTAAGATTCCCTTCTTTTCTTCAGGAATTGCAGGGACCTTTTTGGCATGGATTGTCTTCAAGCTTCCAGAAACATGTGACTTTGTTGCAATGACACATTGCAGAGATGCAGAATTTCCAGGTTGAAAAATGCCTTAAGCATGGCTCTTCAGACCCCAGAGTGCAATGAGCTGGGGGCTGCTACAGAGGTAGTTCATAGCTGGTGTGGAGCTTTCCTGCTCTAGTACAAGGGGACCGAATGGCAACAGTGAATCAGGCCCATGTTGCTTGATCTTGCTCCCATTGATATCAATGGGACTTTTGTCCTTCCCTTTAGTGGGGAAAAGATCATGTTTTGTTATTTGGTAATTAGAAACCTTAAAGACTGGGGGTAATATGAAAATATACTATCACATCAAATGTTGTCTTTCATATATTTTTCCTACTTGCCCTTGCTTTTTAATAGTGTTGTCTCACTCCACAACAGCCTGACATCTCATATAATCATGTAAGCGTAACTCCTAAAGCCTCTTAAACATGCCCAGTTCTGAAGAACCTATATAAGGAATCCTTCACACACAGAGTAAGGAAGTAGACATAAAGGGAGGGTGTCCATGTGGTTCACACATGGTATAAAACCCAAATCTTACGCTAGAGGCAGGTACTAGAGTTTTTTCACTATTCATTCATCTTACATCATTCCACATACTGTTTGGGTTAGAAAATTATATATATAAATACTCAGAAATTTACATTTTAAATCTTACTCTGTATACATGTGAAAACAGCTTTCTGTGACTGTAACTGAAGCTGTAGATGCAGATAACAGAAAGCAGGAAGGGGAAGGAAGAGACAAGGGAAAACAAAGTATCATAGAATCATAGAAGATTAGGGTTGGAAGGGATCTCAGGAGGTCATCTAGTCCAACCCCTCCTCAAAGCAGGACAAAACCAAACTAAATCATCCCATCCAGGGATTTGTCAATTCAGGCCTTAAAAACTTCTATGGATGGAGATTCCACCACTTCCAGTAACCCCTAAGTAACCCCTTCCAGTGTTTCACAACCCTCATAGTGAAAAAGGTTTTCATTATATTCAACCTACTGCAACTTGAGACCATTGATCGTAGTTCTGTCATCTACCACCAATGAGAACTGCCAAGCTACATCCTTCCTGCCCCCCCATCTTCAGGTAGTTAAAGGATGCTATCAAATCCCCCCTCATTCTTCTCTTCTGAAGTCTAAACAAACGTAGTTCCTTTAGCCTCTCCTCCTAAGTCATGTGTTCAGCCCCCTACTCATTTTTGTTGTCCTCTGCTAGACTCTTTCCAATTTGTCCACATCCTTTCTGTAGTGTGTGTGTGTGTGGGAGAAAACTGGATACAGTACTCCAAATGAGGCCTCACCAGTGCTGAATAGAGGCAAAAAATCACTTCCCTTGATCTGCTGGCAATGCTTCTACTAATGCAGCCCAATATGCTGTTATCCTTCTTGTCAATAAGAGCAGACTTCTTGTCATTTGTAACCTACAGGTCCTTTTCTGCAGAACTGCTGTCTAGCCAGTTGGTCCCCAGTCTGTAGCAGTGCATGGGATTCATCCATCCTAAGTGAAGGACTCTGCACTTGTCCTTGTTGAACCTCATCAGGTTCTTTTGGTCTGATCTTCTAATTTGTCTAGGTCACTCTGTATCCTATCCTTTCCCTCCAGTGTATCTACCACTCCACACAGCTTAGTATCATCTGCAAAATTTTGGAGGGTGCAATCCACCCCATCCTCAAGATCATTAATGAAGTTATTGAACAAAACCAACCCCTGGACCAACCTCTGGGACACATCACTTTTTACCAGCTGCCGAATAGACATAGCACCATTGATCACTATCTATTGAGCCTGATGATCTAGCCAGATATCTATCCAATTTATAGACCCTCCATCCAACCCCATAGTGTATGACTGTGGCACCCACCCTTTTATACAGAACATTTCTCCTTCCCAGCCTAGCATAAAAGAAGCCAAACCATGACTTTCTTCATCTTGGTTAAAAAATACTTAGCAAGCAACAGACAGCATATGCTTGGTTCAGGCAAGAGAAAAAATTATTAATTTACAAAATCTCTTATAAGTATTTCATAATCTTTCATGTTTTCAGTTCCTCTTTGCCTCCTGACCTAAGCTGGGCATGCACATATTACTTTTTCCCTCAAGTCCACATTCTCAAAGTTCAACTTGCTATTTGTTATAACTCTCATCTAACAAGCTCCTAGTGAAACTCTTCCTCAGACATTTCATTATAAGGTGTCACAAGCTTCTTCATCAAACATATTGGTAACTTATACACTACCACCACTAGGACACTAACATAGACTTCTCAGTAATGCCAGCAAAACAGAATTAACGTGAAGTTTCTAAGGCTGGGTTTACACTGACATCGATTGCTCTGGATCGACTGAGTAGTCTGTGTAGACCCACTCAGTCGATCCAATAATCAACGTAGGAAAACCACCCTGGTAAGTGGCTCAGTGCAGTATGGATGGCACGCGTAGCAGACACAGCAAAGTCGACAGGAGATACGCAAGTGATTTACGTCACTTGCGTATCTCCCATTGACTGCCACCGAATCCGGAAGGTTAGTGCATACAGGGCCTAAGACAAAGTTATTTTGAACATACTATGAGTTAGCATAAGGCACTTTTTTTTTCCCAGCTGTAAAATTCAAGTAAAGTTTCAAAACAACATATCTTTAAAAGTTCTTGAGGCAGTTCCTCAATTAGTGTAAATTAACATAGCTCCTGGCTCCTTGGCTATTTTTTTAAATTTCTTACTGAATTTCCCAGAGAAAGCTAATACTGGGATGAGATGAGCATGCAAAATCTTAAGAATTTATCTTCTTTTGGGTCATGAGTGTGTGTGTGTGTCTGTGATCTATGTTAGCTCCCAAGAAATGAAAAAGTTTAACAAAAGTTTATTTTTACTGGACCAGTTTAAGATCTCTAATTATTTTTCAGCAGAGATTTGCAATAATTTCTACAAAAGCAGATGAAAATATATTTGTCAAACAGCATCTTTAATTAATGTCTTAAATGAGGAAGATTGGCAGATATTTGCTGTAGATTAATTTTACATTTGGGAAAGTTGAATTAATGATATTTGTTATACAGCTCTTGAGTCTGCTGCATTTGTCTTTGGGGAAAAACAATGAGGCATGTAAGTGTTTTTAATGTAAGCCATGTAGTATCATTGTATTTTTTATCAATCCTGTGTCAACCCAAGTTACCAGACAATAATAAAGATAAATCAGCATCTGACAGAGCTTTGTAGATACCATTCTAAATGACTGAGTAGGACTAAAATTTGTCATACTGTCTAATGCTTAACAATGAAAGTAATTCAAGGACAGTTACATTTTGTACAGGCTCTTCATCATTTCAATAGCTTAAAGCCACAAGGAGAGTTTTTAATTGTTTATGTGATGTATCACTTGATTGTCTCCTTCTCTCTGCACCAAGGAAGAACAGAGTAAATTAATAATAAGCTTAGGCACAGCTGCAAACTAGCTGCTACAGGAGAAGATTGATTTGTATCTAAGGTGGTGAAGCCTGGACTCCAGATAAATAAGGAAGGAAAATAAATTTTCTTCAGTATCTCAAATCAGAATCTAAAGTTATGTATTCCAAATTTCTGTTGATACAATAGACTTTGATATATGGTACTTGGCTGGGAGTACAATTGAGTGGGGTAACATTGAAAGTAAAAGAGCGGATAGAGGTTGAATGACTTTCCGAAGTATGTTCTTTAGCTCTGTCACACATTTCTATGGAGCAGCAGGAACTGAGTTTCAACACAAAAGTAATAATGAAAAGTAATGCAGGCAGAAATAGCTTGCCTCCAGCTAGACTAATGGCAAGGTCAGATTACATCAATTAAACCAGAAAACTTCCAATATAAAGTTGACTTCACACATTACAAGCTTTCCCCCACCTCAAAACAAATGTCTAGTTTTACATGCATAAGGCAATTTCACTGTAACTTCATATGCCTGGCAACATAATAAGGCGGGGAGGAGTCTGCTAAAGAAGTAAACAAGAACATTAGACAGTATGAACTTACTTCTTTCTTTTAATATAAAACAAATAAAATATTGAGGTAAAATGACCTTTTAAATATTCAGATACACTTGTGAAATTATAGTCAGGACTTTCTCATCTGAAAAATTTTACTCTATATAACATTGCTTGCTTGCTTTTATATTTTGTTAAGGATTTTCGGGAAAAAAAGGTTTAAAAGCAGTGTAAAATAATTAAAAATGCATAAAAACAGCAAACTGCATGACATTTTCTCTTTTGAAGTGTGATTACCTTACAGTTATCTGAGAGAAAGCTTTTTCTTGCTAGTCATCTTTTTTTTTTGTCCTAAGGCTGATAAAGATGGAGAATTTGGGATTATTCCAAGCCTCTATTCAGGACTGAGGTGCCATTCTCTTTGGCACTCTGGAGAAAGAGCTAGCCTCAAAACGGAAAAAGAAATGAAAAATGTTTAAAGATAAATTAAGGAATGGCCAGATGTTCCTTGTGCTATTTTGTGATGACAACCTAGTACTGGTGATAAAGAAGACAATGTAAAGGAAAAAAGAAAGATAAATAGAAGTGAAGGAAGAACTTTAGGTCTTATATATCTTGTATTATAAGATTTTTAGGTCTTATATTAGGGTATACCTTATATACCTTAATCATGCCAGAATACATGAAATACAAAAAAACCATTTAAATTAAGGATAATTCAACACTGAGTCTCAAAAGAAAATTCATACCTATGAGTAGAGCAACAGGAATATGCCAAACATTTTTCTGCAAATATTATTTTGAATTTACATCCCTTCTGTGAATATTCTGGCAAATGTGTTTAATGGCAAGAAACATTTCCAAAAAGTGAATTTTAAGCAAATATCACAAAATCATTTCAGAAAGTATGTTTGAACTTATAAAGGTAATTATTGACACCAGAAACTTGGTTCTAAGGACTCTGTGTGTTCAATCAGAGATAGATCATCACCTGACAACTTTCCCTGAGTAGGGAATGGCATATAGTTGCAGTGTTCCAAGACCAGACCAGGAAGCAGACTGATTCAGAAAGTCATAATTTCACACCAGTTTCCTCCTGTGCTCCAAATTGTACCAGTCCTATACCCAGCACAGAGTACATCCCTTGGTGCAATTAAATTGGTTGGTGCACTGACTGGATGGAGCCAGGGTTCCACTCAGTCTCCACCCTGCCCCACCCTTTTCTGCCCTCCGGTGTGTGTGGAGAAACTAGTGGCTTTATGGAGCCTGCTCCCACTCCCTCATTTTAACCCATGGGATGTGTAGTTTAATACAGATTGTGACAGGGCATATTATCCTTTTTTAGTCACTATTGTGGCAGCATCGGACTAGTGGTGACTAGCCCTTAGAGGACTGAAAATTACCATGACCTAATAGGCCAGCCAAAATATCACATCTTAACAACAAACTGCTGAGAGACAACCCCCAGGCTAAGAACTATTTCCAGAACTTTTTCTATGAATAATTGTGAATTGAATACACTTGGGTAAATTATGATCTCTTTATGGACAAGTTTTAAACAGACAGAGGTGAAATTTACCAGGGATGAATAATTAATCGGCCATTTTATTTACTAACATGAAATAAAATGTTGATGAAACAACTTATTTTGACATGTAGAAAACAAATGTTGATATACACACAAGATTTATGAGCGCCAATAAGCACAAGACAGGAAACTGCAGAGGATCACCATCTAGTCCTACAACCTGCTTCTAGCATGCCCTGTACTTGATGCTTCCAAGTGTTAAGCAAGTCCTGGACCACTTAAGTGAAAATGGGAGATTTTTCCATGGAATGCAAGGCGGCCAGGATTTCACCTCAAGTGTTTTGAATACTGTATGCTCATATTTCTAATTATAGCTCTTAATACAGGAGGGGTGCAGATTTTCAAAAGTGCTCAGCACCAGCAGCTCTAGGTGCCTAAATGTGAGCTGTAGGGTATTGAGTCTTCTGAAAAATATTGCCCAAAATATTTACATAAAGGATGTCAGGGATATGTTTAGATCTAGGATGGGCGACATAGGAGAGCTGCAACTGGTACATGTCCCCACTGTAGTGACTTCTGTGGGAATGTGGGGACTGGGCTCAGATCAATTAGTTAACCTTTTGTGAAGAACACTGGCACCTCTGAGAAGTTTTGGAGAATAGTTAGATTGCTAAACTTGGGCAAGCACTGAGTCGAGGGAAAGAGACACTGTGTACTTCTTTGTGCTTGGACTTGGTTTTATGACTTAAGCTTATATTCTCACAGTTAATGGCTCAAACTCTGTTGTGACAATTATGTTGTAGTCTATAACTGAAGAGTGAGCCAATATGTTTAAGAATGAAATGAGATAAATTTGCAACATGTACAGAGAATAAAACACATGCATATATAACTCTATCCATGTTGTTTATTTACAGAGAGTGGGAATCCCTATCTTTCCTCAGAAATCTACAAGGTTTACTTAAAAGGCTTAACCACCATGCTGACTAACTACTAATACTTTTTTATATGTATCAGTGGAAAGCGGAGAGCTCCTTCAATTCTCTTTGCATCAGTTTGTAGGTTTAATAATAACAAAGACTGGGGATCTGGAATGAGCTGAGCTATATATATGAGAAAATTAAGGAGATCTCAAGGGCTTTTCTGATTTTCAAAATAGCATTCATAGGATATTAGTTATGAGACATCCAGGCAATTAAGCTATTCCAACACAGTGGAATCTCCATCTATGTCAATAAGAGCAGAATTTGGCTCCTTATACATCTTGTATGTTTAGTACTTTCTTTGATAGTTTCAGTTTAGCAAGAGAAACCCTAGAAATAAGGTTTTCCTCTTCTGAACATTGTGATTATATATTGGGGACAAGAATTGAAAGTTTAAAAAAATAGGGAAAACCTATGTCTTATATAATTTTAACATTTTTTGTGGCATATAATTGTGATAACACCTTTACAGTTTGAAACAGGACTAGTTTATACTTTGACAGGCAAAAGGAGATTAAGGGTACCTTGAACGTTTGGAACAGAAAAGATAAGTAATGATGAATTACCAGTGATAACAGGTAAAGAACAATTTTCTTCCGTCTCTCAAGTCTTTATTTTTATTGTATATATTGTATTACTGAATCTTCTGTAACATGTTAAGGCTATATCAGTTCTCTTTATGACATATTAAATGAATTCAGAGTAGAATAAATTTCCAGCTTTCAATCAGTCTCCTTATTGTCCTTGACACATAGTGGACAGGCATTGATTTCATGATAGCCAATCCAACAGTCAGAAGGGAACCTGAACTGGGCAATCTAATTTAAATAGAAATTAGAATTCCTGTGGAGAGATTCACAAAACACAAATTATTTTTCTTTCTTTTTTTTTTTTAAAAAGCAAAGCCCTCAGATGTGCCAAGAGATGTGCCTTTGAAATATTGATCAAACTTCATTAGAAACATTCTTAAAATGAAGCAAAATGATACAAAAAACTTATTTGTATTTCTGGGGTAAAGAGGAACAAAGCTTCTGCCTTCTGCACTACTCTTTCCTTTTCCTAAGTCCCTATTTCTGGAGAGGATATCTTTATGGTATCATTTATATGTCTGAGTTACAAACATAACTTTTCTAGTAAATAGTATGGGAAGTAAATAACAGAGCTTTCCTAAAGACACAAGGTAAGACATTTCTATATTTTTTGTGCAGTGTTCTACACTAGAAATAGGATTTCTCCTATCGTACTAAACATGCCTTATTTTAGTGTTACAACTCACTTTTCAGTGTTTACGTTTTGTTATTCTTACTCCAATCTTACAATTTTATTTATATGGTTTATAGAAGGCTTATCCAAAATGGTTTATCCAAAAGACTCCATATACATGATGTCCTACCAACTTACATTCTGACGACTAGATAGATTCTGCTATTCTTAGAGTAGGTCTTTACTCTGTGAGTTCTCATTAAAATCAATTTGACCAGTCACAAAGTAAGATACTATCCAGTATGAATGGGGTGGCAGAAATGGGTCCTAAATAAATAAGCGAAGTATATTATTTACATATTTACTTTTTTCAAAATTCTTGCACCAGGCCAAATCCTGTCGTCCTCACTCAGAGTCCTGTGTAGAAAAAACATAAAGTGGAAATCTAAGTTCAAATACCTGATGGATTGATGTATCTGAAATGTTTTTTCCTTTAAGGGAGAGAAGTTTCTAACCTTGTGCAAGATGTTCCATATTTCTCAAAGAGCCCCTAAATCAGTTGGGAATATGGAGGCAATCTTTGCAGATGTAGGAGCTTTCAGGCATGAGGGCTGCTCCACCCTGCTGTTTTTGGAATCGTCTGTCTTCTAGCCACACATCTCCTTCAGGAGCCATGCTGCATTAAATGACACCCTTCTGGTCTCCTGACTGGGGAGTGGAAACCATTGAGTAAATATCTAAGAGTTTATGCTACTTTTTGTACTTTTGCTTAGCAGCCTGCAAATTTTTGAGTAGAATAAATGTAGCAAGAATAGGGATTTAATAAATACTGCAAGATTTTGTCCTTCCTTATTTCTTAATGATTATTGGTTAGATATACTGATATTCTATTATCCTCTATGCAATATCCCTCAATTTGTTTTTCATGTTAGGACTGTGGTCTGCATTTTTTAGTTCAAGTGAAATCATGCTATTTCTCCAATACTACCTAGGTTCAGCCATAGCTCCTCTCACAACTTTAGAATTTAATTCATACCTAATGAATTTCCCAATATTATTGCTCTCCTTTTAGATTTTTTCCCTTAGTCTTATTTCACCAAGCTGGATCAGTCCTGTGCATCCCCAGTGATTTATTGGCTTGGAGTTGCCCCAGCTTACTTATCACTTCTGCCTTACTGACCCTGAAGTAATCCAAGATAGCAAGTACATGGCCAATAATAGATGGCATCAGTTAGTGTCTTTTCTGTTGTGCACTTAGTAAGCATTCTTTTTATACTCTAGTTCCTTGACTGACCTCTTCCAGTTTTTGTTTTAGCCTAAAGTATTCTAATATTATTCTCCATATTACTCTTCCTGATTTATTAAACCCTTTAGATATGTTATTTTTATTTTATTTGTGATTTGCATGTCTGCATGAGTTTATAAATACAGAGTGAGAACATAGAAGGGTGTTGTATTGTATAAAGGTTGATATGAATTTGGATTGCATTACTCATAAGTGGTGAAATTATGAGAGTTTTCCAGGTCACCCAACAGAATGTCATTAAAAATCTTCTTCCACGCTACATCATCATATTCTGAACATGCTACTCATTTTTACAGAAAAAATATGTTTTACTTTTTTAATGTCTTTTGTTGAATTCTTCTAAATGTAAATAGCTTAGTTACCATGAGTTCAATTGTGGAGATCTCAGAGCGACTCATAAACTCTGAATATAATTTAAAATAGCTTTATTGTACATAAAATGTGATGGTTTTAAGGTACTATCTCTTTTGGCATTGCAAGGTGGGAAGCAAGTGCTATGTATTCCATCAAAAAGTTAGGAATCCCTGATTCCTATAGTATTGTATAAGGCTCCTGTGTCTAACTCTGCAACCATGAAGATGTCAGATCTTAAATGTGTCATTTAAGTACTATATATTTCCCATCCTAGGACTCATCCTGTTTTATTGTGGTGGAGGAAAGAATTCCACAACTGACGGATAACATCTCCTGCAGATTGCTTAAAATAAATCCTACAAGCTGGGAATGTTATCCCCACTTCCAAGTGTTGATGTAGCCAAAAACGAGCCTTGTGAAGCACTTTAAAATTTTAAAATGTTTGAGCAAATCCACAGGAAAAGGGTGAGTGGGCAGAATACAGATGTGAAGGTCAAAGATATATGATACATTTGAAATGGATATTTTATTTAATAGTTTATATTTTCCTTATGATCTAGCATGTGTATGTATATGGTTCAAAACTTCCAAAGCTGGAGGCTTCAGGTTAGGCTTCTAAAAACCCATATTTAGGTTTCCAAATCCATATTTCTGAATAAAACATTAAATTTAGGATCCTAACCTCAGGCATCCAGTTTTGAAAATTGGTCCGTAAATATTATGTAGGCTCTGATAGCGGTTTGATAATTAGGGATGAATTGACATTTGCACATAGAAGCTGACTGACATTTTTCTCTTTCACATATTAATTATTGAATTTTGTGTCCAAATTTGTCACAGTAATACTGCTGAGGAAAACTGAATTTTCCATGTAATTTTTAAAAGATATGTCCTAACTTTTGCATAGGAAGCATTTGAAAGAAGTCCCTCATTAAATTCTTAATCTTTCTACCCATGCACACATTTCTTTTGGTTCCACTCTCTAGCTAAGCAACCACAGCAACCACAGCAAACTGCGCACACATTCCAATAACATCTCAGACAGAGGTTACTTTCAAAACTTTAGAACTGAACACAGAAATGGTTCTTTTTCTAATTCAGCATAATATAACTGAACTACAAGAAAAGCCAACAGGACCATTGGGAAACATCAGCTACTTCCCTGACACCATAGGAAGCAGCTGTCTCTTCGACAAAGAGCTGCTGGAATCTAACAATTTAGAAGGAGATTTTCAAAAGCACAAAGAGCAGTTACGTGCTCAACTCCCATTGAAAGTGAACAGAAGTTGGCCACAACTCCATCCAGCCCATTTGAAAATCCTATCCTTAGGATTTGATTCTGCCTTTCCTCCTGCCATCCTGATCTGGTTCCTATCAGTAAGAGAGGAGCGGAGTTGAAGCTGCTCTGCTACAGGCAAGGATGGTTCACCTGAGGGGAGTTCCCATCTGGTGGATCGGAGTATGTGTATTACACTGGAACTCCTGCCATAACTTTCCCAGTAATTTGTAATGATTTTGTATTTCTTTCAATGGAGTTGAGTTATTCTGAATTGGTGTTGAGAAATCTTGTGTTCAGTACTCGTCAATAGATGTGGTATCACGGCATTTTCCTGTGCTACTTCTACTTACTGGACCTCTGCAATATCAGTGCCCTTCTGCAGGCACAGTAAACCTGCAGCTGTTGAATTGTCAGAAGTGTACTAACACATTTTACAGAACATAGAGAAATCCAGGTCCTTGCCCTGAGAATATCCTGTCTAAGACCCTTTTCCTGCAATCAAAGATATACAGATGAACCCCTGTGCCTCCAGGTAATCCTACTGAAATCAATGAGTCTGATCACATGCAGAATAAAAATGCCATTATAGGGCTCATAAATATTTACATGTGTGCTTAACTTTGCTCATATCAGTAGACCCATTGCTGTCCATGGGATGTAGGTTTGCTGGGAAGCATTCAGCTCACAGAAGTCAAGATATAAATTGCCTTTGTGATGTAGAGGGAATGAAAGCTATATGAATTTGCATGCATTGCATTGAAAAGGGACACTAAAAGCCTCCCCACTAGTCCATAACCAGAAAACAAATAAATACAGTGAAATGCTTCAGTGTAAAAATGTTACTTCATTTAAACTTTTCACATTAGTGATTTTCCCCAAGATGTTCCAGCCCTATTACTTTAAATAAATTGGGATTCCTAGAATTCCCAGTGGTTATTATGCAGATTGGTCCCATAATAACTTTCATGAACCTTACTGTCTCTGTAGATATTTTGCTCCTGTGCTCAGCCCAGATGTCACTCATCAGTGGAAACAGTCTCTCAGAGGCACAGCAGTGCCTGAGAATGCCAGCACAAAACTGAGTGAGAAGTCTCAAATTTTAAGAGAGGATGTTATTTGTTAAAAATTATTGAAATTCTTTACCATCTGTCATAGACTGATGTCTTTCTCTTTCAAGGCTCTCAGGGGCAGTAACATAATATGCAGTTAGACAGAAGGGTATTTGTCAAGTATCAATTAATTGACAATTCACATTATCCAAATCCTGTTACATCATGAACATCTATACTTCATTTCAAGCCTCATCCTTCAAAGTGATGCACTCACTTGGGGTACATCTACTTTGCAAACATACAACTTCAGCAACGAGTCTCACAGCTTGTGTCAACTGACTTGGGCTTGCACCAATGGGCTAAGAATAGCGGTGTAAATGTTCCTGCTTGGGATGGACCTGGTCATCTGAGATCCATAACCTTCACGGGGTTTCACAGCCCAGGGTCCAGCCCAAGTAGGAATGTCTACATTGATATATTTCACTCTGTAGCACAAGGCCCAGTCATTTGGCCCTCCCTTTGAGATTCACTGCCGTGAGTGTTTTTTTCAGTGTAGACATACCCTTAGCCACCATGGGCTACACTAGGTTTTGAAGATGACCAGAACTTCATATGAAGAGATGAGCATCTTGTAGGATTGAGCCTTCTTTCTGTAAGAGGGATATAGGCCCCGTACTGATACTTAATTGATATTTTTGGGTGCCATCTCACAATACCAAGAAAAAGGGGATGGGCCAAAGAGAAGTCAAGATCCTGAGACAGACACTCCCCAGGGCCAATGGAGAGAGACCAGCATTCGAAGTCAGCTGGAGTGACAGGGCAGACAGGCCAGTGAGGAAGTCAATAGCCCCAGGACCATCCTTAATGAGAGCTGGGCTGCCAGGGACATAGTAGAGCAGAACCAAGGAGAGTGCAGCCACCAGAGCTAAGCTGGGGAGAGAGCAGCAGACCAAAACCAGAGGAACCAGAGAAGCACCTCAGAGGTGGAGAATCAGAGCAGCAATGACCAGCCACGCCAGCCAGGATCAATCTACAGTTGAAACATGTGGGGCCAGGGTTAGGATAGTGGAAGTCTGGCTGTACCAAAGTAATACTGGAGCCAAGCATTGTGAGCAGTAGGCAAGAGCAAGGTGGGAACCCTGGCAGAGAGGGCCCATCATGGGTCTGGATTAAGGTTATGAGATGCCTAAGGCTAATGAGAGGGAAGGGCCTAATTATGAATTACATATTGCAAAAAATTTTATGAAATCATCAAACATATATTTACATATCTATTTACATATTATTATATAAAATTAACAAGTTTATGCTACACTCACTACACTCAATTCTTCAAACAAACAATGTTTTTCCCTAGCTTTAGCTGTGAGAAAGTCATGAATGATGACATCATAATTCAGAGCCTGACGATTTCATTTTCAGTGCTCAAGAGGTACTAGCACTGAGAATGTGTAATGCAGTTTAAACATTTGAGAAACATTCTATCACATTAGATTCAGTGATAACTAGGTAAATCCAAATAGATTTGCTTTCATCCTCTTTTCTTTCTATATCTGAAAATAATGTGAATTCAACAAATTGAAGACATTCTTTAGTAAAATCTACTGGGAGATTATCTGGGTACTTCTGACACAGATGTCTGATACCTTCACTGACTTCGGAAATTGAAACTTTAGGCGAAAAACTTGTCAGTACACTTAAGGTTTAGACAATGTTTTATAAGCCTCAATCTGATGTTCTAATGAACTCTTCAGTTTACTGATGATTGTGATGAAGGTATTAACTCTGAAGGCCTCCTTGTCACTGGGTAGTTGCATCATCACATGTCTTCTGTCATTTTCAGCATTTGGCTGACTTATGCGCATGGTTAACAGTCCCTGCAGCCCCCTGAATTCCATGCTCATCAAAACTACCCCACATTTGTTGAAGAAAAGTTCCAGGACTCCTCATGAGGTTTACAGCAGTGGAAAGGACAATTTGAGCACTTTGCAAGCTTAGAATGCACCTGCTGAATGACTGAAGTATATCATTCCAGATCTCACACAAAATATCAGTTTCCAAAACGTGCATTGCATCATTTAAGATCTTCACATCTTTTCTTGTTGATGATTTTTGAGATTCATCATCCTTGATTCTCTCTAGTACTTCAAGGGTGTTGGGGTATCCCACAACAACTGCATTCACAGCTTCAACGTTGGCACTCCACCACATCCCTGAGAGTGATTTGGGCACTGGGCATCCCTTTGGTAGTGAATCCCTAAAAATCATCCAATGACTGGTTGATGCATTATGTGTCTGAGGACATTCTTCCAATAAGCACAAGCTTCCAAAAGCTGATTTTCCATTTGGATATCAATTCTGACATTAACTTTCTTTTGGGCATGACTCGTAATGTATGCAGTATTATTCCAACCACTGAAGCATTTGCAGAACATTCCCCACTTTTTGATATTGGAAAACAGATGGCAATAAAAACAGTGCACTTTCTTCTTAGAAAGAGAATAGATGAAGCATTCTTGCTTGCCTATCTGTTTGTTAGGCTTCACATATTCAAACACTGATTTGGTCCAATAACTATTCTGATTGGTGTAATCTCACTTTGTCAATGAAAAGTCAGCATCCAGGTTATAGCATTTCTCTGTGCTGTTCTCACTCCAATATGCAATGAGATCTTGAAAAATCATGTCCCATTCACCTGGATTGTTGGAGAAGGATATTTTTTTATGACTATCACTGGGAAAGCCTTCAGACGAGTGGCGTGAGACTGCAGCTAGAGAAGTCACAGAAGGGTACTCCTTTTCATCAGATGCAGCAGGTTCACTTGGGCTGATATTTGCCTGGACTTCCTCACCAGAAGACTTAGTAGGAGGAAAAAACATTAGGAGGAAAGAATACCTTTCCAGACTACATTTTGTCTACACTACTTTTCTTTGGTCTCCTTTAATTTCTGCCATCCTCCTTTGTTCAATGTGTTTTCTATTATCCAGTGTAGGCCTACTGTGTACAAAGTTCAATATTGCTTGAACCCACAAACACTCACTTAGGCCACAAAGATAAAATCAAAACCACAATAAATTCAATTCACATTCTTGATGGATTAATTTGTACTAAACAATATCTAAAGAGACAAAAGATTTCCAATGGCCCTGCTACCATCACTCAGTTGATACTTTAATATGGAATGGAGAGGCTAAAGTAGGGCCTAAAATAGGGCCTAAAAATAGGAGGGCCTAAGGCTACAGCCTTATCAGCCTAATCCGGCCCTGCCCATCAGAGGGAGACATCACCTACCAAGAACACCTTGAAGGCTCGACTTGGGTGGAAAGACACGAATCAGACAGAAGGGCCAATTCTGAGAACAAGGGTCTCACCACATAGAGCCTAAAGACATGTAGCCACCACCAGAGCAGGTAATTTACCCGCAGTATCATCACAGAGCAACCAGTTCCTGGATAGGAGGCCCGGGAGATGTAAGGATTAGATTGTGAATTTTCTTGTGTTCCAGGGACTATAGTTTACAGTAGTAACCCATCATATGGGATTCCTGGGTCCTTTAACCTTTTCAGTTTTTCCTTTATTCATTTACAGTTGCTGTTTAAAAATGCTGCTTAAAAGTATGTGATTTAAATTTAATGTAGTAATCATTGGGACAGGAAAGTGGCTGCTGAGGAGACAACACCTTGAGGAAGAAAAACCCTAGCCCCTTCCCTGAATGACCGAGGACAAGATTTTTGGGTTAAGGCCCCTGGGGATCTTGGGCCCAGCCTTGTTGAGGTTACAAGGTACCAGCCAGTGTGAGAGAGGAATAGGAGTCCTTGAGGTCAGTCAGGCATCAGGTAAATGGTGACTCAGATCCTTTCACCTTCTGATTTCACTGGAGCAGAAGCCAGAAAAATACCTCAGGTACACTTCCTTAAAGTGTCAGACATCCCAAGAATTAACAGGTCTTGGGGCTAATGCTGGTTAAAATATTCTATTCACTAGGAACAATTCCTTGCTGGAGTTCGGCCCCTTTCTCCATTTACAAATGGTTTGTGGACTGCTCATGATTTTTACAAATCTATTTATTATCCAGAAGTGTTTGATGAGATCTTTTACTGAAGATATCTGGGCCTTTGGAGTTTTACATATTAATCTATAAGCAGTAGGAGAAACTAAAGTTAGTGGGGAGTACTTTAGGGGAAGATTTAGCAGGCCTATGCATTCTTAGTATTTATCTGTGTATAGTTTCTTATACTCTGTCTTTGTCTCTCACTCACTGACATATTGTTTATCCCCACAACACTCCAGTAAACTAGGGAAGTCTGTTATCCCTATTTTAAAGACAGGGAACTGAAGCGCAGAGAGACAAAGGGGTCAATCTGATAAATGCTCAGCATTCTGGACCCAGTTCAGACACCTCAGTCAATGAGACTAGAGAAATGTGCTTCAAGTTAAGCATGTGCTTCATGACTGTGCTGGATCTGAGGTCAAATGCTCCATGGCATTGAGCTCCAAGTTACTTGTCTGAGGTAAAAACGGGATGTCTGGGCAGAATTGGAAACTGAACCCAAGATTCCTATAACAACTCTCAAGAATGCCACTCTTTCTGATGCCACTTTGTTCCTGTGCAGAGCCCAGTTGCTACTCATCAGTGAAGACATTTTCTCTGAGGCACCAATGTTCTCCTGCATGCCCAAATGTGTGCTTTCATATGCAATATCCCTACTGACATGAGTAAAAGCTCTTCCCAAAACATTTTTGCACACAAAGCCTGGACATGTGCATGTTCACAGTAAAGCTTGCAAATACATTTATTCCTATTTGCAAGATATCACATTTCATTGAAATTGATATTGCTATTTGCATTGATATCACATTTCAAGAATTCATATGCCTAAAGAGCACCCTCCATTTAGAAAAGGCATAATTTATATAATTCTCAAATTAGAAGACTTTCAAATGTATTCCTGTTAGTGTAGTATTCTTTTCTTACAAGAGAAGCCTAAGTTTCTCAAAGACTCTTAGTTTTTGATGGTGATGATGGAGGGCAGGGGGAGGGGGTGGAAAAAGAGGGGAGGAAGCAGCTAAACAGACATATCTCTAAGGAAATTGCAAATCATTATAAAGAATTTTGTATGCTTTTTACAAGAGGCATACATTTAATCCTATTATAGGAAATGTCAACTGTGTCAATCCATTAATAATTAAATACGAATTAATTGATTTAGAAGTTTATTACATAGGATTAAGGCTTTACAGTAACCAAATTATATATTTTTGGATTCTTGTCAATTTAGCATTGTGTGTATTACGTAAAAACTGAATTAATTTTGTGACCCATATAAAGTTACATAGTAACCTTCAAGATGGTCACAGAAGTTATCAGACTGAAGTATTAGCCATAATAATTGATTACCAGGAGAAAAGGTTAATTTTATTTTAAAACCCAAGACAAAATATTTGCTAAAACCAGGAATTTTCATAGTTACTAATGGATTGTGATGTATTTGAAAATATTTTGCATTATTCCTTACTCTTGAGTGTACTATAACAAAACAATGCAGAGACATCACCATTAAAAAAGAACAAACCAGGAAAACTTTCCTTCAAGTACTATATGTTGATCTGACCATGACAGTTTGGTGCTTACTTTCTTCAAACATTTGAGTGGTCAAGTTTCACTAGCAAACATACACAATTATTTGCCAAAAATAAATTTCATAGTCTATTTTTAAGATCCTCCCTTCCCAGTCCATGCTGTATTTGGTGTATTCCTGTAACTCATGTGGTATTTTTTCTGTTTTATTCTGTGATAAACGTATAACTAACTAACACAGGGGGAATTTCAAATTGCCATTAATTTTAATATTTGCAATTTACATTTCATTCTGTGTTGATTAAATGGTAAATCATTGAGAAAATTCACAGACAGAAAAGGTTAAATTAGGTAAATCTGCTATTTGTGATGAATTATTCACTAAACTCTAATTGCCATGCAGTGGTATCTGCAATATGTTAGTTTAATTTTTAATCAATAGTAAATCCATGCGGATATGGGAGATTTACCTGGATTCCACCAGTGTGACTGCACCATGCAAATTCCAAGTGTAAACAAGGAGTGGCATGATTTACATCAATGCATCTAACATTGATTTGAAACAGGGGTAAGCTCCACCTGGATCATGGCTACTAAGGGCTGGATCATAGCTTGTCCTAACATGACTGCACAGGAATATGAAGAAAAACAACATGGCCACTTTTCCTTCTGTTCCTCCACAATAGGGTTCCATGGACATTGGTTCTGGTTATGGTGAGGGTGTAGTTTGAGTATAGATTCTGGGTGCCTGTAAATTCTCCCCACCACCACCCCATAAAGCAGATTGGAAGAGGAGAGGAGAGTCTTAGCTGTCTTTCTCCCAAAAGAGCAGCCCATAGAGCTAAACTGGTATGAGGTGAATACATGCTACAACCAGTGAAAGGATTATAGTAATTGTCTACTTTTAGGAGTGAGTGTGTGTTGGAGGGTGGTGTAGAGAAGAGAGTAGGGGAGGAATTGTAAATGGAACAGTTCATCTACATTCTGATATCATACTCAGGACATTGAACAAAGGCCCCAGTCTAGCTTTGATTAATTAAGATGCACAATATTCCTTTTCAGTAACCATTACAATAATTCGATAAAGAGATAAATTGAGGTACCCAATTAAACTAATCTATAGCAGAGCTGGGATTGGGAATAGAATCCAGGAGATCTAACCCTGTCACCTCTTCTAACCAGTAGATCACACTCCTGTCATCTCTCTCTTCCCCTCATCTATATGATTGTACCTTGGCTTTTTTATATTTATTGTCTTGGAATTATTGTGTGTATGATATTCACAACATTCTTTCAGCCCTTGTACAATCTTACTTTGTTCCTTCTTCTCTCACTCTCTCTTGTTGAGAATTTTATACATAATTTGCCAGCACATCATAATAGTCTAATACTGTTATTAGCCCTGAAGCACTTTAGGATGATTAGAATGTAGTCTAAATTTTGTTATTGGGCCAATTGCAGTTGGCTCTTGGGAACAGACAAATTAAGATCTTAAAAAAATAACAATAACAACAAAAATCTACATTCTTTCTCCAGCAATCTAGCTAGTGTTTTCCAAGTGTGTGACTGCAACTCAGTAGTGAATGGTATGCAACCTAAATAAAATCAGAAAATCCTTGCAGTATTTACCCTATCACAAGGTGACTGAAAATCACTGTGCTTAATTCTGGTTGACAAATACTTTCACACCTATTGGCAAACAGTCAGCTGCAGTTGAATAGAACAAAACAGTGAAGTGCAAAGCTCAGCCAACATCCAATAACTGCTTGCCTGCTTTCCTGACTGAAGCACACTAAGGGACTGTGTCAAAAAAGTCAGATAGATTTTTTAGAAGGCAAAAATACACATTTGTTGCATTATCATTATTTTGCTCATATATACTCATGAAGGAAAAATATTTATTCCACAGGCTGCAACTGCAGAGTGTAATGATTTGGTGGACAGAATGGAAATATTTAGCAATCATATGCTGTGTTTCCTGAAATAGCCACCAAAAGGAAATAAATTAGGGAAATTAGGACAGCAAGTATCAATGGTAGTAATTTTTCTGATTATTTCACTTGTGGTACCATCGAAACCATGCTAAACCCTTTGTAAATACCAAGAAAAAAACAATCTCTGCTCCTAAGAGCTTACAGTCTAAAAATGATAATACAAAACATAACCAAAATATAGAAATAATGGAGGAGAATAAGGCCTCCATGGGAAGACTAGAATCTATATTTTACTAGCTTTAAAACTATTTTTAAAGCAAAACTTAAACAGAGGAGATATTGGGCCAGATCCTCTGCTACATTTAATGAGTGTTCATTGAGGAGAGGGGCTGATTGAAAGGTAGCGGGTAGCTGTTTTCTGGACTAGTCTTCTAGCACAACTTGCATGCAGTTTACTATAAATGATGCCAGTTGTCAGTATCTCCAAGGAACTTAAATGGCAGCCACAACTTGGTGAGAAGCAGGCAACCATAATTATGTGTCCTGTACTGTAGCCCTATCACCTATTCTTACAGCAAGGAGAGAGATGACTTAGAAACTATTCCACTCCCATGGCCAGTTTAACTGTCTCCATGGCCAAATTCCAAAGATGGTATTGCACAAAACAACTAAACCAAACTCAAGAATTTAGTCCATCAAGTATCAAAGTACCCTGGCTAACAAAAAGTCTCTTTACAAAGAGACATAATGACAACAAACCCTAAAAAGGTATTCTCTATACAGAAGCAAAACTACAGTAACAAGGCAAATGTCTAGGGTTCTAGTAGCAGCTTACACACCAACAAAGGCTTATGACTGTTAACCATATAATTAATAAGGGAGCTTTCAAACCAAGTGTCCATCCTCTTGATTGGATTATCCCAATTGCCTGAATGAAAGTTTTAAAAATGCCCTTACAACTGGTGTCAACACTTCCTGAAACCAAATATTGCACGCGTAAGCATAAAAAAAAAGCTGAGTGACTGCTTTTTACCAAATAGCTAAGTGGTCAATGCCATCTTCCTAGTATTCACCTTAAAATTCCCAACCACAATCCTTCCATTGCTGCAGAAAAGCCCCAGGCACACTTAAACCATCATTTCTGGTTGTCATAATGAACATATGTCCTGTGGTGTGCCCACCTTCAACAGGTGGTAGACATTCCATTACTACTTTAGACCAAACTGCACTATAGAAATAAGGGAAGTAGTAAGCTGTGGATGCAAGCCTTCAGTTCAAGCCTTTTGGTTTCATGCCATGAGCCAAAAGAAAAGTGAATCAATATGCTATTACAGCATTACTTTTAAATTATGACACTATTAGGTTTAGGTTTTAGTTAAAAATGCAAAGTTTTTAGATAAAATTGGGTGTGCAAGGTTCTTTCTAATATCCTTCCATTTATATTAAAAAAAAACCTTTTTAATGGCAGGATGAGAGGAAAAAACAGGGAAAATTCTGGAAATATATTTTCTCAAGAATTCTGATGAGATTATTGTCATATTTGGTTTTCTATTTTTCCTCCCTTTCTTGTTCTGTTTCTTGGACCTTTTACACCTTCCCCTCTCATGGGCTCAGCTACCCTTCAAGCAACAGTTTGTGGTCCAGTGATCCTGTTCAACTCACTGTCTTTTCAAAAACTAATTTGAGAATTGTAAAAAGTCCTACATTTAGTTTGCAAAATGGAATGATAGTTAAAAGAAGCTGGAAAGTCACAAAAAGCTAATAATGGAAATGTTACTTTCATGGGGAGACATAATTCTAACTCCCCCTTGCCTCCTTTTTCTTCACCTCTTGCTAAGCTCAGCCCTGCTGGGATCCTTTAAGGTCTTCTTCTGACTGAATAAACTGACTTGAGAACCCTCAACTTGCTTTTAAATTAAGCTTTTCAAAGTCAGTTTATGGTTAAAAGCTATCTGGCTCCTTCTGTAGCTCTGCTGAGCACTGCAGCTGAGCTAGAAGGGGAGGCAGCAGTTGGGGATATGTTTATGGCTGAGGTATTAATGGGGAGACCCCAAACAGTTTTGTCCTGTGACATCTAAAATTTGAGAAGGATCTCTATGCTTACTAAGCAAATTCAGAGTTGGGGAGAAAGAGTAAGTACGAGAAGCCAGAATAATAGGAATAGGGCTTTTCTGCTTTTATATTTAGTGGTGAGGTCAGAGCCACACATCACTGGGCTCAAATATTTCAATGAGTCATCACAACATGCTTTTGATAGTCACTGTCTCATTATGGTTCTTATGATGCCATCAGACCATTGCAACTTTAGCCTCTTCACGTTCTTTAGAAAGCCTGTAATTTACTCAGTTGGATTGCTTTACCTAACTGGTTGCTAATCTACAAAAGTAAGATGAAATTTTAATGAAAACACCTCTTCTGACTGATTTGGGAGGGAAAAAAAAGCTCTCTGAACTTTCTAAACTATTTGACAAGCTGTATAGATTTTGTGTGTGTGAAAGGTGTCAAAGTTTTTATGAATCCTAAATTTCTTTGTTTTTATTTTCTGGTCACAGTCCTGGTCTAGCCAGCAGGGGACACTCTGAGACCATGCTGATTGATCACTCCCAACAGAGCAATTTCATTGTTTGTATAATACACCTTGTTTTTAAGTGGCCTTATTCTACCCCACAAAACACACAGTTATCACCACCAAAAGCAACTTTCCCCTTTGGTCTCTTTTTCAGATTGTACCTTAAATGAAAAATAAATAAATAAATAACCCTGTAGTGAAATTTTCCAAATGCTGTCCAATAAGCCCCTCAAAGCTTGCAAGCTTACTGCTGATTGCCAAGTAGCCTTAAAGGGACCAATGAATCATAAATATTGAGCCTCAAACATTTTGAAGCATCTCTTCCAAATAAGCCAGCAGAATATTAAAACATCTTAAGCAATGGACCAGCACTTCTATTGAAAACTGTGTAAACAGTGAAAACAAGATCACTGAGCTGAAATCATTTCCATCTCATCTACTATCGTTTGTTGAAAATCAGCTCTTTATTTGTTTTTACCAAAAAGTATTCTACAATCAACATAAAATAAAGAACATGTTTGTCTATGCAATACAAGGCTGCAATCAGACAAGTAATTTCATCAGAGACAGGATAGGAAACCAAGAGACATGAAGGGATTGCAGATTTGCAATTCTGTGCATCACAGCTTATAACTTTTAGATGCCTAGAGAATCACAGGAAAAAACACTGATACACAAATTTGAGTGAGATGCCTAGCCCCCTTATAAAATGACTGGGGAGAGAGAGGCACCTAGGAAAGTGATCCACAAAAGCCAGCATGCCAGATATACATAGATTACAAGGTCAGAAGGCACCACTGTTATCATCCAGTCTGACTTCCAGTATAACATAGGTCATAGACCTTCCCCAATCTAATTTCTAAATGTGTGAAACTGCCTAAAGTAGCCAATGGGTGATGCTGACTAGAGGGTGTAGGCTAAGCCCCATCCCTATGCCAGAGAGGCAACAAAATCTGGTGTACAGAGAGGTGCAAATCTCTGCTTAGAGTTTTATCAACTGGATCTAACCACCTGGAGTTAGGTACCTGTCTTGCTCCACAGAAAATGGCATAGGAAGAGAAAGACGCAGTGTTGGTGCCCTTCTTTTAACTTTTAGCTCAGTTGTTATAGCACTCACCCAGAAGGTGAGAGATCGAGATTCAATTCCCCACCTCTCTGCCAGAGTCAGAGAAATGATTTGAAGAGGGGTCAGAAGAGAGTGCACTAACCACAGAATTATAAGATTTCTGACATGGGGCTCCTTCAGTGTTGTCTGCTGAAGCTAGCCCACTAGTCTCACACTTTCCTGCTCTCTTTCTCTCTGGCTCAACGTCTATATAAGTATTTATCCCCAGAGGAACAGTTATTGGGCCAGAGAATGTCTTTTCTTGGTTTGTTTGAGAGTCTGTGAATATGAATTGTGGGAAGTGGCTCAGGGAGGCAGCCTTGAAACACTCCAGGGTACTTGAGATTGCTGCTTGTCATCAGCCTTTGGGTCAGAGCCTGGTAAAAAGGGAGGGCTGGAAAAAAAGCATGACTGGACATAAGCACATCTTGCTGATATTGGATGACCTTCACAGACAAACTGATGAAAATCTTGCTCAGTCAGGAATTCCAAAGGAGATACTGATCAACCAAAGAACCAGTTTTATACCAAAGTTAATGAAAGGGCAGTGTGACCTGTTGAAGATCAAAGTATTGAAGATGTTGGTTCACCATGCCTAGACAGATGGGTTGGTGGTAAACCAACAGATGAATGGCATGTTTCATGAAGATGAGGAAAGAAATACTCAGGAAGTTTGTGGCCTCAGATCAACTGGGACCAGTTGCTCCTGCCCTTCCTATTTGCCATCCACAAAGTGCCTCAAGCACCATGGGTTTCTCCCATGTGAATTATTATATGGAAGGCACCCTTGGGGATCCTAGATCTCCTCTGTGAGACATGGGAAGAAAAGAACCCAATGTGATGTGATTTATGCTTTATCTGACATGAAACCCTGGAGGATTTCATGAAGGAGAACCTGCTGAAGACACAGTAGAACCAGGAAAAAGTGTACAGAAAAGGGGCCAGGTAGCAAAAATTCCAGCCAGGGAATAGTGTGTTGCTGCCAACCTGAGCATCAAAAGTGTTGCCTAAGGGGCAAGGGTCAACTGAGGCAGTGCAACAAATTGAGGTGAAATGTGCCAGAGGGGGAGAAAAAAAAGAGACACAGATATACCACAAACTTGCTGAAAACTTGGAAGAACCAAAGCCTCCTTATCATGCCTTCCCCACCTGAACTTGACCTTGGCCTTTGGAAGCCCATAGTCCATGAGCTGGAATCAGTGCGAGTGGAGAAGAACTCTGGTTCAAACAAAAGTCAGAAATAAAATGACTAGTCAAAATTTTTCCCTCATCATTCTGAGCCTTGCTGGGATGGACCCACCTAACCTATCATCCTGTGGACACAGAGCCAGGAAAAAAGGTCAGTAGAAATCGACAGCCCCTCCCCTGTAAAATATGAGATACAGTCCACAGATTTGCCTGTCACTTTGAGGTATGCTCAATTATCAGGGTTACCTTCCTGGAGGAGGGTGTGTGATTCTATTAATGTGCTGCTTGTGTTACTTGTGTGTTCATATGGCTACAAATCCCTTCCCAATGGAGCTATCCTGCAGGACTCAGATTCAAATACCCCCCCCCACACACAGATACACACAACCATTCCAGATTAACTGAGTGTGTCTGAGTGTACGGGGCTATCAGCACTCTCAGCTGACCCCTTATATGTCCCTGAACTCAGCAGGCTCGGTGACACAGCACTGTCAGCTGCCACCCTTGTGTGACCCTTGCACCGCACCAGAATGTAGCACAATTATGAGCAGGCTGGGTCCAAACAGCACTTTTCAGCTGCTCCCCTTATATGTCCGCTGGACTCAATCAGGATGGGTCATACAGCACTTTCAGCTGTCACCCTTATGTGCCCTTGGACTCTGTAGGCTAGGCAGAGCAGCACTTCTCAGATGCCCCCTTCATATGCCTCTTTGCAACACACCAGAATAGAGCACACTTCTGAGCAGGCTGGGTTTAAACAGCACTTTCAGCTGCCACCCTTATATTCCCCTGGACTCTGTAGGCTAGGCACAGCAGCACTTCTCAGCTGCCTCTCATCTCACTCTACAATTGTTCTAGCAGTAACCCCCTTGATAAGCAAACCCCATAGGATTTTGGGCACTCCCGGAATCTTTGGCTTGGGTTAAAGAAGCGTTGCTGCAGAGAAAGATAGGGAAGCCAAGAACACAAAGGAGTAAATGCATTTGGAGAGGGAGAGAAACTGGCAACCAGCTTGCTTATAATAGCTTATTGCCAGGTATATAAAACTTATGATACTAACAGTGATGCCATAAGGAGAGAAGAACAATCTAACACCTACAATACAACAAAATAACAGTAGGGGTATTGGAGAAGGCTAGCCGAGGTTTGATTACAAAAGTAGAAAGTTATACCTGGTCTAAAAGAGAGAGAGAGAGAGAGAGAGTGTACTGGGGAAAGATGGGGGGAGGGAGAATCTCACCACTCCTTGCAGCTCAGAAGTTCCCAGGAGACAGGCTGCTCAGTTTAGGGTCAGGAGCGCTTGAGAGAGAGGCAAAGCCCACAACAGGATCAGTCAGGAAATGGGGAAGCATGCAGCATTTGGGTCCAGGTATCAGAACTGGGGTTTGAACTTGGGTAGGGTTTTTTTGTAGAACCAGGTTTGTTTATGGGTAAACAATGTCTCAATGAAGTACCCCAGAGTGGTTTTCTTTATGCTGGACAATAGGAGCTGATCACTCCCAGCTATGGTCAATGTTCTTTGAGGGAGCTCACAATGCAATCAGGCAGATTCAGTGTTTTGCATATCAATAACTAGAATGGTCTGATAACTGCCGAGCTGGATGGGTGTAGGTGTGGGTGTGGGTTCATTTACATCAAGAGCAGAGATCTCCCATCATGCAGTGAGTCCCTGCTTTGCCATTCCCAGAGTTCAGTGCGGTCTCTGCTTTGGATTTTGATTCTCCATTCTTCATGCTAATTCTTGTTCCATCTTCGATATAGATGAGGCTCCTGTTCTCCATTCAGTGTGCTAATTGACATGCCTCTTTTTACTTCTTTTATGTAGATGAGGCATGGGAAGTTGTCTTAATCCTATCATCCTTGTTTGGAGGGTTTTAGGTGTGTTTCCCACTGCCTTTTCGTTGCTTTTGTTTCTGGTTCAAGCAGAGGCTGGGGGGAGATTCAGGTGAGCCAGAGAGAGAGTAGGGGTTTTGCGCCCTGGTTTCCCAAGAATACAGAGCTGCCAGGTAACAATAGGGGTTGTTGAGGAGTCCCATAATGACTGGAGGAGTTCCACTGTAGTTGTGCCAAAGCTGGATGGGTCAGCCTGTTTGTTCAGTAACTTCAGGAAAGTAAATGCTACCTCAAAATTTGATGTGTACCATATGCCTAAGGTGGATGAGCTTCTGGAGAGATGAGGAGGCACCAAACACATCTTCATCCTTGACCTTACAAAGGGGTAGTGGCAGATCCCATTTATGACTGAATCATGAGAATAAAACAAAAGAAAAACAAAATAGCTATTCTTCACCATGTTTGCCCTATATCTGTTCAAAGTCCATACCAATTGGTCTCCTTGGGTTTGCAGATAGCTTCCGATGCCTAATGAAATGGGCACTGTGGCTGCATGGGCAAATATGCCACGGCAGACATCGATGACATAGTCATTTACATACAATAGGATCAAAAATATAAGGCATGTCATTGTTGTCCTGTAAACCCTCAGAGAGGCAGGACTAATGGCCAACCAAGTCAAACTTAGACTTGCCAGACAGGAAGTGACCTACTTGGGCTATATAGGGGAGGCAGAATATGATGACCAATGATTGGTAAAGTTCACATCTACATACTGCCCTGGCTTGGCCTCTCAAAACACAAGTACAGCACTTCCTGGGCCTAATCAGCTATTACAGGTACTTTGTGCTGAATTCTGTGAAAATTGTGGTTGCCCTGACAGAAATAGTAAAAGATGCAAGCCTGATGGTCAGATGACTAGTAAGGATTATAAAAATACTGTTCAAACATAAAGGAATGAAATCAGGAAGATGAAAGCGCAATTGGAATTGCAGCTGGCAAGGGACGTGTAAGGGTTTCAAGGGAACAAGAAGGGTTTCTACAGGAATGTTACCAACAAGAGGAAGATTAGGGAAAGTGTGGGCCCCTTACAGAATGGTGGAGACAACCTTGTGACAGAGGATGAGGAGAAAGCTGAAGTACTCAATGCCTTTTTTGCCTATGTCTTCATAGACAAGGTCAGCCCCCAGACTACTGCACTGGACAGCACAAAATGGGGAGGAGGTGAACATCCCTCAGTACTGAAGGAACAGGTCCAGGACTATTTAGAAAGATTGGACATACACAAGTCCATGGGGCCAGATGCAATGCATCCAAGGGTGCTGAGGGAGTTGGCTCTTGTAATTTCAGAGCCATTGGCATCTTTGAAAGCTTGTGACAATTGGGGGAGGCTACAGATGATTGGAAAAAGGCAAATGTAATACCCATCTTCAAGAAAGGGAAGAAAGAGGAACCAGGGAACTACAGACTGGTCAGCCTCGCCTCAACCCTGGAAAAATCATGGCATGGGTCCTAAAGGAATCCATTTTAAAGCACTTGGAAGAGAGGAAGATGATCAGGAACAGTCAGCATGGATTGACCAAGGGCATGCCTGACCAACCTGATTGCCTTCTGTGAAGAGGTGACTGGCTTTGTGGATGTGGGGAAACTGGTGGATGTGATATACCTTGACCTTAACAAAGCTTTTAATGCAGTCTCCCACAGTATTCTCAGCAAGTTAAAGAAGTATGGTTTGCATGAATGAACTATAAAATGTATAGAGAGATAGCTAGATCATGGGACTCAACAGGTAGTGATCTATGGCTTGATGTCTAGCTTGCAGCCGGCAATAAGCGGAGTTCCCCAAGGGTCATTGCTGGGGCCAGTTTTGTTCAACATCTTCATTATTGATCTGGAGGATGGGGTAGATTGCACCCTCAGCAAGTTTGCAGATGACACTAAGCTAGGGGGAGTGGTAGATACCCTGGAAAGTAGGAATAAGATACAGAGTAATCTAGACAAATTGGAGGATTGGGTCAAAATAAATCTAATGAGGTTCAACAAGCACAAGACCAGAGTCCTGCACTATGACAGAAGAATCACATGCACAGCTACAGACTGATGACCAACGGGCTAGGCCCCAGTTCTGAAGAAAAAGACCTGGGGGTTACAGTGGATAAGAAGCTGGGTATGAGTCAGCAGTGTGCCCTGGTTTTCAAGAAGCATACTGGGTTGCATTAGTAGGAGGAGATCGAGATAAATGATTATTCCCCTCTATTCAGCATTGGTGAGGCTGCATTTGGAATATTGTGTACAGTTTTGGGCCCCCCACAATGAAAAGGATGTGGACAAGTTGGAGAGAGTCCAGCCAAGGGCAACAAAAATTATTAGGGGGTTGGAGAACAAGACTTATGAGGATAGGCTGAGGGAACTAGGCTTGTTTAGTCTGAAAAAGTGAAGAATGAGGGGGGATTTGATAGCAGCCTTTAACTATCTGAAAGGGGGTTCCAGGGAGGATGGAGCTAGACTGTTTTCAATGGTAGTAGATGACAGAACAAGGAGCAGTGGTATCAAGTTCCAGTGGGGGTGGTCTAGGTTGGATTTAGGAAAACATTTTTTACTAGGAGGGTGGTGAAACACTGGCATGGGTTATCTAGGGAGGTGGTGGTATCTCCATCGTTAGAGGTTTTTAAGCTGCATCTTGACAAAGCCCTGGCTGGGATGATTTAGCTGAGGTTAGTCTTACTTACTATTTACTGGAAGAGCAACCACCACCACAATGGTGCAACAATGGGCAGGGAACACTAGACCCGAGGAAGAATGACAATCCAGGGATTTAACCATTAGGAAGTACTACCAGTAATACAGCCCCATCACAATGTCCTTTAGGAAAAGTCCTATAGAATTTCATAGAAAATACTAGTGTTTTGTGTGACACGTCTGTGCCCAGGGTAGCCCACTGATAATGCCAGGGTCAGGGCAAGCTGTAAAAGGAGAACAAATTCTCTCAGCACTGGTGGGTGACACTAAAGTCAGACTTCCCAGCCAGCCACAAACAGTGCTTCTGATTCACCAACACTGGTTATCAAAAAGCCACTGTGCAAATACACACAGCCCCCTTTACTGCATTTCAGTCTCTGGCTCCCAAACTGCCACTAGGTCCAGTAAAGAGACCAGTTATCTAAACTCTATGCTCTTTACTCAAAAGATTCCTTCTGATCCCAAAGGACCAGTCATAGTACTAGTTCACTATAAATTTGGATCTTACCCAAAATACCATGCTGTCAGCTAATCCTTTAGTAACTAAAACTAAAGGTTTATTATAAAAAGATAACAAAGAATAAGAGAAATGTTAAAGGGTTAAAGCAATCAGATACATACAAATGATTTGAAAGTCCATATACATTAGGTTTCTAGAAAAATGGTGGAGTTGTAGGCTTGTACAGTCCCTCTGGTATACATCCAGTACCTGGATGGGTCTAAATCCTTCAGTTCAGCTGCAAAGTGTATTAATCCAGAGGTGTGTCTGCAGCTGGCCAGGAACAAAAGCAAAATGGTTTCTGTGGCTTAATCTTATATACAGTCTGTCTCTGACCATGCAGCTTGTAGAACTTTACAGGAACCAAAATGGAGTCCAGAGTCACATGGGCCAATCCTGGTAACTCTTCAGGTATGCCCAGGGTTCCTTGCTGGGGCTTTTGCTTCTGTAAAGGTCTTGATGGGCCATTAAGCAGGCTATTGTCCTACGGCCTCTCTGTCTGGGGTGTGTCTTATACAGTATAGTTTGAAATACAGGTATATCAAAGATCTCCATAACTTTCCTCACACATCACACATGAACACAAATATCTTCTTACTCAGCACATTATAACCTTTCTAACAGTACCTGACATGGCATATCTCACATGAATCACTATGATTTTGACATACGGATGTCATATAACACAAATGTCTCCCCCCCATCCAGTCCGCATGACATTGTGATCGATATTTTAAACATTCTGTAAGATGTAATAAAACATATATATATATATATCTTGTACAGAATGGGCCAGATAAAATACAGAAGGGATGCCTTCCTCTCTAAATTTTATAGATTTTTATGGCAATTGCTATAAAAACCTTTTGAATTTCTATATAATTCTACAGAATGAAAGCAGCAGGAGTTTTCCAGAACAGTGAAGCTGCTTTAGGCTAGCTACCAGTTTTTTGGGTTTTTTTAAATTTCATTAAAATATAGAATTCTTTCACTCAAAGACAATTTCAGGTAAGTTTAGCATCTTACTTCTGATATATTTCCAAAAATGCTTTTCTAATCCATTATCAAAACCCAGGGAGACTGTGGTCACCATAGCAACATTACTTTTTGTTAAAGTAATCAAAAGGAATAGCTATGGTAGTTTACAAAGGGTCATAGAACACGGGATTGCAACTGGAAAAATTAAAAAGAAAAAAGTAATCCTATCCATGCCTTCTCATTCTGATCAATTTGAAAATGCTGTCAGATTAGATGTGAAGTATTTTTTTTGTGTTTTGGGGGTTGTTTTTTTTGCTGCTTTGCAGGCTAATGCCAGTGTGGGTGCTACAGATTCTGAAGCTCTAA
The DNA here is from genome assembly GCA_007922155.1 of Mesoclemmys tuberculata. Lineage (NCBI taxonomy): Eukaryota > Metazoa > Chordata > Testudines > Chelidae > Mesoclemmys > Mesoclemmys tuberculata. The sequence continues at coordinate 43,546,817 of ML675618.1, read as the reverse complement.
TATATATAACACCGCTTTTGTTATCCAATCATACTAGTAAATATGATAAGCAGACAAGAGTAGGATTATGTCACAGCTGGAACTATCTGTATAAATTACTATTAATAACTTCTGTGCTGTGTTATGGAACATATCTCTCAGTTTTACCAATTAAGCTACTGATGAAAAACACAGTAAATTCAGTCATGTAACTAAAAAGCCAAAGCATATTTCTGTTATTTTTACATTATTCCTATCTGAGCATACAATTTTCTATCATTATGTTTTATAATTGTCCTGTAGAATAGAATAAAAAGGTAACCCAAACGCTTGTGAAGTCTGTAGACCCACAAACTGAAAATACTTTCACTTGATTCTATGTTTCAAATGTACTTGGCATGACAATAAACACCTTTGTACTTAAAATTGTAACCCCCCCCAGCTAACAGCTGTGTATTCACATTACTGTGTTAGTGGATCAGATCTACCAGCCATTGTCTTGCAAAAGTTATCATGAACTTCAGAAGAGATTGATCCAAACCCCAGCCACAAATTGAGTGGAACCCAAAGTTGTTGTTTCTTTGGTTTTTTAATGATTTGGGTAAAAAATTAAACACCATTCTAATGGTGTTCTAATATGATCTTTTCATATTTTTTTCCATCTACTGCTGCTCACAAAATGGCAGCTGCTTCTGCAGGCTAGCAGCTTCCGTTCCACTGTCTACATGAAGTACAGAGAAAGCATAGACCTGACAGTTACAATAGATTCATAGATCATAGTGGTAATAGCCTTTTTGAGGTAAGTGTGGAGAAAGTGCATGGGGAAAAAAGTCAAGAGAGTCAGTATAGCGGTGTGTTACACTCTCAGAACCTTTCATCATCAATAAAGATGCTTTAACAGAGTTCTGGCACAGGCTATAAACTTTGACTCCATATTTTCTTGTTTGTTGAACTCTAATAACCATAATCCTTTTTGTTTACTTCTTCAATAGGTACCAAAATTAAATTGTCTATATTTCTATCACCAACTGGACTTTTAATCAATAGGCAGAACCAAAAGCAAACATTCCGTATGTTCTATTTCCTGGCGAAAATGAATGAAATCTTTTTCTTCACCTTTTAATTAAATCTTTGTTTTTAGAAAGGTGACACAGGATATAGCAAATAATTAATGATGACTCATAGCTTCTTCTAACAACCACAAATGGTTCTTTCATTCAGATGCAAAAGTCTTGGACTGAACTTTGTTGACCTTTCCAAGACACATGATACTGTTGGCTGATAAAAGAATCACACACAAAAAGGCTGGCATTCAAAGCAGGATAGGTAAGAGGGAAAGAACATAGCAAGCATCCAGTAAGGCAAAACAGAGCAATTGAAAATGTGGAGAAAACACCACTCTACAATCATTACATAATACCATGTCCTGAGTGTCTCATGAGTGTCAGATTTATCAAATTCCAAAGGACTTTTAAAAATCTAATGAAAATAATATGTTTGGCAGCTCTTTACATATTGGTCATATGGAGTGAATATCAATTTATTCAACTAAGTCATTTATTTGAGAACATTTTAGTATTCTTTCAAAATACAGAATTATTTTTTAAACAAAATATTTTTGAATATTAACTGCTTACACCGGCTTTGCAATGTATCATTTCAGTTATTTGCAATATATAGATACATATGGAGAAAGACTACCATATATTGTCCTTATCCTATGGAAATTTCAGAGCACTGACAAGATGAAATATGATCCTGAGTATTTGGCCTAGGGTGCTATATATCATTTTGACCTAGTAGTTTGTGATTTCAGAAATTACTTTTTTTCAAAAATGTACTTGATTTGCAGTAGTCTAAAATTATTAGCACCAGTGAGGTTTCCCTCAAATAAATATCTTCATTGGTCTTCTATATTTTTCTTAAAAATGGTAGATATCTTGCTGGGTGGACCACACCATATCAGACAAAATAAACCTTTCTACTAATCTTTCTTAACATTTGTGTGCACCTTAAACTTTCTCAGAAAGGAACAGCTTTGCATCAGTTAACTTTAGTGCTATATTTCTACTACTTTTTACATTTTAGTGATTCTTCAATATATGGTTCCTGCTTCAAAATACATCTGTGACATTCCACTCTGCAATCTGGACTGATGTATAGCTGTGTTACCCCAATCCTTTACTCCTGGGGTCTGTCTTGCACTTACCCCCACTATGTGAACCTTGTATTCCTGGATCAGCCCACGCACAGCCTCCTGTAATCAAACGTTCCTTAACCTAGTAAGCAAGTACTTCTGGCCAGCCGCTCATGGGATTATGCAATGGAATGACCCAGTAAATACCCCCAATCCTAGATGCAATCCCAGGAACTGCCATTTTACAGAGTTCGGTGCTGTCCACTGGATTGTTCAAGAATGTTCATCAGTTTATCAAAGAAATTGATATTCATCAGCTTTGTCATTTTAAATGAAGTCTCGACACCCGCCCAAACCACATGCATTGCTTTAGATAAAACAAACAAAAAAGTTTACTAAATACAGAAAGATTTTAAGTGATTATAAACCAAAGGAAGGCTGGTCAGATTTAATCAAAAGTAAATAAAAGCAAATCACACTCTAAACTAAGCTTAACACTTTCAGTAACCTTATAGTCTTAGATGGTTCTCACTACAGGCTGGCTGGTCGGTCTCTCCCTTGTGATCAATGCTTCAGTTGCTTGATGTTATTCGTAGCTGAGTTGCAAGACAGAGTAAGCCAGAGAGAGCAAAGTGTTCCCCCCTTATCAACATTTGTCGCTCTGGAGGCCTCACTACCCTTTTCAGGGTCAGGTGACCAATACTATTCCTGCATGGTCTTCTCCACCCCCTGATCAATAAACATCAAATTTTCAGGTGTTTAAGACAGTCTATTGTACCTGGAAGACCTGGGTTGTTTTATGCATGCCTTAGTGAGGCGTCACCTACGTATCTGCTTTTAGTGTTTGCCTGGATCTGCTTCAAGCCATGTGAGACACATATTTGGGAATATTACATAGCAGAGCTCATAACCATACATATGACATTGCAAGACACATACTACCATAACAATAATGTTCAGTATGTCATAAGCATTCCCAAAACACATTACCTGACATACATTGCATTAAACAATACACAGTTATAGTATAAGGGTGAAATGAATGATACACAATCACATCATAAGGGTGTATATGGGATGCAGAATGTCACAATGCCAAACAGCTTCAGGCATACTAATCTTGTGGTATTGCCAAATCAACTGATTTTATAAGGTGCTTGAAACAAGTTCTGGCTGGGATTTTTTTTTTATTAAGCGTTTTATCCACAAGAAAATGATGATTTGTCAGAAATGAAACTTTTTGAAGAAAGGGTCAGTTTTTCAACAACTTTCTTGACCAACAAACTAAATAAAGTTTTGAGATTGTCAACACACTGCACATCAACATTTATAAAATGAAGTTCCAGTTTGAAATAACTTTGCATTTACAAAATTAATCTCATTATGGTAAAAAAATTAAAAAATAAATGAAACATTACAAAGTTATGAAAACAAAATTTCCATTGGCCTGAAATGGATTATTTTTCTTTTTTTTTTTTTGGTTCAAGAAAATATTTGAGATTGGTTTTTCCTCTTTATTCAGGATAGGAAAAATAACTGAAATCTCAAAAGTTTTCACAGGACAGGAACATAGTTTCCACCCAAACCATCTGAGTAAGTTTATTTTCATGAAATGTTATTTTCCATTTTCATAGTAACTTATATTTCTAGGCAGGGAAGAAAGAGAGAGATTAATCAAGAGAATTGTGATGTAAAGCATTTTTTGCCTTAAAATGTGGATTTTATGTTGTTGAAGAAAATAGCATAAGAGAGGCAGATGTTGCCTCCATCAACATAAGAATTACATGCATTGATTCTACCTCAGCCCATTCTCTATTACATCGCTCCCATACTTAGGGTTAGTCGACATAAGAAAATTGATTGATATAGCTATTGCAGGGTAATTATTCTGCTATAGCGATGCAGTTTCCCTGTGTAGATCAGACCATAATATTTTAAGGCCCAGTTCTTTCCTTTGACTGTAATGGATGTTGGACTGATCCTTGAATGTGGGTTCCCTATGTCGTAAGTTTAAGGGCAATGATTTAAAACTATCAATGGAAAGCTATTCCAATTTTATTCTATTATTATTATTAAAAGTACTCTATTATTCTATTCTTCTTATATTATCATTATTTTATTATTGAAATTATTCTATTATTCATACTATTCCAATTGCACCAGCTGAGCACTGTCCTTTTATTCCAAATGTTAATACAAAGGGAGAATAGATAGACAGCATATTATTTTCCAAATGCTTGGATTAAAGGAAAACAGCATTGTATGGGCTGATCCTATAAACCTGTATTCAGAGGAATAGTCTGACTCTTCATTCACTTGCATTTTATGGAGTCATATGCACCTGTGTAATTTTGGTGTCAAATGTTATCAGCACAGAATGGTATCATGTTAAACCCACTTTGTATTGACTTTGCACAGATGTATATAGATATTGAAAATATACTACACACGGTTCAGGAAACTGGGAAATCAGTTCAGTTTATTTCAACAAATGATATTTATGAGCAGCCTTTACTCATAGGGAATGTTGTGCAGGATCAGCTGCAAAATCTCCAAGTCAAGTAACTTCCATTATTTAAGTGGAGCCTATGGAGATCCTTTTGTTTCAGTGCAAGAACTGCACATACAGATTTTGCCCTCAGTGAATGATCACTTCCGGGAAAGGCCAATCTTTCATTCATTATTTGATTAGGTTTCAGAAAGGATTTCTTCCCACTCCCACTCCCATGTACTAGGGTTGTACTAGGTTAACAATCAGCATTAAGCAGTAATAATAAGGAAAGCCCAATCAATTGTCATAATAATCTTCTGGTTACCTCTTTCACTGTCATTGTGAATGAGACTCTTCACACTGAAACAATCTTAATTAACAAAATGGAGTACCCTCGTCATCAGGCTTTTTGGCAGCAATAAGAGTGGAAGTGTGACAAGAAATTATAAATGTTCCTAGTATTACTGTAACAATTTAGGCTTAAACGTTTGGCAAAACTGTCACTTATAACTCCATTTAAACACAATGAATATGTGTGAGGATTAAACTCTTAACTGCCAATTAGGCTAAAACAAATACTGGTTCTACTTGATTAAGTCAAAGTAACAGTTGTGATAATTTGCTAGCAGATTTTAATTCTAAATTTATTCACTCTCCAAAATAAACATGAAACATGTTAGATCACATCATTGCTGTTCCTTGTCAAGTTTATTGGTAACAGTTAGAAAGATTATTATATTATCCTATCTTTTGTAAATCCTTGGAAGGGAGCATATCATTTGCTCATAAGGATCTTTTATGCTTTTGTTGAAAAAAGGAAATAATGAGTGATGCTGGCAGGTCAGGTGTTAGTTCGTTTCAAGGCTTCACGGAACACTGACAAATGCAGAGCTGGAAACCAGTCAGGCTTACATGTGTGTTAGTATTATTAAAACAGATATTAAAGTTATAAGAATTTGTTTAGTGTTTAGAATCTATAGAATGCTTTTATGAGGCTGCATGTATTAGTCATTCTTATAATATCTGTATCCTGTGCTATGTTTGCTCTGTAACTATAAAATTGATAAGACTACCCATCCCTCAAAGCCAGGGGAGAAGCATTACCAAGTGTGAAATGTTAGGTCTCCTCCCCAATAAAATAAGTCCTGCAGGCATCAGACAAGGCATTGAGGACAGAAGGCTTTAGATTCATAGACTTTAAGGTCAGAAGGGACCGTTATGATCATCTAGTCTGACCTGGTGTACAATGCAGGCCACAGAACCTCCTCCACCATCTCCTGTAATAGACCCCTAACCTATGATTGAGTTGTTGAAGTCCTCAAATCATGATTTAAAGACTTCAAGGTGCAGAGAATACACAAGCAAGAGAGCTGTGCCCCATGCTGCCATGGAAGGTAAAAAAACCCAAGGACCTCTGCCAATCTGCGTTGGAGGAAAAATCCTTCCCAAAGACCCCAAATATGATGATCAGCTAAACCCTGAGCATGTAGGCAAGATTCACCAGTCTGACACCTGGAAAGAATTCTCCGTTGTTACTCAGAACCCATGCCATCTAACATCCCAGCATAGGCCATAGCGCAAATTTAGTAATTAAAGATACGTTAATTGCCAAATTAGGCTGTCCCGTCATACAATTCCCTACAGAAGTTTATCAAGCTCAGTCTTGAAGCCAGCTAGGTTTTTCGCTCCCATTGCTCCCTTGGAAGGCTATTCCAGAACTTCACTCCTCTGATACCTAGAAACCTTTGTCTAATTTCAAGTGTAAACTTCCTAATGGCTAGTGCATATGCATTTGTTCTTGTGTTCACATTGGTGCTGAACTTAAATAACTCTTCTCTCTCCCTGTTATTTATTCCTCTGATGTATTTATAGAGAGCAATCATATCTTACCCCAGTCTTTTTTTGGATAGGCCAAACAAGCCAAGCTCTTTGAGTTTTCTCATAAGGCAGGTTTTCCATTCCTCAGATCATCCTAGTAGCCCTTCTCTGCACCTGTTCCAGTTTGAATTAATCTTTCTTAAACATGGAGGACCAGAACTTCACACAGTATTCCAGATGAGGTCTCACCAGCACCTTGTATAACGATATTAACACCTCCTTACCTCTACTGGAAATAACTCACCTGATGCATTCTAGGACCACATTACCTTTTTCACAGCCACATCACATTGGTGGCTCATAGTCATCCTGTGATCAACCAATACGCATAGGCCTTCTGCTCCTCTGTCACTTTCAACTGATTAGGTCCCAGTTTATACCAAAAGTTCTTGTTATTAGTCCCTAAATGCATGGCCTAGCATTTTCCACTATTAAATTTCTATTTCTATTACTCCAGTTGACAAGGTCATCCAAATCTTCTTGTATGATATCCTCGTCTTTCTGTATTAACACTACCTCCCAATTTTGTCTTATCCACAAACTTTATTAGCACATGCCTATTTTTTGTGCCCAGGTCAGTAATAAAAGGGTTAAATAAGGTCAGTCCCAAGACCAATCCCTGAGGAACTCCACTAGAAACCTCCCTCCAGCCTGACAGTTCACTTTTAGTAGGACCCATTTTAGTATCCCCTTTGACCCAGTTCCTTATCCACCTTCCAATTTTCATATTAATTAAATTTGATTACTTTCCTCACCTGAAAAGGGTACATACAGAAGCCCATATCCCACCACAGTTTGAATATTGGGGAAAGGGAATAAAAATGCATATAAAGGAAAAATTATTTTCTCTATGCTGCTTGAACATTGAGGGGTGAAGATTTCTAAGCATAAGTGAGAAGTCCTGAGCTGTTTAGTTTGGGTTAGCCTGGAAGGACATATAAAAGCTTGCATATTATAGCAGCTACTGTCAGCTTTGGGAACTTACAATTGTATCTCATTTGTGTTTGTATATGTTTACCTGCTTTAACCTTCTAAATAACCCTTATGTCTTTTTTCTAGTTAATAAAACTTTAGTTAGTTAGTTACAGGGTTAGTGACAAGTGTTGTCTTTGGTTTGAGATCTGAGTACAATTGACCTGGGGTAAATGTCTGGTCTTTTGGCACCGGGAGTAACCTGAATGTTGTTGTGATTTTTGGTGTAAGAGACAATCTATCACAAAACAAGCTTGCCTGCATAGCAAGATAGACTGGTGTGCCCTAGGGGACTGGCTGTGACTCCATGTTAAGGCTATTATAGTGCTTTAGGAATTCACACTTGTTACTTGATTGGTGAAATCTAATTATAAAACAGAACCAGTTTGGGGTTTATGCCCTATTTCTAGAGGTAGCCTTAAAGTTGGCATTTATGCTCGTGCGCACTCCAGACAGCATGACAATATGTATATATCATTATACGGTGTCACTGCTTAGAAAAGTGAGTATTGCTATTTGGAATTAGGAATTTACAGCATTAGCTATGGAATTGGAACAGAAAGTTAAAGGTAAAGTCCATAAGGTTAAAGTCTTTATATGGACTCCAGTAGGCTTTGGATCTGACCCACGGAGAACAAATCCCATTCCACTGAATGGATCTTTAATATAGATTCTCTATTTGGAAAGGGAAAAAAAAACAGCTTTTGCACAGATCTTCAATATGCTCAAAAATTTACATGAAGACTCCAGAATCATTAAAAAAAATCTTTAAATATATATCCTGAGTGAAGCTTTTAGCGCACAAGAGTAAAGTAATATTTCTATTTTTACGGGGAGCCTAGTCATGGACTGGGACCACATTGTGCTAGATGATGTACATATACAGAACACAAAGATGGTCCCCGTCTAAGGAATTTATTATAAGATGAAAGACAACAGATGTATACACACAGACAGGGGAATAATAAGAAAACAATGAGACAGTACTGGCCAGCATGATAGGCAGTGGTTACAGCACACCAGCAGCCTAACTCTTATCTATTTTCAGAGGCATCAAGATAAAGAAGGGCTTGAAAGAGGATGAGTTAGAAAGATCAATAGTCTGTGCAAAATATGTCTACTATTCCCACACTATAGAAAGTCCTTCAAGCTATGCACTTTCTTTCACGCTTAGATTTTTAAAGAAGAGTAATCAGAAAGTTACTCTGCCAGTTCAGATGTAGGCAAAGGCATATGGCCACCCCATAGTAGAGTGGACAAATTTTAATAATCATCAATCATTTTCAAAGGATAAATGTGCCTTTTTCTGCCAGAGATTATAGACAGAACTTCTTTTTAAATCACACAGGGAAATGTCAAACCACACAATTAGAAGCTTTTAGTCTTAGCAGAGCAGAAATGTCTTGAAGTCTAACCCCTCAAGTTCACTTATTTAGATAAAAGGTAACATTTTCAGATGCTTCTAAGTGATTTGAATTAGGCTCCTAAACTACTTAGGTGCTTTTTGAAAATTTTACCCCTAAACAAACACCCAGACCATAATGATATCTAATGCTTTACTTTTGACTTATATACAATTTAATCATGAAAGCTTATCTCAAAAGCAACACTGTTTTTATGGTTTCTTTGAAGGTTCTACATTTTAATATAACTTTTTATTAATTGAGATTTTTTAAAAAGCATGTGATTGCCCTCTAGTTACCTTCGTCCAGATCAAACAAAACATTTAAAGATGTGCTGAACATTAAAAATCTGAGTAGCTGCATTGAAGTCAATATGACTATTCATATACTTGAATTTTCACATGTACTTAAGTGCTTTACTGCGCCAGGGACTAGTATGGTGAAAGCACTTATGTCCACTCACATGTGACTTATTGCTTTAGATAACTCAATTCTTCATTCCTACCTCAAAGCAAAAACAAAACATAAAGTTGAAAACTTGGATCTGATATTCACAGTGAGGGCACTTTACATCATTCTGATAGTGGCAGAGTGGGAGTACAATATATATATAGTTTAAATTGGCCTCAGTGTAGATGAGAATCAGGCCTTGGTTACTTTCTGTGATCCAGAACACTTGGATGATTATATCTGATCCCCACCCAAACAAAGTACCTCAATGTGACAAAATAGTAACTTTGACCTTGTCCAAAAATATCAACTTTAACATTGAGGAAACACAGCATGCACTTGCATTAGGGCAAATGCTAAAAAATATGAGCAACCAGGTGAAAGCTCACCTTGTGAATGACAAGTGGAAGAAACCCTCCTCCCCCCACCCTGGAAGTTATTGAATGAATATGGGGTTACCTACACTGTACACTTTCATCTGCCGGGTAGTCTCAGACATCTAATAATAATGTTGTGGCCTGATTAAAACCATATTAAATGTATCCTATTCTTCTTTAGGTATAGCTGGACAATAAAACAAGAGAGAATATGGAACTGAAAAATATACAAGACTCAGTTCCTTGCTGATGCATGGAGAGGGCTGCAGCTAGATCTCTTGGAGAGAAGTTTACTGTGTTGCAAGGCTTTGAAGGTGATGGTGCAGAAATAAAAAGGGAAATGGATGATCACAATGAATCCCACCCAATTAAAATGAATATTCTGTATGCTGAACTTGAAGAACTAGGAAACATTTCAAACATCTACTGACTCTAATAGAGAGGGACTTATTTTTTAAGCAGATAGGGGTGCCCTTGGCAGATCATATAGGTCAAGGCTTAAGTCCTCAGTGGTAGTGGTACACAGGTTACAAGTAAAGCAAGATAAACATCTGCAATGTGGGTAGGGAACCTCCAATAATTAGTCAAGATCACTTGACACAAATAGAGAATATCACTTTCAAACACCATACCTTCCTCCAGAGACTTTCATCTTTTTAAACATAACTAACAAGAATGACAAGATATATAAAATGTACAGTATAAATTCAAGATCGCATCATTCCATCAATTCAGTCATAGCTTGGCAGTCCTGAACATTATGGCTGGCATAGAGGCCAAATATCGCTTTGTTATACATTTAGAATAAAAAGTACAATGTATTGCCTTTAATTGAAGAGGCGAATGTGGCAGAAAAATGATATATTATTAATATAAAATGAAAAAAAAATCTAAAAGTTGAGGATGAATAGTTTTGAAGTAAGAACAGTTTTTAGCTGCATTGTATAAAAACACAGCTGGGTGCATAGTTAACTCAATTTTTGCCCCGGGAAGTATCTTACCTTTGAAAGACTTTAAAATCTTCTTTTAAACTTTGAAAAAAACATTAATAACTTTTAAAATGTAGTTTTCAGAAAAATGCATTTTCTTATTTTCCAATCCCAGAAACCCCAAGCTTGGCAAGTTGTCAGCACTTTGCCTCACACCTCTTTACCTTACTATATTGTACTACACCAGCCAATAAAACAATGGAATATTGAAAAGGGCAGTTTAGCCCAGTATATTATTGCATTTCTGAGAATGAAATCAGGCAGTGAGATTCTAATACTTTATTGACATGATAGAAGTATAATAATAGAAACAGAAATTGCCAGAACAGAAGATTCAAATTTAACTGTGGGAAGAATTCTCATTGCATTGGTCAATGCCACTGCTTTGGACAACTATTAACCCACCCGTTCAAAGTGATAGAAAGTTACATGAATGGAACATTTCAAGGATCTTAACCTGGGAAGAATCCTCTTGTAGGATATAGCATGAAGGGCACATTGTGAACATCTAATCTGACAACCTGAGTAATAGAGACCACCTCATTCAACTACATCAAGCCCATAATGTTTTTGAGTCAAAGGATATATTTTAGAAAGATAGCCAGTATTGGCTTGATGTATTTAAGAGAAAATCATCATGTTCGGAGGCAAATTGCTCCATTGGTAATTACCCTTGCTGTTAAAAAAAAATTGTACCATATTTCCAGTTTGAATTTGTTTAGCATCAACTTCCAGACACCAAAACTTGTTACACTAGAGTAAAGAGCCCTTGACTATCAAAGATTTCCCGATATGAGTTATATAGGCCATGATGAAGATAGGTTTTAACTTTGTAAGCTAAATAGATTTCTTAAGTTTCTCACTGTAAAGTAGATTTTTCCAGACTAAACCATGCTTCCTGTTGGTCTTATCTGAATCCTTTTTCAAATTTTTCAACATCCTTTTTACAGTGGACACAGTGTTCCAATAATGGCATCTCCACTGCTATATATGGACTTAATTCCATATCCCCATTTCCACTCAACGTTCTATTATTTATACATCCTAGAATCACATATCGACATATTCATTTAATTATTTTGTATCCATCAACAGAACCATGCTGAATGGACAGGTTTTCCAATAAAAAAGATGTAGGAGGCATTTGGAGGGAAAGTTGTTAAAAGTTATCTTTCATAATTTGAATGTGCTAAAACTGAAAAAAAATTATTAAAATTCATATTTCACCTTCTAAATTTTATTTCAAGTTTGAACTCCATTTTTTTAAATAGTGAAATTCTATGGTTTCTATTCCACTACATTAACTACATTGCTTAGGCAAGCATAGTTTAGCAGTTCCTACATGTGCCAGTACACCACTTTCTTTTATAGGTGCCACTGCTTGCCTATAAAAGAATTCCCAATTCCCAACAGCTGCTTGTGGCATCTAGCAGCTAAAGGGTGCATATCACAACTCTGTTACAGATAACAATTTCTGCACAGCTTTTGGGAATTGGGTCCAGTTACATTAGCTTGGGGACCAGTTTTTCACTGTGTTTGATCCAACACAAGTTCTCTGGTGAGAGTAGTATAGGATTGCTGTAGTTCTTTGGATGTGACAGTGCAATGCAGCATATGTTGGGGGCAGTGCCTCTGGTGATCAACAATTGCAGAACTGTATCAATCATGCCTTGTCATGGCTCTCTCATCAGCTAAACTGTATATGCTGCAGAAGAACTTTTCTATTGAAGTGATTGTTTCATTCTGTAGATCATCCTCACTCAAGTTTCTTAGAAGTCCATGTTTCTCCATGAATATGGTCCAAGTAGTTTTCTTGCTTCACTCAGAAACATGGGAAAACATATCATAGCCTGTCAATGAATGGAGAGTGTTTGTATGTCTGCCTGAGGATACACAGGCAAAAGCTGCTCTCAAATAGTATTTTGTTGTTGTTCTTCTTTTATGTTCCATTTTTCATGCACACCTGGTATACATTTTGTCATAGTGTCACTAACAGAAGAACATCTGTGTCTTGCACTGACATCATGTTACGTTCAGCATCTGTATGCTTACAGTGCAGTACAGTCCTGGTATCTGCTTCTTCACGGTCAGCTTGCAACTAATTTGTATTCAGAGTCCTGTTTGATCATTTAGCTATACTGTCTTCTATGAACCCTTCAGACATGACAATTGTTCTGTTTTGTGGAGCATTGGCTAGGAGTTTTTCAGAGAAGAAGCAAGTCAAATCAGCCTTTTTTTGGAATGATCAAGAAACTGTTTGGAAGTTTGGAAAGACAAATGGACAGCTGTTGGGAAGTGGAACAGATCTGTCTTCAATGATTTTCCAAATTGGCTGAGAAGCTTTGGAATTCTGACTTCACATCATTCCTTTAATAGGATCCTCTCTGTGCTGAAATGCTGTCCAGAATGAAAAAATTACTTGACAAAAATGTTGCTTAAGCCACAAAGATAAATGGAAGAGGTTTTTCCAGTACCATGCCATGTGCTTGGCCATGAGTCACCAGAGAGGATGTACTTTCAAGAATTCTTACGAGGATGAAGGATGTCTCTGGTAAAAACATCTACTATAAACTTCTTTCCAACTTGAAGACACCCATTTATCTCAGCAAGAGCCAACAGAACTGGCATTAGCTCATGACAAACTATTTTATGCAGTTTCACTGTTCCGTTACCCTAAACTTTGGGACCAAAGTGATCCCAAAGTGGTTTAGGTATTCTAATGAACTAATCCCAAGCCTTAATTTGAAAAGTTGGTAACAGGAAATGGTTTACCAGGGTTTCCATTTAAATCATTGGAAAACTCTCTAGACCTACCTGTCTTGGTTTACCCTTGGGAGGACATGAATACAGTCTTCTGCTCTAAGGTTTGAAACTCAGACAGTAATTTCTTCTCAAACAAAATGTTTCTTTATGCTAATTCTAATACAAATGTTAATTCTAATACAAATTGGATTTTAAACAAAAAATTAACCAACGTAACAAATGAAATAAGCTGCTTAAGACATTACAAAACACCATAAACTATATAACCCAATACAGCGCAAATATAACAAACTCTAAAATTGCAATGCAATACTCATAGCACAATTTAACATTTCCTTAGCACATGCTATAATGTTACGAATCCTTAATTGCAGCATGGCATGGTAGACATATCATGTTCAAATAAATGATATAACAGAAGGACAAAGAAACCCTACATATATAGGTATAAAGCCTTAATTCAATATTGTATTAGAATACCAAACATTACAAAACAGTGAGAGTCCTGTGACACCTTAAAGACTAACAAATTTATTTGGGCATAAGCTTCGTGGGCAGAAACCCATTTCATCGGATGCAGTATTACTTATTACAATATATTTATTACAATATAGTAAGCCATTGTCTTATACATGTGTGTACAGTGACATTGCAATAACATACTTAATAATATTGCAACAAATTAACATTCTGTGAGTGCTGATCAGGCAATCAGAATGGGTGGGGTAGGAAGTCATTCAAATGCAAGCATCCAGCTTTAGTTAAAATCATACCCATACATTACTTATTTTTAGAACAGTCATATTTACTCTCCTTCCTCTTGGTTAAATCCTTCTGTTTTGTCTCAGGTCTCTCTGTTCTATCTGTCCTGCTGTTACTGCTGCCATTGCTGCTGCAGCTGATGTTGCTCTAGTGTCTCCTGATCAACGCCCACACTCAAGCCTGTCAGCTTTCTGCCTTATATGTGATTTTCGGCCCTTTCCTGATTGGTTGCTTTCTCAATGTCAATCAAATTGGACATTTTTGACCAAACAGTTCTCTGATATGCTAATTAGCTTTTCTTGTTTGCTCAAATGTGGACCTTCTTGACATCCTCCTTCCTACCTTCCCTGCAGGTATTAGGAGTTACCTTTATTTCACCCCAGTCTACCTTTCTGCTATTGGTCAATTTTTTAACACCTCAATTTTCTTTCTCTTTTTCCCCCATAGCATGACATTATCACAGGCACCATTTTAGATTTCTAGCTAAAACTTAAATTATTATTATTTACTACTTATCAAAAGCCTTTATCCTAAAACTAATTATATTTTTATTCATGTTTAAACATTATGATAGTCACCACTTTTGTTATTCTAATTAGAAAAGATAAAATCCACAATGCTTTTCTCCCTGTTAGCTTTTCAACTGTTTGGCTAAATGATGTCTCCGGTGCCTCTCTTCTTAGGTGGACTAGAGTGGCTTAAAATTCTCTTGTATCAGTCCTTCTTGCATTACAGGAAGTAATGATGTGCTGTAGTATGAGCTGACTAGCCTTTATTGTGACTACCATGTATTTGCTTTTCTTTTCTTTTCCAGCTGCACAGGGGAAGGAAAACATCAGAGTTCTTCTCTTTTTCACTGGGTCACAGAATTTAGCATGAGCACTTCCCTCCTTTGGTGTCACGAGCCTTTTCTGAATAAAGGAATTCAGTTGTTCCTGGCCAATTCTGCATTCAGCATAGCTCCTGAATTGCTTCCGTGTTCAAATCCAATGCTGTGGAGTTTTGCATTATGTTGTAGTTGCTTCACTAGTGAATAAATCCTCAAAGTATCATTAACACTTCATTTTAATCAAGATCATCACACTGCTTTTATGCTGGTGTGGATTCACTGCAAGTCATTTGGTCATCAAGTCCAAGACTGAACAATTTTCTGGTTTGGGCTACAATTTTGGCACATGGGTTATAGGAAAGAGCCCATCTTCTCAGTGCAAAGGCTGTTCTTGTGATATCTATAATTCTTCCTTCTCTTTTACCAGTGGCATTGAACTGCTCTTGGGAGTGGTCTGAACCTACCTGATTGAATCTGTGGCTAGAACCTTCACAACCTACTTCGCTGTATGGAACTCTTCAAATACCTCCAGAGGGAGCTGGTTCATTTCTATTAAGTACAAAAGCAACCAGAAAGCATAATTTGTGTGGTCATATTGGTGAAAGAACAGAAGCATTCTTTTGAAGACATACAGATGAAACACCTAAAAACCATTCTGTTGGGCTTTGGTGAAGAGTAGTAGGATACATACCATATCCATCTACAGCAGCTAGTACTGCAATTTGGGATGCTTACCTGTTTTAATTAGCACAGATGATGCCATCTGATCACAAAAAACTTCTTCATTACACTGGACAACAAAGATTTTGCTTCCTGAATACTTTTGGGTATATTTTAGGGATTTTGGGCTGCTGCTGATGAAAATCACCATGAAATTTCCCTATCACGTACCTGTTTTTTTGAAATCACCTATAATTGTTATTTCAATTAATAATTTAAGTCTATTAAAAAGTTGCCCACAATGTAAGCTGAAAAGTTTTCTATCTTGTGTCCAAGCACGCCTGGGCATGCAGTGACACTGCATCTAATGCAGGCCACGCAACATGCAGTGGGCATGCTAACGCTCAGGCAGGGCGGATGCTGGCAGGACAGGTTTTAGAAAGGCTATAAAAGCATTTCGCACACACCATTCTATGCATTGCATTCATATCAGTTTGCATTCATGTTGATGTGCATGCTCTTTGCGCATAGCATTTTGCGTGTACTCACAATAATAAAGCAATTGTATTTTCAGGAGGATTTGTGATAGCAAAATATCTCACCAATGTTGCAACAGCTGTGATACGTTTCTTGGCAACTACAGAGCACCAGACTATGTGCAGCTGGTTGACAACAGGCTTCAAGCATACAAAACCATGAAGTGCAACATGTCACTAAAGATTCATTTTCTGCATTCGCATTTAGACTTCTTCCCTGCAAATCTTGGTTTAGTCAGTGACAAGCATGGTGAAAGGTTTCACCAGGACATTGTGATCATGGAAAAATGGTGTCAGGGCAACTGGAATCCATCAATGCTGACTGATTATTATTGGACTCTTAAAGAAGAAGCCTCAGACACTGAGTACAAAATAAAATCATCAACAAAACATTTTTAGCTCAGTTGAACTATTGCAAAGCATCAGCACCGTTATGCAATTAAAAGCATTACATTCAATAAAAGTCAATTTCTTGTTTCTCCAAATTTCTCTGTGATACAAGTAGTCTGAAATTATATTCGTGTTCAGCTTCAAGCAGTCTAGCATAATCAAAAAAAATGTCTGAGGAAGCAAAACTTTTGAAAAAATTTGTTTACGGTGTTATAGAACTAGGTTATTGTAATCTTCTGTAGTATCAGATTTTGCAAAATCCAAGAGGTTTGTTTGTTTTAGTTTCTTGTTCTCTTGCTCTAGATATCTCAGAATCTGTGGTAATAACAGTTGCTACAGTGCCTATGTGTGATCTTGTTTTGCATAGTTTTTACCAGCTGCTATATCATTCAGTAACTAAAATTTCAGTTTCAGTCCACACACTTGACAATCCTGTGAATGTTGCCCCAGCTCTTTCACTAAGTTAACTGATGTGTGGACCTCCAAAGTATGGAATCAGATATTTTTATATTCTGGTACAGTTCATTTGAGATTCATCAGAGCATGGAAGAGGGCTTGATCAACAGTCATGACAGCATGTTTTTGTTGAAGATAATGTGTTATTTGTGCAAGTCTTTTTATGACAGTATTCAGTGTACCAGCTGCACAAGCTGGGGACTGAATGATAGGCATGTAGCTGTATATATTTAATGGAGAGTTATTGTTACTGTTTTTTTCATTAAAACTGAAAAGTAGTTAGTTTATTTAATCTTAAATGTCATCCTGACTGAAAAACAAATTTCAAGTGCATATTGTCATGTGACCAAATCCAGCAGAAAGTATGATCTTCAGAGATTTCTCCCTGAATTTTCTGATAGCATAGTATTCCAAATTAGGAATGTGTTCCATATTTAGTACCTCTCCTTTACTTTCTATTTGTTTTTTTTTAAGCTACAAATTGTTGTTATTTTCTTTTTTCTTCTCATTTACCTTCATATTCAAAACGCAACTCGGTAAAAGTCATTTTCAGATTCAACACATTCAAATTATTAAAGAAAACAGGCATACCAGCCTTTCCCTAGAAGTGCTTTCTGTTTCATTGAGATCATCTTATCTGGGAGTTTGTCCTGTAAAAAGTTACACTCATTTCAATGAAGAAACTACCCATGTGGTTTTCAGTGCAGGGTCAGGACTTTAGATTCCACTGTGATTCTTGTGGTAAACCTTGGATTACTGCTGCTGCTTGGAACAGAATCTGTTGTTTTACAGATATAACTTAATGGAAGTTTCTGTGGAAGACATTTATATGATTATTATGATAATTAACTAGACATAAGCAGAGAATGACATTTCAGCTAATAGTGCCAACTAAGAGTAAACCTATCCTTCTTCCTCCTTTCCCTCACCCCCCCCCCAATGTATCACCTATTATAGGGTCTATCCTGCAAACCATTACATATGTGAGTAACCATTGATGGCCAATGACTGTGGATAAGAGAGTGAAAAAATATATATACCTACATTGAAAAAGTGGGCATATTTTACCATAACTCTAGTATCAAAATGCATATAACCAAATTGTTTAAATAAAGCTGATTGGTGCATATCTGCTTCGCGTAACAAATGTGTCAAAGCTCAATCCTTCTGAAATAATGTGACTTGTATGACATTCACAATAGGAAGTCACAGATGCTGAATCTGCAACAGACCAATGTGTCCTGGGGAAAGGTCACGCTGCTGTAGAAAGGCCAAAACAACATGCCCAAACTATGAACTGAGGAGTTGCAGAACTACGAGGAAGGTGATATCTGACAAAATCTATCAAGCCATTTTAGGTTGACTGTAGCCCTCCCTAGATGTTATGGTAATTTTAGATTATCGTTTATAGAAACATGAAGGAACATGCATGCCTTGTACAGCAGCTGGAGCTCTGCAAATAACTGATTTTTCAGTTTTCTGGCAATTCCAGGAGGAAAAAATTATTTGGGTTAAGCCAAAACCAAACTTTTTCCACTTTGTATACATAATTGATTAGTCTTTCGGCCAGAGTGTGAGAATGATGCTATAATGTTTAGGGCACTCACCTGGGCTCCAGTCTCTGCTCCTATGACTATTTTATTATATGTACAAATATATATTGGTGGTGGAACACCTTCAAACAAGGGAGGCCTACCCCAGAATAACCACTAGCTGACCAGTTAGGGCATTCACTTGGAAGACAAGCATTCAAGAATCTGCTCCAGAGTAGGGGCACATACTTGGATCTCCCATATCCTGGATGAATGCATTAAGGGCTAGTAGGTGTAAGGACAGGTTTCCCTCCACCTAAAATTCTGTAAATGGTGCCTAAATTCCTGTGCCTCTTGCTCAAAAAATACAAAATAATTCATTGTGATAATGTTCAAATAATTTCTTTTGATATTTCCTTTTTTTTTTTTGGTTTTGACTGGAGCATTTCACCAAAGTAAATATGAATTTGTGAAATGTTTCAGTCAACCTCAATCTACTTTCTCCAGAAAAAAAAAAGTTTTGTCTGAAAAATTTCACCCAGATCTGCATAGCACTAGTACTTCAATCTAGATATGTCATAAGAAAGTAGATTAAAATGTCATAACTTCTGATAAGACTTTCAAATAATTCTTCTCAAATGCACAGGCTGAAATTTAGAAAACTTATTAACCAAAGTTACAGCTGAAGAAACTGTAATTTAGACATGGAAAGAAAATGTGATTATCTTTGGATGAGCTCTTGGTGAAAAACTGAACAATATCCTACACAGTTTTATGTTTAGGTTTGGCTGCATTTGTTAAGTGAGCGTATTTTAGCAACAGTTTATACTCAGCAGAATTTATAATTACTGAAAACTGAGGGAAGCAATGAAGCATGCATTTTAATTGTGGAGATATGCAACCCTTGAGAAAAATCATATATGAGAAAGTGTAAGACTACTGGATTCATTTTAAAATGTGTATTTTTATGTTTTGGTCACACCCAGGAGACAATGAATTTACAGGAGGAAAAAGTGATTTTTTTTCTGGTGCTGAACTGAAAATATTTGGAGAAAATCAAAGATTAGTTAATATATGTCATATGTAATATGACTTCAGTAGGATGCTTTGGAAATGAGGTACAGCTTGTATATACCATGGCAAGAGGGAGTGTGGTTAAAGGAAGGATTCTAACACTTCCTCTTTCACACTGACTTTCATTGTGAGCTTGGTCAAATTACTTCATATCTCCATCTCACTTTCACCATCTATAAATTGAAAGCAACACTACCTATTTAACTCATTCCTGTGGAGACAGGAGTATGAGTATTTATGAGTATTTATGAATTGTCATCTTTACAATTCTGATGTATAAGTGGTAAGCATAATTATAATATGCTAACAATTCATATGTTTATGGTAATTACATAGTATATGATATCTTGAATGATTGGTTCATCTTTAGATAGTAAATATGTGAGAAGTAGAGAAAGGCCCTAATTCAAACTCCAGGCATGAATATTTTAGTTTTAGGGGACAGGGTTTAAAATCCAGACTTGAGGGCAGATCTGAATTTTCTGAGCTAAGGTAAGCTTTGGGTTGTTGGATCTTGAATCCAAATATCTCTGAAATGGATATGAAGCTGGAACACAAATTCAAATTTGGAGGCTTGGGCTCATTTCTAGTTCAGAAATCACGCATTTCACGTGCCTTGATAGAAATCTAGCTACCACTAAACAAGAGGACATCTGCTTTTAGTATAGAGCAATCTGACTTGAAATATTGTTCATAATTAAATAGTTCAAACACATACAGCAGGAAAAAAGGAATGATGATAATGGCAGGGAGGCAGAAGACATTAGTCATAACAGTATTATTTTAACTTTTGTTTTATCAATATCTTATAATTAAACAAACAAAAATAATGACTCTAAACCAGCTAACTGTAAACATGGAGTTTGGCCCTGCTCCCATTGAAATGAATGGGAATATTGAAGCTGATTTCAATGGCAGCAGGGTCAAGCCCAGGGTTAATCTATGGCTTTATCCCTCAACCTCAGTGTGATCCCATATGGTCCTACCTCCTCTATGTGATCCCTTGCTGTCCTTCCTCATCAGCACAAAGAGTCACTATCCTTCTTCCTCTTCACAGTCAGTTTTATCATTCATGGTCCCTCCTCCTCCATGAATGACCTCACAATTCTTCCTCCTACATGAGATCCCTCAAGGTCCTTCCATCTCCTCTTCTCCTTTCATTCAGACTCTTTTGGTTCGTCATCCTTGGTATGCAGTCCCTTGTGGTCCTTCTTCCTTTGTGTGTGATCATTCATAGTCCTTCCTTCCTCCTTCATGCACAAACCTTCCTCTTACTTCATTCTTCTTCTTTCTCCGTTTGATCCCCTTTGGTCACATCTTCTCTTCTGCAGAATACTTTGTGGTTCTTCCTCCTCCATCATGATTCCTCATAGTCTTTCTTTCCTCCTTTTTTGTACTTACACTCATGGTCAATCCTTTGCACCATCTGATCACCTTTGATTACTCCTCCTCTTCCGTAGAATCCTTTGTGATTCTTCCTCCTCTGTGCATGATCATTCATGGTCCTTCCTGCCTGCCTCTTCCATACTTGATCTCTCATGGTCCTTCCCTCCTTCTCCAAGCACAAGTCCTCAAGATTATTTCTCCTCTTTTTCCTCCATTAAATTTCAATTGATCACATATGCTGTTCTGAAGAATCTTTCATGGTCATTCCTCCTCCATCATGATTCCTCACATTCATTCCTTTTCTTCCAGGAATCCCTTGTGGTTTTTCATATTCCTCCTCTGCATGATTCCTCAAGCTCCCTCCTTCTCCATATGGTCTCTCACAATCCTCCTTCCTCCTACTGTATGAAACCTTTTGTGATCCACCTCCTCATGTACCCTCCCAATCTTCCTTTCTCCTGTTTGGTGCAATCCCACCTGCTCCCTCCTCTTCCTTATTTTGATCCCTTGTGATATTTCTTCTTCCTCCTTCTCCACACAAAATTTTTATTCCCTCCCAGTTCCCCCCTCCTCTTCCATTCAGTGGTTCCTTCTCTCCCTACATGGGATCCCTCATAGTGCCTGCTACTCCTGCTCCAATATGTAATGCCATGTCCTCTTCCACACAGTCCTCATGATCCCTTATCCTCCTCTTCACCACTTCCTATTCTTTCTCTTCTGTGTTATCTCTTGAGACTCCTCCTACTTCTCCTCCGTGTGATCCATCTTTCTCATCTTCCATGCATTTATTTGTGGTGGTTTTTCTTCACTCTTCTCTCTCTAATTTTATTCCATTCTCTTTCCCCAGCTCTGCCTTAGCAGACCCCAGACTGGTTATTGAATAAATATACACCATCTTCCCCTGGCTCACTTATCTTTGCTGCTCTCTGAGGCCAGAATGTTATGGGGTTGCTTGGCAGCTGATGATATCATAGATTTGTTACATCATCTCCTGTGATGCGGTACGTCTATTAGATATGAGCACCTGACCTCAGAGTATAGCTGCATAATTTCTTGTGCTGAGGAAAGTCATAGGTGGGAGAATCTCAGCTGTTAAAAATCTGCCCACCAGCACCTTTTGGAGTTCCATGTTACTTCTCATATTGATTACAACACAACATAAGCACAAAAATCAAGAGAAACAGGAATGTTTAGTGGTTATAGCAGGTGCCTGGCAATCAGGAGTCCTGAGTTGTATTTCTGGATCTGCTGATAACTCACTGTCTGGTTCTGGCCACGTCTCTTACTCTCACTATATCTGTACAGACCCTTGCACAATGGAGCTGTGATCATGACTGAGGCCTCTGTGTGTTACTGAAAAACAAGTAATAAATAAGAGTAAGAAGTCTATGTTCATTTTCACAGCTAGCAAAATCAGGTACACCAGAGCGACACCATTAATTCAAGAAAATTACTCAAATGATAGTAGAATTTGGTGCAGAAATTCTCATTCCTAGGTTGTTTGTTTTGCTGTTCTTTTTTATTACCAAGCATTATCAAGATTACTTGGATTACCTCATGAAGCAATAACCCTCGTCTGAGAATTGAGCATATATGGTTTTATGGAAAGCAAATTAGAGATGTCAAAATTTTGAAAAACAAGATAAGAACATTTGTGTTGTATTTAAAGGAGCACCCTCAATCCTATTCTTAACACTTAGATTCAAGTCTTCAATCTGGATTTTTTCTCTTTCCATTTTACAATTTATTTCCTCATGCTAGTGCTTTGTTGATTTTCTTGCATCTAGAGCTGTTTGTTTACACTCTGTTATTGGCTACTCATGAACATTACGCCCTCATGCACCTGCAGTGCTCTGCAAGCAGTGGGCTCTCATTCCCATTCGATCCCCAAAAGAATGATATATAACACAGCCAAATATCTATTTTGATCTATTTAACCAATTGGGGCACTTGAAACAATTTTAATGTATTATGACAGGGTCAGACTAAATGGCTACTGGAGAGTGCAAAAGGCCAATATATCAGCTCTAGGCTAAGCAAGTTCCTTTTCCCCTGGTAGCTGAGCAGGAATTACTCCAGGTTAATTAACACACCTGGAGCCTATCAAGGCCCCACCTAAGATTTGTTAAAAGCCTCCCATCCAGAGAAAGGGTTTGGCTGGAGTTGTGAGAATGAAGTGAGCTATCAGAGTGTTTGAATGGCAAGACACTGTCAAGTGCTAGGAGGGTTTAGGAGAAGGAGCAGAACACTGGCAGAAGAGAACCCTGCAGGTACAAAGACTATGGGAGGGAAAAAGGGGGCAAAGGACCTTTCCCAGGCCTGAAGGCCTCAGGGAAGAGACCCTGCAAGAAGGGAAGGATTGAATTGGACATTTGGTTTGGGCAATACCATGGGCAGTGGAGCTGTTAGAGGTCAAGAGCCTTTCCTGTCTGAGCAGGGTGCAGACATTAAGTCAAGGGCCATGTGTAAGTAACCCAGGGAAGCTAGCAGCTTTTCTGAAACCATAGCATGAGGCTTGTACTTGTAGGAAATGTTGCATTTCATTAGTTTTGAAAGATTTTGACCATTTCTTTTACTATAGTTCCCTTGAATTTTGAAATAAAAAATAATTTTGCAATGGAAAACCTTTTATTTCCATTTAGAAAGTGTCAAACAAATTTCAACATTTTTTTCAAGTAAAACATTTAATCAAAACCCATCCTTTTCCATGAACACTTTTGTTTTGTTGTGTCAAATAGTAAAGTGTTGAAAAATTCCAAACCAGATCTAGGCTTTGCACCCAACTTGCTAGTTCCACATAGACTAACAGCAACCAACCCAGGAGACAATTGATTCCCACACTATTCCCCAAAGTAGGAAACCTACTGATCCCCATTCAGTTACACTTTTCCTTCCCCTATGATCAGCCTGACAACAATTCCTTCACCTTCTGCCAATAAATCCCTATACTCAATTTAGCAGGACACCAAATGGCATTTACTTCATATTACACTACTCTCCCTGGACCTAGTAAATATGAGGTGTGAGTGAATGGGTTCATCTCTCTCCTCTTTTGCTGTACAAAGGGAAGCGGTACCCATAGCAGACCACATTTAGCCCCTTATTTCTTAAGGGAGACACCTAAGGCAAGTCTGCTTTCACCCTTGCTCTATGATGGAAATAAGAGCACTGTTGCAGCACAGGGGCCTGGGGGCCCCTGAGAGAGAAGTGCCTTGGCATATAACAGGGCCAGAAGGAATTGAAACAGTAGGACTGCTGAGATCCTCCCATGTCCTCTCCACCAGTTTGGGAGGACTTGGAGGTCTCCAAACTACAACCCTCATGACTATGCCAGGATGGCACCTGTGAACAGCTAAGGGCTACTTAAGTTAGTCATCGTACATTCCTCCATGTTTCCCTGCTGTTATGTGGGAGGTACACATCCTTATTCTGATGTTTTGGTCACAAACTCCGTCGGGGGAAGTAAATACCCCTTAATATGTCATTCGCATCATGAGAAAGTGAAAACAAGAATTATGAGGACTCCAAGATAGAGTGTAAGGGATGGTAAACAACTTGTACCACAATTTCAGGCCCAAAGTAGCCTTATAACCTTCCTTTAAATCTTATAATACTATTTAGTTTGTATACAGTGTTTTTATCTCTAGATTTCAAAGCATTTTACAAAGGAATTATTAACCCCATTTTACTTGCTGGGAATCTAAAACACAGAGTTTAAATAACTTGTCCTTGCCCGTCCCAACCCTGGGAAAAATATTCTAGCTTTGTTAGATAATTAAATGTTGTGCAACCGAGTGCATAAAAAGAGGCAAGCCTGAAATTTTAGAGACAGGTCTACAGCAGCATTATAGATTTTTGAAATATAATTTAGATAAACCATTTATATCAGGATTGTATAAAGTAGTGCTCTCTCGCTTTCTCTACGGTTTCAGAAATCAGGATAAAAAGGAACAGAGCTAGTCAAATTATATATTGTCAACAACATTTGTTTCAATTTAGCCCTTTTTTTGCTATTTACAAAATCATATGTGAAAGGCTTCTGGCTTCTGTGAATGTAGCCAATATTCATAACTATTTACTCAATAGCTTGGATGAACAATTTTTAGCCCATAGGCTGATTGCAGTCTTTTCAATTCAAGTATTCACAGTGTGTGACTGGTCACCTAAGTCACTCAATATATTGCTTTAGTTCCCTGATCAAGTGCCTGAAAATTTTGAAACAGGAGAATAACAAAGCATAGGAAGAATGACAAATCTCCTTGTTTATGCACAAAGCCCCTTGTCCACATGCAATAAGAGTTGTTTGTATGAAGAACCACCATTCAGCTGTAACTAGGAGTAAATGTTTTGTGCTATAAAGCTCGCTAGAAGGATTTAATGGGGTGTCAGATGAAAACTATATCAATGCGTAAACAAGGGGAAGATTTTCTTCTTAAATGTTCTTGGTAAGACTGACTGTAGGGATAACAACTATTTAAAAAAACAGCAACACTTGTGTCAACCATTTCTTTAAAGCCTTTGCACACATATGACTGCAAGTTGGCATTTCACTTTATCTCTCCTTGTGACAGAGCCATTACAGTGTAGGTATTCACATACCTTTGCCTTGGTGGAGTTTGAGTGTTGACATGTTTAAAGACGGTGGTTTGATTGCATTTTGATACTTCTGTATAGTCAGATGCTGAAGGACTGTGAGATGCTCATCTGAGTTTACAATCAGATCATCTGGATGCATTGTCAGCTGTATTCCAAAATACAAAGTGGCACTAGGAGTATGGCATATGAAAAGGGGAAAGCCAAAGCCTTTTTTTTAGTCTGTGAAAATAAATATATGGCCTTTTCTAGGCCATCTTTTGTTAGATCAAGTTACCTAGCTGGATCTAAAACTCTAGTCAATATAAAGAAATCGTAATGTAGCACATACCAAACTGATAGTATTAAAGTCTAGGGAAGAGGCTAGGTTATAAATTAACTTGCAAAAATTAAGCTAAAGGTGTTAAACTATCTCTACATTGGTATTAAGCAAGACGTTCAATAAAACCAAGTTAGTTCAGTTGAGCTAAGCACTCTTTTTCTAGTCTAGACAAGGCTTGTGTCTCAAAGTGAAGTTTGAAACACAGCAGCCTGACCATATCAGTGATACTGGATACTTAGTTATCAGTATGAATACCAGTGAGATATGATACGCCCGGTTTGCGGATCAATAAGGTTTAATGTGCGAGGTTTTCTATAGATATTATTTGAATACAAAGCCTAAAATTAATTACTATATATCATACTCAGTAAGCCTGGAGAGCTAAGCAGTTACTTAGAAGGCTGTATACAGGAACGGCTTTCTTCAGGGGCCCTGACGGGAAGTCAGTGGATCTTCTGGTTCGACCAGCAGCACCTCCCACATTCAGGCATTGATGGAGTGTGCCCTTTTGTCTAAGTGGTAACTTCCATAAGCAGCTTTCACCTAATGACCTCTCTATTCATTATCATATATGCTAATTACCTACTTTGGGTTTTTACCCTTGATTACATTCCATTTTCATCATGGGAACTGGGGACATCAAAACAACATCTGGTGATAGGCGGGGCAGTGTAAGCCCCTTCGCAATGAAAAAGTGTAACCCCAGATGTTCAAGGATAACTTGTTGTTCCCATCACCGTTATCTGCGCAGCTGCAAGCATACATGTTGTGTATTTCATCTTTTTATGTGCCATGGTATGCAGAAACTAAAACATCTGAAAGATGAGTCAGTAGTCCTATTCATCTCTGCCAACCAGAAGATGTCATTCTACAGGGGTCAGAATAGCCAAGCAAGCAACTAAAGCTATTCTAGGCCTCTAGGACAGTAGTCAGGCAACTCAAATTGCACTGGGCCTCCAACAATCAGCTCAGTAGGAATTAGGAAGTGCTGGGCATTTTTAAGGTCTAGTTTGGGGATTTGCAGAGAACCTTTTCCTTTAAAAGTCCTTCCAATTACAGGGATGCTCAGTCTCTGACTATTTCAAAAGCATTTATCTGTCTATGAAGGTTAAATACAGCTAGACCCTAGCTCTGGGCTTGTCTTCAATTCCTCTCTGCTGCAATCAGTTTGTATCTGCTCTGGCAGGCTCTTTTGGGAGAGAGAGGTTCACAAGCTATCTTCATCCCAGTGGCTCTGTTGCAAATGTCAGCTAACTCTCTGGCACAGCAGACTCTTCCTGGGCCAAGTCTTTAACCTTTTTCTCATTGGGATGGAGATGTGCCACACCTCAGAAGACACTCAAAAAGAGCCTGTGTTCTGGAAATCCATAGAGTGAAGAAGACACAATGTTCCTCTTTATGATTGCTGTAGTGGCATTGCAGTACACGTCTAGCACATCAGTTACCCAAGGAGAGAGGTGGGGGCATCTACTATGTGCTTTGGTGAATAGGTAGTAAATGGTGTACTCCAAAAAGTTTTGAGATTCTAATAAGTCCCCCCAAAATTTAGATGAGAATTCAATGTTTTTCAAAACATTGAGGCCTATACACTTTACTATCAAATAACAATTGATAACAGCTCTCTGCCATTAAGTACTTCTCAGCTGCCTAAGAGAGAAAAAGAGACCTTTTTATTCATTCTCCTACACAGCTGATGTGACGTCAGGGTTTGCAAAGGGATGGTTTCTCTCTCCTTTTATCCAGTTTTTTTTTCCAAAGATGTAAATTGAGAATTTTTTAGCACTGATTCTTTGAGTTCTTGTCTACACTGGGGCTTTGCTCTAATTTCAGCCATTTTTGACCAGTCACTATTATAGCTGCACTGGTACAAATCCATAGTGTAGGCAGGCAAAATAACTATAAATTACAATATACACCAGTGAAACTGTCCTACTTAAAACAGGAAAGCAAATAGCAATATTTCCTATTTACGGTTCTGTGTGGATACAGTCTTAAAGGATTTTGACATAGGAACAAGATGTCCATGGCTTTGGTCAGGCTTGAAGAACAATCATTTAGTCTAAACATGTATCTACCAGGTTGGGTACAGGACAAATAATTCAAACATTCCTATTAATTGACTGAGAAGTTAATAATTTTATTCTGAACACTCCCTGGGGGTTGGATGAAATTAAGAATGAAATTAAAAGTTATACAGAGTTGAATGATGGATCAGACTTCACCATCTGTGGGCACTCACAGTGGGAGTTTGTGAAATTTATTAGGGGAAGGTTAATTGGTATTTCATCAGGGAGATGGATTAAATGCAAGCTAAGGAAAACCTGCAATAATATTGAAACAATTAGAAAAAAAATAAGAAAACATGGAGGAGTTTCACTGTATGCAAGAGAGAAGTAAGATTCCTCAGATTTCCCGTGTGAAACTGGAGAAAAATCTAAGTCTCTGGGTTCAGTTTGGAGGTGACAGCAACAAGGGTAATGTCATGGTGGGCATCTGCTACAGACTACCAGACCAGGAGGATGAAGTAGACAAGGCTTTCTTCAGACAATTAAAAGAAGTTTCCAGATCAGAGGCCTTAGTTCTTATGGGGGATTTCAATCACCCTGCCTCTGTTGGGAGAGCAATACAGCAGTACACAGACAATCCAGGACATTTTTGGAGAGCGTTGGGGACAACTTCCTGAGGCAGGTGCTAGAGGGCATGCTCTTTTTGACCTGCTGCTTACAAATAGGGAATAATTGGTAGGGGAAGTAGAAGTGGGTGATGACCTGGGCAGCAGTGACCATGAGATGATTAAGTTCAGGATCCTGATAAAAGGAAGAAAGCAGAATACAGACCCTAGACTTCAGAAAAGCAGATTTTGATCCCTTGGAAGGCTACTATGAGGGGGAAAGGAGTCCAGGTGGGCTGGCTGTATTGTAAAGAAACTTTATTGATGGCTCAGGAACAAGCCATTCTGATGCACAGAAAAAATAGAAAATATGGCAGGCAACCAGCTTGGTTTAACAGAGAAATCTACAGTGTGCTTAAATACAAAAAGGAAGCTTACAAGAAGTAGAAGCTTGAACAGATGATTAGAGAGGAGTATAAAATTATTGCTCGAGCATGCAGGAGTGAAATCAGGAAGGCAAAAACACAATGGGAGTTGCAGCTAGCAAAGGACATGAAGGATTTCTAAAGGTATGTTAGGAACAAGAAGGTCAAGGAAAGTGTGGGCCTCTTAACGAATAGGGGAGGCAACCTAGTGACAGATGATGTGAAAAAGCTGAAGTACTCAATGGTATTTTTGCTTCTGTATTTACAGACAAGGTCATCTCCCAGACGACTGCCCTGGGAACACAGTATGGGGAGGAGGTGAGCAGCCCTCAATGGTGAAAGAACAGGTTCAGGACTATTTAAAAAAGCTGGACATACAAAAGTCCATGAGGCTGGATTCAATGTATCTAAGGATACTGAAGGAATTGGCTGATGTGAATGCAGAACCATTGGCCATTATCTTTGAAAACTTGTGGTGATCAAGGGAGCTCCAGGAAAAAGGTAAACCTAGTACCTATCTTTAAAAAAGGGAAAAAGGTACAATTGGGGAACTACACAACAGTCAGCCTCACCTCGGTCCCTGGAAAAATCATGGCGCAGGTCCTTGAAGTCCATTTGAAAGCACTTGAAGGAGACGAAGGTGATCAGGTACAGTCAGCATGGATTCACCAAGGGTAAGTCATGCCTGACAAACCTGATTGCCTTCTGTGATGAAATGACTGGTTCTGTGGATATGGGGAGAGCGGAGAATGTGATATACCTTGACTTTAGCACAGTTTTTGATGTGGTCTCCCACAGTATTCTTGTCAACAAGTTAAAGTAGTATGAGTTGGATGAATGGACTATAAAATGGATAGAGAGCTGGCTAGATCATTGGGCTCAGTGGGTAGTGATCAATGGCTCCATATCTAGCTGGCAGCCGGTCACAAGTGGAGTGCCCCGGGGATCGGTCCTGGGGCTGGTTTTGTTCAACATCTTCATTAATGATCTGGAGGATGAGGAGGATTGCACCCTCAGCAAGTTTGCAGATGACACTAAGCTGTGGGCTCTGGAAGGTAAGCTGAGGGTAGGGATAGGATACAGAGTGACCTAGGCAAATTGGAGGATTGGGCCAAAAGAAATCTGATGAAATTCAACCAGGAGGAGTGCAGAGTCCTGCACATAGGACGGAAGAATCCCATGCACTGATACAGACTGGGGACCAACTGGCTAAGCAGCTGTTCTGCAGAAAAGGACCTGGGGGTTATAGTGGAAAAGAAGCTGGATATGAGTCTAAGTGTGCCCTTATTCCCAAGAAGGCTAAGAATATATTGGGCTATATTAGTAGAAGCACTGTCAGTAGGTCAAGGGAAGTGATTATTTCGCTATTTGGCACTGGTGAGGCCACATTTGGAGTACTGTCCAGTTTTGGGCCCTCCATTGCAGAAAGGCTGTGAACAACTTAGAAAGAGTCAAGCTGTGGGCAACATAAATGGTTACAGGATCGGGGCACATGACTTATGAGGAGTGGCTGAGGCATGTGTGCTTATTTAGTCTGCAGAAGAGAAGAGTGGGACTTGATAGGAGCCTTCAAATAGCTGAAGAGGGGTTTCAGGGAAGATGGAGCTAGGCTGTTCTCGGTGGTGGCAGATGACAGAACAAGGAGTAATGGTCTCAATTTGCAGTGGATGAGGGATTGGATATTTGGAAAACCTTTTTCACTAGGAGGCTGGTGAAGCCCTGGAATGGGTTATCTAGGGAGGTTGTGGAATCTCCATCCTTAAAGGTTTTTAAGGTGCAGCTTGACAAAGACCTGACTGGGATGATTTAGTAGGGGTTGGCAAGGGGGTGGACTAGATGACCCCTGCAAGGGGGTGGACTAGATGACCTCCTGAGGTCCCTTCCAACACTAATCTTCTATGATTCTATTATTCTAAAACCTTTAATAAAAGGTTAAAGTGAAATCAGATATCTTAGTAGAAAAATGGAGAATGCTGAGATGCCTCAAGCAGATATAATTTTGAGGCAGTAAATAATGAATCAATATGGTTGTCTATATTGAAAAGCTATACATTTCATGTCAGGACCGCATAAAATTTAAAGGGATATATTAGTCATTTGTTTAAAATTATAATGATCACTGGCATTAACATTCACATCTATATTAAAAATAAGTTTAAAAAAACACCTTTGTTTTTTTCTCCTAACAGTTTGGAGTCTGACCCCAACAAAGTAAATAAACATTTTTGTGCCAAACCTGTGACTTTTCATATATTAAGTATTCTCAAATTAGAATGAAATCAATCTTTCCACATTGGTTTTATCATCCCACCTCTTGTGGTTTTTGTGTAGTAAAAAAGTCACTTAAAAGGTAATGGGATTAGTTTGAAATTGAGGCATCTATGGGAAAAATGTAAGTAGTACACCTCCAAGGTCTTTGGGACTCTCTTGGACAAACATTTAAATAAAACATGACATGCAGACCACTTTCTCTTTTTTCTTTAAGTATTCTCAAACTACAGTGAGGACAACTTGTTAGCATCGATTTTGTTTGCATACCTGTTGTGGTTTTAGTGTAGCAAAAAGTCACTCAAAAGATATTGGGGTCAGTTAGACCCCAGATTAATTATGCAGGTATTCCAGCATCAGATTGTTTTTTATTTTGAGGCACTGGTTATACGATATGATTATATGAATCTTTCAGCATTGTTTTTATTGTCATAGTTTCATTGGTTTTTGCTTTTTCAAAAAATATGCACCAAAAAGGTCTTGGGGATTTATGAAAGCCCAGCTAACATTTGCTAATTTGTCCAGCAAACTGAGTTTCTTTGAAGATAATGCTATCAAATTGCTTTTCTGTGAAGTCTATACTTGCTAGGGAGAGCTTCTGGGAAACCACAATTGTCAGACACATTTTCTGGAAAGCCCACAATTGACAGTTCCTGTTGCTGGGGAAAAGACTCACTGTTGACAGAAGCAAGTTTCAATTTAACTTCTTTTGCCCTGTTACCATGAACAGCAGTGTCTCTCTTTGAAAGCTCCACTGACTGTGTGTTTCTTCTGTGGGTAAGACAAGATGGCAAGAAAAGCTACGTCTCGGGAAGAACGCCTGAGATCTTTCACAGAGGAAATGGATGGTTCTGAAACCTTGTAGTTTGGAGGGGATGATTCTGAATGGGAGCCTGCTGTTGCCATGTAGGGTGGTGGTGTGGAAGCAGTGAAAGATGGAATCACTGAAAAGTGACTCCAGTGATACTGCTGTGCAGGAAAGTCAGGATGTGCCTGCAGACTTTTAACTGTCCAAGAACAAAGTGAAAAATGAGGAAATAAAAGCACAGATAGCAGCAAAATCTCCAGCCAGAAGCATACTGACTCCTGATCCACGTACTCCATACAGTGTGTCAGTGACACTCTGTTCTGCTTGCAGCTTTTCTTGACTCAAGCTATGCTAGATCTCATTCTCTAATATTCTAACAAGTACGGGGCTGAATTGTTTGCGAGTACTTGAGACATAACTTTGTGCCTACTTGGGACTGGGTATATTAGCAGATGTGTATAGATCTAGCAGAGAAACATTGAGGAGCTGTGGTCAAATGACCATGAAGGCTGGTATGCAGAGACACCGTGCCACTCAGTGGACTTCAATAAAGTCTTTAAATCCTGATTAGAGGGCTTTAGTAACTCGGCCAGAGGTTGGGGGTCTATTACAGGAGTGGGTGGGTGAGGTTCTGTGGTCTGCAATCTGCAGGAGGTCAGACTAGATGATCATGATGGTCTCTTATGGCCTTACTGTCTGTGAATTTATCGACTTCAATTTATATCAAAAGGTCCTGCACTTTGACAATAGACAGACAAAAGCCAAAACAAGACTACCAAGCTCGCTCCTATTTCAGAAATAGGGTTTGTTTGTTGGTACTCTGCTCAGGTGTTTGATTCCCTTTGAGAGCATCACCACTGATAAACAGCTGGTGGCTTTCCATGGTTGCTGCCCTTTCAGGCAGCACATGCCTTCAAACTCAGCCAGGTATGGCATTACATTCTAGCTGTGCTGTAACCCTACAACTGCTTATGTTTTAAACGCTGACATATACACTGGCAGAGAGGGGAAAGCAATAGCAACAAGAAATTTGGCAAGAAATGTGGTTAAATTGACACAAGTTTTAGACAGGACAGGGAGAAATATCAT
The DNA here is from genome assembly GCA_007922155.1 of Mesoclemmys tuberculata. Lineage (NCBI taxonomy): Eukaryota > Metazoa > Chordata > Testudines > Chelidae > Mesoclemmys > Mesoclemmys tuberculata. The sequence goes on along the minus strand of ML675618.1, from coordinate 43,513,637 downwards.
AATAGATAATTTTTGCACCACTGTTGGACTTTCAATGGACTTGCTACCCACAAATCATACTTTGGTTGTCGCAATAAAGAACAAACCTGAAATTTTTGCTCAGCTCCTTCCCAACCAGCAAAGACCAGGCCACTGCAATTTGTTTGGTTTCTAAGAAAATATGACCCTTGTGAGTTATATATCCAAACAGGGGAAAGCTGGTATAATGCTGTCATAGGTGCACTCAGATGTTTCCACATCTTGCACTGAAGCAAAACCGGACATCAATTTTTATAACAAAACAAAAGGAGGCATGGATACTTGTACAAATGCTGTTCCATGATGTTTTTTGCAAAATTTTGGACAGTGCGTGTCTGAATGCTTATATTGACTAGATTTTGTTGACTCAGTCATGGAATAATAAATCTTTGAATAAAAGAGAGATATTTCTCAGAAATACAGAAATGTTGAAACCACTGGTGCAGGAAAGGAACATTGTAGCCTTGCTTCAGACTGCTAGGAAGGCAGCATCTAGTGTGCCTGATACTGATACCGAAGCAAAGAAATGGGAAGATGTTACATCTGTTGCAGAGAAAGAAACATAAAAATGTGGCAAAGTGTAAAACCTTTGTATGCTTATAACATATGTCATCTATTTGCTCCATTTGTTTAAGGTAGTTGGCCATTTACTGCTACTTTTATATTGTTGCTCTTGCTATTTCATTGCCTAAACCAACGATCCACTGCTCCAAAAAGTCCATGATATGAAAATATTAGATAAGAAAGCACTGGACCAAATGGTGCCTTGGCCCTGATGCGAAGCTAAATACAATCCTCTGAAGCAGGAAGAAAGGTACCAATGGGAGAGCTGGGCAGCTTCTATAGGTCCAGATGTGGTGACAGGGCTGGGGAGAACTCTCTCACCACTTCTCGCTCCCAGCTTCACAAGGAGCAAAGGAATGTCGTGGATAGGGGCTTAAACTATGAACAGTCAGGAACGAGAATGTCCATTCCAGTGCTGGTCCCATTAAATCCCCGCAGTGACCAGAGTAAGCATTATAATTTGTACATCATCCCTGTAAAATGCAACAAGTCAAAATGTAAAGTAATTGGTTAGGAAAGAGGTGCTGTGGGAAGGAAACTTTTGAGTACATTAGTTCTATTAGCACATGAAGTAGAGCTGCTACAGTGAACACAGAAATATGGAAAAGCGGATATTCTTTGGTTGTTTGGAAATAATGTATAAATAGGTTTAGTAGAAAATGTTTACAGAAACTACACAAGGCTCAAACTGAAACCCCCAAACTGAAATTGAAACAGTGCCTCCATTTTGCAGAAAGGTAAACAGACTGGGGCTTCTAGGTTTTTAAGTGACATGCCCAGGATCATATAAAAGCTCAGAGTTTGAACCAGGATTAGAAACCTTCTGCTTTCTTTACCCTCCGCCCCATGCACACGCCCTGTACCACAATGTTTCCTTCTCAAGTCACTTACCATCTTTGAATCTAAACTCCTTTTCTGTAAACTATAGTATAAATATTTTTTACTTTCCACAGAGAGGTGCACACCCATCGCCCTCTCGCTTATAGCAAACACAGTGCTTGATATCCTGCTGTGCTTGTATGTTGACCTGGAGTGGGAATGACAAGCTGCTTCAGAGCACACATTTTGCCTATCAATCACAACATGTGAATACACCCATGTGAATACACCCATGAGATTACCTCTGGGGAAAGAAAAATGGTCGGGCAAAATAGAATGGCACCAAAAAGTATATTCGGCACCTTCCAGAAACAAGTAAAGACAGCCTCTCTCAAAGATCTTACAATCTGACTGTGACATCATACAAATGAAGGTGGCAAATAGGCTAAAAATAAGGGGATGGAAGGGATGGAAAGAGGAAAGTTGAGGGTTTAAATAATAAGATCACTTTGTTATTCGTAAGTCACAAACGCTTTGGTGGTTTCATCGATTTCATTTTTTTAACTCTGTTCTTAGACGTCATATCAAAAGTGAGTTTTTAGGCAGGAATTTAATGATGCAAAAAAGACTGGGGAAAATGTTGCTAGAGGACCTACCAACTCGATGCAACAATTCTCGTGTGCGGTTTCCAAAAATCAGATCCTGTAGCAAAACTTTTTCAGTGTTCTGTATCTAGTCACCTAGTCATCTAGTCAGCTCATTTTCAGAGGGGTGGGATTGTTCATGTCCTTTGAAAATCAGGCCTCTGATATCCAGGTGCTTAGGGTAAGATCCATAAAGGTAATAGAAACCTGGGATTTAGGCACCTATTTCCAAGTTTTGGTTCCACTATAATCCACAGAATTCCCAGTGAGCCCTGTAGGTGCCTGAACTCACTTGGTTCCTAACTTTTCAGGCATCTACCCTTCTGCCTCTGAGCCCGTGTATTGCTGCCTTCTTCTGCGTGGCTGGATGCCTATCTCCTGCCTAAACCCCAGAATAAATCCCAAACCAGGAAAGTCAGGCTGAATGTCTATCTCGCATGTGGGTCCCAATCCACTAGGCATGCTTAGAGGCCCCCTAGCAGATCAAGTCCCATTCAATATCCTGGTAGAAGTGGGGGTGCACAACTAATAACTTTTAGCCCCATGGGTAGAGCACTTAGCTAAGATGTGGAGATTAAATTCCCCTGTAGCTGAGGGGAAGATAGGATTTAAAAGGGGTCTTCTGATTTTCAGAGGCGTTTTCTAACCACTGAGCTATGGGCTATTCTGCTGTGGGACTTCTTCAGTCTCTCCACTGTGGCTAAATAATGAAAGACCAATTGGAACAATAAGCCTGGACCTACGGTCACCCACTGGACTACAGTAATTATCCCTCTTGTTCTCTGGTCCAATGACTGTTTCATCTATGGATAAAGAACTAAGTAGTAACTTTTCAATGCTACTTTTCTATATAAGGTTTTTGTTTTTTCCATTACTTGAAAAAAATTGAAAAAAGTAAAAGGCGTAAAGAAAATGTTTTTTTCTCCCATTTTCTCTGCAATGGGAGGAGAGACAGAGAAACAATTTTTTTGTTTTGTTTTGTTTTTTTAAAGGAGATACAGAAATATATTCCAAACAAAACTTCAATAAAAAAAAATAAAGTAAAATAAAATAAAATAAAAAATTCCCAAAAAACAAATTAAACAAAATATTTTGATTCAAAACTAAATAAGATAAAATTTGTTACATTTGTTTTGAAAATTTTCATTAAAAATTAAAGTTTTGAACAATTTCTTTTTTTATTTTATTATTATTATTAATGCAAAACTTGTTTAGTTAGAAAAGGCATCTGCTATTGAAAATAATTTTAACGGCAAGATTTTAGCCAGCTCTTTTCCAGTCAAAAAGCCCATGGGCACTCACTGAAAATACTCTGCTCCCAGCCCTATAAGTTACTCTATGAAAGGGCTTTCATCGCAAGACATCGTAATAAAAACCTCAGTATCTTGAGAACAATGCATTATCAGCAGATGTGACTGGGAATTAACAAAAATAATGAACATGTTTTAAATAATAATACTTTCATTTGAAACCTTTTTTTCTTTTAAATGTAAAATTTTACAGCCACGTTTGCTTTCACCAGCAATGAGTATGACAAAGTTCCTACATCTAGGGTCACTCAATGACTGCTAAAAGCTTTAGCCTGGGTCATTATTGTTTAATTAAATCTTTTGTGTTGCTCAGCCTTCTTCATTCTAACATGGACAGCAAATAAGTCAGTAAGTCAGACCCTCACAGTCCAGAAAGTTATTTTAACCTAGTCTGCACAAATCAATCACGGATATGAAGAAAAGGATCATACTAATTGGATTTCGAGTAAAACTCTAATTACCATTCCTGATATATATAAATACAAACATGGAATAATTTTTATTACACTGCTGAAGTAAATTTATTGCTCTATGAAAGAAGATGAGAAAATAAATGTTTCCCATTTTCACGCAGAATTATTTGTTAAATCACAGTTTTGCCGATATACTTTATAATAGTAAACATATAGTCAATAGTATTCTGCCTATTATATAATATTATGCCTATTATAAAAATATTATAAAAATACCAGGTGTACAGCACACTGTATAATAACATGCAAAATCATTATTTTTTTTTGCAGATGCAAGATCCTAAAGATCTTTAGTATTTATTATCATCTCCTTTTTCCAAAGTCAGTGTTGGATAGGGTCTATTAGTAGGTGTTATGCTTCTGGTTATTACTAGTTGTTGTGGATATGTTGATTAATGTTTGAAAAGGATTTAAGGAAGTAGTTTATTTTGTGTTTCATATATTTGAAGACCAGAACCAACCATTATGATCATCTAGGCTGGTCTGTGTAACACAGGCCAAAAATCCTCATGCTGTAATCTCTGAATCAAGCCCATAAATTCTGTTTGAGCTATAGCATATTTTTTATAAAGAAATCCACTGCAGTGGATCCAATACTTCATGACCTTCGTTGTTTAAAATGTTCTCCTTATTTCTAATCTGAATTTTTCTAGCTTCAGCTTCCGAAGCATTGGATCTTATCATGATTTTTTCTGCTAGACTAGAGCTGTCTATTGCCAGAAATCTTACCCCCATGTATGCATTTTCAGACCATGATCAAGAAACCTCTCAACTTTCTCTTGAGTAAACTAAATGGATTGAGCTTTTTTAGTCTTTCAATATAAAACAGATATTACAACCCTCAAGTCTTCCTTGTATCTGCTTTCTGAACTCTTTCCAGTTTTTCAACATTTTTTTTTGAAGTGTGGACACACTATTCCAGTAATGGTCTCGCTAATGCCATATACAGAACAACCTCCCTACTCGTAATTGATATTCCTCTACTTATTCATCCAATAATTATTTTAGCCCTCTCAGCTATAGCACCAAAAGGCGAATTCACGTTCAACTGAGTATCTATCATGACCCTCAAGTCCTTTTCAGATGCACCACGTTCCAGAATATGGTACCTACCTTGTAAATGTGAGCTACTTTCTTTGTTCCTCGATATCCTTACATTTGGCTGTATTAAAACACATGTTATTCAAATGAACCCACCTTAGCAAGCAGTCTAGGTTAGTTTTTATAACTGACCAGAATCCATCATTATTTACCCCTCCACCAATTTTGGGTCATCTGCAAATTTTACCAGTATTGTACATGTGTTTATAATTTGTGCCCAGGTATAATTTGTGCCCAGATCAGGTAATATAGGTATCTTTTTAATGAACGTATGTATAAGTCTAACTAAAAATACCCTTTGTGCTTGCAGTTTAAAGGTATTTTACCATGCACATGAAATGAATTTGCTCTTCTGTCAAAGAAAATAAACCCTCCTTGTCCAGCATACAATATACATTCTGAATGTTCAATTTGTCTCCAATTTTAGCTGGGTATTATCTGCTAATACTAGATTTCAGTAATTGAGTGTCATGTCCCTGATGAGAAAAATTAATATAAATTAGTTTTCCTAAACAAAAGTATGCATTACAATTAGAGAATAAATGTTTGAAGACCTAGAATTCCAGTATATGTTATGACCCTGCTTAAATTCCATGAATTTTAGATTTATTATGAAGAGAAGGTAGCTTTTCATATTATGGCCTGAGCTGTGCAAGGATGACACCTTCAGGAAACCCTTGGCCTATTGACTTCATTTTTAGTCCACCCACATGGTTCTCTTTATAGGACCAAAGACTAGGTTTTCAAACAGCTTCCATTATAAAATCATGAAATCCTTCACAATTTCTATTTGAAATTCTATCTGAAAATAAAATATCTGGAAGGGTCTGACTTAGCCATATCCAAGAAGGCCACAGTGATAATACATGTTCCTGCAGGCCTAAATTTACATGTTTCCTGTAGGACAGGGATACAGATGTTCACCTAGTGCAATTTGTTATTCCATTGGCTTAAATTGCTTAAATGGTTGCTCCATTGGCTTAAATTGTTCCATCGGTTCCAGCTGAGAATCTGCCCCAGGATATTGAAAGTCTTCCTAACAGAATAGGTTTATTCTTTAATGGAATAGTCTCCAAAAGGAAGTGATAGAAATCCTGTCATTGGTAACATTTAAGAAAGTACTGGAGAAACCCTAGAAAATACACTGTATAGAATAAATCTGAACTTCCAGGAAGATGTACTAGATGACCAACCGGGTCATTTACATCTGTAATTTCTATGATTCTGTGATTTCATTTGAAATTTGTGACTTCCATCAATAGTTATGTATATCATCACCTTTTTCTGGAGGACAGTTATTTTACAACTCACAATTAATATTGCTATTGTGTTACAGATAAGCAAAAATAAATAGCTCCGAGTAATCCTTGGTAGATAGCATTATGTTCCCACCGTGCTCCATGTTATTCATGTTACAGTGCTAATGTTTTCAAAACATTCTAGGAGCTTCATGAAATTTAGTATAATGAATTGTCCTGGGGAAAAAATGTCTTTACTCTGTGTTTGTACAGTGCCCAACACAATGGGATCCTGATGGAGCTTCTGGATACTACTGTAATAAATATAATGAACAACTCTATTAGCAAAAAGAAAGGGACAGATTCAGTTGCATTCTATCTTGATGCAAGACTGCTGTAAATCAGTTGAAGCAGCCAGTAACACTGGATGTATAACTACTTCGCATCGCCTAAGCGGTACAAAGTGGTCAGTGTTCCACTGCATTTGATAGCAATAGTATAATAACTACTTAAAATCAAAATAAGAGATTGTGCTGTATATTAAAGGGTGGTAATCACTTGTATAAACTCCACCAAAGTAGCAAAAGACTATGTGCAAATTTAAAAGTCACATATTTTTCCATGCATTTATTCAATTAATATGCAAACAGGAAATAATCCCTAGAGAGTATTATCTTATTTAGAGTGAGATCATATTATATAACAGAGCACATACACACACACAAGCTAAACAACCACAATTAGTTGGGGTATATATTTTCAGTATACTTGGATTACCCCAGGAATTTATTAAAGTCAGAGAAAATTAAAGCCAATGAGAATTTTAATTGAACTAACTTTTCTGATTTAAATGAAGATAAATAAAGGTACTTCATTTTGGTATTTATTTTTAGAGAAAAAAAGAGATATTTTTTTGGAATGTGATGGTCCAGTTCCTCAGCTAGTGTAAATCAAAGAAGTTTCATTAAAGCCTGAGGATCTGGTCTCTGAACTCCACACAGATCTATTATATAAATAGATGCGATCCTGAAATCATTTCGTTGGCAAAACTTTCATTCATTTCCAAGGAGGTTTTACCTAATTAAAGTCAATAGATTGGGTTAATTGTCGATAGAGGAAAAAAAAAGTCTGCTCATGTTAGCAGCTACCTCGTAGGAGTTAAAGTATCTTATGAAAGTAAAGAAATGTAAGCACTAAGAATCATAGGTGAAGAAAACTGAACACTATCTTAGTTGCATCTACTTCTAAAAATAAGAATAAAGAATAAAGTATCTTGTTTATACTGAGCCCTCTTTTTACTGGCAAAGTTGTGTGAAGTGGTTTTAGTTCCATGAGTGTCAGACCACAAAATTAGGCCTCATTCTCCACTGCCTTGCACCTTATGTTGTCACTTATGCCTGTGAAATTATGTGCCTGTGACTTATGCCTGAAAACTGACTGCAAAGCAGGTGCAAAATGCTGGCAAATCAGGGCAGTTATCATATATAACTAGGGCCCTACCAAATTCACTGCCATGAAAAACGCATCACAACTCATGAGACCTGGTCTCCCCGCCATGAAATCTAGCTACTGTAGGGGAAACCAGACTTCACAGGACAAACAGCAGTGCTTGCTGGTTGGGAGCCCAAATCTAAAGGCAGAACTGCCACCAGCAGCAGTGCAAAAGTGAGGGTGGTATGGTATGGGGAGTGGGGAGGCATTACTGGGGCAGAGGGCAGGGCCAGTCTTACAGGTGGGTGAGTGAATGGGTGACTTTCCAGGGACCTGTGGTCAGGGGTCATCATGGTCATCCCATAAATACACACACACAGCCAGCCTAAGGCCTAAGCGCTGATCCTGGAGCAAGGGAGGGGGACGTAGGGCAGAAGTAAGGGCAACAATACCATTCCACCCTCACTTATACACTGCTTATGGTGGCTCTGTCTTTAGAGCTGGGTGGCCAGAAAGTGAATTTGGTATGGTCCTATATCTAACTGTAAGCCCTGTGGCCTGAGACCTCAATTGTCGGAAGCTCACTGTTGTCATCTATTGATGAATAGAGAGACGAGAAGTTCAGAGCTTCTTGAGTAGTCCACATGGGCAGGGTCTCTGTAATGGAGCAAGCTTTTTTGGTGGTGAACAAAGGGAAATGACTGACTGGGATAGGCCTTATTTATGTTTAAGTTATGCAATCATTTAGTTAAAACACAGTTAAGTTTTGAGTGTGGGACAGTCAAATTTTATTGACCCTGTTTGAAAATGAAAGGACAAAAGAACTGCACCAAATGTGCTTGCAATGAGATCTCACCCTGGCTGAGACCACTTTGAAACATGTTGGGTAAGGGAGCCTGGCTCAGCCCATATAAAGGAGAGAGGCTCTTTGCTTCTTCTGGGATTGCTCTCCAGTTGTAATGCCTCTGAATCCTCTCTATAGAGCTAAGCTCTACACTAGCTAAGTCCAGCTAGGGCCAGGTCTACACTTACCTGGAAATTCGGCGGCAGTCAATGGGAGTTACACAAGCTATGCAGAGTAGCTTGCGTAACTCCTGTCATCTTCGTAAGTTCTCTTCTATGCGGCGTCTTCACTGCACTGCACCACTTGAAGGGGTGGTTTTAATGAATTGACTTCTGGATCAATTTAGTAGGTCTTCACTGACCGCTCAATCGATCCAGATAGATCGATGTGACAGCAGCGAATTTGCTGCCATCAGTAAAGACATAGCCTTGAAAACAATAGATGCTTCAGAGTTGAGTGTAGCCAACCAGGCTGTGGGCAGTCAGGCCTAGTTGTTGAAATGACAGTTCAGCCTACCAGTTAGAGCTGGGTTCAGAGTGGGCACAGTCCAGGAATGTGCCAAGAGTCAGTACCAAGGGGACAGAAGCCAAATGCCAGAGCCAGAGTGCAAACCAGAGTCATAAGTCAGAGGCAGAGCTAAGGATCAGAGTAGGACTGGGCTGGAACAAGAACAAGCACAGCTACAAGTGTAGCACACATTGAGCAGTCACTGAGTTGCTATGAGATCCAGGTTTAAGAGCAGGGCTGCTAATCCAGCAACTAGTCAGGGGCTGTGGATACTCCATCAGTTCCAAGACAGTGCAGCTGGACTCATTGACTGTTTAGGAGTGGTTAGTCAGGGAGTAGGCCAACTGCTGCCAGGCTCTTGGTACTGAGGCAGCAGTGATGTAGATGGCAGTACTGGGGTGGCTTGGGCTGAAGGAGCTGAAGAGCACAGAAGCCTACCTGAGGGACTTGGGAGTAGGCTGCCCTACCCAGCAGCAAAGCTGAAATCACCTCAGCTGGGTCAGATAGTACAGCCCCAGCAGTATTTCTTTAGGGACTGAAGATTGATCTACCAGATTTCTTGGACTCCACCAACAGAGGACAGCAAACTGAATGGGGAGGAGAAAAGTGGTTATAATGCACCAGAGGAAGATGGAGGTAGGGTTGTGAGGTAGATACCATTGTTGAAATATACTGCTGGGGTCTGAAGTCTCTCCCATACTATTAATTTATTAATTCCTGAATTTCCCAATTAAATTCTATTGTCCTTTTTCTTCCCTTCTAATAAAGTTCTCTTTGTTTTAAGCTCTTGGACTCAATGCTTGTGATTGGGGAATTATTGTCAATCAAGAGTGCCCAGAACAGTAAATATGGTTTCCCAGGTTTTTGGGTAGGGTCAAAATATTAGGGTAATTTTTCAAAAATGCAGAAAAGATTTAGTAGTACAGGAATATTGAAACCCCCATGGCACAGTGCTGGAAGATCAATGGGTTTTGTGTCCTAAATCCAGGAGGCACTTTTAAAAACCTGCCATACTTTCAATATTTGCAATAGTCTCAATACTAAGGGAATACCACAATTACTGAAATAACTTTATGGAAGGCACGTTTTTCATGGTGATGATATCAATGAAAAATCTATTAAAGAATAGAAAATGTTATTTTTACCCATGATTGCTTTGGTTATCAAGACATACCATGTAGAAAAACTTAGTACAGTTATAGGTCATCTGAGCATCATTTTCTAATGCTTTCACATTAGTGATCTTTCCCAAGGTATTTAACAAGTATTTTCAGTTATCAGGCTAGGAATGGTGTATCAATTAACATTAGTTTTGCTCCAGTGAGATTTCAGCTAGCAGTTTTATCACAATGCTGTAAAAGATCTGTCAATGAGTGAGAGTTGATCTTTGTAGTGTCTGAATAAGCTGACATATTTTGGGGCATAAGTATACCCAATACCTTATTTTATTGCCTCCTGAAAATTATTGTGTCCTAAGACCTTGAAGAACCACGCTGTTATGGGGAATGACAGTTTGATCTGAGTTTTTTTCCAATATTCTGTTTGCCATATGTAATGTAGAACAGCTTTTTTCCAGCCAACTGTTTTGGAGGCTAAGCTCAGTTCATGTACCCTATGGGGCTAGAGGTTGATCAGGCAATATTTATGTTCACTGTAAGGTGCCTAGCTGTTTATATTATACGTCTGTCATGATAGTGCTTTCATTTAGGATTATAATATCATAAGAACAGCCATGCTGGGTCAAATCAATGTTCCAGCTAGTCCAGTATCCTATCTTCCGATGGTGGCCAGTGTCAGGTGCTTCAGAGGTGCTTGAATCGGTGTCTCTCACATCCCAGCTGAATATCCCAGCACTGGGAAGTTTGTAGCGAAGTTGGCCTCTTTTACTCCTGTCCCTTTCTCTCCCCCAATTTTGTGTGGCATTAGGTGGTCTATGAACATGCCTACCCAGTTGGTCTCTACACCTGAGTTAGGTGGAGGAAAGCCCATTTTCTCCTTATTCGTGGGTCTCTCTGTAACTTGAAAAATTCAATAACTCTTATTAGACTGAGTAACAGATACTCACCTGGATAGTGCCATTGAATCAATAAATCAATTATTTGCATTAAATCAATAAATCAATTATTTGCATTAAAAAAGCACGATCTTCAGTAGTGGGCTATGATGAAATGTTCCTATTATCAATTTTTACATTTGTCATGATATTACCTTTTCATATCTAGGATCAGACTCAAAAGCTTAAACTTTCTGAAAGACGGGCAAGATACTGTGAAGATACAAACTAAAAGGGTCATTCTCTAACTGAGATAACTTTAACCTATACAGACTTTTCTTTCACAGTCAAATTAGAATGATTGATTCTGCTTCCAAAACCCACTGTAAATGGTTATTCTATTGATCTGAGAGGATTCCTTACAGTGGAAGTGTTTGGGTTTTAATTTAAAAAATGGCAATCTTCTAGCTGAACTCAACTCCTCATTACAACAAAGGTGGAATTCAGGTTAAATAAACACATGCACAGTGCTAACCTTGCCAATTATATATGTATGGAAAATAAGGACACCGACATCTAAGGCAGGTTTTATTAACAACTTCATCATTTATGGAATACCTCATGAAACAACTGAAGATAGAAACTCATTTAACAATACAGTTTGCACTGCAAATTATATCACCCCCACACACAAAAATTAAAACATGTGAGCCTTCAGTTTTAACACCATGGACGACAGAGTTGCAATAATTCTGGCTATATGTGCAGAGATTCTGTGGGAAAAATGCTAAATGGTTAAAGAATGTCACCTGGGGAATATGACCAGGTACCAGTTTGCTAAGTAAAACAACATCAAATAGAGCCTGCACAGTAAGTTTGTGATAAAAATTGGGACCAAAATTCTCTTGTGCTTCCTTATTGATCTAAACAGTTGCATCTTTCAGCTCATAAGGAATCTGGTTTTAAATCAGTATAATTAAGCCAGAAGTGGAGTTTTTTTTACTTTACATTTTTTCTCTCTTGGATCATTTTTTTTAATGTCAGTTTTATCAAGTTAATTTAGACAGAGTAGATGATTATCCTTTCAAGACATATTTCTTTACAGGGCTGACCAAACTCAATCTGAATTCTTGTTTATTATATATAATATCTATTGTTTTGTATAGACATGATTGACATCCCAGTCTCATTACATCTCCTTTTTCAATAATATCTCCTCTCTAAGCAGCACAGTCTGAGATAGAAGATTTCTAACCCAGTACTGAGGGATGATTTTTATGGTGAATCTTTCATATCCCTGTCAGATCAGAGATCATCATTCTGTTGCCTCTCAAAGCATTTCATTGCAACCACAGCCTTTTAGATCATAAAAGAGTGGAAAGGACACACTTTAGGACCCATCGATATTTCTCATTAATAGAATAAACTTGAAATCCTTAAAAACCTATCAGTTGACTTATTATCTGCATTATTCTATTGATTCCATATAGTAAGGAAAGTATAGTAAGTTTTTAAGGGAAATAATCATTTCAAATCTTGTTGGGGGCTACCATAATGTCAATAAAATTTGTTTGTTTGTTTTGTTCCTTTTTGCAATATAACCTGGTCAGCTGCTGGGCATAAAAGTAGAGACACAAGATCAAATTTTCAAAATTCTGCACCTGAACTGGCCACACAATATATATGCCAAGAGCCAGAATTGCATATGCAAAACATGCAGGTGCTCACACAAATGAAATACATATATACACAAACAGGGATTTATACATACAATTATCTGTTGTGAATTAACTACATATTTTGTGCATGCCATTACCTGTTGTGGTACGCCAGCACCCCTTTCTGGCGGTCGCCCACTGGCAACAGTTCCTATAGGCAGTGGGGCCTAAGGTAATCCCACTCCAGTCCAGGTGAGTCTCTGGGTCTTCCCCTCTCTTTGGCCCTTCCCTACATGGCAAGCGGGTGCAGGCCTTTCTGTAGGCCTGAGGGGCTGTCTCCCCAACCTTAGCAACCTCTACCTCCAAACCTCTCTCTCCAAACCTCCAGCAACTCCTTCCTCTCCTTCTCCCAGTCTGTAGTGCAGGCAGGGTTTAAGTACACCTGGGAAGGTTCTTAATTGGCTCCAGGTGCCCCTGATTGCCCAGTGTGGGTTTACGTACACCTGGGCAGACTCTTAATTGGCTCCAGGTGCCCCTGATTGCCCAGTGTGGGTTTACGTACACCTGGGTAGGCTCTTAATTGGCTCCAGGTACCCCTGATTGCCCAGCTGTAGCCTCTCTCCTGCCTGTAGGGAAGAGGGCTTTGAGCATTCTAGGGCTCACATATCAGCCCTGAAGTACCCTGCCTTAGCCATCTGGCTTGGCTTTACCACATATCCCCCCCTCCTGCTCAACACCACGGGGTTGGGCTACTTGGGTCGAACAGCAGTGCACGTGTGACAGGCCATCCGCATTGCCATGTTTGGTCCCTGCCCTATGTTGCACATTGAAATGAAATGGCTGTAATGCCAGGAACCAGCGTGTTACCCGTGCGTTCCGGTCCTTGTTATGGTGCATCCACTGCAGGGGAGCGTGGTCTGTGACTAGGGTAAACTTCCGCCCCAGTAGGTAATACTGTAGGGTTTCCATGGCCCATTTTACTGCTAGGCACTCTCTCTCTACAACTGCGTACCGTTGTTCCCGGGGCAGGAGTTTTCTGCTGAGGAATAAGACCGGGTGTTCTTCCTCCCCCAGCATCTGGGACAGTACAGCGCCCAACCCAGCCTCCGAGGCATCTGTCTGTAAGATAAACTCTTTCGTAAAATCTGGTGCTATCATTATAGGGCTATGGCAGAGGGCGGTTTTCAAGTCGGTGAAGGCTTCTTCCGCAGAGCTAGACCACTTCACTATGTCGGGGCCGCGGCTTTTTGTCAGGTCCGTCAGCGGGTAGGCATGGGTGGCAAAGTGGGGGATGAATCTCCTGTAGTACCCCACTATCCCCAGGAATGCCCGGACCTGCTTTTTCCGGATTGGCCGGGGCCAGCTTTGTATTGCCTCCAGCTTGTTCAGCTGGGGCTTCACCATACCTCTCCCCACAACATACCCAAGGTATTTGGCTTCAGCCAGTCCAATTGCACATTTAGGTGGATTTGCAGTGAGGCCTGCTTTCCTCAGGGTACTTAACACCGCCTCCACTTTTTCTAGGTGGGTATCCCAGTCTGGGCTGTGTATTACCACATCATCAAGATAGGCGGCTGCATACTTAGCGTGAGGGAGTAATAACCTGTCCATGAGCCACTGGAAGGTAGCGGGTGCTCCATGCAGCCCAAAGGGGAGGACAGTATATTGGTAGAGCCCTTCCGGTGTAGCAAAGGCAGTTTTCTCCTTGGCGTCCTCGGCAAGAGGGATCTGCCAATACCCTTTGGTCAGGTCTAGGGTGGATAAAAACCTTGAATTTCCCAACCGTCGATCAGCTCATCGATCCGAGGTATCGGATACGCATCGAACAGGGATACCTCATTTAGCTTCCGGAAGTCATTGCAGAACCGCACACTGCCATCTGGTTTGGGCACCAACACAATTGGGCTGGACCATTGGCTATGGGACTCCTCGATGACTCCCAGCTCCAGCATCCTCCTGACCTCGGTCCTAATTTCTTTCCTTTTCGCCTCCGGGATTCGGTATGGTTTAACATTTACCTTAACCCCAGCGTCGGTGATGATGTGGTGAACCACCAAAGTGGCCTGGCCAGGCTCCACTGAAAACACGTCCTGGTTTCTCTCAATCATACTCATGACTTCGTCTCGTTGTACCGGGGTCAAATCGGGGGATATCCTTACTTGCCCCTGGGTTTTGTCTTCCTGGGGCACAGTCTCCAATGCAATGGCACAGGTGTCCCTGTCGTGCCAGGGCTTTAGTAGGTTCACGTGGTAGATCTGCTCCGGTTTTTGGTGGTCTAGTTGGCGCACCTTATAGTTGACATCCCCTATGGCCTCTATTACCTCATACGGCCCCTGCCCTTAGTCTTCCCTTCCACAGGGACCCCAATTACTTCTACCACATCTTTCCGGATATTAGCATACAGTGGGTCATTGGCCTGGTCTTGGGCAAAGTTCCCAAGGGAGGGCCCGATGTCTTCAAGCTCAAGAGGCCCGACCTCCGGTTCCTCACTTGGCTGGGTCCCATCAGTACTCGGTCCCGGCTCTGGTCCCTCAACTATCGGGATGCCCCTCCCCTCGGCGGGGCGAGATCGTCTCCCTGCTAGGACGACCCTCTGGTTCTGGGCCAAGATTCGGGTTCCCAGCCTCTTGTCTGCCCGCCTCTCCCGCCGGGTCTTTCGTCGTTTCCCCGGGACAGGAAACAAGTCCTGGGCGAACTCAGCGAACATGGGGGGAGAACAACTTATAGGGTCCTCCCCGTTAATTTCGGGACCCCTAACTCCCTGGGGGTCCCCCATGGGAATCAGGCCCTCAAACCCAGGGAAGTCTCGGCCTATAAGGACAGGGTAGGGGAGTTTCGGGACGATGCCCGCCTTTACCTTCGTGGTCTGCCCCTGAATCCCAATGCAGACTGGGATGGTTGGGTAAAAATTGACTGTACCATGCACACAGGTTATGCCGGTATGTTTGGCCCGGGTCAGCTGGTCATAGCCTATAAGCTTTCCGGATACCAGGGTGACAGCACTCCCAGAGTCTAATAGAGCCGTGGTCGCTATGCCATTCAGCTCCACTGGCCGGGTGTACCTATGGGCAGTTTCTGCCACCCCCACATGGTAGATTAGGCTACAGTGACCAGCAAATTCACCTAACCCACACTCCATGGGTTCCCCAGTATTTGGGCATTGAGCAGCTATGTGCCCCAGTTCCCCACAGGCATAGCACCAGTACCCTGATCGGGTCAGCCCCCTATCCTTTGGGCTGCCAGGCTTCAGGCTGGGACCCTCCGCCCTGGGATCCCCAAGCCCTCTCGTGGGTTCAGACCACTCTCTAGTCCCCCTCTTCCCCACTGTGGGCTTGCCCACTGTGTTGGGTGGTCGAGCTTTCAGGGCAGGGACTAGCCTCTTACTTGAATACTTCTCCTCCCCGGCGGCCTGCGACAGCTCCTTGGCCGCCAACTGCCTCTCGACGAGGGCAACCAAGTCGTCATAGGAGGTGGGGTCGTTTCGACTAACCCACCCCTGTAGGTCTGGTGGCAGCCCCCTCATGAACCTGTCCAAGACAAGGATCTCAGTAATCTGGTCCGCGCTGTGGACCTCTGGGCGTAGCCATCTCCGTGTTAAGTGGATCAGGTCAAAGAGCTGGGACCTCGGGGCCCGATCTTCCTGGTACCTCTACTCGTGGAATCTCTGGACCCTGGTGGCTGTCGTCACTCCCGATCGGGAAAGGATCTCTGCCTTCAACTGAGAGTAGTTTGAGGCAGCCTCTGCTGGCAGGTCATAGTAGGCCTTCTGGGCCTCTCCCCCCAGGAATGGGGCAAGGAGGCTGGCCCATTGGTCTTGGGCCAGGCTTCCCGCTGGGCTGTCCTCTCGAAGGCGAGCAGGTACGCCTCCACATCATCCCCTGGGGTCATTTTCTGCAGGTAGCTGCTGGCCCTCAGGGAACGTGACCCCTCATGGCTATGGGCCAGGGCTTTCAGCTGGCCCATCATCTCCTGTAGGGTGGCTCGGTCCTGAGCTGCCTGACTGATCAACAGCTGATTGGTCTCCTGTTGTAGCCGTACTGACTCCCACTGGGCAGCCACCTGGACCCGCATAGCCTCTTGTTGGGCCGCAGTGGCTTGCACCAGGGCTCGCACAACATCATCCATTTTGGGGCGGGGGTGGTATACCTAGCCCTTAACGGGGTTCGTTCCTCTCGAGAGAAGTGGGGGGGCCTATCCCACTTCTGACACCACTTGTGGTACGCCAGCCCCCCTTTCTGGCGTTCGCCCACTGGCAACAGTCCCTATAGGCAGTGGGGTCTAAGGTAATCCCACTCCAGTCCAGGTGAGTCTCTGGGTCTTCCCCTCTCTTTGGCCCTTCCTTACAGGGCAAGCAGGTGCAGGCCTTTCTGTAGGCCTGAGGGGCTGTCTCCCCAACCTTAGCAACCTCTACCTCCAAACCTCTCTCTCCAAACCTCCAGCAACTCCTTCCTCTCCTTCTCCCAGTCTGTAGTGCAGGCAGGGTTTAAGTACACCTGGGAAGGTTCTTAATTGGCTCCAGGTGCCCCTGATTGCCCAGTGTGGGTTTACGTACACCTGAGTAGGCTCTTAATTGGCTCCAGGTGCCCCTGATTGCCCAGCTGTAGCCTCTCTCCTGCCTGTAGGGAAGAGGGCTTTGAGCATTCTAGGGCTCACATATCGGCCCTGAAGTACCCTGCCGTAGCCATCTGGCTTGGCTTTACCACACTGTTTATGTTCACATTCTCTTCCATGAATATTTTGCTTCCTGATTTTGAATACTTTTCCAATAAAGTTCAGTAAAAAAACTTTGAAAATATCAGCACAAAGTATATTTTTGGAAGAACTGGATACAGAGCACAGTATTCATTGGAATTGAATGGGATAGAGATAAAGGACACAAGGGAAATGTAAAGTGTTCAAAAGAAAATTACTATTGTGCCAAGGGTCATGTGTGTCATCTTGTTATGAATACATCACAGGTAAAAGAACAACAACAACAAAAATGTGAATATGGAAGGAAGTGCCAAAAGTAATTAAGAGTAAAAAAAAGACAGATGGAATGTATTAAATGTCAGGGACAATGGAGGACTAGAATGATTATAGAACAAAGTTCAAAAAAGAACAGAAAAGAATATACAAAGGAAGACAGTGAGCTTGCACAGGAGGCTAAGATACATAATAAAATATTTCAAATACAGAAGGAAAAAGAGACTGAAGAGTGAGTAAGAGATAGCAAATTCATTTAGTTTGTTCATGTAACATCCTTGAGGTACAATGAATCTGTGAGTGAGCCACTGTAAGACTTATGAAGTCATTTCGAAGCAAAAATCCCACAACTTTTTTTTTTTTTTTACACATTCTTCCACCCTTTGTTTAATAGCTTTTTTTTCCAAAACAGTGTCCAGTGTGATTTTTTCCTAATGTGAATTAGCCTACTTCTAAATTTCATAGACACGTCTGAAAAAAGATATAGTTCTAGGCTGATAACCTATTTCAGTCATTGAAAAGACTCTGAATTCCTTCTTCTTTGGTACAGTCCTACCAAGATTTCTGGATGTTGTTTTAGTATATTATTAATATACCAATTTAAGACACTAAAGAACATATTCTTGGCATGTGTAAATTATCATGTCTCCATTGAAGTTAATGGAGCAATGATAATTTACATCAGCTGAGGATATGTTCCGTAAGAGTTAAGTATTGTCTGAGTACTTCCATCTCTTATTTTCAGAGCCACAAATTCCTAGAATATGTGAAATTATATCCATGGATTTTGTGAACTGGTAATGACCTATTGTATTATCTTAGTTGAGGCATACACTGCCCATTATCCATATGCACAATTGCCATTTCAATAAGAGCTCAGTTGGCAATGTATGTCCCTTAAAGAGAAATAAATTGACTTATTTACTTCTAATGCCACTAAACCAAAAGATTTTCCTACATTGTACAATAGAAGGTTTATTAGTTGAGAAGTGATAAGTAGTTTGAAATTTCTAAATTTTATAGATTAGCTCAGAGAAACGGATAAATTGTAAATTCCCTTAAACAATTATGATCAATATGTAAAACAGAACAGATTTGGTCTAATACAGTATGTGTGGTGCCTTCGGTTGGCATTATGGAGTCACCAACTCTGGCTTATTTATTTGCTAATGGTCTGATCTCAAAGGGAGTGTTTTCATTGACTTCAGTGAGTATTCATCAGACTTTAAATAGGGAAACTCATATTAATGTCCAATTAAGGTGTCTTGTTTATCATATTTATAGATTTAGGATAAATCTTGGCTCTGCTTAAGTTAATGGCAAATGATTGACTTCAATAGGGTGAGGATTATACTCTCTCATACGCACCCACGCACAAACACTGTATAGGTGGAGTAGTAGTGCCATCCTTTGTTCAAGTTCCCACTACTTCCCTTGATAAGATCTTGCTTTTAGTTGCTTATAATGTTGCCAAATTTTATAACTGCTTGAACATAACTTTTCCATGTCAGGTGTGTGCTTCAGGCAAATACTTTTATTGTTTTACTTGTTTGTTTCTATTTGTTTCATACAAAAAAGTTCAGCCTGTTTTGAGAAAAAAAGCTAGGAGAAAATATGTAATTTTGCCACATGTTCAAAACATTCTGTTTGATTTTTTCTTGGAAAAGCTCTAGTGCCACCATGCATTGGAGGCAGGCTTCCTGTGGAAAAATTAGCATGTGGTAATATAATTAACAACTATATTACAATACATATACACGAAAAGGCTGAATTAAGGTAACACAAACATTTCCAAACTTTTGAGTATTTGACTTTACCTGATAATGTTCTTGTGGGTAAAAATGAAACAGTCAAATGCAGCATGCTTATGTCCCCAGCTGGTAATTCATACAGTGGTTCATTCAGCCCTGTACATCTACAGCTGCAATGATTTAAAAGATTGTGGTATCCCTGAAACATTCTGGATAAAGAATGTTGCACTGAAGATAGATGTCTTTTCTAAATCCATATAGATATGTAGAAATACAGTGGGAGAAAAAGAGAGTTAACCAGAGAGAAAGATAGATTTGGGAGATAGGTGTTTTACTCCTCACTTCACCCTAATTCATAATACTGTCTTTTCAGAAAACTTGAAATTACATAGCAGCATTTATTTTTAAGTGATAACCATAAAGATAAAATGCATAACTGCTTCTCCTAATTAGTTGTTGGATTTTGAAAATGCTTTTTTGGCTTTTTTGATTTGAAAAAAATATATAGTGAACTTAATTAATTGAACAGACAAAATAGAATTGCTATTCTCCAGTCAAGGAAAGCATAAAATAGTCCTCTTCAAACAACAAGTGACATAAATAAATGGTTATTCCATTTTTTGGAGTTAAGGAGTGAGCAAATTTCAATAGAATCAGATTTAGTATGGTGTGGTTATGCTTTTTTCTGCCACAGGAGATTTATACCATGGTATCTGGGCTGCATATAGATCACGTTAAGCAGTTTTGTTTTATTGTAGTCAAGGAAAGAACAAAGAAAGACTAAATAAATTGCTTAACATCTTCAATATTGGCAGGGCATTATTTAGTTGTGTGTCATTTTGTATAATTATTTTAATAAAATGTTTAAAATATTCATAAGTAAGTCAATTGTGCCTAATGCAGATAATTTATACAACATAATTTCCATATTCATCCTTGTTTTACAAAGCAGATGTTCCATTAAAGGTAATTAATTTATAATAATTGCATTGCTGCAATTGGTGCCTGTTTACCAGTCTGAACTGCATTGTACCATAGCAGTGACTTGCTGCTATTGATCAAGTGACAAATCAAGATAGATTGTGCTAGGCAGATTTAGCTGCACAGTGTGAGTTTAAGATCCTGAACAGGACTGTAGGGATTAAATTTCAAAGGCAAACTTTCTCTGCTAGTTCAGTTTTTATTCTTGCAGCCAGTTTCATCCCACATGTTCAAAGACACTCATCTCATAGCACCAAATACAGAATCTTCTGCCACTGCTCCCTATACATTACCTGGACCAGTACTTTTCCAACTAGGGAAATGCACTGACTTGCAGAAGTATGAAGTTTGACTCCAGTTAGTTGTAGTAGTAGGGACCTAGGAGTCAGCTACATGGTGGAAAAAACAATCACGCTCCTTTCAATTTCTCTGTGGGCCCATGAGGGACTACCATGAAGTGACTTCTGTGCCCAGACAGAAGATGAATCAATGATCAGTCATTATATACATGGACTAATCCCTCTTGCTTTATCTCCCACAAATGTGTCCTGCACCTAGTGATACATTGATCTTGGTAGCTGATCCTACATCACCCAATTAAAAAAGACACAGTCAGGGTCCACTGCTTTGCACCAAGGAGCAGCAATCCACAGAGCTATTGTCTATATGTGTCAAGCACCACAGCTGAACCCAGTGGCTAGGGTGAGTGACTGCCTATAATGTGGAGTGGGGGAAACAGATGTAAGCATGTCAGACAATTGCCCTTAGCAGGAAGACTAAGTAGGAGATAAATGGGTATTTTCTTGTGCTGTGGTTGGAAATGTAGCTTCTTTTTTTTTTAGGGTTCTAGCACAACTTCATAGCCGTATCTGAGATTCTTAAGAGCAGGGATGTGGGATAGGAACAGAGCAGCTGACTAACACCTTTTCAGTGTTCATTTCCGGTTCCTTTAAAAAGCAAACAAACAAAGAGTAGATACAGAGAATCAGTTCATTTCTGATTAGCCAAAGTAGAAAAATATAGTACAGAATGTAGCTTAGTAATAAATAATACAATGTGCTTCACACATTGTATGTTGCCTTATAAAAACCAAGACATCAGTCAATCACCAAAACAACCCAAAAACTCACATTCCCATGGAAACCCATGTTTCACATGTAGATTTATCAATTTATAAGCGGCAGACTTCATACAGAAACTAATAATCTTAAAAGAACAGTGATACAGAACTATGCGTTAGAAATGGAAACCCTTGTTTTATACTAATTACCTGTTATGTCTATATGAATTGAATTCACATGAACTCAGTGAACTATAATGGTATACTATTAAATTTTACTCTTATTTATATGGTCTTTTCTCCATCAAAGGGAATACTTGAGTTAGTACCGATCATATGGTAATGGATTTCCACAAAAGGAAACAATACATTGCCTTTCACAGCTCTTGATTATGAACATCTATTTCATATTTGTAATATGGGAGTCCATGGTCTTTTCAGGATATAACTAAATGATACACATATATAGTTTGTAAAATCATGCCTCTGAAAATTGAATGTTCATAAGACAGCTAATCAAAAATCCTGTGTTATGCAGGAGGACAGATTAGGTGATCATAATGGTCTTTCCTAGCCTTAAACTCTACAAAATTTATATAAAAAAAAAAGTAATGCAATTTTAACATAGTGCTTGGAAAAGTGAATTTCTGATAGGAGTTGTTTAGAGGAACACTGTACAGTTCTTTTAGAAAGCTCAACCTATTCACATTAGTCCCATTTGTCAATCATAGCTGAACTATGCCAAATTAAGTAAAGTTTGTCTTGTGTTCAGGTCCAATATCTATTAAGGACTAAAATAAACCCACCAAACTCATTTTCTCTGTAGCCCAAGGCCAAATTTGTATCTAAGTCTCCAGGGGGCATAACTCATTGATTCAACTGACCTTAAATGTTTTTTTTTCTTGCTGATGTATTCTTCATCATGTTGAAGGACTTTTACTTTAAAAATAAACTATATCCTGCAAACACATAGTTAATTAGTTTATTTTACTGTAGAATGTACTGAAGTTCTGCAAAAAAAAAAAAGAGGGATTTTTGTGTTGTGTTTCTGTCTGTTTTTCTGTCAGCTAGATTAAAAAGTATTCTATTCATTATCCTTAGCATTCAGAACTTTTAGCCATAAGAGTGTTCTACTGTTAGTCTCTTTGTAAGGGTTCTCTGCCATTACCCCTCTTCTTCAGCCACCCTCTTGGTCATGAATCACTTCAAGACCCTCTGGATTAGCAGTCCAGTGTAATTTATTTACAGCAGGCAGGCCTACCACTGTCTTACAACATACAGCTTGACTAACTGCCTCAGGAGCACACCCCTCCTACTCCCTATCTTCTCCTTATTTCCTTCACCTGGGTCTGCATATAGCCCCTAGCTAATTAGGCAGACATCTACTTCCCCTTCATATATCAGGTACAGGTGTCCCTAGCTAGCTCCAATTTACATCACTTAATTAGGGCTGGCTGAAGGGTTGTTGCCCAGCCCTCTGTCACACTCCCTAACAGCAAAGCAAGAGATAATTCACCCCATAAGACTCTTTCTCTCCTTCCCCCCTCTTCAGATGATGAGATATTGAAAATGAAAACTTGTTCGACTCTGGATTTCAATAATATTTTTAAAAGCTGGCCTTTTAAACCAGCCACTGTTTCTAATGCATCTTTCATTCAGAGGAGACTAAAACTGGAAAAAAAAAAGTCTTGGTGATCAGAATTCACATACTGCCATATAGTTGATGATAATACATATATTGAAAACTTTTTCAATTATTTTAGATGCATTTTAAAATAAAGTTAATTCCATGAATGTGTTTTCTTTTTTTTAATCCTTTGTAATCTTGAAATGAAGCACTTTCACTCTTTCTAAGTTTACTTTTTTACTCATTGGTTTATTATTATTGGGTTGCTCTTAAGGATTGGAGAGATGACATTGTTATGGTGGTTTTGTTTTTGTTTCTTTTTTTTTGTCTGTTCCCCCTTGTTAGAAAGGAGCATTGGAGTATTTGGTTTGAATATAAACATAGTCATATAGGCCCCAGTTTAATCATATGTCTAGTGTTGAGTAATCCTATTAATTTCAATAACTGAATCAGAGTCATAGAACTTAAATACCATGATAATGGATAGAGACAGTGGAAAAAGATGGTGGTGTATTTAAAACAAAACACAGTATATTTCATTTCTCCTACACACATACGTACACACACACTTTTCCCCTGAAAATATTTGTCAGGGAAAATTTCATGACCAGATGTAGAAGTAAACAGTTTTGTAATAATAAAAATAATTAATAGAATCTTTCATGATTTTTTCATATTTTTACTTTAAAAATTCTTAGTGAAAATTTTCCAATCAGGTCTAGGATAGTAAAAACTCAAAGATACAGCAGACACTTTCAAAACATAGGATAGCTTTGCTTTAGACAAATAGATTATGTTGGCTGAGTGCTTGCGGTATTGTCTGAACTTCTCTCTGGTTAGAATACTGAGTCCAAGGAGAGTTGAAGCTGCTCAGTGACAAAAAGGTCAATCCCTATCTGCTCAGTATGAGTCAAAACCACTTTAGGAGAAGCACAGAAGCCACTGGAGCTACTCCACATGCAGAACAAGCAAACCTGCTGCTTCCTATATGCCTTGATAGACTGCAACTTATTCCGCTAGTGTCTCAGTCCTCTCCAGTGGACAATGCAAAAGAGGAATGGTCCATGTCATCTTCTCCCTGCCTCCTTTGCAGTGCCCCCATTTCTTTACTACTCATCTCTGACATAAGCTCCCCAAAGTCCCAGGCCACTAATAAGAGGTAGCATGTTGAAAAGAGCATTGATTTCTGTGTATGGGCTGACTTAAATGATCCCACCATAGGCTCGTGCAATCAGTTGTACTCAACTGCATGTTTTGCTATTAACAAGGAGAATTCTAATATCAATATTTATTCTATACTTGGCCTGTGCTCAATCTTACATTTGTACAGCAGTTTTCTATACTGTTTAATTATAATATGCCAATGAATTTATTTTTACATTGGATGAAAGTAAAGCAAAATTGTGCCAGATTTAAAGTGGAATAACAAAATATGCTTATCAATAATTTCTAAGGGAAAACAAATCTTTTGTTCATTCCTTTTATAAGCAAATTGGATTCATTACTAAGATGTCTTTAAACTCAAGTTCGTATTCCCTTATTGTTTTTATCATGTACTGTAGATGTGTATTTCTAATTTATCTTTTTTGGTGTTCTGTAAAATAAACTTCTTGAACAATTCCTATCTGTTGAGAACAGACAAGCCTATGTTTTAAGTCTAAGCTCTGGAACAAAAAGAATTAGTTGATCCTATCTAGTGAATAGGGTTCTTCAGAATGATAAAAAAAATCCTGATAATGCTGTTTTAATAAAAACTCCTGGCTGGATCAGATTTGAAATTCTTCAGAACACTATATATCTTTTCTAATGAAGCCAGCTAGATTAGATGTATGGACTCGACAACATGTTTTTTCTCTCAAATATCATAAATCAAATATAGCTTTGAAAATATTTTTGAACACTGTGATTGGAGGCTGTGCTTTAATTTCTATTGTACAATTTACCAAAAGTAGATTGGACACTGCCCCATCTGGTCAGACTGAAAGAAAGAATTTGGAGATGATAGTTTATTTTAGTTTTAAAGAAGCACAGACAAGCCATTATTTTCTCAGTATCTCCTTCTCCTATTAGAAGTCTTCATAAAGCTCATGTGTCATTGGAGAGCAGTAAAAGACAATTTGTCAGTCTTAAGAGCTTTGCATACTAATATCTTATTGAAGCATGTTGCTTTTGACAACCTATTTCAAATGTTCTGCACCAGCAAAGGAAGAAAAAAGAAGCTTGTTTTATGAAGTATTGCATAAGATATTCTGACACATAGCCAGAAAATGAACTTCTCTAAATTGTCAACAATGCATGAACTTGATTCACACTTCATCCATTATATGAATGAGATATGAATTAATTCAGCTTCCTTCAGTGTCGTTTTGTTTGTGTGGAACATTCAGGTTCAATTCTAACAAGAAGTAATTCTCTGGATAATATATCAGAGACCATATTTACGGTCTTCATCATATTCAAAGGATACTGTATATAAAGTGGCCCAAAAGGTCGAATGTGGATGCTTAAACTTAGATATATAAATCAGTACTTAAGTATCTAAGTGGCCTGCTTTTCAAGTGAATAGGATCAAAACTTTTGAAAATCAAGTCACATATTTAGACCTTTTAGTTTTAGCCTTTGAAAATGTTTCTTGATTATCGGCATTCAAGTTTAAAAAACGTTGTGTACACTAATCTGGTCATCACTTAAAAGTCAACATTTTCCAGTACTTACTACACAACATCATTGAAGAGATACAGCTGTTTCCTCCTATACTTACAACGGGAAATAACTATTTTATGCTTTGCCAGGCAGCAGACTTTTGTGGCAACCATTGTATATAAATATATCACTTATATAGCTTGCTTTAAATATTAGAGAGATTCCATGTTCCCTGTTACAGATAGGGAGCTTGATCCTATTCTCATTGAAATCAATGGGAACAGGATTGGCTCAGAACTTGTATAATTCAATATTCATTAACAGGATTTTAAGGGCAAGTAATTTTTCTCTCATGTTCCCCACAAAACGCTCCAATACAGTTTTTTCAGACAAAAAACTACCCTGTTCTTTTATAAAAGAAAAAGAAAAATCCTTGTGAGAACTATACATTTATTAGAGGGTCTAAGAGAATAGGTTTCCTAAGGTATATTGTGGGAACACATGTGAACTGTTGCATGTGTATAAACTAGAACAACTTTGTGTGGAAAGATGAGAATAATAGCAATGATATCTCATGAAGTGAACAGCTTTCATAAGGATAATGTGGATTTATCAAGAAAAAAAATTACAAGTAAGGCTGTGTCATGGCTGGACCATGGATAGCCAGACCACTGGTCAGACCCAAAGTCCACAGACATTAGAGAAGAACCAAGAGTCAGCTGGGCAGGATACTGGGAGACCAGAATCATGAGACTTGAGATTAGAACCATGAATCAGATTCCAGGAGCACAAAGCACAAGTCAATAGGATCCCAGTTGTTCCCAGTGGATCAGAGAGCTGTTGTTCAGAGAGCTTCCTGTTTCTGCTGCTGGCTTAAGTTAAACAGCAGTTCAATCAGTTGCTGTGGAACTCAGCCAACAGGAACTCAGGGGCACAACCTTGAATTGGGACTGGGTTTCATAATTCGTGGGTAAGCAGTTGACACCAGGCTGCCAAGTGAAGATGAATCATGACTTGTCCTGTGGAACTAGGTTTGAGGCCTCTGGGTCATGACAGGCTGCTGATCACCTCCTTTAATGTCATGAATGCACATAACTCCCATTGATTTATACATGCATTTGAAATGCACTCAGTGTCTTGGGGAAGATATCACCAGCCTACAAGATCCAGCTCATAAGACTCACCTCTTCCCAGAACTCCAGGCAAAGTCAATAAGAGTTTCACACATGGAAAGCATCCCATAAACACACAGCATATATTAACATACAGTTAATGCAGCTCCAAGTTCAGAAAATGCACCCAAAAAAACTACCCTGTAATGTCATATGCATTATGCTAATAGTGCAATGGGGTACCTCAGTCTTAGAGCAAATCACTAAACTATAGTATCAAGGAGAAAGAGACACATCTAGGGAGCTCTCCTTGAATAGTTATTTATCTGTATTATAACATCTAGTGAAATAGATCTTAGATCATAATCCCGTATAAACAAAACATGAATGTTAACCAGTCACAAAGAAATAGATGCAAACACAGGGTTAATGCTAGCTTCTCAAAAGATTTGCTGCTAATACACCAGTCCCATTCTTACTTGTAAAATTAATGCTATGAATATGCAGCAAGTGCCTTATTAACACACTTGTTCTAACTGGGATTTGTTATGACTTTGGTTGTAACTTTGTTTTCAGTAATAGCAATAAGGTTTTATTTATTTATTTATTTATTTATTTATTGAGGTAACAGACATTAATACAGTTGTAGGTAAGAAGTCAGCTTCAAGGCAACTAGAGGTCAGACAGGCCAAGATAGACTAATCAGTGAAGATAAAAGATCAAGCTGTGGAACTCTTTGCCGTAGGATGTTATGAAGGCCAAGACTAAAATAGGGTTAAAAAAAAAGAACTAGATAAATTTTTGGAGGATAATGGCTATTAGTCAGGATGGGCAGGGATGCAAAACCATGTTCTGAAGTGTCCGTAGCCTTTGTTTGCCAGAAGCTGGGAATTGGCAACGGGATAGATCACTTGATTATTATCTTTTCTGTTCATTCCCTCTTAATTGTATTAGCCACTTTTGGAAGACAGAATATTGGGCTAGATAGATCATTGGTCTGCCCCAGTATGATCATTCTTAGGTTCTTAAGAAAGTTTTAGAACATATAGTTATAGTAAAAACATGACCATATTATCAACCAAATAACTTTAGTAAGGAGAAAAGCTTAATAAGTGTGGTGGCTTCTTAGGCTAACTGTTTACTCAGTGACCAAATATGGGTCTAAAATCAAATTAATCCAAATATCATTTCAGTTAACTGCTGATTTTCCGTTATACTAGAATGGCATTTGATGATATGAGCAGATGGCTACAATGACTGTATTTCAGGAAACAGACATTCATGGGTGTGTCCATATATTGAACCAGATGGATTTACTGAATTACAGTAATTGTGGAAAGTGGGTTTCTTGCATTGATGTTATGGAGCCAATGGCAGAAGGCTGGACATGTGTGTCTCTAAATGAATTATAAACCATTATGACTACTCTGTTTGTACATCCTAAATATAATTCAATCAGTTTCTTCTACATCTATTATTTTGTGTATATTTGTTCCATTGCACTATTATGTGCAGTAGCAGTTTCATTGTGCTTGTGTGTGTGTGTATGTGTGCCCTCGTCCATCTTTATATTTGTGTGTGCTGCTTTGAATCTATTTATTAAACTTAAAAACATAATTTTAAAAAATGATGCCACAAAATGAATTTCATATTACTCTCATGTATTTTTAATGATCTCACTGCAGAGTGAGCAACCAATTTGTCTCCCCAGGGTGCTCTGGCTTATCCTCAGCCTAAGCAATTCCTTTTTGAGAAAGGTTTCTCTTTTTCATTGAATGCACATTGAATGATGCTATTGGTAGACAGACATCTGGATTCCTCCTTTGAGATCTATGTCTGAGTCGTATAAATGTTAACGTTTTTGCTATTGCATTAACTAAAAAGAAAACAGGGAAAATGCACCTTTAATTGCAGTGTGCTCTAACTCAAAAACTGGGATTTTCCTTCAACTCCAACGATGTGGTACCTAAGCCATTAAAAATTATGGCCTTCAGAAATACTAGTGAATAAATCACAACCTGGATCCCAATTTGAAGCTCCTTAAGATTTTCTTTTAGTTGTGTGCATTGCTTTGAAGAAGTACAGTTCTTTCTACACAGATTGCATTCATCCATTCCAGCTGCTTGGGCCTGATCCAAATAGGGTGACCAGATAGCAAATGTGAAAAATGAGGAGAAGGAGTTGTGGATAATAGGCACCTTTATAAGACAAAGTCCGAATATCGGGACTGTTCCTATAAAATTGGAACATCTGGTCCAAAGATCCAAAGCCACTGAGGTCAGTAGACTTGTTTGAATTGACATCAGTGGGTTTTGGACCAGCTTAAATCAAATTCTATAGGTAAAAGCCTGAACACATTGAAGTCTATAGTAAAACTCCCATTTACTTCAATCAGTCTAGAATTGCACTTTATTTCCAGAGCCAGGAAAAACCATTGTGCTATTCTGACAATAGAGTTTTAGGCTGAATTTGGAAAAGGACATTGTCTCTCAGACTACAGCTGACAGACAATAAAATTGCAATGAATATGTTGGATTGTCTCCTAATGTACTGTAAATGGGAGAAATCTCTTATACCATTGTTATAGTACTATGAATTTTAATTATTTTAAAACCATGTACCTAAAACAGGAAGACTGTTTGGAATTGTAACATTTCCAATATCCCTTGATTTAACAGTTTATAATTAGCTACAGTGTATAAGTTTATTTTATCAAAACTTCCATCAAAGTTCATTACAATCAGCATGCTATTTGTAAAGGGACTCATAAATATAGTGCTGCCACTGTTATTTTTTATGCTTTTTGTTCAGCCCTCGAGTGCTTTAATTTGCATACAGATATCTTGCACCCAGGACTGTATAATACCTACAGGCTATCTGTGGGAAGGTTGTTAAGAAGCACTAAAATGTACACTCAGAAGTAAATAATGGCGTATAGGGTATTTGATTTACATATTAAATTAAATTAAGGAATTTGCAACCTTAGTAGTACTTTGTTTATACATATTTATTTTGAAATGCATTTTTAACCATCAAGGACAGGTATTCAAAGAGATGGGCCAATATTTAGGAAAATTATCTTCATATTGAGCAGATTGTATGCATAGAACCTTCTAATAAGAATACTGCCTGTGCACTCAAGCATGACTAGTAATATACATTCTGATTGCTTTACTTAGGCATTATAGTGAGATATAATGTGTGAAACATGCAAAGGATACTGTAGAGACTGCTTCTGTATTATCTGGAGGCATCTCACAATAATGTAAAATAAGTGGACAGTGCATGAGAGATACCATTGCTCCAATGACTTCGTACTCAGCCCAGCTCTACACGAATTAGAAGGAAACATCATCTCTTGTGCAAAAGCAAAAATCTGAAGGAGAAAGGCAGTGAGTACAGTTTATAATTAGTATATAACCCCAGGACAAAGTTATATTGGGAAACTGATTCTAGTCTACGTGAAGCCTCATGGCACCTTAATTTTCCCCATGGAAGCTGATGAAGTTCCTTATTGCAGTGGCACTGGAAAAATCTGAAAGTAGTCTGTCAATGCACAATGACTCTACCATAGGTCATAAGCCTTCTGTGTTGACTCATGATTTCATGACCACTAAAGCAACACAGATAGCTGCAGGTATAACTCATACACATGGCTCATTTCTTGGTGTCAGTTCTGGCTGCTCTGAGGAAACAGCAGAGAAACCCGAATGCAGCCCTAAAGGGGCAGCTGAGGATTCCCTCTGCTACAAAGAAATCCGCATATAGCAGAAAGCCAGCATGACTGGCTGCATGCACAGTAACTTAAAACATCTCCGAGACCCCAAAGCTCATGTAAACTATACTGGCCCAAGGTGGGAGAGCGGAGATGTACTTAGAGCTACCTTATAGACTCAGAGACTCTAAGGTCCTAAGGGACCAATATGAAGATCTAGTCTGACATCCTGCAAAATGCAGCCCACAGAACTTCACCCATGCACTCTTGTAATAAACCTCTAACGTATGACTGAGTTAAGGTCTTCAAATCATGATTTAAATATTTTAAGGTACAGAGAATCCACCAGCAAGTGAGCCATACGCCATGCTATAGAGGAAGGCAAAAACCCAGAGACTTTGCCAATCCTCACTGGGGGAAATTTCCTTCCTGACCCTAAATATGGTGATCATTTAAATCCTGAGCATGTGAGCAAGACTCACCAGCCAGATCCCAAGAAAGAATTCTCTGTAATAACTCAGAACCCATCCTATCTAACATCTCTTCACAGGCCATTGGCATATCTATCACTAGTCAAAGATCAGTCAGTTGCAAAACTAGGCTGACCCATCAAACCATCACCTCCATACATTTATCAAGCTCAGTTTTGAAGTTATCTAGGTTTTTTGTCCCCACTGCTCCCCTTGGGAGGCTATTCCAGAACTTCATTCCTATGACGATTAGAAACCTGCAACTAATTTCAAATCTAAACTTCCTGATGGCCAGTTTGTATCCATTAGTTCTTGCGTCCACAATGGTGTTGAACTTAAATAATTTCTCTCCCTCCCTAGTATTTATTTATCTGATATATTTATAGAGAACAAATCATATCTCCCTTCAACCATCATTTGGTTAAGCTAACCAAACCAAGCTCTTGGAGTCTCCTGTCATAAGGCAGGTTTTCCATACCACCTCTGTATCTATCATAGCCTTTCCCCTACTTCCTGTCAGTGAGAGACACAAAAACACCCCTGTTTTCATCTCTATTTGTTAGCTCCTGTGCTATTGCAGGTGTGCCACTGGCTGATTGAGTGGCTGCCTTTATCAGCCCCCTAATTAGGGAAGCCCCATCCCCTAATTAGGGTCAATTGATAGCAGTATACCACCCAGTACCAGCTCCTGCAAACTGAAGGGAAAAACATAACCCTTCCCCCCCCCCAAATAAAAAAAAAGAAAAAGCAAAGACACACAACTCCAGAAAACTCACTCTCT
Organism: Mesoclemmys tuberculata; assembly: GCA_007922155.1. NCBI lineage: Eukaryota > Metazoa > Chordata > Testudines > Chelidae > Mesoclemmys > Mesoclemmys tuberculata. The sequence continues at coordinate 43,481,932 of ML675618.1, read as the reverse complement.
TCCCATAAGGCCCATTCATACTCCCTTGTTCTCATCTCTGTTTGCTGTCTCCTTTGCCGCTGTGCCCATTATGGAGCTGAAAACTAAACCCATTTTGGGTAAGTCTACGCTGCAGTCAAAAAACCTAAGTTGGTCCATGCCAGTTGACTCTGGCTAAGGGGCTCAGGATAAGGGACTGTTTAATTGTGGTGTAGAAGTTTGCACCTGGGCTGGAGTCCAGGCTCTAGGACCTTGAGGGGTGGGAGAGCCCACACATCTACAATACAATTAAAGAACCTCTTAGATCAAGCCCCAAGAGCCTGAGTCATCTGGCATAGCCACACATACCTAGCTGCAGTGTAGATATAACCTTTGTGCAAAGTGGATGTAAAATGCTACTAAAACATAATGGTAATGTTCCACACGCACTTCTCTCTGGTGTAAATAACAAACAAGGTGAAAAGTAGCAGGGATTGGCCCCAGTATTTAAAAACAGAGTTCATAACAGAAATTAATTTTAAAAAGAAGTCATTACAGTGAAATGCAATATTAAATGCTTGTTAACAATGTGCCTATTGCTTGCAGACCAGTTTAGACCGTTATTGGCTAATAATCCACTTCTATATACAGTGTTCAGCACAGGTCTATAAATAACGAGCTGCCAATATGTGCTTTACCAATTAGTTTGCAACACCAAGCCAGGTTTATCTATTCAAGTGGCAATCAACTGTTTCATTCAGGTAGAACCAGGCTTGAGTATAGTGCTATATGAAAACAGCATCTTTCAGGAGGAGGTCATGCAAAAGGACCTTACATTTGTGATGAAAGGTTACAGAAGAGTATCTTAGAGCTGTTACAATATGAATTCTTCAAACTTCTATGTAGTTCAAAGTGAACTTTTAATCTCCCAGAATTTCTTCAAGATGCAAAAGCTGATAATTGGTGTGACACCAGAATCTAATGAAGTGGAACAAAATGATAAAAAGAAAAGTAGAAATTAGAATTTTTTACTTAGTCAATTCTGTAGATGAACAGCCAGAATATATATTTTTTAAAAATATATTTATATACCTTTTAAGGTCTGGCCCCAAATAAGAGTGAAAATTTATCAGTGTAATTCCTTTAAAATCTCCAAAGGCAGCTTCTGTAATGTTGATACAACTCATTATTTGCTGTTCATTTTGTTTGAGAGGCCTGATACTGTGAAGAGCTGGCTGACTCAAATGAAGAGCTGAGATGGGCACAACAGTCTACTAGCAAGTGCAAGTTCAGAGCCATATTCTTAAAGCAAGACCAAAAAAACAAAAAATAATAACTTTAAAATATTGAAAAATTAAAGTTTAAGGGCAGTCATGATTTTGGAATTACATCCTCTTATGTGTGCAATCAGTTCATTATCTGCCTTCCATGCATGAGCAGAGCTCTAGGACTTATCTTTTTTCATTAAAAAAAGTGCAGTCAAACATTTCAGAGCTGACCTAAAATTTTTTTATCTTTAGTCCATTTGTTAATTTTTATTTTACATGTAACAGCCTCATTGTGTGAAGAGAACTTTTTTACTTTTATCAAGAATCAGTTTGTTTTTGAAAAGATTAAGTTTGATTCAGTGGCAGGGAGCTTTGAGCTCTTTTGTATTTATATTTTTTTAACTAATGGACATTATCGATGGGTTCTGGTACAGTGAGAGCCTCAGCTCATGTTCTGTAATGACACAGACCCAAAATATTCCAAGCTGATACTACTTAAAACAGCCAGTGCACTAAAAACACTCTCCACCACAGGTTAATCATGAGTAAATATCAAAACTTCTACTGGGCTTAGACAAGTGCCCCAGAGTTTGCATCCTTATCTGAACATTATCCCAAGGTTTTGCATATGGAAAAGTGCACTAGAATTCTCATGATAACAAGCTTTCTAGAAAGACTTCTGTTACTTCTTGCTTCCCATGAGTTTGAAAATATCACAGCAATAATTGTTTTTTGGTAGTGTCTTGGCACTTCTGCCTCCGCTCTCTACTTTAACTCATAAATGCAAAAGGACAAGAAAATGAAAAATAAGGCATCAAAGGAGGAGCGTTCTGGGCTTTTCCTCTGCTAGCTGGAGGGTGTAAGAAAGGAGGTGTTGATCTTCACTATTCCACCTCATAAATCCCAGGTAGAAGAGACAGAATTTCAGTTGGGTCACTGGCACTAGTGGAGAGGAGACCTTACGGCAATTCTTCCATTTAATCTGCTGTGAGCAGAGGCACTCTCCCTGCAGGCTGATCTGTATAACAGCAGAAGTTGCTCTCACAACATTTAGCTTCTACAGCACCAGTTTTACACCTGGTTCATGATTCTAAAGTTTTCTTCAGGACCAAGCTGCTAGAAACTTTCTTTATTAAAAATAAAAGTTTAGATTCTGCAGAAGTTAAGGTCATTGGTCGCATTCACCCAGGGAGGTTTTCTACTAATGCTTGGAGAGTGGAAAAGTGGGATTTTGCAAGGTTTCTTTAAATGATCCACATGATGTAGTCAATAGACTTAAAATAAATAAGTCACAGTTTTGGTCCATCGTCTTAGACAGTGCTTTTAAAAATATGTTTCCAGATTGAGAAATACTGAAGCTACTTCGAGATGCAAAGTATTTCCTCCAGAAAATTCAACTCCTTAGCCAGGGGTGTCAAACTCATTTGCTATGGTGGGCCAGATTTGAATTAAATGTACTTCAAGTGGGCCACACATACCATCTCATGGCAGTGCGTGATGCTGCGAGATCTCATGGCGTTGTACTCTCTGGCAGCAGCACGCAATGCCGTGAGATCTTGAGGCATTGTGTGCTGCCGCCACAGAGTATGATGCTGTGAGATTTCGCAGCAGTGTGTGCTGCCACCAGGGGCTGGACCAAAAAAGGTTGGTGGGTTGTATCCAGCCCACAGGCCAGAGGTTTGACACCCCTGTTTTAAGCCCTCTAAATTCAAGTTAAGGAATTTACTGAAAACAGTGTTCTTGTGTCCCATCTTTAGTCTTTACTCCTATTTTCTCTGGAGAGAATGAGATGGCAAAAATAAAAATATATCAAAATTATTATTTTAAGACCTTGTGCTCTCATTTGGGGCATTTTTCTTTATCCCTTTTATACTTCCACAAGCAAAACCAAAGTGTTAAATATTTTTAAAAGGATTGTTCATATCTTGGACTCTCCAAGACTCTGTCATTGGAAGCACAACTCTGTCTCTCTCTAATGTGCATTCTATGTGGGAAAAGGGAGTTAAAATGATTTTTCATTATCATAAAATAATTTTTCAAGACTCATTATGGCCTTTGTCATTTAATAAAGTCTTTCAAGTTCTTTCTTTGCTCTGCAGTAAATGAAGTGAAGAAATAAATTTCAAAGTAAGTTCTTGAAACTGGCACAAAAATCAGATTATATAGAATTATTTTCTCACTGTTGTTAAATTAATTAGCAAAGACCAACTCTGGACATGTCTGTCTTTTTTGTCTTCTCTGTACTATTGCTCCTTTCTCTTTCAGATTCCCAAATTTAATTTAATTTGAAAAGGTCTCTAATTTTAGGAAACCTGCTCTGCTGCTTTCCGAGGTCTACATCTTGATTTCTCTGCCTAAACAACTTGGTTCACCTAAAGTTGTGAAATTATAGATGGTTTCACAAAAACAAAAATTAATAGAAATAGGAGTTCATCTTAACTCACAGGCGGAATCATGCTTAATTTAATCTAAATCTTTGTGGCTTATGTCTATACTGACGGTGGCAAAGTCACCACCGTCAGATTGAGCTTTCCGTATCGATTGATCGGGAAGTTGATGCAGTAAATCCACCCCCTCAAGTGGTGTAGTGCTGCATCGATGGGAACGCAATCTCCATTGGCGCAGTGCAGTGAAGATGCCGCGCAAAAGGGAAGCACAGCAGTCGACGGGAGTTACGCAAGCTATGCAGAGTAGCTTGCGTAACTCCTGTTGACTTCCATCAAATCTCCAGGTAAGTGTAGACCAGGGCTAAGTTAAAGTTTCTGACTTTGTTGCAGTTGCTATTGTTTAACACTAGCTAATGATCAGATAGATTAGAAAGGGTTCGCTTAAGAAATCAGGGGTTCTGGCAGGTTCATATTATGGGCCTATATATAGTCTTTATTTAGGTGTAGACATCAGTCCCTTTGAATTGAATTGACCACATTGGGAGTTTTGTTTGAGTAAAGACAGCATGATTCACCCTGATATCAGTATTTCTGGTTACTTCAGTATGTAATACAAGTGTTTATTGTATAGCTCTCTTGGAGTGCAACTAAAGTCATGGTATGATGACTACCATCACAGATCAGACCTGTGGTCAAATTAGTCTAGTCTATCAATGAGACTGGCCGCTACCAGATAGTTCAGAAGGTACAAGAAACTCAATAATAGAATAACTTTTCCACAACAGAAGCTTTTTTCTAACCTCAGTTAGTGGTTGGCTAATGCCCAAAAGCATGAAGTTTTATATCCTTTATAAAAAATTATGCTATTTATTGTAAGAACAGATGTTTTCATTACTATGAAATTCTGTGATGAAATCCTGGCTCCACTGAAGTCAATGAGATTTTTAATATTGACATCCATGAAGCCAACATTTCACACTTAATCATCTATCAAATTGTTCTAAGCTCTTGACTTGGGTGATATCGACATGTCCTGACAATGAGCTATGAATGACATTTATTTCTGGAGGCAGGTTAAATAAACAGGAATTCTTTCTATTATAAACAATTCTTTATTTTCAACTCTTCAATTTAGGTGGTTCACAGACCAACTGAAGAATGCAACCAATTAATGACACCAGTGCCCCCTGAAAGAATCATTTCATTTATTTAGTCAGAATCTTTTTGACAACTTAAAGGTACATTTTTCTTCTTAGGAAGTGTTCTAGACAATAGTGAAGAAAGTCAAATGTTTTCCTTTTATTGTTTGTCAGTCTCCTGAGAGAGCTATCTTCTCCTCCTGAGGGTACAATATGACCAGAATATATCTTGGAACCACTGACAGAAAAATCTTCCTTTGAATCACTGAGAGCGTCTCTTCTTCCTTTTCAAATAAGTTCGTCACTATCCTGTCTTCTTCGTGTCTCATTTAGTATGGTGAGTCCATGAAACCTCTTTCTATTAAATTCATCATTTATTTTTCATTGTATTTTCATTATATTTATGTATTCATTATTAAATTCATAAATTAGATTCATATAGATGATTATGGCAATGAATCTGATAATTATGGGTGGGATTTTCAAAAGCACGTAAGAGAGGGCACCCAGCTGCCACTGACAGTCATTGGCATTTGGGCACCTAATTCCCTAGGCGTCTTTAAAAATCTCTCTTTATTGATTTGCAGTAATTGTTTACATTGTATTCTTTTATGTTACCATCAAACCTACATAATCTTTATTTCAACTGTGGAAGTGCAAAGAGCACCACTGAAAATAGGAGATATGGCATGCCCATGACCTTATATGTGAAATGTAAAGCTTTTTAGCATATACAGGTTTTAAACTTTTAGACTTGAGATTCTCATATGTCTTAATATTTTATCCTCTGTGCCCTACAACTTTTTACACAAACTAGCATACTGTTGTGGGGCTTAAGTGCTACTCTATACTTTGCCATTTTCCAGGCAGAATGACTCCTGAGGGATTCATCAGGAAAAGCCATTAGTACACTCACTGGCGTAAAACTTGCATGATGCCATAAATCTTTTAGCAAGCAGCTTTAGAAGATGTTTTTGTGAAGGTTATGTGAGTAAGGTAAGTTACATTACATGAGCCTTCAACACAAGTCTTCAACATGACACTTTTTGACATTTAATAAAATAGGGATCGCAAAAAGCTACATCCTCAGAGGCCTTGTTATGCCGAGACCAGCGGAACTGAATACCCCCAGCATGGTTTCCATTTTTAAGCTGCAAAGAATCTCTTTTATTTTTCTGAATTATTTAGCAAAACCTGATTCCTTAGGACATTTTGGTGTTAATTCTCCCGATTATTCCAAGTACCACCATTCTACAATAAATACACACAAAAAGCTTGTCTTAAATACGGTACATGTAAACGTGCAGGCACTTGAAAATGTCGATTTATATCTTAAAGACTTATTTGCTGTGCTGTTCCTTTCAGTCTATTCAGTTTTCAGACATCCCTTATGAAAGCCTGATTCCTCTTGATTTACCAGTGTTGTCTTGCTTGAAGAGTGAAAGAGCATGCCTGCTTATTACTATTGGATTGTTGTTGAATTGAAACAAATAGAGGGGATCACAATTTCTCTCATTAAAATATTTAATTAAAATATTATTTAATAAATGTGGGGAGAAGACTAAAGGGAAGGAAATATGCCTCTATATTCATTGAATCACAATTTTAGTCTCATTGATATACAAATAATAGTGGGTGGGTACTGGTATTGAAAGTTCCACTCCACCTCTTTCCAAACTACCATCCCATATTTGAGTTTTCCTGTAATTTCCCTCCTCTCTCCCAAATAAAAGCAACAACAAAACAACAACAAAATGGTTTGTAATTGAAATAATTTACCAGAAAATGATTTCCTGCTGTCACATAATGTACTCCCAGAGCTATGACATGGAGGAGAAAACATTTCAAAGACTTGTGACAAAAACACATAAAAATATTCCATTGTTCTGTGTCTTCCTTTTCTAGCTTCTGAATCTCTCTCCTAGTTCCACAAATCAAGCAATTTTAACAACAGAGCTCTGGAGGAGGAGAGAGCACTAAGTCTGTTGCTATGGCTGCTTGTCTTAGATTGGTAGTCAATATTTATTTTTAGCTGTCTTTTCTGTTATTTTTCTACCTAATACCACAGGTGTGATGATACTTGTTTTGGAGTTTGTGATTACATTGAAAGGATTTCTGAAAACCATACTGTAGGTCACACAGTAAAAGGTAGCCTGTGAGTCTATGGGGAAAGTATCTGAATCTAAATACATGCAATTGTTCCTACAATACTGCACTTACCCCTAGTTTTCTCAGCTTCCACATATGGGAGCTCATCCAGAGATGTTGAGAGCTATCTGAAAGGTACTCATATTCCATTGTCATTAATAGAACTTGAGGACACTCAGTACCTGGCTGCCCAATGGTTGTCTCTTGGCTAATTTTAACTTTTCTGAAATACATAGAACTGGGCAAAGAAAGCTAGGCACAAAAGCAAACTGATACAAAACCAATAAAGATTTCATGAAATTAAATAAACACATTGTGATGTGATTCACTTTATAAACATTTATTTCTGAGACAAAAAAGACCCATTGTCGAAAATGAAAGCTTACAGAGATGTAAGTAAAGCACAAGAACACAAAACAGATTGAACTTTACTAATCACATAGACCTAATGCTAACTCATATTTACCTTTAGATATGTTTATACTTTTATTTATTTAATGTGTAAAAAAATTAGCTGTTCCATCTGATTTTAATCCTATAATTTTCTACCATTTCCAACAAAACTATGACATGTACTCCTTTGCAAACATATATTTGGGATAGAAATCTGGATATTCACTCTTAAATGCTGGAATTAACAGTTCATCAGTATCAGTTCAGCCTCTTTAACCTGATCTGGTCTCAAACTATGACCTTTCTATTTGAGTTCAATAATGGAAAGGCCCCAATTCAGAGAAGCATTTAAGCACATGCTAAAGACCATCTTTATTTGGGAAATTTTCTAGGTCCAGATTCAAGAAAGCATCTCTCATCTAAACAGCAATGGACCATGTGATTAACTTGAAGTATATGCTTAAATTGTAGTGGAGGAGATTTTCAAAGGTACAGATGGCAGTTATGGTGCCTAATTGCCATTGACTTTCAATGGGAATTAGGTGTCTTTGAAAATCTCCCCCACTTACAATGAAGTTATCATCTGCAATTATTTTCACCATAGGCAGAGCTTCCAGCACTTGGGTGAGTCTTCTCGGAAACATCTGAGGGTCTGAGCTTGTTCCCATTAGCATATGAAGCTATTTGTAGTGACCAAATGGTGTTGCAAATGTTGTCAGTAAATTGGACAATTTTACCCAGAGTAGTGTGTCAAAAGCCATTTTTCACATCACAGATATTAAGGATTGGGGTTTTGGAAAGTTCTGGCAAGATGTTATCAACTGTGGGAAGCAGAAAGTGGCATCTTTTCAATGCACAGTTGAGTGGTTTTGGATCTATGCAAATGCATAATTTGCCTGATGCTTCTTTACCACTATCATTCTGCTTCCCCAGGCTGTACCGGATTCTTCAGGTGCGGTAATACTCCTGCTCTGCAAAATTTGGTCTCCTTGCATACTGGATTATGTCATGCCATTAAAATTCTTGTTTGTGGTAAGCCCACAGGTTCCACTGTGGGGTCTATTTCCAGTCATAGCTTGCCTTTGAGTCATTGGACACTTTTGAAAATATCCCCATATACTTTTTAAATTGTCTCTATTGTCCATGAGGCTCTGCCTTTTGCTTCTTGCACTGCCATTATGAAACATGATGCTGCATCCTCATTAGATTCATGGCTTATATGGCTCTATTCCTCAAGAGATATCTGTGGTGATTACCATCTATTACTATAAACTTCAATTGTTATTCTTTGGGTTAGTTACTATGAGGTCACATTTTATTACAGGCTGCATTATGCTGTCATTATACATTATCAGTTTGTTTTTTGTAATGGTTCTGTTACAGTCCAATTCACACTGATGAATCACATTGCAAAGGGCCCTGCTCTCCAGTGAAAATCACACCAGGCATTTCCCTATTAATGTTGTCGCATGCATGGTGGTGCTGTTCCTTGTTGTTTTCCTGTCCTTATAGCCAAACCTGATATTTTGTCCCCTAGAGTCTGAGAGTCAAGATGTCAGCTGATGTCCCATCCTCTACTTGTTACAAGTCTGACTGAATCTTTATGAGACCTTCCTCTGCTCTTGTATACACTGCTAAAATTTGCCATGTTCTTAGCAATGCTTACCTAATGCAGGGCATTTCTACTTTACCCATTCATACTGCTTTCCACAGTAAATGCATGTCATTATGGGTATGGAATCATGGCCATCTACTCTCCTTTGCTGTTGTCTCACTACATGTGCTTTGAGGGTTTTTTGCCTCCTGTGGTATGCAGTGGAAGCGTTAAGAGACAGTATGAAAGTCCTATATCTAAGCATCTATCTGAGATCGTTTGCACAGAACAGCTCTCCCACAGGTGATTCCAAGTGATACAAGCTATCCTGTCATAAATCAGAGAGTCTATCATAGTGGTTCTCAACCAGGGGAACGTGTACCCCTGGAAGTACGCTGAGGTCTTTCAGAGAGTACATCAACTCATCTAGGTATTTGCCTGAGTTTACAACAGGCTATATAAAAAGCGCTAGCAAAGTCAGTAAAAACTAAAATTTCATACAGACAATGGCTTGTTTATACTGCTGTATATACTATACACTACAATGTAAGTTCAAGTTTTATATTAATATTGATTTATTTTAAATTTGATTTATTTTATAATTATATGGTAAAATGAGCAAATAAGCAACTTTCAGTAATAGTGTGCAGTGACACTTTGTATTCATATGTCTGATTTTGTAAGCAAGTAATTTTTAAGTGAGATGAGACTTGGGGATATGCAAGAAAAATCAGACTTCTGAAAGGGGCACAGTAATCTGGAAAAGTTGAGAGCCACTAGTCTATCAAGTCCCTGAAACTTCATGTGGCAGCCACTGTGCATAAAAATCTGTGCTGTCCAGTTTCATTCTGCTTTGGGGAGCAATAGTTACTCCGGGTTCCTAGAATTGCTGAAAGGCTTGAGATAGTGGTGAGCTTCAGAGTGCTGCAGACCTCTCTCTGCCTTATTTCCTAATAATATAAAGTAACAGTTTTACTTCCCTGCTTTTCTTATATTCCTCCATGGCCAGGTACAACTCAAATTCCCTCTTCCATTGGGTCTCTTGTTGGGCTCAGCTTATGTCTGCAAAATCCAGGGCTTCAGAGCAAGTTCCAAGGCTCACACTGCTGCATTTCATAGTTCCAAAGTTGCTACCATGTTCATTCACAAAGAATGAAGCTAAATGCAGTTTTTTGTTAAATCCTATTCTCTCCATGCGCTGAGTTAGTTCCAGCCTAAATCCCCATGTTCCTTGTTCCACTAGCGTCTTGTCAATAGCCTCCAGGAAACTTTGACTCCACTTCCACTGATCATGATGCAATACTTATATAGCTACATTAATATTTATTAAAATGGAACTGTATGTGTATTTTTGTCTATGGGTGAATCATTCACAGAGAATAATGTATAGCTATATTTTTACCTCTTTTCCCATTTCCCACGTCCATAACAATACATTCTCAAGATGTTTATTATTTCAAATTGTTCATGAATTTTATGAACAAAATTTTTGATCTACAACTACTTTAATAAGATTTTATTGTGAACAATCAAAAGTTTACACACCGTTGGTTGGTTCTATAGTGTAACCCTTCCGTGCCTAAGGCAGCCAACTGAAAATGCCAAGGTCAGGGCAGGCTGTAAAAGAACAGCAGATTCTCCCAGCATTGGTGAGTGACACTGAAGTCAGGCTTCCCAACCAGCCAGAAACAGTGCTTCTGATTCCCCACACAGGTTATCAAGAAGCCAGTATACAAATACACACAGCCCCCTTTACTGTATTTCAGTCTCCTTCTCCCAATCAGCCACTTGGTCCAGTAAAGAGACCAGTTATCTAAACTCTATGCTCTTTACCAACAAGGTTTCTCCTGACACCAAAGGGTCAAGCAGAATACCAGAACAAGGAGTAATGGTCTCAAGTTCCAGTGGGGGAGATTTAGGTTGAACATTAGGAAAAAGTTTTTCACTAGGAGGGTGGTGAAGCACGGGAATGGGTTACCTATGGAGGTGGTGGAATCTCCATCTTTAGAGGTTTTTAAACTGCTTCTTGACAAACCCTAGCTGGTATGATTTAGCTGAGGTTAGTCCTGCTTTGAGCAGGGAGATGGACTAGATTGCCTCCTCAGGTCCCTTCCAACTCTAATATTCTATAATGTAAGTTTAGATCTTATCCAAAATATCACACTGCCAGCCAATCCTTTAGTAACTAAAACTAAAGGTTTATTATAAAAAGGAAGGAACAAACTATAAGAGAAATGTTAAAGGATTAAATCAATCAGATACATACAAATGATTTGAAAATCCATATATATCAGGTTTATAGAAGAATTGTGAAGTTTGAAGGCTTTTATAGTCCTTCTTGTGTACATCCAGTATCTGGATGGGTCTCAGTCCTTTGTTTCACAGCTTCAGTTCAGTTGTAGATGACTTGATCCAGAGGTAGATAGGTGGCTGAAAGCTGAACAGAGCTGAAGACAAAATGGAAGCCGGGGCCATGCCTTTTATGTCCTCTGGCCCTTGCCATGCTGCTTGTGGAATTTCACAGATACCAAAATGGAGTCCAGAGTCACATGAGCAAGTCCTGTTGACTCATCAGGTATATCCCTGGCTTCTCCCCTGGGCTCCTTGCACCTGTGAATGTCTTAGTGGGCCATTAAGCAGGCTATTGTTGTAGCCATGCTGTCTGAGGTGTTATCCATATACATCACCATTTGAAATACAGATATATCAACTATATCCATAACTTCCATTACACGCAACACATGATCATAAACATTATCATCTTACTTAGCACATCATAGCCTTTTTAACAGTATCTGACATGGCTTATCTCACATGGATTACTATGACATACTGATGTTAAATAATATAATAAATGCTCCCCCCCAATCCAGCCTGCGTGACACCCCGAACGCAAGATTGGTGTAGAAGGGAGTAATCAGAGCTCCTGAATACACCTCAAGGGCCCCCCTAATCCAGCCAGTGTGACATATATATCATGTGATATTATTTCTGTTCCGTGATCAAACTGATTGTGACCATAATATCCACATAGACCATGGTTTAACTGTATATTATGTATATTATGACTAGATTTTCCATAGACCTGGGAGAGATGTGTCCTAGATGTAAGAATAGACAGGTGTTTTAAACATTATCTAGTGTTTGTATGGCTACTGTCAGGGAATTCTTGCAAAATTCTGGATCTCACAAGCAAATTGTCAAATGGCAACACCCAAATTGGAAAAATGCAACCAGTAAATCACACAACAGGATGAATAGTGGGCAAAGAATGACTGGGGCATAAACATTCCTTTTTTAAGAGTGAAGACATTTCTCCTTGATTACTTGAAACAGTTTGATATTTGCTTTGAGATTCTCAGTTGAAAGGAATTAGAAACTATTTTAACATCCTACTAAAAGGCTTTTTTTCATTTCAATTAAACTCACTCCACTGTCTCATCAAGATTTTTTTATTATTAAAAATCTTTCCATGTTTGACTCACGTAGGCACAAGACAGCTGTGACATTTTCTAATTGTTCCCTTCATGCTTGTTTTAGTGGAGACACATTCTTTTCCTGTTTTCCTCTCTGTTCAGAGTTATATTTTTTCTACAATCTAAATATTTGTTTTTATATCCCCAAAAGGAACACTCTCCTGCTCCTTCCTGGTTGGTAGTATTGTCTGATAGCCTTATGTTATCATTTAGAATAAGACTTGGTTAAAACCCTGTGCAACTCTAATTGCCCACTCCCCCTTGTTCATATGCATTATGATCTTTTAAATCTTTAATCATTACTGTATTATTTGAGTATTTCACAGATATTAATGAATTTACTTCCGTACCATCCCTGTGAAATGAAGTGGTATTATTAGCCCTATTTTATGAAGAACAGCGAGATTAAATGTGTTGTTATCCCCTGCCTCATTCATGCTACCTAATTTCCACTAACAAATGAGGAAGGGGTCCTACAGACAACAGCATCATTTACAACACAATTCTAATTCAACTCCAGACTGTGGTCTACCCTGTACACAGAATGAAGTGGGGGTCCTGTGAAAAAGATAGCATGTGACCATGTAATTAAAGATTGGATCATAATGCATACACACAAGGAAACCTCAAAAGGGTGTAGAGGCAACAATGTTGGCATTTCCTAATGGAGAGTGCTTGACTTTGTAAGCAGAAAGTACTTTTAACATTTTTAGATATATATATATATACACACAAAACTGTTTTAACAAAACTGTTAAAAGAATATTATTAAAATTGCCAGAATTAAGGTTGTCCATGTATATGCATTATGATATAGTCTTTAATGACACGATCCCATACTGTGTCATCCATATGGACTTTGCCTTATTAAGCAAGGACAAGTAATATTGAGAATGAACAAATAAATTGGATGAACTTATGTAATGGGGAAGTCACAAAGGAAGAGGCAGTTGTCATGAGCAACTCCAAATTTTGGTCAGAGTTGACTTTCCAGATGAAAGGGTATATTTATTTTGTGACAGAAAACAGGATTCAAGAGCCTCAAGAATCAGTCAAATACTGGAATAAGTGACAAACTTTCTGCCAGAATTTGCTGCAATAGACAAATTCAATCTTGGTTTATAAAATGAAAACCACTCAGTTCTTGAATTCTCTTTGCTGAGGGTGAAAGTTCATTAAAACATTAGACTGCTACCTTTAACCTCACAGATGACTACCTTGCTTGCATTCATGTTTGTCCTTTTTGTGCAGTACATAACGATTATAGATATTTTTCAGAATGTTAGGCTGAGTAGCTGTCATAATGGTGATGGTGGAATGATGCTTTGTGTAGTTCACAGAAACACTGTTTGCTGCGTACTCAATTATATTCTCCACATCTTATAACTGTACTGGGAATGGCTGCAATGGCAACAAGACTGCTGTACACTTTTCTCTCTTTTAATCTTTCTTACTAGCAGCAACATGTTGCATAACCTAAAACAAGAGCTGGTCAATGACTGGTGGTAATGGGGCGGAATTTTATGCACATTCCCTGGATTTTTTCAATAAATTCATCATGGAAATGTTCATGTTCCTTCTGAATTTTCATACCATAAACATTTCTCTGACTGAGTTTTAGTAGCAAAAATGTTTATGAAAAGTGAATTAAAAAGACATGTGGGAATAATCACAAAAACTACATTTAAGATTTGCTTTTGAAGGTATTCATCCTGCTGGAACACAGATCCAGTCACATGAGATATTGGACCAAATCATAATGTAGCAAAATGCTTAAGTAGTCATGATCAATCAATAGTTATTTAAACAGACTTTTACTGAGAGCCTGATTTTGACACCCTTACTAAATTGGAGAGTACAGTGCTTTGCAATGAGTCCTTTTGAAACCACTGCAAGATAAGGTACTACTCTCACTACAAATAAGTGTTGCAGAACAGAAACTATATAAACTCAGATATTTAATATTAATTGAAAGTGTGATTTTTCTCACATTCAGCAAGAAGATAAAAAGACTAGATTTACTGAACAAATTATTAGCTATGACTTTTTTGTTCACCTCTGGCTGGGGCCTTCTTTATAAAGCATGTTTCCTTCCCCCACCCCAGATTGTATTTTTTTGTCATTACTATGAAGTAGTGCAGAAGAAGCATGATTTAAAATCAAAGGCTAAAACTGCCCCTTATTTTAATTTGCAGGGATTCTATATTACACATTCTAAGTGTTAACAGATATAATATTTATTAGTAAAAACTTATTCTTCTGTACGCCTTAAACACTCTAAGTGATAAGTACAAATGATTTATCTTGACATTACTTAAAGATTGAATTGTGGTATGATATGTGTGCCAGCTTTCAGTTACAAACCCATGCCTTGGATGTCCATAATCTCTGATGTTTAGAAGCTGGGACAGGATGACAGTGGGATGGATCACTTGCTCCGTTCTGTTCACTCCCTCTGGCATCTGGAAGCGTCTGGCACCAGATATTGTCAGAAGATAGGACTCTGGGCTAAATAAACCATTGGTCTGATCCAATATGGTCATTCTTATGTTCTTAATATAGAATAATCACTGTTACTGAGAGAATTTTTATCCTTTTCAAATTTGAATAGCAAATCCTTCATTTTTAAAATTAAAGCAAGTAATTAAATATCTATGATCTCTTTTATGAATTTGGCCTACTGATTTCCTTTTACAGACTAAGGAAATGCTAACTAGATCAGACCACTGGTGTATCTAATGCAGTATCTTGTTTCAAACTTTAATCACTACCAAATGGGTTCAGAGAAAAGTGCAAGAAATCCCATAGAAGAAAAATTATGGAATAACTTGCCTACTCATAAAGGAACTTTCATTCTAAGCCAACCAGTTAGCAATAGGCTGATGCCCTGAAGCATGATGGAATATCCTTTACACCAAGAGTAACCAATTATTTTTTGTCAATGGCCAGATTTCTTGGTCAAAGTACAGTGAAAGCCCAAACCCCAGAGAAAATAATAAAAAACCCAATAATTATAATAATAAGTAAATAAAAAGATTTTTCAGTCCGTTCAAAAGCATCTAGTGGTCTGGATTTGGCCCACAGTCTTCCTATTGACTGCCACTGCCTTATACAAGGATTTCCAGAGTGATTAAAAAGAAATCTGTTTACCAATTTTACTTACTGCCTTTCAGTTTCATTGTATGTTCCTTTGTTGTTGCATTGTGAAAGAAGGTATTGAGAAATAGAACTGCCATGTTTATTTTTTTTATAGTATTTGTTTTGTGTACTCCTGTCATGTCCCTTCTTATTTGTCTCCTCTCTAACCTGAAGAGGCTAGTTCATTTACAAGTTTACATTTCACATATGTGGCTTCTCCTTACTCACTAAGTAATACTATACTGTACATTTGATATCTTCCATATTTAAGTTCATCTGTCATTTCACATTTGTGTCTCTGGTCTCTTTAACATTTTCTGGTAGATTTTGGGAGGGTAAGTAAATATCTTTTCATATTCTCCTAATTTTACTACAAAGTGTTGATACCTGCTAACTAATTATAATAGAAATTAATAGAGATGGGAGTTATCCAGGTGAAGTAGCTGCCCTTAGAGTAAAAGATCTCTATTTGACAATATAACCTTCCTCTATGCCTTTGTAGTCAAGTGCTGCATCATATTCCTTCAAGATGTTGAGCATAGATTTGCTATAGATTTGCATTAAATAAGCTCATTTTTCTTCTTTTCTGACCTTCTTTGAATGCTTCTCCCTCGCAGTATATTTGTCAGTGTCTTCTCTGACTCAATTGTCTAACAATCTGTCCATTGGCATCCCATAACATCTGTCATGAATGTCTACCTACTCCATTCTCTTACTCCTTCGTTTGTTGCCCTGTCTGTTCACAGTAATTGCCGCATTCATCATATATACTTCTTTTCAAGTTGAAACAATTGTATTCTCTGATGTTGCAGTTAACGTCTTCTTTGTAGTTCTTTGTATTTTAGTCTTTTTGGAGCAGAGGTGTTTATGGTCAGCAAGTAGATGCCTCCAGAAGTATTTTTACCACATCACCCATACCCCAAGTTCTCATCTGGTTCCCTCCTTTGCCCTCCACACATTCCCCTTCCTCAGGGAAATAGCTGAGTCTATAGTTTTCTTATTCCATTACAACTACCAATTCTGGAAAAGCTGGTGTCTAGAAGCTGCACAAGAATAGTATCAGCTGGAAGCTGGAACTGCTGTCACAAGGTAAATTGTACAGTGAAAATGGTACACAACTATATAGACAGCATAATGTGTTTGTCTTTTATCTTGGAATTTAATATTTTAGGCCCTGATCATACATAGGCAGGACATTTCAGGCCTCTGTGCCCACCCAGAAACTTACTGACCACAAAGCCTTTGTCTCCTATATGCCACAGAGCATTAGCTCTATATTTTTGTAAGACCTATAAATCATATTAATTTCAAATGTTATTGTTTGTTTAATTGTGGATGTCGTGGTAAAAAATGTATGTTCAGAAAGGTATGACCCCCAACACACTCAACATTTGTTCTTATTATTTACACCATTCAAACAACAAACTGCCTGTCTCCCATTCATAAAACCTTTCCTTAAAGGATATCCATTCTGTGTTTAAATATCAGAACTATGGACTGACTGAAATATTTAAATGTTATCACTGAACACTCTTGGAATAGCTACTTCACAGACACATGCTCACACTTGCACATCTGTATCAAATCTGAAATATCTCACACAATATATTATAGATTGCAGAACTCCAAATCATGCACTAAAATACAGAAGTTGGTTACAACAGAGCCAAACAATATGTCACTCACGTTGCACAGCCTGAATGCATTGGTTCATCTCACGTGCTGTGACTCAATTTCACCTGAATGTGGACTTGAGTGAAAAAAATGACCTTTTAAAATACTTTGGCTTAAGATGTTAGTACATGATCCACATGTACTTGACATTCTGTCAAGAAATTCAGTCCTTTATATAATATAACAACAGACGTGAACTAGGAATGCTTTTTTTTTTTTTAATGACTATTCATTTCTCTTCTAGTATTATCTTAATGAAAATATCATTAGGTACTGACAGGACATCAATATATAATGCTATAATAATACCTCTGATGATAGCATAAGCATTCATATGACAGTAACTATCATTGCCATTAGATAAGTACCAACTGTTCATGGAAGCTTTGACCCTTTATGTTCTAACCCCCTATAGTTTGGTTAGCCGCATATTAGATTATTATGCTCATTCTTACTAGCAGCAATTTCTTTAAGGAAAGAAAAACCTTTTGAATCTAGGCTATCCTCGGGTTCTTATGTGAAACTAGTTTAATTTGTATATCACATTTCAAAATCCATAAGCCATTTACATTGTTTTATTTTATGTAACTCTTAATGGTATAAATCCCTAAAAGCAGGTCTTTCTACAGGATATGGAAGTTTAGAATTCTTACAATAAAAGAGACAATTCATAGCCTAAAAGCATGAAAAACACAAAAACAAATTGACTTTAAAAGCATTGGACCTCTAATTTGTAGCCACCTCTAATTATATCTAAATTATTTATAACAATAAAATTCCATTAAGAAGTAGACTATGTTAAAGGTAAATGAAAAACAAATCTTAGCAGTGATGAAATTGATCTATGTTCTACCTTGCTTTTTTAGAACTTTATTTTTCTATCTACAGGCGTCCAGCTGTATAATCTTTACGCATATCGTTGAGCACTTATTACACACTTAGTCCATAAGAACATAAGAATGGACATACTGGGTCAGACCAATCGTCCATCTAGCCTAGTATCCTGTCTTCCCATAGTGGCCAATGCCAGGTGCTTTAGAAGGAATGAACAGAACAGGTAATCATCAAGTGATCCATTCCCTGTTGCCCAGTCCCAGCTTCTGATGAGCAGAAGCCAGGAATTGACTTCTAGACATCCTAGGATGGATTGTCTTCCTGGGGATACTCGTGTGAATAATTGTTCATGGATGTGAACAAGGCTTGCTCAATCTAGCCCAATTTTTAGCACTGACAGACTTTTTTTATACAACTTAATTCACATAGAGATGTTAATTTTATTTCTTGAAACATAAAGACCTAAATTAACTGAATAATTTTCATTATTGCAGTTTGAGGAAGGGCACTTTTTAAATGCTGAGCCCATGGTATTAAAAGCTGGTCACTATGCGTATGTCTACAGAGCAGCTGAGTGTGAGTTTCCTAGTAGACGCAAAGAGGTGTGCCAACTCTGCTCAAACTAACATGGTAAAAATAGCAATATGGCTGTGGAAGCATGAGGGATCAAGCGGCCTTATCCTTGAGTGATTAGCCCAAGCTGCTGCCCATGCTCCTGGACCACACTGTTGTTTTTAGCATGTTAGTTCAAGCACAGCTATCACATGTCTACCCACACTAGGAAGTTCCCCCATAGACTGGGGTGTAGACATATCCTATATACACTGTCCGCAGAGCAGGATTTTTTTCTCTCCAATTTTTCTTCCAGTCAATAAATTGTAAAATTCAATCTTCAACCATTTTTAAAAATGAAATTGACTTATAAGCATTTAAGTTATTTTCAGAATAACTTGTAAGTCAGATCAGAAACTATCTGTGAGTAACTCATCCAAGCTCTCACCTATGCTCTCACTTATGTCCCTATGCTCCTGAACACGCAGTAGAAGCACATTCGCCATAGGAACTGTTGTATTAGTTTTTATTACTGAGCACAGGACCTGTAAATGTTGTTGTCTCATCCCATTTGTGATCTTACAAGCTCTTTTTTTCCACAGAAGCCCTGTCAAAAAATTTTACTCCACACATTCCAAGATTCAGTTTTCACTCTACACTCTATCAGAGCTTTCCAACTATAGCAAACTCACCTCATCTTCTTCTTCTTCACCTGATTTAACTGCTTTTTAATTCATTTTTGTGTATGACTGTATATTCAAGTGACTAACAGTCCTGGAGACTGAATTTCTCTCTTTATATGCAGAACAGGTATAGCACTGCAAGCTTAACCAAACTATCTTAGCAGTGCATCTCAATCCTGAGCTGTAGGGACCACTTTAAAAGTCAGAAAATAATTCTGTGTCTGATGTACCAATCTATGCATGATTTCCTACATTTTTCTATAATGGTGTCATGTAGTGCCAACTGTGGTGCTAACTTTTTATGTCATGGACATCTGCCTGAGACCTCCAACTCAATTCACAAAGGCTGCTGAGCAGTAATCATAAAGTAATGACTTTGCAGTAGGCAGTTAAGGAGGCAGGGGGTCAGAGGACCCATACCTGATTAAATGTGTATGGCGGATAGTTTGCAGTTAATGTAATGTAGAGTAATAATAGAATAAGTAGGACAAAATTAAATAGCTTTGTTGCCTCATTCACTGCACAGTGCATGTGAAATTGAACCCTATCCAGTGTCCCACAGAAATACTGTATAATATTTGTCTCATTTTTTTCCTCAAATATGGCTCAGGTGTAACTTAAGTAGTGTATTAGACCCTGTGCTTGTCTTCTGTATAGGGACATCTTAACCCTGAAAATGTGACTTCATAGGGAAATCATTATATGAGGTGAAATCTGTTATCAATATGTATACATATGAGGGGTCAGAGTTCAGGTTGCACATGTATTCTTGACCTAGATATTTCCTGATGTTGGAGTGATTCATTTTGCAAACTATGACAGATCTGGGACTCTATCTATGTTAACCTTTAAATTCCTGTTTGATTTTATGGACTATTCATATGACTATACCCTTAATGATGATTTCACTGTATCGTGTTAAGTTACACTGCATCATCCTTCTTGTGTTAAAGGAAGGGGGTCTGTCACTTAGATATCTGTCCATGAATGGGACGACCATCAACAATTGAATAGCCTTTGCCTTGGTTAGGCAATAGGGACCACAATGGCAAAGACATTACTTGTTAATAATAGCATGCCTATCATACACAGGGTTGGAGGCTGT
This sequence comes from Mesoclemmys tuberculata, assembly GCA_007922155.1. Taxonomy (NCBI): domain Eukaryota; kingdom Metazoa; phylum Chordata; order Testudines; family Chelidae; genus Mesoclemmys; species Mesoclemmys tuberculata. The sequence continues at coordinate 43,461,583 of ML675618.1, read as the reverse complement.
GGATCACAAACTATTGAGGAATGGAAAAAAATACACAGAAAGCTCCTGAAGAGATAGTGTTAGAAACTGCTTTTAAAAGTATATTTACCAGCTAGCATGGGAGATATCAGAACAAAAATAAAAGATCCTCAGACCAGACACTAAAAGGAGGAAGGAGGGTCTGCAGAGAAACAGACTGTAATCCAGTTCCTAGAAGAGCCAGGCTACCAGGGATAATTTAGGTCTATTAAAGTCTTGAGAGAAATGCTAAACTTTAGATAAGAACAATATGCATGGAGATTGTTTGTTGTTTTAACTCTTTTACCTCTGATTCCTGTTTCTGTACATAAATAAATAATACTTTGCTTTGAAGAGGCTGTACTGAGTCACTGCCTGTTCATATTGATCACAGGTACTGAATAGAAGTCTATTGTAGGGACCATTCCCACCTGTACATGCTGAACCAACCTGAAACATTGCTGGTAAACAGGGCTGCTCTACCCCGGAGACTGTCTAAAAATGCAGCAAATCATGGGATTCCACTCAGAGAGAGAAGTCTGGGTGCAAGGTCTGTCATTTGGAAGAGTTGCCCATAAAGAGACTGAACGAAGGAAAGGGCCAAAGGTACAGCTTCCACGGGAACTGTGACACAACCCTTAATGTTAAGTTTTTGTATGGAATACAGTATTTTAATTTTCTCAAGATTACAAATAAGTGAAATTTCTGTTGTAAATTGTTTGATGGCCACAGAAAATGATTACATGTTGCAAATCTGCAATTTAAGTATAGTGTAGCAGTGAAATTCTAGAAAATGTAACATTTTCGCTGTAAGGACTCCTTTCATTTCTGTTTTTCAAGTTTAATGAATGCATTATGCTACCAAATAATACAGCATTAAAACCAAATCAGATGTGTTCATAAAAAGCTGATTTAAGTACTGAACTGAGGTCCTGTTTAAAAGGGATGGATTTTACAGCTACATTTTAAGTAATGTGCATTTTCCTTTAAAGCAGATACAGTGGCTTTTGCTCATTATTTACTAAAAATTGCATATAATTTTTGTAAGAAAATATGGATGCATAAACAAGCTTTTAGTGTCATATGAACAAACAGAGCCATGGGGAGCAGATCCTTTCCTTCTTCATATGAGGGCCTTGCATCCTGGTATGGCTCATTTAGCAAATCCATACTTTTCCTTATTAGCTAACACAATGGAATAAAATTTAAATTATACATGCTCTTGTGTGAATCAAAGAATCTGACATCCAGAAAAATAAAGATGCACAGCAACATTTTACCTAGCCTACAGACCACTGAACAGCTGTCACAACTGCCAGCTGCGGAATCAAACAAGAAGTCATAGAGGGAATGTGCCAAGGGAGCAGACCCAGTTCCAGATGTCAATGCTAGAAGAATATATATCTTAACATCTGGTTATGCCAAGCATTCCCCATATGTGGGTATATGTATTGGCTTCAAGCCTGGTATACTTACCACAAAAAAAAAAATGAAGTGGAATACATTCAACACTGCCAGGAGTAAGCAGACTGTGCCAGGTTTCTGTTGAAATTCTGTGAATCTAACAATTGCTTTTCTATTCGTAAATGTCCAAATTGTCCCTTTACAAAATTGTATCAATGTATTTTTAGACTGTTAAATAGGTCCCAATTTGTTTAAACAAATTTTACCTAAAGCAGTTTGCCACAATTAACCAGTCCATCAATAGGCTCAAAATACTGGTTTGTTAGCTCTTGGCTAGCCATGACTTCATGACTGTCTCAGTCAATAGACCTCTGATTCACAATCCAGTGAGAGGTACCTGTGCAAATTCCCCTTTCCTGGCCTATGCTTTTTTATTATAGCCCATATGAATTAATAATGCTCAAGAGAAAGTTATCTCATTTTCCAGCATGAATCAGCAAGGTGTTCCCCCCCTTATGCTCAGGGTGCACAAGGAAGACATGAATTTTGTTCTAGTCCACAATATTTTTTTACTTTCTGTGAAGCTTCATGTTCCAGGTACTGGAAAAAAAATGCTTCTTTTAAAAAGCCCAATGATAAAATTTTCAAAAGTGCCTAACTGACTTATTAGCCTGAATCCATTTTCAAAATGACTTGGGCCTTCTGGAGCCTAAGTTTTATGCCAAGTCAGTATGACTTAGGTGCTTAAATGCTTAGTTTACTTTTCAAAATGGGATTTAGATATTTTGAATAATGTTACCCCAATCCTCAATCTCATCCCATTAATAATGGGTTGCACACCCAGTACAGTCTACAAGATGTTCTCATGGGGCACCCCTGCTCACTAGATTACCTGTGATATTTACAGCTTTCGAAGTCTGCAAAATATGCCCCTATTTCAGAATGCCATTGTTGATCTGAACTTTTGTAAAAGTTTTAATAGGTTTTATGGTTGTCAGCATGGCTTCTCTCAAGGTTTCTTGGAACAGGGAAAGAGGAGTTCAAACCTCATATCTTTTCAAATCACTTCTTCTCCTCTCCCTTGCAATGGGATGGGAAAGAAAAAATTCAAATCTTCAGTTATCTGTGGCCTGCATAAAACAAGATGAAAAATAAATGCTGAGTGATTTCCATAGCTTCCAGCTTCTCCACTTTCTCTGTTCCTCAATACCTTCTGTTATATTTGTCAGTATAAACTTTTATGTCTCACAGACTATTGGGTCACTTTAAATAACAAAAATACATTCCAGAACAGAGGTTTATATTGTACTTATCAAAATGTGCAAGGAATACTAGACTAATTGCACTATTCATTGAAAACCTCCATATTTAAATTTCATTGCAAGATAGTATTTAGCACCACTGAAATCAAAGAGCTTTGATGAGGAAGAATTTAAGTAGAGTTTGTCACTGATCTTATTGCTTAGAACAGTGAATTAAAAACAAAAGACAATTTCATTCTGAGATCTTAGACACTTTCCATATTCCCATCCCTGTATTACTCAAAACAATTATCATCCTTTCCATTTGTCTATAGGCTGCTTCCTTCTGAAAAAATATTAGAAAATGTTTACCTTTGAGCTTTTCTCTAAGTATTCAACACATCTATTTTATGCTCTCTTTCTTTCTCCCCTTCTTTCAGTTACAGAGAAAAGAAGTGAAAAGTCGTGAAAAATAAAATACATTTTCTCTTTGATTTCAAACTTTTTTTACATTCATAACTGATTCATTAAGCCCAGAGGTCCGGGGCTCAGCTCTGGCACAAATTAAGAACTGGATGAACCTCATTGTGGGTGGAAACACATGGTCTTACTACCATGAGCCTCGATCCTGCAGCACTCCAGTTACCATCCATGTTAATAGATGACACCTGGAAGCTTTTTCTCTCTGGGAGTCTGAGACAGAAATTGATTACAATGATTCACAGACAGTTTTTTTTCCCCCTCAAATAAAGTATTATTTCATAGAATCATAGAATATTAGAGTTGGAAGGGACCTCAGGAGGTCATCTAGTCCAACCCCCTGCTCAATGCAGGACCATCCCCAACTAAATTATCCCAGCCAGGGCTTTGTCAAGCTACACCTTAAAAACCTCTAAGGATTCCACCACCTCCCTCGGTAACTCATTCCAGTGCTTTACCAACCTCCTAGTGAAAAAGTTTTTCCTAGTATCCAAACTAGACCTCCCCCTGTGTAACTTGAGACCATTGCTTCTAGTTCTGTCATCTACTACCATGGAGAACAGCCAAGTTCCATCCTCCCTGGAACACCCTTTCAGTTAGTTAAAGGCTGCTCTCAAATCCTCCCTTCATTCTTCTCTTCTTCAGGCTAAACAAACCTACTTCCCTCAGCCTCTCCTCATAAGTCATGTGCTCCATCCCCCTAATAATTTTTGCTGCCCTCCTCTGCACTCTTTCTAATTTGTCCACATCCTTCCTGTAGTGGGGGGTTGAAAACTGGACACACTACTCTAAATGAGGCCTCACTAGTGCCCAATAGAGGTGAATAATTACTTCCCTCAACCTGCTTGCAATGTGCCTACTAACGTAGCCAAATTTGCCTTTAGCCTTCTTTAAAATAAGGGCACACTGTTGACTAATATCCAGCTTTCTGTCCACTGTAATTCCCAAGTCCTTTTTTGCAGAACTACTGCCTAGCCAGTCGGTCCCCAGTCTGTAGCAGTGCAAAACTGTAACAGTGCTAAGTCCACCCACATTAAAAGGAAAGAACAGACACACTCATCCTAATGGCCCAACAAAAGTAGTCTCCAACTTAGATTCTGTCTAATGAATACTTGTTGTGATGGACAGCCAAAAGTTGTAAGTCAGCACTGAATTTCACTTTTTAAAAAACACATCCATAAATTAAGCCTACTTCATGTTTGTGGGGCATTGGTGTTCATAAAGTATAGAGACCCTTACATGGAAAACTGGAGCTAAACAAATTCAAATTAGAAAACAAAAATGTCCAATTTTTTGTTTTTATTCATAGTGAGGGTAATTAACAATGGAACAACTTATCAAGAATTGTGGTACATTCTCCATCACTGGAAAAAAAAATGTCAATCAAGAAGGGATGTTCTTCTAAAGAGGTATTTTCTAGTCCAACCACAACTACACAATTTGAAGCAGAAAATATTTCAGGGAAGTCCTATGGCCTGTGTTATGTAGGAGTCAGGCTATATTATCACAATGGTTCCTTCTGGCTGCCTTAAAATCTAGAAAATGTTATACAAGTGGCAAGATTGTAAAATAAACTGATCCACATCCACTGAAACAATTGTTTTTTCTCCCTAAAACCAAATTGCCTTGTTCTGTAACTCTTGAAAATGAGTTAATAATTGGACAAATGCTTTATAAAAGTTTACCACGTGGCTCTTCACTTATTTTCAGGTTTGGGGTTTGGTTGGTTTTTTTTTTGTTTTGTTTTGTTTTTCTTATATGGTCTACAGACCATGACTTCAAAGAAATCACAACACTGATTTCACCCCATGATTTCACCATGAGGAGACAACCTCTCTTGCACAAGCAGAACCCTAGGTAATGTATAACTGATCATTCCCTTTTCTGTCCATTCTCTCACTATCTCACCACTATAGCACACGCTCTTTACTTGCATGACCTAATGAGAGACAACATAGAGAGAGAAGACATCCAGGTAGCAGTACTCAGTTCTGCCAACCCATTACCATTTCCAGCCATGAGTCAACTAAGCAGCTTACTCATCTCCTTTGACTCAACGAATAGAAGATACCAGATTTCTCTCTAGTGAGAGCTCTTCTTCTTCAGTTGTGTCTTTGCCATTGGGCTAGCTTCCATGTAGGTTCAAGGTAGAACAAACTTGAAATTTCTCTTTTGGAATGTTTCTTCGGGCTCTCTTTGCTAAGACTAGGGTTTCTTCCACTCTACGGCTGGTTAGAAAATCCTGAATCTGTCTTTCCAAAGCTAATGGCACTGTAGCAGACCGCTAGGGCCTGCTCCTGAGCCTGGGGCAGAGAGATGCTTCCTGCGCCCCCCGGGGGACAGAACCCGGCCCTGCAGACCAAGCCACCCGGAAGCAGGGGGGCGGAGCTAGGAGCCCGGGGGGAAGTATAAAAGCCAGACCAGGGAGCTCAGTCAGGGGGAAGTTCCGGCCGAGGCAGACGTGCCCTGCCAGAGGCAGCATCCTGGGCCTGACCCTGACGCCGAAGGCAGGCCCACGCCGAGCTGGTCTGACAGACCCGGGTGGGAGAGATGGGATCCACCGGACTGGGACGACTGGGGTGAGCCGGCCAAGCCCTGGGACCCGCCAGGGCTGCCCGACCCGGCCCGACGGGGGCCACTGCCCCGGCCCCAGCCGCCGGGGGACCATCCGGAGGACCTGCCTCGCCCCGGCAGCTGGACCCCAGACCACTACCCCAGAGGGACCGAGAGACCGCCTGAGGCTGGGCCCGACCTCGAGGAATTGCCGGAGGCGGGTGAGCCCTCCTGGTGTGGGAGACGGAAGCCGCCCTGAAGAAGACCCAGGCCCCTGTGACCTAGAGGAACTACCCCTCGCTGACGACGCCGACGACTGGCCTGACCTGCCGCCCGCCGACGACAAAGGTCTGGCCGGCCTGCCGCTCGCCGCTGCACCCCCTGCTCCCGGACGCCGGTCGTGGACACAGGTACTCCAGGGCTGGGTGGGAGGAAGTGGCCCAGGGAGGCCACAGGTAGTGGCTGAGGTTGGGGCCAACCCTATGTCGGCGTGTTGCGGACGGATCCCCGCCGACCCAGTGGCAGTCCTCTCCTGCCACTGGTAGGGCCCTGGGCTGGGACGCAGTGGAGTCGGGTGGGCCTGCGTCCCCCTCCCCCACCTCCTTTCCGTCCCTAGCCTCGCCAAAGTACCCTGACCCCCGACTTAGACTACTGTGCTTGCCCGCCCTGCCAAGGGGCCGGGGCAAATAGACTACTGTGCTTGCGCAAATAGACTACTGTGCTTGCCCGCCCCGCCCAGGGGCCGGGGCAAATAGACTACTGTGCTGGCCCGCCCTGTCAAGGGGCCGGGGAAATAGACTATTGTGCTGGCCCGCCCTGCCAAGGGGCCGGGGCAATAGACTCCAGACTCCGTGGTAACGCACGGAGGAGCTAAATTCCCCCAAAATAACCGACGTTGTGCACCCGGACAGGTGCGGACTGTTACAGGCACCAAGATATACACACCTTTATTGGTAACTACAATTATCACTTTGTACCCAAAGGAACAAAGCATGGAGAGCAAAGGGGTAAAATGACAAAAGGCATGGTTCTTACCTACACCATAATCTTTCCTTGTCAGATTTTCTAAGATCCCTCCAGCCCCATTAACCCCATCTCTGAGTCCCACAAATGCTGGCCTGTCCTTATGTACAACACACAACTGAACATTTAAAAAATCTATATTTTGCTGCAAGTTCCGTATGGTCTATTTTTTTTCTCCTTACAGCATCTTTGTTACTCCTGCTATCCTTTTCAGAAGCCTGGCCTTTGTATATAAAGTTTGCTCCAAACTTTTCTCTAAAATCATTGGCTAATCTGTCCATGAGTCCTCATCAAGTTTACTCCAAAAGTTATAATGCTCCTTCAGCAGAGTAGTCCTATTCATTAAAGATATCTTTTGAAGCTAACACCTCTTGAAGAATAAACATCATAATTATCAGTGTCTAACCATAAGGACTTTATAATTCTCTTCCTCCATGACCTAATAGTAATCATTTTTACTTGTCTAAATGGATCTGCATTACAACATGAACACATCATCTATATCTCTTCTTAGTAAGTTTGCCTAATATGCATTTTGTGACATATAGGAGCAGAAAAAGAACTGCATTTTAATTTCTAATAGAAAAGAAGGGAAAAATTAACTTTATTAACTCTGTTTTTGTTCTCTAACATAATTAATTCACAACCTACAGGATTCATCATCAACCATGGCACCTACACTTTAATCATATGTAATTCTGGAACCGTAGACATGCAGCACAAAACTATCAAACGTCCCACTTTTTCTGATAAATCCCTTAAGTAACATGTTTCATTATCCAATTTGGCTCAAAGAAATAAAAGTACATTTCACAAAAGTTTCTATTTTCTAGAAAAGTTTCTATTCCAAAAGTTGGACTATTTAGACTTCACTGGGTTTCATTTGAGCTTCAATAAGAAGTGATTTTCCTTATAATCACTTGCTTTTGGAAAACTGAAAAGTGTCAAAGCATTACATTTAATCATGAGAGAAGCTAGGTCATCTTCTCTTTAGACTGGGATATTTTTTCTTTATGTATTTCTATTATCTTCTATTTTCTTATATGTTAAGCATTCACTTCGCTGATGCATTTCTCATTTTTTCCATGCTGCATGAAGCTATGGCATCATCAGATCTTAAACTAAGCAAAGTTGGACCTGAAAGGTTAGGACATATTCAAAAAAAGTACATTTAGATGCTGATAGATGCTGATTTTGACAGCTGATTAATTGATATAATTACTATGTTCCTTTAGAGTCTACTAAAGTTACTTAGTATGGTACCTCTCTTCCTTAATAGTGTGTCCTGGACCAATGTCTCAGGAAGTTTCTGTGAGCACTGTGCTATTGAATATCTTTCAGATGAGATGTAGCAAAACCTCAAGTCACTTTTCAGAAGAGTAAGGCTAAAAACCTCAAATTCCAATTTGAGAGATTATTCTCTTAATAGAAATTCCCTTTTAAATTCATTTTAACATTCATTATTCTTCATCACCTTCTATTACAGAATAGCTGCTAAGTTCCACCACAGAGATTGCTCCATTTCAGTGACTGGGAGAGGAATTCCTTTACACAATCTGTAAAATACACCAGGATAAACTGTTGGAAGATCTTCACAGTCAATAAATATAAGATATTTTTCTACATTATTTTATTTCTATATGTTCTCATATGTTCTATTTTTATTTCTTTCAATATCATCATATTATTCAGTGTCCTGGTTTAGTGGTGTAGCCGACAAAATTTTCCTTATGCAATATGGGTGGATCACAGAAAAGCATCCAAAAGGACTTACGACATACTGTACTTCTTTTAAATAAACAGTCTATTTAAATTTCCAGAAGAATCATTTTAAGCAGGGCTCACAGCTTCATCTATAATTAAAGATTGACGGATGCATCCCACAATAACGCTCTGTTTTCAGTCCTTTAAAACTGCCAAACTTTAACATTTAGGCTGAAATTCTCCATGCAGACTTTTTTTGGGAGTGGGAGTGAGAATTTTATCCCCCAAAATTCAGTCACTTCAGAAAATAAAACTGGGCAAATAAATATTGTTTTGCCCATGTTTCAAAATTCAGGTGACCTTTATTTGAACAGCTTTAGTGCCTTCATACCTTGGAGCAGAGACTTTAAATTTGAGAGGAGGAGGCCTTTGTGTCAAGGATCTGACTTATCATCCCCATGAAAATCTGCTCAAATTTAGCTAAGTTATAAGCCTCTGAACAATAGCTGTACACACATGCTCAATAGAGACTTTATCAGTTTTAGCAGCTAAAATCTGCAGAGTCCATTCTCATAGAGCATGCTCCTAGTACTATTGAACAGATTGTGTATTCACCATCCCCACAGAGTGACTGAGCATTATCAGGTGACATTTATAGGGGTGAAGCTGGACTTGCCCTGTAATGGCTGCTCCTAGTTGTTCTAGGCTGGACACCAGAATTTAGAGCAGAAACATTGTCTGAACTCTCACTGATGCTGACACCCAGGCAGTGTGGACAAGGAAGCCATCTGATTCAAGCCATATGAATCTGGGGAAGGAAAGGAGTGGACTAGGCAAGAAGTCTGGTGAAGCTGGGGCTGGAGGGATGGGATAAACTGAGTAGTTGGGCAAGGAAAACATGAACGGGTGAAAAGTAGACTGAGACTCATAAACAGAGGGAGAGGAATCTGGGACTGAAAGCCAGGGGAGACTGTTGGGTGAAGAGTCCAGGACTGGTTAGACAAGGAGGGGGAAGACTGATTAAGGGGAAGTTAGGGAGTAGGAATTAATGAGCAAATTGGAAGGTGAGGGAAGGACTTTGAGCTAGTTTTCTGGGGGGCGGGAGGGAGATTGGCATAGGTGGCAGGTATAGGCCAGTGGAAGCCACCAAATGCCTGGGCTTTCCAATTCTGGGTACCATACTTTAGGAAATATGTGGATAAATGGAGAGAGTCCAGAGGAGAACAGCAAAATTAATAAAAGGTTTAGAAAGCTTTATCTGTGAGGAAAGATTTTAAAAACTGGACATATTTAGTTCTGGGAAAAGAAGACTGAGGGAAGCCTGAAGTCTTCAGATCTGTTAAGGGCTGTTATAAAGAGGATGAAGATCAGTTGTTCTCTGTGGCCACTGAATGTAAAATAAGAAATAATGGGCTTAATCTACAGCAAGGGAAATTTAGCTTAGATATTAGGAAAAGTTTTCTAAGGAAAAGGTTAGTTAAATTCTAGAATACGTTTTCAAGGAAGGTTGAAGAATCACCATCATTGGAGATATTTAAGAACAGGTTGGACAAACACCTGTCAGGGAAGATCTATGTTTACTTGGAGCCTTTGCACAGGGAGCTAGACATGATGACCTCTCAAGTTTTCTTCCAGTTCTATGATTATATACAATATTTTTGTGTGTAATTTATGTAAAGATCTTATCTTTATGTAAAGATTTGTGTTCTTTGTCACACAAAGGCTTTTTAACACCCATTGCCATATCACATATGAAGATAATTATCTTTCTGTTGATAGATGTAGGTTTTTGAAGGAAAGATTGCAAGAATACATGACATCTCCGTTTAAAACTTTAGTGTTCACTTTGATGTGATGAAGTTTAAATAATTGATTACTATTTTGAACTCCATAAGTATGGCTTCAAATTAATTTTCTCAAAGGTTTCCATTAACATAATCACAATTTCTTTTAAAAATAGTTAGGTTCAGACCCTTTTACCCATCATATAAATATTAATGTTTTCATTCTTTCATGAACCACTTTGTAGAGATTAACTTTCAGTTATTTATTTGGACACTGAATGAGAACATTTTTCATAAAGGGACTTGAGAAATAATTAGAAGCTTTAGAGAAGGGGATGTCATTATCAAATGAAGGGTGTTGCTGAATACAGCATAGGCTTCAGAGGATTAGTAAAATATAATGTTGTTGGCTATTTATTTATTTATTCTTCAGTAGCACTAGGAGCTTTAGTCATAAATTGCACTCCATTGTGCTAGGCACTATGTAAACACGGAACAAAAAATATGGCCCCCACCCCAAAGAACTTACATCCTATCTAAATGTAATATAAGACAGAACAGGATAGGAGATCACAGGCAAACAATGAGACATTATTCATCAGCATGAAAGGCAATAGTCTCAACACACCAGTAACTTAATCTTTGTCAGATTACATATGCATAGGGAGTAAAATTTAGTGATGGAGAAATCTCCAAAGTGCTGAAAGTTTAGGAGACTAGACTGCAAAGTTCCACATGCACCTTTGTATTTAGATTTGCACCTTTTTTTCCCTCTATGCAAACAGAACATCCCACAGTTCTGTCCTCCTTCCCATTCACTCAAATGCTTCATTAGCTGTGCAGTGTTCCAAATGTTTGGTTTTTAGGAGTTTTTTTTAGCTCATCAGTGTGATCCAAAGATCAACAGCAACAAGAAATTAAGTACTCTATCCTTTCATTAATCTGTTATTGACATTTAAAACAAGTATATATTATCTGTGCTCTTGAGCCACAAGGCAGGTCTGTGTTCCTGTTCAGAGTCCAATTGACTTCAATTCCAAATAATAGTCATTAATCGTAATTTACTAAGGCAGTTATTAAATGGGAAGTAAATGAAAATACTCCTAATACTTGGCTGGGTGGCACCATTTGCCCTGGGCTACATCAGTCCAGTTACTCCTTCTGATATCGTTCTTCTCCCCCAGGTGTCCTTCCCATCCCATACTTCTGTCAGTGCTTTCTGAAGAAATTACATCACTAAACAACCATCTTCTAAAACAGCTTTCCTTTCTGCTGCTTTGTATACTTAGATCTTTCCTTATGTTTTATCAGCCAGTTTCAGTTTACAGTGCTCCTGTCACTCCTTGTTGAGCCCAAATGGAGCAATCTTCTGCTCTGCTGAGTTTCACCAGTTGTTTGGAAGTACTCTAGAGCACTTCATGTCATATAAAGCACTGCAGAATAGAAGATCACTGTAAGCAAACTTGACGGCAGGCAGGAGCTGCAGCAGAAATCAAGACGGTGGCTAAAGTTTAAAAGGAATCTTTCTGTAGAAAAGCCAGTTAGGTCAGTGGCGTGCTGCCAACAAGGTGTCTGTAATGAGATACACTAGTCCTTTATTGTTGGGAGCTGTTGTGAGACCAGGCTCTCCCAACCCAGGAGTTCTAGGGCAGACAGAGACTTGGGGAATGACAGAGACAGACACAGAGAGAAAGGAAATGATCTCAGGTTAGGGTAATTCTTGCTGTCCAGTTACCTTCTAGTCTACTGTTCCTTTTAGCACAGGGAAGGGCAGGGCTCCATTCTTCCAGCCAATTATCACAGTTACTAGATGAACTACACCTCTGACTCCTCTTGATCTCATTGAGGTGCACCCTTTCTACCAGGTCTCAAGCCTTTAGCCATCACCTGTGTTCACTGTACCAGGCTACTGTTCCCTGGTTCTAGCCATGATTTACCTCACGAGATCTCACTTATGCTTAGATCTTACAGGGTTCTTTGGTTCCAAGTCAATGAAAGTGAAAAGCAATGATCAGACAGACAAAATGAAGTATCATGTATTTATAAATAAAAAGGCATTTAAGAGAAAACATATTTAAAAATCAGTAAATCATGCTGTACACATGTCTGGCTTTTCCCTAAGGCTTATTTCCTGGATCTAGGAAGGCCCAGATTCTTTAGACTCCTTCCATAGAATCTCCCTCTCTCTGTCAGATTGTCTCCCTGGCAGAGATCCCTGCCAGCACCCTGACAACTCATCCTATTTTACAGGGATCAACACCCTTTTACATTTATTTTAGCCATTTTGATATCTAGCCTCCTGACTTGGTAAACCAGGTGTGTCATGTAGCTGATAGCACTAGCTTGACTTTATTATATTCACCGCTTTCCATTATATTCAGCAATAATGCAAGAAAATTAGAGCAAGGAATGCAAGGAAAATCAGCAAGTTAGCATAAGGCTTGAGGCCTATGAACTTTGTGCAGATAAACTTTGAACAGATAAATGGCCCAAAGAAAAAACCCAAGTATCAGGGAGGTGAAAATAGAGTGTTTAAGAAGAATTTCCAACCAGAGGTACATGATCCAACCACAAGAGTGACATGGCAACAAACTGATGTAGGTACATGAGCTACATCTGCAGATACATAACCACAAAATACATAATCATGGTAACGAATTGACATATATGATGATAAATTGAGATAATTGATATACTAACCTATAGAAGAAGAACATTGCAACATTAGTAAGATGAGAAAATACAAATAAGGAAAGGGGGAAAATTTCCTACTGAATATGCATCAAACATAATAGCATCAGCGTATGGTATTATAAATGTTACATCCTAGCCTTGGGGCAGTAGGAAAAAGAGATGTAGTCCCTGGGAGGTGCTAGAATGATGGGCACTGGTGATGAAGGGGAAGGTGATGGTGATGAAGCAGATGATGGCTAACGTTTCAGGTTGTTCCTCAAAAGATGGTGTGAGTGTATGGATGTGCAGATGTACATTCTATAGTATCTCTATCTATCTTGCTGAGTTGGGATGTTTGTGACTGTGTTAAAAGTATTAATAAAGTATTTGTAATTATAGAAGAGTTCCTATATTATGAAAGTTGTAACTGTGCACATCAGCGTTCCCAACTATATAATAATATGAATTACAGGAGTGGGTGGGTGAAGTTCTGTGGTCTGCAATGTACAGGAGGTCATACTAGATGACCATAATGGTCCCTTCTGACCTTATAGTCTATAAGTCTATTAATAATACTGGGCCTGATCTTGGGACAAGAACCTGACAACCCTCAAAGTGATAACTGGGGATTCTTAAGTAATCAACACAATCTATAGATCAGACTACAGATTGGGACCCCAAAAGGTGCACAGAGCCAACCTCTCCACCTGGGATAGGAACTCATTTTTTATAATAATCTAAATTGAAATCCAACTAATTGCCAAGTCAGAATAAGGTGCCAGTCAGAAACACTGCAACTCACCAAGGACTTCCTCTATTTCCTCAGCAGCTTTTCTTTTCTGTTTCTTTGCCTCTAGTATATTACTTCTACTTTTCTTAATTGTTAACTTTGCATTGGATGGTGGGATGTGCCCTCCAGTGGGAAATAATAAAGACCTCTCATTGCACTTCAGGGGCATCTTCATTGGGTATTATTGACTAGTCACTGGGTTTAGAATCTCACAAAGGCATTCCTTTATACATGTGTTAAGGAAGCTTTGTAAGTTGAATTGTGTTGTGATATTAAGGTACTAAAGTTGAAATTTTAGTCACATCAGAGCCCGGTGACCCACACTTTGAGATGGCATGAGAGTTGATTTATGCTTTAATTAAGCCACCTAGGTAGGTTCAGTAGTTCAGTCCCCTCAGCTCTCTGGGCCGTGCCATATCAGTCTACTGCCAGCTTGCCCTTTCTTGCTCAGTAGCTCCTGACTGGATTATTTACCTCTCAATCACCTAGAGCACATTAGCCATTGAGGGAAGAGAGAGGGAGCAGGTCCGTCAACCACTCAGCATTTCTTGGGACTTGTTTAACTAATATTTATGGAGGAACACCTCTACATATATATAATGTTATGTGCTTATTTCATAGTGTTAGAAATTAGGTATTAGGCTAGCTAGTAGAATTTAGTTGAACTCATTTGGAGTAGGAATTGGAGGTGAGTGGAGTAGAGTTAGCTGAGATTTCTAGAAACCCAGTAGTCGATCAAAACACAGCATGAAAATACATTAAAGATCATGAAAAAGGTTTTGTACTAATGCAGCAAAGCCAGACTATTTTTGATCATCCTAACCTGTGGGGTTTGATCAGGTGTTTAATGTAATGTTTAATATGTGGGATGTTATAGTTGGAGAAAGTACAGAAAGCTGTACTTATAAGTATCAGAGACTGCTAAAGCTTGTCAGGAGGGGGTAATAAGAAGGAATGGAGAAATGAAAAGCAACAAGACTGTCTAAGCGCAGCTGTAAGTATAAACCCAACTTCCATCAGGTCCTAGAGACTGTAGCCCATATCCTGTACTCTGTCAGGCTAACAGTCTTTAATCTGTAATTTCTGTGCATACATAAAATAAATAGTCACTGAGGCTTTAACCAGCAGTTAACGTGTTTCTGTAAAAAAAGTGGGGGCAATGTTTCTGAGCATACTCTATCGGAGAGAAAAGGGGAAGTCAGCAGGTATATTATTTCTAACAAAATAATATTAAAATTAGAAACCCATTAAACATCTAATTCCTTTTAGATCCATTTGAGCTATGGCTAATGTACATGTACAAGGTAGAGCAAACACCACTTACTACCTCTCTAACCAGTAAGTCGGATACAATAAAAAAAAGAAGTGAGGGGAACACCCTTAGGTGATATTCAAACATTAATATTGTTTTGTTACTTGCATATTTGTATTAATTAAATTGTAGCCACAACACTTATTGGGTTTACATTTTCAGTTGTTAATGAACATATTCCTAATTTTACTAATTGGCTGTGCATCATTATTCCCCAAAACAGATATCAAGTTTTTTATGATTCCAGACATATCCAGTATGGTAACGGAAGCTAGCAATGTATAACCTTTCTGCTTTATACAAGAAGTCTCAAAGCAAAATGTAGCACCCTGAACATGAATCCTAGTTATTGCTACAGGGTCTTAAGATCAAATAAAATGGTCAAATGATCACTTGCAATTTTTGCTTTAATTTCCCTAAATAAATAATGTGTTAATATTTTTATTTTTTTAACCCACTTGAGTTTTACTCTCAGGTCTAAAGACACAAGAAAAACACCTTTGGCTCCTAAGTAACTCATTAAACTTTTGTAGGCAAACCAAGGTGTAAACCCAGGAAAATTAATGTTTTCAACCCTTAGGTATCTTGAACCTGCTCTAAGCAACACTATTTAATCTATTGGTATGGTTTCTTGGTATGTTGGAATTATATGAAATATATGTTTTGTATTCATTATATTTATTATATGTGTTATGTCACATGACCAGATAATAATTTTTCATACTTTCAGGAAGTTTTTGTTGCAACAACATTTTTTGCACATAATGGTGTGAATAATAAAGATAATAATAGTAAAACATTTTTCTTTGTGGTGTCACACTATTTCCATATTATTATTAGGGTTTAACTCCCCTGGGTGTGTCCCTATATGATGCCAGTTGAGTGGTTCAATCATTGCAAAAGTCCATCATAAATAAAGAAGTATGTAAGGATGTCATTATCATTCAAGTGCTAAGGTGTGCTAAGGTGTTCTTATCTGGGAAGCCTTTGTGTTGCCTTCCTGTACAGAATCCATTAACTTGACCATTATAGATGTATAATAAATATTCCACTATCTCCAATATAAATTATCATACCAACATAAAATTACATCCCTTCACTGGCCAGGTCACATGCAGTGTTCATAAAATTATTACACATCAATATTCATATCATTATTATATGTCAGCTCCATGTTTGTCACACAATTAGGAGAAATTCTGGGAAGGAGGGCAGCATAAATCTACCTCTTCCCTTATAACAGGAAGTAAAAGGAGGGCTGAGTATTAACCACCCCCAGGCCAAGGAGACTGAATGCTTTGTGTCAGCATCCAAACTCTGAAGAAACATTGGGAAACACAGGCACCCAGCAGAAATGTCTAGGGAGAAACAGAGAATTTGTTTTGAACGTTTTTGTTTCAAGCTTTACTTGTTTGCAACCAGTCTGGGTGGAGTTGGGAAGAAATCATTTAAAGGGCCAGCAGAGATAATCTGAGCAAGCATTGAAACCTCTGACAGTTCCAACAAAACTTTCTCCTTTCCTTATGATTCAATCTGTGTGCTAGGGGTGCATGTGTCTGCAGACAAAAAGCATGATGGACTTGGGAATATATTAATTTATTTTCAAGTTTAAACAAAACATTTTCTCAATACCAATGCAGGCAGCAAAACCACTTATCAAGCAAAAGCAGCAACTACTATAATATTGGTAGTATAAAATTGTTCAGGCTACGTCTATACTGACGGCAGCAAATTCGCCGCTGTCAGATCGATTTCTCTGGATCGACTGAGTGGTCTGTGAAGACCCGCTCAGTTGATCCAGAAATCGACATAGGATAACCACGTCTGAAACTGGCATAGCGCTTCATCAAGGGGAACACTGTTCCTGTCATCGCAGTGCAGTGTGGACGGCACGCAGAACAGAACCAGTAAAGTCAACGTGAGTTATGCAAGATTTTTACATTGCTTGCGTATCTCCCGTCAACTGCTACCAAATCTCAAAGATAAGTATAAACCAGGCCTCACTGTGTGACATCTATGCAGTGCGATAGGATATCCTCCACAGGACTTTGTGTGTGTGTATGTGTGCTGTTGGATGCAAACAGTTTCATTTAAAAAATACAACCTCCCACATCTCCTCAAAGTAAACAAATTTTTCAAAATAATTTGGGGTCCCTGGAACAAATCATTTGGCAATGACATAGAGAAGGTGCAACTCCATCCCAGGCACGGAAATCATTCCAATCTTTCCTTCAGATTACAGACAATTTTATTCATGGGCTGCTAAGGGCACTGTAGAGCTCTTCCAGCAAACATCAATGAGGTAGGGTCAAGGGTTTTAGAGTTTATAGTATAGGAAGATTATCTTGAATTACAGTTCAAAAGTATTTGGAAAGGAGACCCCCCTGAATTAGATAGTTAGAATTGGATGTAAGAATTTTATTTTCTTGCCCTACCAATCTATATCTCAAAACTTGGATTTGAACCAATTCCAGATAACCTGTCAACTGGGGTCAAGATGCCAGACTAAATTGCCTCAGCAGCTTTGTCTCATCAATCATGTCTTTATATTGCTTGCAAAGCACATGCAGCTCCTTTTCCCCTCTCCCCTTGTGCTCTAAATGGTTCATGTATAAGGAGCATGCATATTCTTGACTCTCCTCTATCTAGACCCTGCCCCCTCCAGAAAATGCAGCCTGTCTAAAGGATCTCAGTCCTCAGATACTACAGTGTGTGGGGTCTCCAAATAAAATCATTTGGGGGAATTCACTGTAACATGATTTTTGCTGCATAGTCTCAAACAAAACATTTAAAAAAATTTGCTGCCGTCAGATCGATTGCTCTAGATTGACTGAGCGGTCTCTGTAGACTTGCTCAGTTGATCCAGCAACCGACTTAGGAAAGCCATCCCAGTAAGTGGCGTAGCTCGGCACAGCAC
Organism: Mesoclemmys tuberculata; assembly: GCA_007922155.1. Classification (NCBI taxonomy): domain Eukaryota; kingdom Metazoa; phylum Chordata; order Testudines; family Chelidae; genus Mesoclemmys; species Mesoclemmys tuberculata. The sequence continues at coordinate 43,443,705 of ML675618.1, read as the reverse complement.
AGTGTGGACAGTGCATGGAGCAGATGCAGCAAAGTCGACGGGAGATACGCAAGTGATTTATGTCACTTGTGTATCTCCCATCGACTACCACCGAATCCAGAAGGTAAGTGTAGACCGGGCCTAAAGCTAAATAAATAAAGATTTGATTAGAGGAACAAATTATCTTATATATCATCATTATTCCACAAAAAATATCACAAAATAATGCTAATTACTGTAACCTTTTTATGTGATTGGCAGATCCATTGTAGTGAAAAGTACTCAAATTTTTGCTAACTGCTATTTTATGCTTCTTTAACACATGCTTTGTTATTTACTTTCCCTGCTGCTGGCTATGATAAAGTAAGATTAATCTACTGTCATTGTCACATAAGCAGCTTCACAGCTTTCATGCATGCTGAAAGTGTGCAGACTAATTTCTCTCGATCCTTTCACACTCTTGATACATCTGCAGTGAGGGTGAACTTTCTCCGAAAGATAAAAGAGTTTGTGAACTTCCACATATTTTAGCTCAAATGAGACTGAAAGACTAACTTTCTAGTTTAGGGGAGGAAATCCACCTAATATTTCTGATGAGTTACTTTCTTTGAAAATGGTAAATAGTTTAGAGAGTATTTTTGAAGTACATTCAGGCAGCCAGACATTAATCAGCTAGCAGATTCTCCATAGACACTAACTTCTTCTGTTCACATAAAAGAGGTTTTTCATCTATATACTTGGATGGAAAGATCACAGGGTACACTACTCAAAAAATAATATTTGAGAAATAGATTCTCTTGAAGAACGAAAAGCACTTGATAAAAATTATAGGAATCTGGGGAGAACATTTTCAGTGGCATAGAGCAAAAGGAGCCTTCAAACTTTCAATCCTCAAGATGTGGAGATGAATATGCAGTTAACTAATACATGCTAACTCAAATATTCTGAGATTTCCCCAGTAGGATGTTCTGAGTTCGCACCGGACCTGGAAATCTCTTATAAAATGCTCTTTCACCCATTACAAATCCAGACATAGAGTATCAGAAAGCAAACAACCATGACCATGGAGTTTCACCCCCACACCTCCAGTAGACCCAATTTCCTCTCCATCCTAGTGATGTCTACATTAAAAACTTTGAAGACAGAGTGGGGAAACTTTGAAGCACAGTGGGGAGTAAAAAAGAAAGAAGGGGCACAACAAAAAATTGAAAAACAAATTTTTTCACATTGGCACAGATGGAAACAAAATAACATTTTAAGTCTAAATGAAATGAGCTTTTTTACTTTCTTTTGAAATGTCATTTCAAAATAAAAAATTTTGTTCAGCAATTTCCTGTGGAAAACTGAAATTTTACAACTGAAATAATTCAAATATGATTCTTTTCAATTAATATTTTTGGGGAAATATTAGTTTTCCTAAAAGCTATAGTAACCACAGAGGAATGAACAAGTAGCTTCCCTTCTTATCTTGCATGGCTGCACAAGAGCTGCATACAATTTTATACAGCCACTAGGGCTGCTCATATTCCTCTCCATTTCCCTTATCTTTACTGGCCAGGAGAGCTTGAAAGAGCATGTTGTGGGTAGCAATTGCTTATTTCTTATGCTTAAGAAACTCCTTGCAGAGACTGTCAGAATGATAATTTTGGCAGTACTCAGTTAGTGTGGCTTCACATTTCTCTTTTCAGGCCTATGGTTTAAAAAACACAATCTAGGCCTACATAATTTAGAAGTGAGGGTTGGTGAAAAGAGGGCTGCATATTTACACTGGTGCAGTGGAAAGTCTCTCTTTTCTTTGATCTCCAAGAGGATGCTATGGAACTTGGCCCCATTGATCTAATTTGGGCTCTTTCTTGTGTGTGAGGGCTGCATTGACCTCTTCATTATTCTCATGGAGTTGGAGAATGTTTGGTGGGAAGAAAGCCCTATTGAGTCACTTCATCAGCAAATTTTTAGGGATTTCAAATGGGGTTTTTATGATTTTCAGTAGAAAAAAATTGAGTTTTCCACAGGAAATTGTTAAACAAAATGAAAACTTTCATTTTGAAATGATATTTTGAAAAAAGTGAGAAATCTCATTTCATTTAAACTTAAAATGTTGTTTTGTTTCCATTTGTGAAAATGTATTGATTTGTTTTTTTCTCCAGTTAGCTAACTCCCTGAAGCCTTAAATTGTCTTTTATTTTATTTTGTCATTGAAAGTTCTTGTTCATAAATCAGCCTGGCATTCTGGCATTTATTATTCCTCTCCCCCACCCCCATCCTCCTGGTTCAAAGACTAGCTTAGACTATGGGGGAACTCTTGATGATCGTACATAGGCAATTTTTAGATGTAGAGAAAAATATTTCCTCTTCACTTTTTGATTGGGAAATAATGCCAAAAGAATAGAAGAAGCCATCTTTCTAAAAACAGTAAACTTTTCATTTTACATCTGCAACAAGATGCAACAGCAGCTAAAATCTCAGCTCTAAAATCTAGTGCATTTTTAGTTCAAAACTTTTCAGAATGACAATGAAAATCAACAAGCTAATGAGAGAAGGTTTGACTTGTCAGAAACAGTAATTCTTGGGTTCATAATTTACATATATCTAGGAAATTGTCTCTGATTTTGTATTCACAGTAAGTAATCTTTGTTCTATATTTGAGACCTAATCGGTAGAGAGGGAGGCAGGTTTTTAGGTTGGCCAGCTAATATCCACCCATACTGTCAGTGATTCTAGACTGGTTTTGCTTATTGAAAGAAATGTGACTCAATATATATTTTGAATACATTTCATTAATAATATTAAAAGTAAAAATAAGAAAACCAATAACCAAAGCTAATCTACTATTAACACTACTAAACTAAGAATAAAACATACAACTATCAAATCAAGGTCAAACCAACAAATTAGTTCAGAAATGGATTGGAATTAAATAATAAAATTATCCTAGTTAAATCACCAGATTAATACAACAAATGTTCAATCCTTATGAATCCTAAAAAATGATCTGAAGTGATGGCTGTTTATTTGGTTATAAATCCAGCTAAAGAATTTCACCTAAATCTATCTGTTCGGAACTTGGAACTTGGAGTTAAATCTTTTGATAATGAAATCAAATTATTATCTAATGTTTTAACTGCAACTTCTGATTCAATTACAAAGTTTCCTACTTAGACTCCAGTTCTTGTGTGGTGGCTCACCCTTTCCTTCTTTTTCCTACTACCCAACAGAGATTTACGATACAGGCTTTAACAAAACACTTTGATAACTGGAAGTTTAACATCTGTTTGTTAGTTTACAGCTGATACTTTTAAGTTTCTTCGGTCACACAGAAATTAGAACACATTTTAATGAGTATATTTAAGTATAATTTATCTTCATTTTAAGACTATTTCTGAGTCTTTATGAGTGGCTTCATTTCGGTACTATTTTAGGAATCTTTTTTTTTTGTGGCGCCTTTCCCATGTGGACACACTTGCATTCATACAACCTCATATTCACACCCTAAAATTAAAGCATAAAAAGCTGAGATGCTTCCTAATTTAAAAAACAAAAAAAACAAAAACAAAAAACAAAGGTAGAAAAAAAAATCAGATACTTAAAATAACAGAGAGTTCATGAACTATTCAGCTCTCAATCTTCTCGACTCTTCTGGCATAGAAACAGGAACAGTTAAGTAGCTTCCTAGGAGGCTTTTTCACTTGCAGGAAGACTGGTCAAAGCCTGGCATAGTCCGTTCATTGATGTTACGTGACATCCTCTCCCAAAGGTGATCAGCATCAGAATTCTCTTAAGTGGCTTGTTAACATGAAACCTGAGGCTTTTTGGCCTTACCTTTGATTCTTATATCTTGCTATCTTTTTGCTATCTTTACTTATTCTTCCTTGAAGCATCTACCTCCAAATCCTTTGATCAAATCAGGTGTAAGGCTTTTCCTTGAAGCTATGCAACTTGGCCCAAAGAAGGTTTGAATTGGATCATCCATAGCAAACTTCAATCCTAGAAAAATCATGCTTCAGATAGCAATTTATAAAAATATTCAATGTTTGCTTGCCACAGAAGCTATACATCCATGACCTCCCAAAATATCAAAAATACAGAACAGAGACCAGCTATGAGTAAGCTAACAAGGCCTTGTCTGAGTGAAAAGGGCTTGAAATTACATTATGTCAGCAGTCCACAGAAAGTTTGGCAAAAATTCCTATAAAAATAAGAGATTTAAAAGACCCTTACAACCAACAGTTACTCAACATTCATCTATCAGCACCACTTAAAAACAACCAAAAGTCATCTTTTTTTTTAAATAAAGAAGGCAATTTTACAGTGTTCTTTACGTTTAGGAACTGTGTGATAGGACAAAGAACTTCTCTTTGAAATGTTTCATATTGCCATAAAAAGTTTCTTTAAAAACTTATCAGGATAGAACCCTTTACAATAAAAATAATTAAAATGTCTATAGGGTATGTATTCCCATATAAACCATTTCTTTCACATACAGTAGCACAGTCTTCAAAGCCTAGATTGATCTATTGGGCAATAAAATGAAAGGTAAAATTTGTACTGCAAGACTTTTACAATGCCCTGAGGGAACCATGAAGAATAAAATTTGTATGGAAATATTTATTGTAAGTTTTAGATCCACTGGTTCCACCATGCCTTCTTCAGTTTAATGCCATTATCCTTCTTTTGACTGTGAGTTGGAAGTCTCTATTTATAACCATATGAACCTGCACTTGAAAATATGAGAAAAATCTGATTTTAAGAGCAGTAAAATGAGCTGGAAAAATAAAGTATGAAGATGCATTTGGGAGATTTTGCCCTGATTATTCTGCACTCTTAGTGAAAAGATGCAGAGCTTTTATCAGAGTTAAAAAAGAGTCTTTGTGCTTAAATTCTCTCTTATTGTTCCCAGTACACTCAGGATTGTTGTTGGAGGAGACACTTACATTTTTACAACCCCCAAAGATGCTATGCAGTTTGTGGAATGCAGTATGTCAGCTGCTGACATGGAAACTAAGCAAACCAATCATGATATGGTGAATTAATGAAGGGAGCATTAGTAAGTTTATAATATCTGCCTAGATAGTCATTAGGAAATACTTATATTTTATTGCTTTGTTTTTAACAAAATATGGTTTATATTACAATGCTGCTCCCTGCTTTCAAGTGTTAGATTGTATAACATGGCTAAGTGGTTTTTGTTCTTTTTTATTAGTTACATCTTACTCTTCTATGGATGTCTAGCACTAACTGAGGATAGTTAGTCTGCCTATGCATGATGAGATTAAGTGGAGTGATTGGAGTTTCTTCCGGAAAAGAGGAACTGGTTGCCTATTCTTTGCTTGCTCAAATGATGCAAGAGCTAGGCCACACCAAGTTTGAAATTTTTCAGAATTTTTGATGAATTGATAAAGCCTGCTGTAGAGCAAGGATTTGAGGGTGGGTCTTCTACATCTCAGCTGAATACCCTAACCATGCGGTAATGTTGGGGGAAAGGAGGCAGGTCTTGCTAGCAGTAGCAGCAGAACTTTCTTCTGGCCATTCTGTAATTGGTCAGAACTATGTGTGTCAAATCTGCAAATAGTTTAGGATCAACAAAAACTGTACTTTTCATCAAATAAACTATTTGTCTGAAAAAGTTAGATCTATAGATTCAAGATGGAAAACAACATTATTTCGCTATCTCTTATTGCAGTGATTATTATATGTTATATATATATATTGTCATAGTGTATTATTACTGATGTAAATGAAACATTTCATATTATGGACACCAAGTGACAATAAAAATAAAATTGCAGTGTCACCAACTCTTGCAATTTTATGGTGGGTCTAATGATATTTAGGGCTAGATTCATAGGAACTTAGGCATGGTAACACTGAGAATTGCCAGACCTAATTTTAAGACCCCTAGAAAATCACTGGGATTCACAGATCCCGAGTTAGGTAACTAAGCTTTCAACACAATAAATTGGGAGAAAGAGGTGTCTCAAAATGAAAATCACAAAAGGCAGCATGCTAGGCAGCGCTTTACCTAAACTAGCCAATAGGAGATGCCAAGATGAGGGGTGTGTCCTCTCACAGAGCTAGGGCATGTCTCACTACAAACTTAAATCAATTTAAATTAAGTCAGCATACAGCCACTGCACTAATTAGTGCAATTTTTCATTTCCACTCTACCCTCCTTCTGTCAGTGATGTGTGTCCTCACCAGGAGCACTTGCACCGACTTAAGAGGGACAGTGTGGGGGACTAAGAGCTGGGATCCAGCTGGTTATATCTGAAAGGAGTGGGGAACTGAGAGCCTGGTCTGCAACCGGACTCCCATCTGGAGCTCCCACCCTTCCTTGGGTGACAGCCATGGAATAAGAGAGAAGATCTTCTCCTGGATATATATATGGTTAAAAGACTGGCAGCAAAGGGGAGAAATAAATGGCAATTTTTCAGAATGGAAAGAGGTAAATAGCGGTGTTTCCCAGGGATCTGTACTGGGACCAGTACTGTTAATCATATTCATAAATGATTCAGAAAAAGGGGTAAACAATGAGGTGGCAAAGTTTGCAGATGATACAAAATTATTCAAGATAGGTAGTCCAAAGCAGACTACTAAGATTTAAAAAAGGGATCTCACAAAACTGGAGACTGGACAACAAAATGGCAGATGAAATTCCATGATGATAAATGCAAAGTAGTGCATATTGGAAAACATAGTCCCACCTAAACAAACAAAATGGTGGGGTCTAAATTAACTTTTTCCAATCTAGAAAACAATCTTGATGTCATTGTGGATAGTTCTCTGAAAACATCAGTTCAGTGTGCAGCAGAAGTCAAAAAATGCTGACAATGTTAGAAACCATTAGGAAAAGGATAGCTAATAAGACATTAAATATCACAATGCCACTATATAAATCCATGGTACATCCAAACCTTGTATACTGCATGGAGTTCTGATCACACCATTGCAAAAAAGATATATTAGAAATGGAAAAGGTACAGAGGAAGACAACAATATGATTAAAGGTATGAAACAGCTTTTTTATGGGGCTAGATTAAAAATATCATGACTATTCAGCTTTGCAAAAGAGATGACTAAAAGGGGATATGATCAAGATCTATAAACTCATGATTATGGTGTGGAGAATGTGAATAAGGATGTGTAATTTACCCCTTCCTATAACACAAAACCAGGAATGAAGTTATAGGTACCAGGTTTTAATAAAATATAATGAAGAACTTCTTCAAACTAAACATAGTCAACCTGTGAAATTCGTTGCTGTGTGAAGGCCAAAACTATAACTGGATTCAGAAAAGAATTAAATAAGTTCATTGAGAACAGATCCATCAATAGCTATTAACCAAGATGGTCAGGGATACACCCCCATGCTCTGGGTGTCCCTAAGTCTCTGACTGCCAGGTGCTGGGACTGGATGACAGGGGATTTATCACTTGATGATTTTCTTGTTCTGTTCATCCCTTATAAGCACCTAGTATTGGTCACTGTCAGAAAAGAGGATCTTGGGCTAAATAGACAATTGGTCTGATGCAGTGTAGCTTTCTCTTGCCTAACATGGTCTGCAGAAGGGACAAGGAGTTGGGAACGAATTTTCCCCGTCTGATGGTCTTTTTCCAGTTGATATATTTGTTCCTTCTGGAGCTCAAAGTGGAGGTACTGAACAACCTGGCTGGGATCTACTACTTTGCCATTAACTTGGAGTTGTTCATATGTATGACTCAATGTTTCGTCTTCCATCTGGTCCTTCACTAAGTTTGCCTCCCAGGTCAGTAAGTTCCTTTTTCAGAGCAGGGTTTGGAACGCATTCTGATTAGGAGGATTTTCCGACAATGCTTTCTCTTGACTGAAAACCCCTCACCCACTCAAGTTAGTGTCAGGGGGCTGGGGCACATTCTGCTTCCATTGGGTGCTTCCTCTGAGTTCCCGGGAGCAGATTTACATCCCCACAATATGTCAGAGAAGTGCTCCCAATCCCGATCCAAGATAAAGGAGTAGGCTAGAGTTGAAGCTAGCCCTACTATGAAGAGCTTCATGTTCTCCCCTATGATGACTGCCACTCAGGCACTGGGATAGGGTTTAATGTCCCCATGAATGAACTGCAAAAAATGGTCTTCCCAGGGCTTTCCATGTTGAGGACCAAGTTCCCCAGACTAGGGCTTGCCCACACCTAGAGTCTACTAGATCTATTACCTTAGTGACATTTATTTGTATGGGGATTATTACTTTTTCTAGACTGTGCTTCTGGGTCTGGCTCTCTGCTGTCCATACATGCCCATAACTGCACTCCATATGAGGGCATTTCTAATAATGGTGTCCCTGATGCCCACATGAAAACTGGCTCCCATGGTTAGTCCCATGGTTAGCCCCAGGTGCTTGGCCCCATTGCCATTCCTGGATTTCAGGCAGGGAAGTAACTTTGGGTCCCAAGTTTTCTGTTTGGGTCGAGGTTGGCTGGCCGGGGGCTTCTCTCGGGCTCCCAGGAGGAAGCTAGAGGGAAAACTGGGCCTCTGATAGGCTGGGACCTTTGGGAGTAGCCTGTTCATTTTCAGTCTCCCTTGGTTGGCTTCTCTCTTATATTGAGGATCCCTCTAGCATCAGGCAATGGCTCAGTTGTGGGAGCTAGACTTGTCTTGGCTGCCAGATAGTTCTTCATTAATTTCATGGTGTCGATAAGTGACTCAGTTCAATGTCTGAGCACACAGTCCTTACCCCCTTTTGGGAGGATTGGGGAACAGTTCCACCAGGATGAGTTCAGCTACCTCTACTCCAGTCTGCATTTCTGGCTTTAGCCACATACAACACAGGTCTTGCAGTTTCCGGGTGATGACACAGGGTCAGGCCTGTGGAGGGTACTTCTTCCCCTGGAACATCTGACAGAAGGTCTTCTCTGTGATGTTGAGGTAGCCTAAGATGGCCACTGTGTTCTGGGGGTAATCCTCGGTGGACTTCGCATCCAGTCCCCGATATGTGATCTCTGCCAGCCCTGTCAGATAGGGGCCAGTGGGCAGCCATCACCACCTGTTCAAATACTGTCGAGAAAGTCTGAGGGTCATCCTCCGGGACCATCTTTGTGAGCTTCATGGGCTTGGGCCCAGGCCTCTTCATGCAGAAGGAATCCTGGGGTTGTATCAATGCCACGACTTGGAGAACTAGCCTTTGCTGCTGTTCTTTTTTGCTGGTCTCCAAGGTGATGAACCAGTTCCTGCTTATGGGCTGACTGCTGCTGCTACTGGTTCTCAGTCATCTATTTCAGCAACCATGTTTAATCCATAATGGCTGGTCTACCAGCCCATGTTGTTTACAGTCAAGCTGTTTGACTGCCTAGGTCAGTCAGTCGATCTTCTCCAATGGGGATAGGGCATGATGCCTACTTTCTCCACAAATTTGTAATATTCCTCCCTCAGGGTTTGATAAGGAACTGTACCCTAGTGGTCAAAGTCACAATCTGTGACTGGCAGGAGGGTTCTGGGAAGGGCAGCCTGTGCCCTCCCAGTCCACCAGGCTCTGATGCAGAGCTCTTCAGGGCTACCAGTGGTCTGGCACCTGAGCCTGCTTGAGGCTGCCCTCTCTGGGCCACCTCCTTTCATCATCCCCCCTCCCCAGGTCAGTTTAGTCCAGGGCTTTCCCCTCGTGAGGAAGTCCAAATCAAAGAAGAGGGGATTACCAGTGTCCAGGGTCCACAGGCAGGGGAGGGAGAGTCCCTTCTCTGATTATTTCTGGCAGCTGTATCAGAGACTCTAAGCTTCCCTCTGCTATATGCTTTTGGAGCTGTGGGCTGCAGTTCTACTCTGCCATGGAAATGAGCTCTTTCTTTCTCTTTTAATTCATCTGCCAGATGAAGCATTTGCTGCAGGTGTGGCAGACAAGGGCTGGCTGGGATCAAAATATCCCTTAATCCTGTGTTGCTCGGTGTGGGGTTTGAACAGTCCATCGTAGTGTTTAATACAATAAATTCTACAGGCATAATTTAATGAAACCTCTTAGAGGTAATTGACTATTTTTTAAAAAAGGATTTGCAAAGATAATTTTGCAAATTTGGCAATTTCCTTTTAACCATGAAGATTGTATGAATCTTCCTACTTAGGTGTTTAAAGACAAGAAACTTAATTGCATTGCATTTATTCCTTTTTCCTGAATGTTATATTCTTACCTTCATATATAGGAAGTTAACAGCATAGGTTACTTAAAGGTTACATCTTAAATTCCACTTTCTGCACATATAGAAAAAGAAGCCTAAGATAAAAAAATTCACAAATCCCAAATATTTGCCAATTTGGCAGAAATGTAAATTTCATATAAAAGAAAAAAAGTAGAACATCCTAGACCTCTGAGAATGCTATTCTATTCCACAGATTGCTGGGAATATTTTAACCAAAAACAGTTTTGTGGTGAACCGCATGAAAGCAAACAAAGCTGTAAATGCAATTCATTTTAATTCATTTTTAGAGGAAGAGATAATAAATATTTTAGAATTTTCCCAGACCCTTACATGCAAATATTAAATAATACTAACTAAAGAAGGGAAAATAGATTTTCTATACAAGGGACTGTCAGAAACAGACATTAGAAACATGACCTTTCATTTATTGTCAATAAAAGTCTGCATAACAAACAACAGTCTCTCTAAGGAAGAAAGATTTTTTTCCTGAGGAACCAATACACAACAATCTAGGTTTGGAGATGAAGATGTATTGTTGAGACCAGTTATACCAGAGGAGAAACATAAATAAAGTCTGTGAGTCTGTCACGTTCAGACATCTGTCTGGAACAGGAGGCAACACTATCATGATTGGTATGAGGTCGCAAAGTGAGCTGTTTTGTGTGGGAATTTAAAAACAAAAATCCTGAATACTAGAAATTAAGGTTAAACCATTTTCACTTATTTTGTCTTTTTGTTTAAATTTCTCCACTTTTGTTGAATAGCTGAACTGACAGAAATGAAAAATGACAGAATGACTCAACTGTATATTATGTAGACTGGAGAGTCACAAATTGAGTAAACTATCTAAGGTAAAATAGCACCTGGCGTATATAAGTGATCCTGAATATTTTGTCATGTATTTGCTGCATTTACATTCAATCTGAAATATTAAAGGGATGTGATTCCAATATGATTTGCACTTATAAAGTGAAACTTACTTTGAAGCCACCTGATAACTTTTCCTAAGGTCACGATCCTAAGTACTCAGCAAATATGAGTCTTTACAAAGGTGTTAAATGTGACTGTAATGCTTGTAAAGGATGCTATTTTTCACATTCCTGGAGGGCTGTGATGTTCACCTGAGAGAATACAAGATTCCCCACAAAACTCTGCCAATGTGCTTTATTCCTCAGGGATCACCACTAAGGGTAAAAACGTAGTTTAGTTTTTATTTTTGATCAGTTCTTGGCCTCTTTGCTGATAATGAAAGCAATTAATAACCCAAAAATGGGTTTGGGCGCATGTAATATGGATATCTGTCTAAGAATCAGACTGGGATCAACAACTAATTTCACACAGGACATCAAACATCAATAATAATGCCCACTAGCCCATTTCACTGCATGCAACCCAATACTGTTATGCTAACCAACTTATTAACCACTTCTCAGAAACCATTACATACCCCTGCAAAAATTGCCTTCTTGTTCCAGAGTCACCCCTGTTGTGTATTTTCTGTGTCTTGCCTAATTGCCTAGGTTGCCATAGCAACAGAACTTAGCTGGTTGCCATAGCCTACAAGTCTGCAAAGGCAAATGCAAATTCTTCCAGCTCTCTTTTAAATATTTGGGACATATCATAGATGCTACTGGCCTTTGTAAGGCTCCTGCAAAAATCAAGGCTATTGTAGAAGCTCCACCTCCTCAAAATGTAAGCCAACTTCATTCTTTTTTAGGGCTATTGAACTATTATGGAAAGTTTAGTCTACATTTAGCAACGCTACTAAAACTACGACATGAATTCCTTGGCCAAAACAAGGTCTCGAGGTGGACTGAAGTCTGGGATGTTGCATTTAACAAGGCTAAATGCTCACTGCTAAATTCAGAGGTTTTGACACATTTTGATCCATCCTTACCTGTACAGTTGGCCTGCGATGAAGTGGAAGCGGTCATGTCACACATTTTGCCTTCAGGAGAGGAGAGACCCATTGTTTTTGCCTCATACACCTTAAACAAAGCAGAAACCAACTATGCCCAAATTGAACGTGAAGCACTGGGAATTGTTCACACTTCTCACCGACCATTGACTTATAACATCAATTTTTGGACCATGCACAGGCATTCCACCATTGGCTGCTACTCATATGCAAAAATGGGCATTGTTGCCTTCAGCACACACATATGAAATAAAATATTGAAAATCCACTCTGCACTGCAACAGCCTTGAGAGGCTTTCTCAAGGTTGCCTTTACCAGTTAAACATTAAGGTATTGGCCAGAAAGAAATCTTCTACTTTAAACAGGTAGAAAACACACCCATCACTGCTACTCAAGTAAAGAAGGCAACTCACGTTGACCCAGTACTTCCCAAGTTATGGACCTAGTGACGCATGGAAAAATCTCTACAGGACCCTCCTACCTACATGCCCAGGAGGATGGAGTTATCAATCCATTCTGGATGCTTTTAGTGGGGGATGCTCATCATTTTTCCAACACTACTGAGATGACAGATGTTAGAACAGCTACTTTCATGTCTCTGTGGAATAATGTATATGAAAGAAATTGCATCAAGCTACTTTTGGTGACCTTGCCTGAACAGCACCACTGACGAGAGGGCAAAAAATTGTACTTCATGCCAGAATGTGAGGAACGTGCCTCAGTTGGTGCCCCTACATTCATGGGACTGGTCTGAAAACCTGTGGCAGTGTATTCACATTTTGATGGCCCATTTGAAGGAAGCATGTTCCTGGTTGTTGTAGATGCCTACTCTAAATGGCCAGAAATCTCTGTAATGCCGTCCACTACTGCTGAAAGTATTATCCAGAAACTGCATGAAATCTTTAGTTGTTTCAGTCTACCAGAACAATTTCTGAGTGACAACGAACTGCAGTTCAACCGTTAGGAGTTTGAAAATTTTTTTGAAAGCAAATGGGATACATCACATTACTTCAGCACCATATCATCCATCCACCAATGAATTAGCTGAAAGGTTTGTGCAGACCATGAAACAAGCTTTAAGATCTGCAAGAGGACATTCGTCCATTTAAAAGCATCTGGACATCTTACTATCCTATGGAAACACACCCCATGCTATGACCAAAGCGTCCCCGGACTTTTTAATGATGGGACAACAGCTGCGCACTTGCTTTGATCTGCTGAAACCTCCCAAAGCACCACAAGCTGCACAATGTCAACAGCAAAATCAAGTAATCAGCTGTGCACACAGAGTAAAAGACTGAACCTTTAGTCCTGGACAGCCTGTCCTAGCTTGGAACTATTCTTCTGGAGCTAAATGGGTCCCTGATACAGTCATCACACAAACAGGACCTGTTTCCTACACTGTCCAGACTGCCGATGATCTCACCTGGTGGCAGCATGTAGATAAGCTGTTGCCAGGTCATACATGTCCCAAGGACACACCGCCAGTTGAATTGCCTGACCTTACCATTACAGCTGAGATATCATTGAGTCAGGAGTCACCCGTTCCTGACTCCCCTTCTCCATCCACTTCTGCAGCAGATACAGACTCTCCCCTTTTGGAGCAGATATAACATCTTCACCTGTTCAAGCTATGAGTTCAGAACTCTGTTAAACCCACACGAATAACACCGTCCAGTGCAAGAACACCAGAAGTCCACCATAATCTACCTAGAAAGAGAAGGCCTCCTCAATGGCCTGATATTTATTTAGGGCGAACCCACTTTATGGGGCAGAATAATTCCTGGGGTTTAGCTGGGAAATGAGACAGTTTATCCTCATTCCCTAGTTTAGTGATTGTTCTGTTAAATGGGCACTTTCATTAAAGGGGGATGAATATGTTGTCTATTTTTTGTGTCTTGCCTAACTGCCTAGATTGCCATAGCAACAGAGCTTAGCTTGTTGCCATAGCAATAGAGTTAGACTATTAGGGGATAGCTGAGCCTGTCCTGGCTGGTTTTGGTGTTAGTCCAATAAAGACTTTTCAGGGGTTTGTATCTCTCTGTGTTACATGCTGATTTCTCTCTGAATAGAAGTATTTTCCAAGGATTTAACGTAACAACACATTTTGTTAGGACCCTAACTCCAATGCCCTCCTTGCTAGGAGCCACCTTTACATATCAGAGCAAGCACATTCAGACTTCTAATTTACTGCTGTTCAGGGCCTGAGGAGGGAGGAGAGTGTGAAAGAAATGGAATCCCGATGGGGCTGAAGTTGATGCAGTCTGCCCCAGTCTCTTTTATGTGTAGTAGCAAATAACAGGGTGAACATGTAAAGAGATCATGTTTTATCTCTAAATCATGGCTCTTGTTCTTGTCCTTGGTTTCCTTCATCCCATGTGCTTCAGAGACTGATAGTCAACTTTTTTTCCATTGATGCTTTTTTTGTGAGAAAATTAGTTTTCCACAAAACTAACGGGTATTTTCCCCTCAAATATGTCCTTGCAAATCTGTGTGTTTGTTATTTTCTTTAGAAAACTGAAATATTTTCAGTTTTTGGTTTTCTGTAGTTTCTGCCTGAAAAGTGCTGTTTTTTCAGCAATTTTGTGTTGAATATTTTAATCTTTGCTGAAAGCCAAAATAAGTTTTATTGCGGGATAGAAGGGTTAAGTTTTTCAACAAAAATTCTGCTGAAATGTTTGACAAAACAAATACAATTCATTTTCACTTAAATTTTCTATAGAGAAAAACATATTTTCCAACTACCTGTTTAAACAGTTCACCTCAGTAGACGTTTATAATTTCCTATGCTGTGCTCTGGATGGGAGCTCGCTTTATATCGAAATCTAAGAAATTATAGGCTTTCTTGGGTATTAGAGTACATAAGAGCAATGAATTCTATGGTATTTCCATCAACTAAAGACAGAAACCATTGCCATACGATTTGCCAATACTTGTTAGAGTTCATTTTTGATTTCTGTATTTCTATGGCTCTTATCGCCAGAGTATCGGAGCACCTCACACCCATTACTGGATTGAATACTCAGTATTTCTGTGAGCAGGAGTGGCCTTAGCCATTTTGCTGGCCAGGGCAGAAAATGTTTTCGGTACTCTCTCCACCACCCCAGCACCCAAGAAAAAATAGTCACTTAGTTGTGAGAGGAGGGGAAAGCTGAGTGTCACAGCAGTTCAGTGCCCCCTGGAAGTTGGTGCTCAGGGTCATGGCTTGCTTACCCTTCCATAGGTGTGATGTAGGGAAGAACAGATTACACACTTCTAGAGGTGAGGCAATTCAGTATAGGGTAGGTTGAATGACTTGTCCATGGTCACAAAGTCTGTAGCAGAGTTGGGAATATAATATGTTCCACTTGAGTCCTAGGCAAGTGCCCTAGCTATTAGCTCATTTTTCCCTCCTTTCATTAAAAGTTGGAAATCTATTAGTGTCCAAGGAAAAGGAGAGAGATAGGAAAGGCTTAAAAGAATGTTTGTGTTCTGTCTGATTAGGTGGGTTACGTGGCCTGCATTGTGCAGGAGGTCAGACTAGATGATCATATTAATCCCCTCTGACCTAAAAATCTAGGAGTCTATGAGATTTGATATGAGGATCAAGCTAATATTTTTTTCCAGAACAGTTATTTTTCCCAACAGTGTTCAAAGTATACATTCATTTTCTTTTGACCACAGCCACACAAAGCTATCATACTGCACAGAAGCGTTATAGAACTGACTGGGAAAAAATAACAAAATTACAAACATCTCTAAGGTCTGAACACCATAAAAAATTAAAGGAAAATAATTCTGAAAAATAGCAGAATTTGTAATTAAAAATAGTATTTTGTAACTTGTGGCACAAGTAATGCAACTGTTATGCCCTTTCATTCCTTATATTATGCCCATACCAACATAATGAATACAGATTACAGTTCTGCAGTTCTTATTCAAATTCTTGTAGCAATCTTTGTTCACAGCTTCCCAGTTTCACGACTAACTCCACCTCAAATCCCATTTTCTGACTTCTACTCCATGAACATGAAGTTGTGAGCCTATACTGATGGAAATCAGTGGCATGGCTCCCATTAAGTTTCATTGTACAGGATTAGTGCTGAAGTCCCAGTCCTGTCCAAATCCAACATTTTGACTAAGAGACAATAGAAAATTAACTTCAAAACATCCAGACAAATATTGTGGAATTATTAAAATGTACTTCAACCCTAAATCATCTTCTTGGTGCTGCAGCCCGTTCCCTCCACTCCATCCTTCATCTATATGTTATCTACTTAAATTATAAATTGTCTGTGGCAGGACACATCTACTTTTTACCTATAAGCAACATTATAAACAATAGATTACAAAATTATGGGATTTTTATGCAAGTAAAAACTGCAGGAATAGGTGTGTATTAAATCATTAAATTTCTGAATGTCTTCCTTGAGTGTTCACTACAACTGATTTCTTCATACACTTTAATAAATGCTCCTACTATCCTCCTACTAATCTTATTACATAGATTCCTATCCATCAATAGTTTTCTAGGCACTTGCTGTAAAACAAAATGAAACAGAAAAAAGAAAAATCACATGAAAGGCATAAAATGAGATTGATTTGCCAAGCTGTAGGCTTTCAGAAATGGAAAAAGGGACTAGTGCTGCAGTCATGCTTAATTCAGGATGAAGAATAAAATAGAATTCTGGGGGTTGTAGGAGCAAAGACACATTCACAGTAAGAGGTAGGGGTGTGATTCCCAGTTCTCATTAGACATACTTACACTAACTCTCCTTGAGCTAGCCCACACAGTCTAGGGCACGTGGCAGGGGGTGAGCTCCAATGCAGTCTAGGTCACAGTAAGGAGAGCACTCCAACACAGTCTAGACTCTCAATAGGGGGTGCGTT
>ML675618.1:43385858-43421783 GCA_007922155.1 Mesoclemmys tuberculata | reverse complement strand
CATATTGGTCCCTTCTGACCTATGAGTCTATGAGTCTATGAGGTGCTCAGGCGAGAGCACAGCTGGACTGAAGTCAGCTATCCCAGGGCTACTTCCTCTACCCTTCTGTCTGTGTAGTCCAGGGGTTGTCATCTGCCTCCTTGGGGTTCATTACTACTGGCAGCCCAAGCAACTCCTTGCTGCCTGAGTTGTCAAAGTGCTTAGGTGGGTCAAGTGAGTACTCAAAGAAGCCAGAGTCCTTACCAGGTTCCCCCTCCAGCCGTGGGAAGATGTTCTTCTCCTCCACTGGCTGTGTCTTCATTGAGCTGTAAGGCCCACCCTCTTTAATTCTTGTTCCTGTCCCTCCCTCTGCTTCTGGCATGGCTTCCCTGCCTCCACTCACCAGAGGGGTTAAATTCCAGACCTGCCTTGTCAGTCTCAGAGGAAGGCCACCCTCCCTCCCCAGACTAGTCCATGTCACTGTTCACCATTGCCCGTGCTTTTCAAAAATGCTCAGCACTGGTCTAATGCCACTCCTATTGAAGTAAATGATAAAACAATCATTGAAGTCAGTAGAGTCAGAAGTAGGGCTACTTTGATCACTTCTGAAAATCCTACCCAGAGGACCAAGTCTTGCAAGGGGATGAGTCCTTCATCAGTTTTGATAAGCACCTTCCGGGACACTCAACAGGAGTTGTGAAGACTCAGTTAGGACGACAAGATGTCCCAATTTTATAGAAACAGTCCCCAGAGTCGGGGCTTTGTCTTATATAGGCACCTATTACTTCCGACCTCCTGTCCTGATTTTTCGCATTTGCTATCTGACCACCTCAGACTCAGTGCACCTGAGGAGCAGTCAGGTTCCTGTTCAATTGGTCTCCAAGATTTCCTTTCCAAAACCAGGGCTGAAAGACCTATACCATAAGGTGAGATAATATGTTGAGGGTGTGAGATGTCCAAAACAACCCCTTGTCTCAATCCTTGTGTGAAGTGGTGGTCAGTAAGGCGGCAATATGGAAGATAGGCAGAACTTCCATTCCATTCCAAAATTCATCTTGTTGTCATATTCTGTGCTAACTATTTACAATGGATCAACATTTTATCACTTCATAATAAAGCATATTTCAGTAATCCAACCTTTATGAACCTAAGGCATGCATCACAGTTGCTAGATAAACATATTATAAATTATACTTCTTCTTATATTATTCTCACCACTTATATCCAGCTCCAACATTATTAGTTTATTGTAATCCATGAAAGTAGAAATCCCTTTAACAAATTGTAGACATATTTGAATTATATTTAAATACAATGTATCTAATTCCTACATTTTGTAGGACATCATGTGCAATGCTAATAAAGAAAGATGGTTTCACACTGTGATATATCACACATAAATTTGGGATTGTGTTTTCTTAATAGGACAGCTAATCTGTATATAATCCTTCTTGAAATTAAATTCTAGTATTATGTGACAGGATCATGCTTGGAATTAATATAAACCTTGGTACAGGCAAACCAAATAATTACTGCAGTCTTATGATCCATCTAAATGTTCACACTTATTAGCAAAGATTTAGACATAAAGCAACTGCTATCATTCATTTGGTGAGTGTTAAGTTACCAAAGTTAATACAAAGCACAACAGCAATGAACTGACATTTCTAAGTTTAGTATACTGTCAAAAGTCACTGATAAAACTTTTATGTTTCAGCTGAATGAAATGAAGTTTGGTATAGATGGTTTAAGAAATAAAACCCGACAAACAGTTTGCTTACACTGATTAATGACAACCTGAAATGTCTAGTAATGTGAAGCTGAATGATTTGAAAACAGAGAAATAATTTATTTTTATCTTTTACTTATTTTATTGAAGATTTTAAACAGACATATTGGATCCATGTACATCAAGGAAAAAATAGTACTTACAGTTTCAAAGAAATTTGTCTGTTGTATGTGGTTAACTCAGTCACTTCTGCTTTCAGTGCATCAGAATTGCCTTCTCTCAAAAATTAAAAATAGTTAGATTCATGATTGTGCTTTGTAACAATGTGTGGAAGCTCTTTAAGACAGGTTTCAGGCCTGTCACAGCTTGTTCCCAGCTTCAGGCCCAAGAACATTTCGGGACATTTATTTCCCAGACGGAACCTGGGAAGTGTAGGCTAAGCAACGATGTATGGGAGGAAAGGGGCATTTTTGTCATTGTGGGGAGAGACATGGGACAAAAGAACTATTTTGTGATCAAGGTAGTCAAGTAGTTAGTGCTCTAGTCTAACGCCTAGGAAACCTGGTTCAAATCCCTGCTCTGCTGAAAGCTTCCTGCATGACCATGGAAAAATTACTTGAAGAGTGATTTAACTGCTGCAACACTCAGGCCTGATCTACACTTACCTGGAAATTCGGCGGCAGTCAACAGGAGTAACACAAGTTACGCAGAGTAGCTTGTGTAACTTCCATTGACTACTTTACGTCAGGTCTGCGTGATGTCTTCACTGCACTGCGGCACTTGCGGAGGTGGTTTTACTAGGTTGACTTCCTGTTCGATTGAGTGGGTCTTCACTGACTGCTCAATCGATCCAGAAAGATTGATCTGACAGCAGCGACTTTGCCACTGTCAGTGTAGACATACCCTCAGTGTTGCAACACTTAACTTTTACGCACCCTGATGCCTAGTGGAATTCACTACACTGAGTTAGGTGCCTGGGCTACCTGTACATTGATCATGGAGAGTTAAACATCTAAGAACAGGATTCAGAAAATCCAGCTGCTGAGTGGGGAAGTATAGCTTCATCTATAAATTATGTATTATACTGATTACTTAAGAGTTCCCAGTTATCACCGAAGATTGATAGGTTCTTGTCCCAAGAACAAGGCCAATATGATTAAAACTACTATACAGTTGAGAGCCCTGATGTACATGGTTACAACACTCACACTATAGGAACTCTTCTATATTTACAATATTTTATTAATACACTTAGCAAAGTCCCAAACATGCCAACTCAGTAAAGTAGATAGAGATAATACAGAAAGTACATTTGTACATCCATACTCATGCCATCCCTTGCAGAACAACCTGAAATGTTAGCCATTATCTTCTTCATCACCACCACATTCCTCCTCATCACCAGTCACATCATTCTGGCACTTCCCAAAGGCTTCTTCTTTCTCTCCTCCTGACCAAAGGCTGGAATACAACTTTTATAATATGTTAGGCCATGGCCACTATGCTTAATGCATATTTGATAAGGGATTTTCCCCTGTTCCTTATTCATATTTTCTCACCCTACTAATATTGAGGTGCCATTCGCCTATAAGTTAATATGTTAATAATCTCAATTTATTATCATATATGTCAATTCATTTCTATGGCACTCTTGTGGTTGGATGTTCTTTCCAAAACTTTCCAAAAGTTGGTGCTAGCTTATGCTTCTTTGATTTACTGAGGTTATTATGGACAAAATTCCCCCTCAGATTCTATTTCCAGTTCCCCAAAATTTAGGGGTTAGTTGGGCTGTTTATCTGTGCCAAAATTCATAGACCTTAAAACTTATGCTAACTGCTGAAGCTAATGTCTTACAGAACACTGACCTTTGAGTTCCTTGCATTACTGCTGAGTATAATAAAGTCAGAATATAACAAGGCAGTGAATATAATAAAGACAAACTAGCCCTGTGGATTAAAGGTGCTGCCAAACTAGCCCCTCAAAAGCTAGCTGCCTAAATCCAGGCTGAAAGAAGGCCTTTTCACTGGGAATTCACAGATGATATTGACCCTCTCCAAGCCAGATCAGCTGTTACTCAAGAAAACCTAAGGAAGGGGAAGTGGCACTTTTATCTTATCACTTTTATCCCAGCACAGTTAGGGTGCTCTCTTGAGTCCTGGGAAGAGAAAGAGACAAATGGAAATCCGTGTTCCACATCAGGGAGGGGGAAAATTGAATTCTGGTCTCACGCATTCCATGTGAGCGCTTGAAGCATTGGGATAAAGGCTATGAGAAAGGAGAAGAAGAGATACCTCCTGCTTTACATCTTTTGTGGGGGTTTGTGTGCTCAGAGTACATCTACTGTATCTGGCCCTGAATAAAAAATAGGCACAGGGAACACCTAATTTGTGAATCCCACTGGGGCTTAAGTGCCAAGCAACTGAATAATGTCAGGACTTAGGTGTCTGAGAGCATGCCCAGCCACTGAAATGTAGGCAGCCTGAACATTTTAATGGTTGAAACTTAGGCACACAGCAACTTTAGCTGCCTAGAGGGTTAGCCAGCAGCTGAGAAGCAGTTTTGTGAATGTCAGTGGTGCCCAAATGTTGGATTTAGATGCCTAAAGTTGAAGGTAGGTGCCAAAATCTCCTTTGTGAATCCCACCCCTAGTGTCTTTGTGCCTCACCTTATCATTTGTAAAATAGGGATAATAATATTTCCTACCTCACAGGATGCTGTGAGATGTTCAAATACTATGGTAATGAAGTCCATATCAGTATTGCAGGTAGAGATGGCCATTCCTGGAGATACTGGGCTGCATTTAGTTCTGCTTAATGGATCAGTAACAATATCAGTAACAATATCTAGTTTCACCCTGAGCAGAGAAAAAGTCTTATCGACATTGGGGCTTATGGGCTTGTGTCACAGCTAGAATGCTTTATAAAAAATCAAAACAAAACTTGTCTTTTGTCCTTTAAATCAGCTAAATCATGTTTCCTGCACTATATCTTCATTTTGCTTAGAACAAGAAATGCATCAAACATTCAGATATTTTGAAAGTAAAGAATTTGCATTTTTATATACTAGTTTTGGGTTGGTTTTTTTTGCAAATAAGAGGGAGATTAGTGAAAGTGCCATGTTGCAAATTAATGACTTGTGCATGCACTTTTGGAAATTGCAGGGTGATGAAGTCATGCACACGTAAAACTGGACCTTTAAAAGTATAGCCTCCAAGATCAAAATGAACTAACCAGAGTTTCATAAATGTCTGAGCACATTTGAGCTTAGGGAGAGGTTTGCAGGAGAAGATGTGGTGGTTGCCGTTCTACTGTTTAGAGTTTGATAGTTGTACTTGGCAAATGTAATATGAACACAGTTTCATTTGGGCAGAGGGCAGCTTGCCCAATTTCTAAGACTGGCAGTATGGTCTAACATCCAGAGTAGTGGTGCGAAACTCAGAAGAACTCATTCCAAGCTCTGCTGTGCAGCCTTGTGCAAGGTACTTCTTTCTGTGTCTCTATTTACTCTCCCATCCTTTGTTTGTCTTTTCTATTTAAAATGTAAGGTCTCCAGAACAGGGACTGTATCAGACTTTGTATTTATACTCACAGTGAGACTACCATAACACAAACAATAATATAATATTAAAATACCTCTGTTGAGGTGTACTATCTCATGATGACTCCCATCTATTTCAATAAGTGCATTGTGTGGATACTAGTTCCAGATATACTTGTTTTAATTTGAGACACTATGACTCAGAGGAAGTCACGTATACTGTGTAATTATCCATGTATGTATGTCCAGAATATATTTCATGAATGGTTGGGCAGATTTTGGTAAAATGATTGGAGGGAAGCAGAAGCAACTGATAGCTCTTCAGTATTCTAATAGCTATTTTGCGGATGCGAATACTGCTCTGAGAAAGTGGAAAAAAATAGAAATAGAAGAACAAAGATAGAGAATCTCCAAAGAATTTGTTTCACTTGAGCCAACCCAAAGTTGTGTAAATTTGCTTTAGTTTAACCCATTTTCCAGGAGCCACCAAATTTACATTTCATTAGAACACTCACTGTCTGCTTCTCAGTCTCAAGAAACTACCACCAGATTTATGTCTGAGGTGAAGCCATCTCACCACATACATCAGTAAACCATCTTAAAAATATTATGTGTTCTGAATGCAAAGGGAATTGTAATAAAGTATAAGACAAGAGACTAGGTTGGCACCATTTTAAGTAAGTTTAATTTTTACCATACATCCTCACTCAAACCTTTGATTTCAAAGATACACTTTCGTCATGGTAGCTCCGGTCTTGAGCTAAAAGTGAACCCAGTGACTATGGACTTATCTATTATATTAATCTTTTTTATTCAACCCCCTTGGTTGAACAGGAGGAGCAAACTGGTTCCCACTATCCTAGGCAGTTATTTATGACCAGACTGTGTTAAAATTTAAATCACTGGAGAAGTAACTGGCTTCTGTAAAATGTTTGATTCCCACTGACTCACAAGTTATTTGTTACCAATGGCACTTCTCAGCCAAAGAATAGTGCCATATCCCTTACTGTCATTCTAGGAAATGAGAAGTACTAACCCCAAACTGGGCTGTACCTGAGAATAGTGCTGTCTGTGTTACCTGGAAGCTCTGTGTTCTTGGGGAACCAGGGTGAAAAACCCTTATTCTCTCTCTGGCTCACCTGAATCCCCCCCAGCCTCTGCTTGAAGCAGAAACAAAAGCTATGAAAAGGCTGTGGGAGACACACATAAAACCCTCCCAACAAGGGTGATAGGATTAAGACAACTCCCCATGCCTCATCTACATAGAAGATGTAAAAAGAGTCAATTTAATTAGCACATTGGATGGAGAACTGGAGCCTCATTTACATTGGAACAAGAATTAGCATGAAGAATGGAGAACCAAGCTCTAAAGCAGGTACTGCACTGAACTCTGGGATTGGCAAGGCAGGGACACACTGCATTATGGGAGATCTCTGCTCTTGATGTCAATGAACTCACACCTACACCCATCCAGCTCCGCAGTTATCAGACCATTCTAGTATTGATATGCAAAACACTGAATCTGCCTGGTTGCCTGGTGAGCTCTCCCAAGGAACACTAACCATAGCTGGGAGTGATCAGCTCCTATTGTCCAGCCTAGAGAAAACCACCCTGGGGTACTTCATTGAGACATTGTTTACCCACAAACAAACTTGGTTCTACAAAATACCCCTACCCAAGTTCAAATCTCTCTCTTGCTCTCCTCTTCTGATGGCTGGACCCAAATGCTTTCCCTACTGATCCTGTTGTGGGTTTTGCCTCTCCCTCAAGTGTTCCTGACCCTAAGCTGAACAGCCTGTCTCCTGGGAACTTCTGAGCTGCAAGGAGTGGTGAGATTTTGTAGGAATAAAATTGTAAGCCTGTAGAATCTGTTTGTAATATTTGAACTCCCTTCAGCCATAGTCCATATTGTAAATGTAAAACTCCATTTTGACCAAATGTACTCCATCTTGCACAAAACTCTTTCTAAACTTTTAGATAATGTTATCTGAACAAGGTGTGAATGGAAGGTGTATGTATGTGTGAACCAGACCCAAACTGCTTTTAGATGTTATCTGAACAAGGTATGAATGGAAGGTGTTTGTATGTGTGAACCACACCCAAACTGCCAGCTTGTTCTGATGAAGTGTGGTGTCCACCCTAATGGCTGAAGAAGTGTGAACACATCCCTGAAAAGCAAAACAAGAATCCACCTCAGAAAACAAAAGAGCAAACTTAATCAAAAAACCAGGAACGAGCTGAAAGTCACGTCTGCTCTTGTCCAGCAAGCAACGGACACAGAGAAGCGACGTGACTCAGCAGAACTCCTAAATTTAAACCGAACTCAAAAGGTTATAAAAGACTGGGTGAGATTCAAAGCTTTTGGGAGAGAGAGAAACTGTTCTGCAGACCATCAAAGAAGAGCGTCGGTGCGCTCCCGACAAAGACCCCGCTCTCCTCGTGCCCAGCTTCCCTGGCCAGGTAGCTGTCACGAGCCACGAACTCCAGCAACGAACCCAAGCTGCGATCTCAAGCCACGATACAGACTCGTAGCTATACAACCTCAGAACATTTCCTGGTGAGTTTGGGTGCGTGTGTGTTTGTGTGTGTGTGTGCGCGCATAGGTTTAAGATAATTATTGATTTAGCATCTGTTAATAAATGTGGCATACTGCCTTTTCACCTTAAAAGGATCCCAAGTGCTCTTTTTAGCACAACAATTTCCCCCTTCTTTCCCAATATTCTCTCTCTCTCTCTCTCTTTAATCCAGGTATAACTTTCTACTTTTGTAATCAAACCTGGGCTAGCCTTCTCCAATACCCTACTGTAATGTTGTTGTATTGTAAGTGTTAGATTGTTTTTCTCTCCTTGTATGACATCACTATTAGTATCATAAGTTTTAGACAACTGGCAATAAACTATTGTAATCAAGCTGGTTGCCAGTTTCTCTCTCTCTAAATGTATTTAGTCCTTTTTGTTCTTGGCTTCCTTACCTTGCTCTGCAGCAACGCTTCTTTTACCTAAGCCAAAGATCCCTGGATTGCCCAAAATTCTATGGGGTTTGCTTATCAAGGGGGTTACAGCTAGAACAATTGTGTTGCAAAGAGGCATATAAAGGGGGTAGCTGAAAAGTGCTGCTCTGCCTAGCCTACAGAGTCCAGAGGTGCATAAAGATGACAGCTGAATGTGCTGTTTGACCCAGCCTGATTGAGTCCAGGGGACACATAGGGGGAACAGCTGAAAAGTGCTGTTTGGACCCAGCCTGCTCATAAGTGTGCTCCATTC
Organism: Mesoclemmys tuberculata; assembly: GCA_007922155.1. Classification (NCBI taxonomy): domain Eukaryota; kingdom Metazoa; phylum Chordata; order Testudines; family Chelidae; genus Mesoclemmys; species Mesoclemmys tuberculata. Next base: position 43,413,275 of record ML675618.1, on the reverse strand, counting down.
TGGTGCGGTGCAACGGGCACATGAGGGTGACAGCTGACAGTGCTGTGTCACCCAGCCTGCTGAGTTCAGGGACGTATAAGCGGTCAGCGGAGAGTGCTGATAGCTTGGTCTGCTCAGACGCACTCAGTTAATCTGGAATGGTTGTGTGTATCTGTGGGGGGTTTATTTGAATCTGAAAGCCTTAGGTCCTGCAGGATAGCTCCACTGGGACGGGGACTTGTAACCATATGAACACACAAGTAACACAAGCAGCACATTAATAGAATCACACCCCCTCTTCCAGGAAGATAACCCTAATAAATAAGCATACCTCAAAGTGATGGGCAAATCTGGTAACATCTGTGTGTATTTGCTAGCTCCCTATTAACAAGCCTGATGGTATCATTTGTTATGGGGAATCCTTCTGGCAAAATGATTGTTGGCTAAATTCATGTGACTTCCAGTAAAGTCACTGGAGTTACATTCAATCACACGAGATCTGAGTTTGACCCTGTAATTGTAGAATAATAGTATTTTGAGATGGCAATGCTGTAGTTGCAGAAAATATGCAATAAAATTCCCACATCCCTCTAAAATCCAATGAATTTCATTTGCTAATAAAGTAAAAAAATAAAGGGCCATATTATGACAGATTATGCAGAAAGTTTGCGTGAGTGTGTATACAAGGGTACACGGGGAAGAAAATTAGAAAGGAAGAAGGACATAAGGGAACTTAATTTCAACTTTTTGGTCCCCAATTTGAGATGTCTCAGGCATCTCAAGTGAGACAACCAAAATCGTGGCTATTTTTGAAAATAATGACCTATGTCACTTATCCAGTGGTAAGAGTACAAGAGTTAGCAATGAAATCCAGTCATCCATGTCACCAGTGGTCTGCTCTAGCTACCAGATTTTATTATCTTCCATAGATATAATGCAGTCAAAATATCAATCTTCCCCAAGTACCATACATAACAAAGTGGTTCATTTATTATTTGTCCTGATTCACAGTGGGTATTTATCCCATATCACAGAACCAGCACACAATAACTGCTCAGAATATGTCCAGATCTGTTATAAAAGTATAGAAGTATTGCTGAATGATAAGAACTGAGGCAGACTGGCAGAGCTGTGTGTAGAATTTTGCTGATGCTATAAATTCCCACAAAATTAGAGAGGGAGAAAAAGATATTAAACATGCCCAACCAGAGCAGCACTCTAAGTTTGCAGTATGTTATTTGTTTCATAGGTGTTAACCTTGGGAATTCCATAAAAAGAGATACAGTATTGGCAATAGGAGGAAAGGAACATGATTTTGGTATATTATCCAAGGGGTAAAGCACTATTTGCATGCAATACATTCTCCTTTTCTTAGTTAGTCATGTCTGACTCTTGTTTATTTAATGTACACAATGTTCCAGTCTCTACTCAAGAACTTATTAAAAAAAATCAGTGAAAATTTAGAAGGTTTTTTTGAGTATTTGCAATCACGATAGGAGATATTCATTGACCCTTTCCACGGCTTCCTTGTCTATGCATCATTTTAATACAATCTGGAAAATGACAGTCAATTAAGAAATTCAAGAAATATTTGCTTTAAAAGAATTTTTAAAATCTTGAAACAAAATAAACAAAACAAAAAAGTTTACTGTTTATCCAGATCCTATGTTTCCTTGTAAGGAAAGAATTACCCATTCCACCTTGAACAGGATAATATCTTTTCATTGCGGTTCTTGTCCTTGTGAAAAAAGGATAATCTTATTAAAATGATGGCTTAAACTGAGTAATTAAAAAAAAATCCAAGTCAAAATGCTCTCTCAAAGTTTGAATAACTTGAATCTAATATGAAAACCATCTACATTTTAAGGGTACTTCTATGTTTGTTTTGGGCAAATTAAAACTTTCTTTATTGGAAATGTACCTGAAAGCCTAAAAAAACCTTCACATTAGTACGTCCATTTCTTTTCTGACAGATAACTAGCAAAATAGACGGTTTAATGTGTTATGATGGGGAAAATGTCTATGTGAAAATATCTTTGTCCTCAATAGTTCTATTCCTGTATGAATTATGTCTGCATAGTTATTTTTAAAAGTATTAATTTATTACTAATAATTATTATATTTAGTCAAATAGGATTAAAGACATATTACCCTTTTTGACAAATGCTCTTTATGAATACTTGTACCACTGTCTAACTGGATAAAGAATATCTGTCAAACACCCTACTGTAGATGAATAATTGAAATATTTAACAAACTCCTCACTATATTATTTGTATTCTCAATCAGCTCTTTTAATTATAGGAAAAATCTTCCTGTCATTGAAATCAGTAGGAACTATGCCATTGACTTGGATGGGAGCAGGATTATGTTAGGGATGTAAAATACCATTTCAGAAAACAATCATTTAAAAAATTAAAATTTATATTGTTTAAACAGTTAACCGCTATGATATTTTACATCCTTAGAAGGGTTGTAAGGGGCACCTGGGAGCTTCTGCCTCAGTTCTGCCACACAGCTTATGTTCCTCCAATAAACCCTGGAGCATGCCATCCCCCACAGGAGGTGAGGCGATAAGTGGGGGGTAGAGCCTGCCACCACCACCAGAGCCCACTAGTTACTTTGAAGCAGGCCCTCCAGAGCCAGGACGCTGCTGCCCCACCAGCCCACTGATCGCCGCAGAATGGGTCCTCCAGAACTGGGGCACTGCTGCTCCCAGAGCCCAGTGATCACCCCAGAGCAGGCCCTCCATAGGTGGGGAAAAGCTGTTGCTGGCGCCACTGCTGGAACCAAAATTAACTCCTAAGATGCTAGGGCTTATCCCTGCACATGCCCAAGCACACGTACCAGCCCTCTCCCTCATCATCCTTCCCTCCCTGCAACACCATGTCCGCACCTCACCCCCCAAGTGTACAGCCAGGCCCCCCATGCAGTGAACAGTTAAATGGTTAATACAATTTATAAATGGGTAAGACTCATACTTACTGGTTACCCATTTCACTGTTTGATACTTTACTTCCTTAGATTACACCACATATATTTTGAAAGTACAGTGTATTTGTCTTGAGCAGTTACTGGATGGTAGCATAAAAATGAAAACAGTATGCTCTATGACTGCATTGACATGATACAATCAGCTATTATATTGTAAAGAATCTTCCCCTGCCATTCTTCTCTCACATTTACTGAGTCTGTAGAGGTCTTAAGAAACAGCTCCCCGGTTTAAATTACACATTAAAAGAAATCTATTTAAGTACTAAAATAGCCCCCATCACCATAATAGCTGAACACTTCACAATCTTTAATGTATTTATGCCCCCAACACCTGTGTGAGGTGAGGAAGAGCTATTATCACCATTTACAGACACAAAGATGCTAAGTAATTTACGCAAGTCATACAGGAAGTCTATGACAGAGCAATTAATTGAATCTGTGTCCTCAAAATCGTAATCTAGGTCTTTAACCAAAAGGCCCTCCTTCCTCTATCAGCTTCTGCTGATAACTTCAGTTTTACTGTTACTTACTTATAACAAGAAGATGAGACTGAATATTTCCTATGTCTGTGTTCATGCTAAGGTGCTAATATTATAATAGAGAGAATGCAGAAAAATAAATTATGTAGTAAATGATATTACTACTTAAGGAATGGAGAATGGACAAAATATCACTGTTCTGCATTAAGTTAAGAGAAGTCCTTAATAATCTCAGGATAAAAAAAAAAAGGATGTCCCAGGTGCTTATCAGCAAATTCAATTACATTGACAAATGTGGCTTATACATGAAAAGCTAAGAAGTTTATATCTTTCAGAGTTTTTCTTAGTTGCTTTTCACGGACCTTTATCTAAATTTGATGAGACAGGAGTCATAGGAGACATCTAGTATTCACAGACACGGCACACATATACAAAATTAGGAAATTACTGTGCATATAGTAGCTTACTTAGCAGATTGTCACAGTGTGCACTCTCTTTACGATGTCTGCTTGAAGTTTATATGGCAATACCGAGGTGACAGAGGTCAGACACAGGCATTTATAATAATGCTAAACTGCTTTTCCAAGAATTGTGAAATCCTTGAGCTTTTGTAATATATCTGTATTGACAGATATTATGGACTTCACACACTAACACTTGCTCACTTTCTATGTCTTTAAACTAATCCCTTATGCACTGGTTTGTATCCTGCATTATCAGAAATTTTGGGAGTCAGCTGAAAGAATGTTGGCCACAGCAGCAAGAATCAAGGGAAAGCTGCCCAATCTGGGAGTTGTGATCCTGAACTGTATAGATTTGGACTAATTTCCAGCTTCCTGTGGGAACAAAGTGTGGTTGACCCATCTTCTTTTCCCCCTAGGAAGATTAGTTTTCACAGATTACTTTTTTTTTTTTTTTATTGAACTGAAATTGCACAATTTGCAGAAAGGAACAGGAGTTTTGCCCCTGTTTATTGCATGCAAAATGCTGGGAAAGTTTGAAAGAATGAAGGGTATAAAAGCAACATTTCTCCAGAAATCACCATGGTTTCCTCCCCTTTTCAAGGGATGACAGTTAGCTGTGTGAACAGAAAGTATTAATAAAATAATAATAAATAACACTGGACAACAAATTTTTTCAAAAGTGTTGCTTCCTCAGAAATGTTTTTGATTGTGCTAGACTGCTTGAAGCCAAACACAAATATAATTTCAGACTACTTGTATCACATAAGAATTTGGAGAAACAAGAAATTGACTTTTATTGAATGTAATGCATTTAATAGCTTAACAGTGTCGACGCTTTGCAATAGTTCAACTGAGCTAAAAATGTTTTGTTGATGATTTTCATTTGTACTCAGTGTCTGAGGCTTCTGGTTTAAGTGTCCAACAATAATCAGCCAACATTGATGGATTCCAGTTGCTCTGATACTGTTTTTCCATGATCGCAATGTCCTGGTGAAACCTTTCACCATGCTCGTCACTTACTGAACCAAGATTTGCTGGAAGAAGTCTAAATGCGAATGCAGAAAATGAATCTTTAGTGATATCTTGCTCTTCATGGTTTTGTATGCTTAAAGCATGTTGATAACCAGCTGAACATGGTTTGGTGCTCCGTAGTTGCAAAGAAAATTTTCAACAACATCCTTGAGTGCCTTCCATGCAATTTTCTCCAGCCCTAGTAGAAGTTCTACGAACTGCCTGTCATTGATGACCTGTTTCATTTGTGGACCAACAAAAATGTCATTCTTAATCTTGGCATCAGTTATTCTGGGAAACATCTTTCTCAAATATTGAAAATCCTTCATTGTTCATTGCTTTCACAAAATTTTTCATCAGTCTGAGTTTTATGTGAAGAGGAGGCAAAAATATCTTTGTTGGGTCTACAAGTGGTTCATGTGCCACACTTTTCTGCCCCAGAACCAACTGCTTATGGAGTGGCCAGTCCTTTTTAATGTAATGAGACTCTTTAGCACAGCTGTCCCATTGGCAAATGAAACAACAGTACTTGGTGTATCCGAACTGCATTCCTAGTAGCAGCGCGACTACTTTCAGATCACCACAGATGTTCCAGTTGTAGTTGCTGTACTGTATGTTTTTCAACAAAACTTCCATATTTCGGTAGGTTTCTTTCATGTGTACTGCATAGCTGATTGGTATTGAAGGGTGGACATTGCCGTTGTGTAATAACAACACAGCTTTCAGGCTTAACACTGACGAATCAATAAAAAGACGCTATTGTTGTGGGTCTTGTTGGCAACCCAAAGCAGTGAACTGCCCATCAATTTCAGTACAGAAACACAGATTATCAACCTGACCAAGAATTGTGTCAAATCTTCTTGGCGCCTGCAAAAGACAGAAATTTTCATGCCTTATGACAGCAGACCCCATCCTTGCAGTCTTGAACCCAGTAATTCTGCTTTTGCCTTTGACAAACCCAGGTCCCTGACCAGGTCATTTACCTCAGATTGAGTTATTAGATGAGGCTCACTCGATGTAAATAGTTCAAAATCTGGAACAATGTCATTTTCCATTCCTGGCTCGTGCATCCTGGCATCTTCGTCTACCTCCTCTAGGCTCCATGTCTCTGGTGGCCTTGGTACTGGAAGATTGTCATCATGAGGTACAGTCTCATGGCTGAAGGGAGATTGGGGTATTCAATGGATTTCTTGTTTTTAGCAGAGAACCAGACACATTGGTCAGACAGAAGTAACAGTCTGTCACATGATCCTTCTGCTCTCGCCATATCATTGGGACAGTGAAGGGCATTGACTTTCAAACACCAAACAAGCTCTAAGCTCTAAGATGTTATGCAAAATGTGAGAAGCCCAGGCTTTGTTCTGATCACCAATTTTACAGCCAAAGTAGAGCTCATACGCTTTCTTAATACATGCAGTCATGCTCCATCTTCGAGATTTAAGTGTATATTCGCCTCAAATGTAACAGAAAGTATCACGGCTGTTGAGACATTGGCGAGACATTTTGCTATCACGAATCCTCATGAAAATACAATTGCTTTATTATTGTGAGTACACGCAATATGCTACGCGCATAGAGCATGAGCGTCAACATGAATGCAAACTGATGTAAACACAATGCATAGAACGGTGAAATGCTTGTATAGCCTTTCTAAAACACGTCCTGCCAGCATCCACTCTGCCTAAGCCTTAGCATTCCCACTGCATGTTGTGTGGCGTGCACTAGGTGCAGTGTCACTGCATGCCCAGGCATGCTTTGACACAAGATAGAAAACTTCTCAGCTTACATTGTGGGCGACATTTTAATAGACTTAAATTATGTATTGAAATAGCAAATATAGATGATTTAAAAATAAAAAAGGGTACGTGATAGGGAAATGTCATGGTGATTTTCGTAATCAGCTGTCCAAAATCCATTAGATACACACGAAAGTATTCAGGAAGCAAAATCTTTGTCGTCCAAAACAACAGTTGTCTAATGCTTCATGCATTTCTGTCCTTTTAAAGTTAGACCTGTAGTACAATATGTAGAATCATCCAGGTCTATAAAATAGAGAAATGCAATGGAGTTAAATTCTGAAATAGGAATATAGTTTTCGGTAATCCATTTTCTCTTTTTATTAGAAAGAAGATAGGTTTCTTGTCTTAACAGTAATTCTTAAAGAGTGTTGCCTCTCCATATGAACCCTTCTTAGATGTGCTGCTGTATGCCTTCCTTTTCCCTTGCCCCCAGTTCTAACCACCCCTAAGCTTCAGGAACCTTATGAAAAGTAATGTCTAGTAATACCTACAAGATTAACTGATAAGTAGCACTTACTACTATTTGAATTGATCTGTGAAGTTTCCTCTGGCAGGTGGCACTTCTAGGAGTAATCTTATTTTGTGTTTTATAGTGCCCATTTCTAGAAAGTTCTTGAACCTCATATATAGTGGAGATTCATCCTATGAGTGGGAAATATGAACATACTGTGTCAGAGAACAAAATTTACAAGCATTGAAGATTAATGAGAGGCTAATTTTGCTTTTGGAAAAAAAAACTGAGTAAAAGCTGTACATAAGGATGACAACATATCCTGAAACTCTATTTCCCCCCTTCTGGTAAGGCAAATGCTTAATGTTATACCTATCATGACTCAATACTAAAGGCCAAATTCTGTCCTCAGTTGCACTTGGTAAAACCTCAAAGGTATCAATGGGGTTGCATAGGTATAAATGAGGGCAGAATGTGACCCTGGGGCTCTGTCATTATAGTGAAAGAAAGTGATCTCTTAATAAGATCACACAGTATCACAGTGTGCTTATTAACTCCACCTAGACACGTACAGAATTTGCAAACCTTTTGCACATTCCAGATTGAATGTAACCTCTCTTGATTGTTGTTTTAAGTTGCAAGTGCATCATAGAAATAAGAACCTCACAGAAATCCTCAGCATGTTGGGAAATGCAGAGACATTGTAGAATATAAATGCAATTAATATCCCCTTTTATAAAAAGAGATGTCTGGATATCTTCTTTGGAGAACAGAACTCTCCATTTAAACTAAAGAAAATACAGTATCTTTAAAAATAAATGAAACTCTATTAACAAGGGATGTTACCATTCCCAAACTGTAACTCACTTCTCTAATAAGTGATGAGTTACCTAAAGTTCATTTATTATAGCACTTGGACATTTCTTATTATAGAGGCCTCCAAGCTTTACTGCCAAACAACTTGTTCCTCTTTGCATCAACCCTTAATTTCTGTACCCAGCATGATTTTCAACGTGGTAGGGCACAGGTAGCTTATAGAAACAACAGTATATGGAACCTCTTAGAAACTTTACGAAGGAAAAAGAAGGATAAACTGGTGAATGGGCAGAAAGTTAAAAGGGAGCATGAAAGGAAAAAAAACTATTCTTAGGTCTAGGGGTTTCAATGTGACAATTTTACTCCAAAAAGTTTTCATTTAAAAAGTTCTGCCGAAAATCATAGCCTTGTTAAGAAATTGTCATGATTGGAATCTTATTAAGCCATTCTGCTTACAACAAAATTTATTAGGTATATTTATCCCAGAATCCACAAAACTTTAGCAATACACCTTGTAATATTAACAGGAACTCTGTGCCTAAATCTCTCATTTGCTGCCTGCGAAATATTTTTCACGTTATATATTTGTAATACCCTGTGTGGGGAAAAAGAATTGTTTTGTGCAGTGGCAACTAATTAGAGAGAGAAACAAACTTCAGACTGCAATAAAAATATAAAATATTCTCCTAGAAATAGGCAACCAAATCTTCCAGATGTGTTGCAAAATAGTAAATTGCATCCTGCCAACTTTACAAAATAAGCAATGCTGAATTTCTAATACAAACAAAAAAAATCTTATCAGATTTTTTTAAAAACTCATTTCACCCAATCAGTTTTGACCTGTTGTGATATTCAGTGTCTCAACCAGAGAAGGAAGCATACTAGTAACTGTGCTTCACTGAAAATGTTAGCCCTGAGAATCCACAATGTAGAATACACCCTCTGGAACTTCTGAGTTTCTGGAATATTCTGGAAAAGTGGTGTCCATTGGGATCCCATGAGCTATAACTCAAGGCACTGGACATATTGTGCCTACATTATAAAATTCCATGAGACTTTCCCCGTCCTTCTTCTTCCCCCCACCCCATTGCCACTTAAGATAATGTCTACATGCAAAGAAAAGCCAGCAGGTGGTATGTGACAGCCAACTCAGGCTCACAGGGCTCGTGCTGTGGGGCTGTTTCATAGTTGTGCAGACTTTCAGGCTTGGTTGGGAGCCAGGCCCTAGAACCCTGCAGGATGAGATGGTCCTACAGCTCAGGATCCAGCCTTATATCCTTTGGAAGATATAAGTAAAGACAGAGGCCATCTTTGGCATCCATCACATCCACCACAGAGCTCTTGCAAGCTGAAAAAAATGGGTCCTGGAATCCGGAGGTGGATGGAGCTGAAGTGTCTGGAAACTGAAAATAGGTAAGAAACCTGCTTAAACAGAGATCTTTCACCTAGGAAGAAAGTGAAGACAACATCTTGTACTTTTTTGAAAGATCCTGCCTGAGGGAAAGTTAGCCATGGCTGGAAAGAAGGAAGACTGGTAAGTGAAACCGTCTTGAACAAAACCTGTACCTTGCTAGATTACGTTTTATACACTCTGAGATGTATGTTTTCACTTGTATTTGCTTGTAAATCTTTCCTACTTTATTTCTTTTACTGGGCATCATTTCACCTATGTTCTGATGTCAATACATTGTTGTTGTTTTTACTATAAACCAATTGAGTGCTGTGTTTGCAGGGAAGTGTGTATTTACCCCAGTTAAGTTAATAAACTATGATGTGTTTTTATCTCATTAAAGGAACAAAAAACCTTTATTATTTCTCTGAACTGCCCAGGAGAAGGCTGAACATTACAGAGCATATGGTTTGGGGAAAATTTAGGACTGGGCGTGTGTTCGGGTCACCTCTTTGGTTGTAACCAAGGCTGGTGGAAGCCAGAATGGGGTTGTAAGGCTCTGGACAGGCTCCTGGGGTCAGAGCTGCTGATCCAGGGCTGTCTAGCACATAGACATATCAGGGTGTGACTTCCATGCTTTTAGGCTGTTTGTGAGTGTCCCAGATGGGAGTTACAGCAGCATCAGCATTGCTAGACACCCAGGGTTGCAGCACAAGTGGTAGCACAATTCATTACTGGTTTGGATTACCACCTGAAACCCATGCCAGGCAGCTATCAACAGGCACCTGGAAAGAAAGAAAACCAGACATAGGTAAAATAAGCAAATGTCTAGGGTCTGAGGTGGTCACTGGCTTCTATGGGGACTCTAGATTTCTGTTTCCAGTGAGTGTGTGTTGGGACTCCTGTATCACTTGGGAAGCACCATGGAAAACCTTGGTGGGGAAAGGACTATAGATTTGACTTGTTTAGTTCAGAAACGGAAAATGGCTGAAAAGCCCAGTGTCAACAGGGTAAGGGACTGTGAACCTAATGAGGATGATGCAATTTGGGCCTATTTCAACAGGAGAAGGTATTGAACCTCAGAGAAGAGATGGAGGAAGGCTGAAATACTACTAAGCATAGAGACCATTGAAAAGATCATTTTGTATCATTTTATTCTGGACTCTCTGTTTGACCTGGATGGGGAAAGCATTTAGTTTTCCAAGACAGCAAAACTACTCTACCATAAGGGAAACAGAGGCATCAATTGCCCTACCAAAAGAGGGAGATAGAACTTAGAAAGGAAACTAGGGTACAGTTCAAGAGTGGAAAATGAAGCAGTCATGAGGAAATGTCAGAAGTCACAATATCCTTCCTTCTCTTCCTCCCCTGCACTGTAGAATTGCAGCAGTTCTGTTGTATGTTGATCTTTTGTTGCCAGTAAGGATGGAAGTACTTTCCCTAAAGGAAAGGATTAAAGACCTCTCAGTGTTCAGAATTCTCACTCCCAAATTTCAATGTTGCCTTCTTTTAACTACTTGTGTGTGACTATCTCTATTAAGTATTTGTAATTAAATTATCCCTAAACTTAGAGCTTGTCAGAAATATAGTATAAAAATGTTTGACAGAAAATGCAGTTTCCTGAAAATTGAAATTTTACAGAGGAAATTTTCATTTTGTCAAAATATTTGAATTTTTTATTGAGACTATCTAAACAAAATGTTTACTTTCATGGCAGGACAACCTGAATTAAAAAATTTTGGTTTGTCCAACTGAATTGAAATGATTGATTTTATATCAGTTTGATGTTAAAGTATTCACACTTTGGCTGCTGCTTTGCATCATGTATAGTATAGACTATAGTTTTCCAACATGCACTAATTCTGTTCTATGAGCCTGGTTCCTTGGTTGGACTACATCTCCCATGATGCATCACAATCCTCTCAGGTTGAACTACTTTCCCCTATTTGGTCCCCATGAACATGATAGATTCCCAATGAGTATCCATTATGCTAAAAGAGCCTGCTCCCCATCGGAGGGCAGATTGAACAACATCTGTGAAGCATGAGAGTTCCATGATCACTGTGAAAGTTTGACATTTGTTTTCATCCTGAATTGGAATTCAGAAAGGAAACAAAATATCAGAATTTCTCGTGGAACAGAATTTCCAATTTTTAACCATCTCTGTGTAAGCTTTCCTTGCTACAGTAAAGTATAGAGATCAGAAATGGGAGAATAAATCACAACCATGTACTTTTATATAGATAAAGAGTATTTGCATAAGTATTTGATATATGTCAGCCTTAGTTTGGGAACTATCTGGTACTATCTTTAGTATCAGTACTTAGACAGCTACTATCTTTACTTGTATGAGTTTAGAGAATACTGTCTATATTATTTTAATAACAGTGTTTAACCATGTGGTAGATGCAGCTGTAAGCAGAAGTTCAAATCCGAATGTAAATTGAAATTTGTTTTCAAGTTCATATATATTTGGAACCATTCAGATAATTTCTTTATTTCAATGTAGCCCACGTTTAAAAAAAAGTGTTCATTTTTTTGTTTCCAGTCCCTTTTCTTACATCTCTATATTTTCTATCATAAACACAACTTTTATATGAATAGCTTCTTGTAGACCAAAGGCACAGCTACGTTTTCATTCAATTTAATCTTAACCAAAACTGGATGAAATTCTCTTTGTTCTATTTTGTATAAAATACTTGAATAGTCATTGGGCTGGAGCTAGAGAGTGGGAATGAGTCTACATTTGGGTGATTGGGGCACTTACTAAGGGGGAGCGCATCTGAAATCCAGTCTCTGCTTCAGTTAATAAATAATTATTTATACGAAGTGCAACAGATTTTCTACCTGAAAACTGGAGGATCTGGGAACTCATTTGAGATGTACTAGCCTTGGGCTCAAGTCTTTACTCCAGAATGGGGATTGAATCTGTCTCCCACATCCCAAATGACTGGTCTAACTACTCTGTTATTATGTATAAAGGGGGCATTACTTCCATCACACTCTTCTCTGGTTTTGTGACTCAAACCCATCATTTCCTTTGGTTTTATTAAAAAAGTTAAAAATATTCAAAACAATACTTTGTTTTCCAAACACAATTTTTTGTTTGACCTGAAATGAAAATTTTCTGACTTTTTGATTCACTGAAAATTCAAAAGAATGTTGGTTACAGTTCAACCAAAAATATTTTTTAACTTCTTTTGAACAGCCAGTGAACTGAAATACCGTCATTTGCATAGTTCTAATTTTGACACATATTATCTCTTTGGTATTATTTGATCAAGTATCAATATTTTTTGCTTCCATGCTGGCTTTTTGAAAAGAACATGTCATGCATACCTAGTAAATTCAGCTATACATAACATGAATATTTCTAGTACAGGGTTTAATGAATTAAATAAGGATTGTATTGGACTACATAAACTAGCCTATTTTTTCTCAATACCATTTCACACAAACAGGGACAACAAGGCAAATAGTGAAACAGACCTATTTTTGATGCAAGAAAAGCCATCACATGGCTTTATAGCCTCTCTATGTTTCAATCAAGTCTAAAGTTAACAATTTACAATGTTTTGATCTCACTGAAACCAGTCTGGCACATATCAAAACAACTAAATGGAAACCACAAACTACAAAAGTACTCCTGATAAGAATTATAATAATAAGGAGGATATATTCTAGAGCTATATTAAATATTTTAATAGGCTTTTGGAAGATGGAATACATCCAGAATTTGGCAGGTTTTCTCTTTTGAAAAGCTTATTTAATGATATAAACACACAGCATATCCCATGGATAGGGCGGAAAAAGCTTTGATTCTTTTGTTTCTTAAATGTTTTGTATTTATAAGAAAGGAAAAACATATGATAAGGCCAAGATGGACTTCTAGGTTCATAGCTAAGCACTTTGTAAGCTGTGCTATAAAAATACAGTAAACTGCTATCAGTAAATAAAGGTGCTGAGCAACCAGCAGTATGGAAGCTATTTATCCTTTCAGGGTGCTAGAGAACCAGGGATATGATCTGTGACCTTCACTCTAACTTCATTTCCCTTTGTTTCAAGATTTTTTACTTTCAGATTTCTGCAGTAATATCTACTTGCATATGAGGATTGGAATCAGTCGATACATAGACAATAATTGTCATTTGTCAACTGAAGTCACTGTCTAACTTTAGGCCTCTATTTTTTGAAAATCTTGTCTTAATTTCTTATTTTCTTGAGGAAGGCCGAAAGGACTGGCTTACTTTCCTGTCAGCTGATCAGATACTTAATGGCTGCTGCCCTGTGTGCATGGGATACCAATGTGTTAATGACAGAGATATTGAAAAGAGAGAAAGCTGGGAGTAGCAGAAGGCTGTAAACCAGAATAGAAGATGAAGGGTCCTAACTGAAGCCTGGTGTGAGACTGGTCCAGAATCTGGTGACAATGGATCCTAAGGGTCACTTAGTGGCAATTAAATAGTAAGGGACAGAAAAAGGAAAAGTCTGAAGTACTTAAGTAAACTGATTAAAGTAAAAATGTCAGTCTAGAAAAGTCCCAATTTAACAGAAGGAAAAAGCTAGAAAGGAAAATTATTGATAGAGATTAAAGATTGCATTATGAATTAAAAGAGAAAGAGAAAGATATCTCCCTATTCCTCCCCAGTTTTCTTTGCTTAGTCCACCTTCTTTCCTCCTCACCTTCACATCCATTGTTTTGGTTCTCCTATTCCTCTTTCATGGACTCCCTGCCTGCTAAAAACTGATTCAGTCTTTCAGAGTCCACTTTGGTCAACAGAACAGTCTTGGTGCACATGCTACAAAGACTCCCCACTGACAAAACTGTCCTGTTTTATTGACATCATAAAACCACCTTGACAAGAAGTGTGGGGCTTCTATCAGCAGAGCTAAGGCGATGCAGTATACACTAAAAACAATGAGAGTCCTGTAGCACCTTAAAGACTAACACATTTCTGTGGGCATAAACTTTTGTATGCTGCAGTTGCATCTGATGAAGTGGGTTGCAGCCCATGAAAGCCTATAGCCACAGAAATGTGTTAGTCTTTAAGGTGCTACAGGACTCTCGTTGTTTTTGCTGTATAAAGATTAACACAGCTACCCCTCTGGAAGTGTAGATACTGCGTCCCCTTGCAGCAGTTGAGGGGCCATCATTCTTGTCAATGTCACTGCTCCGCTGATTGCTGAAATTTGCTGCCAGTGTAGACCAAGCCTATGCTTTGGCGGTACTGCACTATCACACCTCTAACAAGTGCCTAATCAGAATCAGTGTTCTGCTGGAGTCCACTAGTATGTGATTTCTTTAACCAAAAGAGTGATCCTACTCAGCCTTCAGACATATAAAGGCCCTCTTTATGTGCATAGCTTTGCAAATGTACTCTTGAATATGCAAGTACCCCACCCAAGAACTGTTCATTATGGTGGTTTAGAAACAGTTATAAGAGCCAAGCCCCTTCACACCTCATGTCAGATATTTTATTTCAATAAACTTATTACTATCCCTGTTTTACCACCTTTGCCACAACAGTGCTATGGGTGGCTGATCCTTTGCTGTATTTAAACAAATAATTAGTATCTTCATTATATAATTCAAAATGAGGAAAGTTTAAAAATGAAATCAGTATCTCCTATGTGATGTTCCAGCATTGTGTATCAGATCATCATGACTAATGAAAATGTCTCATTAAGAAATAGATTCACTGAACTTGAGATATGATCATTAAAACTATTTGTAGTCAATGTAATTTGCAGCATTAGTCCATTATCCCTGGGGGGGATAATGAACATCCACATTCCTAACATATATTGCTGTTGGTATGCATGGCATCAAGTATTCCTGCAATAATCTACTAATTCAAATGGTGGTTAATAGATTAATTATGTTAAAAATTAGAGCATAAACATTTTAGGGATAACTAATTTGCTGTAGGATAGAAAAAATAAATTACAATCAACTTCTCCATAAAAGCTGGTTATAATTCGTCTTGGGTGGTGATAACATATTTTAATTTACTTTTTGATTGATTAGTGTGTTTCATATGATGCAAGTAACAGGGAACTGTAAGTCTTAACTCTGGAGTATTGTTGAGATACATGTCTAAAAACTAGGACCCTGATTATAAGAAGTCCTTATTTAGTTCACAGGAAGGTCAGACACACAAGGAGCCACTCCTTTTTTCTATATCCTGTGCAATCATAATTGCAACCCCTGCACTTCCAGAGAATAGGGATTTCCCTTTAGTACATTCCTATCAGTGTAATGAAAGAGTGACCCTTCTATTCCCCCATTTCTCCCAAGGGTTTCAAGATGGATAGGAAGGAATAGGGAAGATTATCATTTGCGACACAGGCCATGTTTCTTCCTGGGAAGGAATCATTCTAAAGAATGGTACAGTCTCATAGGGCTATAAAACTTGAATGGACATCCTGGGTCCTCGAGACCATACTCCACCTATCAAATGCAATCCCATAATATAATCCTGTTCATAAATGTATCAAATTCCATCTTTAACTAGTTAGGTTGTTTGCCCCAACTACCCCTAGTAGGATGCTGATCTCTGATGGTTAGAAACCTCCTTCTAATTTCCAACCTAATTTTATTCATGGCCAATTTTTTATACTTATGTTCCATGGTGTTCACACTGGGGTTCTGGGGCACATTTGTCATGGTCCTGGCACTAAATATCATAGTCTGGCATTTGCACTCCATATGCATTTTTCATTTTCCTCCTGAATCCAAACATTGCACCAGTTATCAAGAAGGCCATAGCAGGAGCATTCATGTCATGGTGCCTGTCAGATTCTTTGACTCTCTGAATCCTACCACCACAAAATAACTAAAGATTATGCCTATGCCAAAAAGAATTGGCAGATCATTAATTAATCTGGAGGATGGGATAAATTGCACCCTCTGCAAGTTTGCAGACGACACTAAGCTAGGGGGAGTAGTAGATACCATGGAAGGTAGGGATAGGATACAGAAGGACCTAAACAAATTGAAAGATTGGGCCAAAAGAAATCTGATGAGGTTCAACAAGGACAAGTGCAGAGTCCTCCACTTAGGATGGAAGAATCCCATGCACAGCTACAGACTGGGACCAATGAGCTAGGCAGCAGTTCTGCAGAAAAGGACCCGGGGGTAACAGTGGATAAGAAACTGTATATGAGTCAGCAGTGTGTCCTGGTTGCCAAGAAGGTTAATAGCGTATGGAGCTGCATTAGTAAGAGCATTGCCAGCAGATCATGGGAAGTGATTGTTCCCCTCTACTCGGCATTGATGAGGCCACATTTGAAGTACTGTGTCCAGTTTTGGGCTTATCATTACAAAAAGGATATGGACAAGTTAGAGATAGTCCAGTGGAGGGCAACAAAAATCATTAGGGGGCTTGAGCACAAGACTTATGAGGTGAGACTGAGGGAACTAGGCTTATTAAGTCTGAAGAAGAGAAGAAAGAGGTGGGATTTGACAGCAGCCTTTAACTGCCTTTAACTGTTCCAGGGAGGATGGAGATAGGCTTTTCTCAGTGGTGGCAGATGACAGAAGAAGGAACAATGGTCTCAAATTGCAGTGGGAGAGGTCTAGGTTGGACATTAGGAAAAAATGTTTAACTAGGAGGGTGGTGAGGCACTGGAATGGAATCTTCACCTTTAGAGGTTTTTAAGCTGCGGCTTGACAAAATCGTCTCTGGGATGATTTAACTGAGGTTAGTCCTGCTTTGAGCAGGGGGTTGGACTAGATGACCTCCTGAGGTCCCTTCGAACTCTAATATTCTATGATCAGAAGTCAATATGTGGAAATGGAGCTACTTCAATGATCCAGTCGCAGGTGACTGCAATGAAACATACAATATGGAAGATCTGTTGGTCTGCTAGCTCCTGGAGGAACTGTGCACTATGGAAGACTTTGCTAGCACCACACACTGGGCCATATAATTCACTCCAACACTGGAAAAACCTAATGTTGTAATGGAAGTACTTAAGAAGAAAACCAGCTAAAGCAGAAATTCACATACACTATGTCATCTGTCCAAATCTATTTTGGCTACGGTTAGAGATCGAGTTGAAGTGGATACAAAATTTAAATCTCCACAGTCTTGGATGGGGGAAGAAATCTGATATATTGTGTCAGAACTCAACTACTCCCTATACTTTTTTTACTCTAATATTGATTCTGCAACTGGGCCCATTAAAAAGGTACTGCTTTTGTAGGGAATAAATATGGCTCAGCTGCTGCTTTACCAGTTTACCATCTAAGAGATGCTTTTGATGGTCTGAAAGGCAGGAAATGCTAGAGAGCCATTTCTTCCACCAAGGATACTTTAGGGAGCTGTGCAGTAAGTGGCATCATCCTCTGAGCCTTGTTATGATACACATTGCCCCCCCAACTAAGAGTGCCATCCACTCCTTGCTGCAGTCACTACTTCATTATATGGCTAACGAGACCTTGCATGGTTACTAAGGCATGACTACACTGCCGTGGTGGCCGGAATCGATGCAGTGCATCTATTGAGCAGGTCTGCGTAGACCTGATCAGTCTATGGAAGAGTTCTCTCCCATCGACTTTATTAGTCCATCTCTCTGAAAAGCAGAAGGTAGCATCGATGGAAGATGCTTTCTCATCAACATATCATTGTGAAGATACTGTGCTACGTAGACGTAAATATGTCAACCTGAGATATCCTAGTTACCTTACATAACTATGTATCTCATGTCGACCTACTGCGCCAGTGTAGACCAGGCCATAGAAACCCCCTGTCCAAGTGGGAGGATATCTACTACTGAGCAGAAAATTCTGTGGATGGAGGGCAGCAACTTCATAACCCCTGTAGTTATGTCTAGACCGCTGCTGCAACAAGCTTCCAGCCTGGGTCAATATACTCAACTAGTGGGGCTTGTGCTAGCACTCTAACAATAGCTATGTAGACAGTACTTTATAGTTGTGGCATAGGCTGGAGCTTAAGCTATAAAGCCTAGCATTGTGGGTGGGCAACAGAGCTCATGTTCCAGTTCAAGTTGCAGCTTCAAAGCACTGTATACACCACTATTTTTAGAGTACTAGTGTCAGCCCCACTAACCCAAATCTGTTGACCCAGGCTGGGAGGCTTGCCACCGCAGGCTGTGTAGACATACCATGAAGGTCTGTCTAGTGGAGAAGAGAGGCCACATGATAACATTTCACCACAAAATGTGAAAGCACTGAATGGTGCATGGAGAAGAGTGTAAGGCTATGGTACAGAGAGTGGGAGCAGGATTGTTGGGAGGGGGTATAACATGTTTGGGCCTGTCACCAAACCCTAATACCCTCCTAAGGTGTACAGTGATACACACTGATAGATACTGGTTGTGATGTAGGGAGCAGGACTGGTGGTAGAGGGAATGAACTGCATGGGAACAGAAGTCTGGAAGGATCAGTGGGTGACTTTATAAGAAGGAATACCTCATATAAGCAACATTTTGATAATTATCTGAACCAAACTTCAAACCTCAAGGGTTTATTATGTCATTAGAATTTATGTGTATTTTTTGCTAAGTTGTTTTTAGTTTCCCAGAAGTTCCTGTGTGCATTTTTGTTTTAGGAGAATAAAGAAAATCATGCTCAGCACAGGAAAAATTTATGTATTTAACACAAAAATGAAGACCACATCTTACATTTATCAAATGCACCTATGTCTAGAGTAAATATGTGTTAACATTGCAGACGCTGGTGCAATGATTTTATGAGTTAAATAAATATGTAGTGTTCAGTGTGTATCTGGATCTGTTGTTGGAAGAAGGGTGTTCCCTGTGTCTATCCAGTATCTGACAGTGAAAGACTGTCATGATGTCTGGGTATTAAGATATGGTAAATAACTTCCCCTTAACTTGTTTTTATGAGGGGAGTTGGATGCTTTTAACCAACCTCTTAACTGATTTTATTGAAATTTGAACAAAACCATCAATAAAAACAGTTAAAGTTGCCTACGAGCAAAACACACTGAGAAACCTAACCAAAAAAGAAATAATTATTTAAAACAAGCCCCTTCTTAAACCTGATTTTAATGCAATCTTAAGACTACGTGAATAAAATAAGTCCTGAAATATAAAAGTGAAGTTGACAACAGTGATATGAAGTTCGTTGTAACGTTAAGGTATTTTATTCTTATTTTGGCATATATCAAATACATCTATTATTGTCCAGATTGCTCCATTTCAAAGAACAGGAAAATTACCTGTCCAAGAATAACAAAGTTATGGCTCAACTTCCCTCTCTCCATGCACAGATGCTAAGAGAAAGGGTTATAAAAGTGGATGTTTCGGAAGTAAAGGGAGAAGATGATCTTTTAGAAATGTATGGCTCCAAACACATAGGTCATAGGATTGGACAGGAAAGAGTTCCTAGTTTACAGTTCATTTACCTTTTATATTGATAAACTATTTACTTTTATTACTACACTAGTCCTTGAGGGGGAAAAAAATTTGCTGCCAACTACTTGTATCAGTTTATACAATGTATTTATACAAAATGATCTACTAAATCTGAGAAAGATTTAGCTTTGTCTGCTATGTCAGTTGTAATGACCATTGCTTATATATCAGCTATTTTGCTGCACAAATAAAGTTGTCAGTGAGTACAATATTCAGAATAGACTATATCCTCAGGTGCTTAGCTGGCTATTTCTTGCTCACGTGCCCAGAATATAAATGATCACCCTATGTGGGATCTAGAAGGAATTTTCTCTAAGGTTTAATGGGTGGACAGTGACCTTGTGGGTTTTTTTGTTTGGTTTCCTCTGTAGCATGTGGTTGTGGGCCACTTGCCAGGATTATCTAGGAACACCTAATGTAATCATTTTCCCACTATTGCAGAGACCTTAGGCACTGGTGCACCTTGGCCACACCTATTCTCTGCTCTGTGGCACATAATAGTCTAGTCTTCTGTGGAACTCATTTAATTTGGTTTCATTTCCATTGCTGGGTTGAATGTGTGCGTTCTGGGTGGTGTTGGTGGCTTGTGATATACAGGAAGTCAAACTAGATGATCTACTGTTCCCTTCTGACCTTAAACTCTGGAATCTATAAACCAGTATTAAATCACCATTAGTCAGTGCATTGATACATGTGCAACATAATGCATTTTGTGTCTGTGTATATCTATCTACTATTGGCCATGGCCAATAACAGTCTAAGATGAAATGGAAAGGAACACAGTGGACTTTGTTAAAACAAAGGATTTAATTTAATATATACATGCATATGGAAGAGAAAAAGGGTTTCTAATAGCATAATTTCTTCCACAATTTTTTACAAGTTCAGTCACTCCTACCTCTGATATGAACTGACTTGGTTAAATCTAGACACAGAACATTACATAATCAAGTTAATCTCAAAGAATGCTGTATGAACAGCCACTGGTCATTGTTGATTAA
Organism: Mesoclemmys tuberculata; assembly: GCA_007922155.1. Classification (NCBI taxonomy): domain Eukaryota; kingdom Metazoa; phylum Chordata; order Testudines; family Chelidae; genus Mesoclemmys; species Mesoclemmys tuberculata. Next base: position 43,392,487 of record ML675618.1, on the reverse strand, counting down.
TCTCTAAAAGTTGTATGCTTACTTACCAGGCATAGTTTCTGTTGCCATAACTTACAGAGAATGGCAACATGCACCTGAAATCCATAGCCATCATCTTTGTGTCATTGTGACATGCCCAAGTATAATGTGTGCTACTAGTATTTTGTCTTAAAAATACTACAATACTTTTCAGAGTACTGTAAAATGATGTCCCATTTCTAAAAAGTAAATTTAGTCATGCAGTCCTTCAGTGGGAATTTTGCTTAAGTAAGAACTACATGATTAGGTCCTTTACACAACCATATCAAGTAAACATTGAAATACAGTGTCAAATCCCTTCCTCAAATACATTTGTGTAGCTCCCATTCAAGTAATTGGAAACTGCATATGCATGTGATATAGCTATAGTATGGACCAGAATCTCCTAGATTGCTAAATCTGTAGTAATATAACAGACTTTTTAATGTTCAGTGACCTGCTTCAGACAACCAAGTTCAGTAGAAAATCATAGTGATTTTTCTTTAAAAAGGACTGTAGCATTTTAATTAATAGAGAATTGTTAACCCCATTCCTTTGTAGTTGTACTTTCTTCCTCACTCATTTTGGGGATATTTTCATAGCTTGCAATTTATATAGATGTTGCATTTTTTGTAGCATAAGGATTAAATTATGCTTTTCAAATTACAGTACAACACTACATCCACCTAAGTGCTTTATTTCTTATTAACAAAATGGGGAAAAAAGGACATAAAATGAGAATAAAGAGGATTGCTTGATCAATTTCTCTCATTTCTGAAGCTCATTACACTTGCCATTGTATATATAAAAGTATCTTATTTTAATTGTTCTGAGATTTTTTTTCTTGTGCCTCTAAACTGAATCTGATGGTTCGGATATCAATAGAGGCAGGGGTTCATCTATAACTCACAACTTATTCTCTTTCAGGTCCCAAAAAGCAGGAATGCAATTATTAGACAATGCAAACTTACAAATTTAATCATTATTCAAAATGCACACTCTTCTCAGATACTTTGGTACTCACAGCATAAGAGAAGACCAGTCTGGCTTTCATTTTGCATAAGCTCTAATCAAGACAAACTTTCATCTTTTGTTCCTTCCAGTATTTTCTCCACCAACAGCCTATTTTTCCTAGGATCAATTATTAGAAATGCATCAAAAAGTTCTGATAAATATAAACTGACACTAGTGGGCACTCTTAATCCACAGTACTTAAAAACATCAATTATTCTGTAGAGATAGTCATAAAAATTACTACCTCATTCAACAGGAGAAATTGGTATCATAGCAAAAATTTACTAAGGGCAAATGCTGTATAATGGTATGTTGATAAATGTTCACAAATGTGAATGTAAACAAATGGAATGAAAGTTATATCATTTCCTACATAACGTTTCATTATACAAATGCCAATGTGAATATTTTCTATCTCCTAGTCTAGATTTTTTTTCCTTTTTAGCATTAGAGTAACAAACATAATTAAAGACACTTCCCTAAGTCAAATTAATAGCTTCCTGTTCCCTATTTTAGCAGAGCAGCGGTGAAGAGAAAGTTTGGTTGTCCTAGCAAGGATTGCCAGCCTTTGGAGCCTGAAGGGTGAGGGAAGGAGCAGTAGTTGAGCTCAGCCATGCCAGAGCTTTTCTGCTTCATTTTCTGCCTCAAATATAGATGAGGAATGTGCTTCAAGTGAGAAGAGAGCTCTCTCTGCTCCCATGGACAGCTGGAGGAGGGCGTGATTGGATCTCACAGTGCTCCTCTTCATGTAAAGCCCTCTTTGGTGTCCAGTAGCCACATTGTTCCTATTGCTGTCCCATCCTCCCTTTCTATAGTTGAGACACAATGCTGCCCTGAATGTCATTTTCAGATAATAAACTTCACTGAAACCTTCACTTTCTATTTTGACCGCCATGTTGTAACGAGATCCTATGTGTTGTTGCAAACCAGTCTAATCCTGACTGGGTCAGTATATTCTTGACATGCTATGCTTATGCTGTGGTTTAGGACACTTCAGAGAAGGCTAACTGTCTACTACTACACCATCCAGAAAAACAATTAACTCTCTACACAGAATATTGGCTAGGGTAAAGGGCTAGACAAGAAGGCGAGAGAGACAATTCTAGAAAGTGTCTGCTTCTTTGAGCAGATCAATGCCACCCGAAAGGAGACCAGACCAAGAAGTCAGGAAGGTCTTCCTGATCTAAGGATGCTGACTAAACTCAGGACATATGGAAGGGTAAAATCAGAATCATGAGGGTTGCATTCAGAATGGTCTTTTTTTCAAAGATATATAGCCCTAGTGGTATTTAAGAATAAAATATCCATGGTTAAGAAGTTCCTTTGTTTAGCCTGTTACTTGCTTTCCTGCCATTTTGTCTCTAAAGTGTTTATCTAAAAACTGAGCTGTTACAGCCAAGTCTAAATTGGGAAAAACATCTACGAGACTGGGGGCCAAAGAGGGCTGTGGCACTGTTCCTGAGGTTTTGGGAGGTTGGACTGCAAGGTGCCAATGACAAAGAAGGGTTTCGGACATGGGTTCTGTGCCTGGAAGTGTGCCTGAGAGTCCCAGAGCTAGGAGCTATACCGGTCACCACCAAAACCCAGGGGTTTAGAGCACATGGAGCCCAGGTATGGGGGCTGTTTACAACAGACTAGTCTCCATCCAGAGAAAGGGACTGGCCAGGACATAAACCCTGATGTTTTCTTTATAAGGTGTAAGGTCATTCAGCTCTAAGCTGAACCCACTAAAATGTCTATTATTTGTGTTGGGGGTGGGCTGATAATGCCACACTTCCTATTAGTTAAACTTAAAGTTGAGGTATGCTGCTTTAAAAGCCATCCTTATGGCAATGTTACATCTGCCTGCATATCCAGATCAAAGAAATCACTATACATAATAGGATAGGGAACAGTGAAACTGGAGATAAAATTGCTAGTTTTTCTTTTATTCACAATACCATACCTAACTACTGAGCAAACCTGTAATGTGAAAAATCACTCTTCTGAAATGGCCTCTGTGGGGTGGTAATCTGCCCCTTTAAGGATAGTGATGTCTAAGGGTCAGCCAATCCCCATCATATGGCATGGCCCCTTTCAGATTTTGGCAGATGTGATGTACAAAGATTGCAGATACACTGGCAAAGAGGAAACAGTCCCAATAATAAGTAGTGTTTGGGTGGAATTCCATTTTGGTCATATTCAAGGTCTTGAACCAGGAGCCTTGCTGAGTAGGTGCAGCAAGATTCCTCTCTCTGGAGCCAACTGGGATGATCTTTTGGAAGGGGACTAGCATATATGATTACTCTTCCCTTATAGCAGGGCAGACATCAGTAGTAGAAGTTTGGCTGAACTGAAATTAACCAAACCTTCCAAGGTAGAGGGCCAATTAAGGAAAAGGTTCCAGCTAAAGGCCACGATAAGGACCTACAACTACACTCCAGCTCCAAGGAGAATATCTGGGATGGGAAAGGATGGAAGGGCTCCTGTCTGAAAAAGCAGTCACTACCACCTGAACCACAATTCCAACTCCAGGTGGAGGGCTGGTGGTGGTGGTGGGAAGCTCCTCTCTTAAGGAGGGAAACCAGAAGGATTATTAGAAATGCAGCCCAGCAGATACTAGAGAGACTGAGACACTACTGGAAGCATGGTCCTAAAGTGAAAGATTGCAGACAAGCTTTCTGGGAAACCAGATCCTCTGTAGAAGATGACCACAGGAATGGCCTACAAGCAAGACATGGTAGGAAGAAAGACAGGGAAACAGTAAGGGTCTGAGAGAAATTTTATTTTAGATAGGGATCCTGGTCTAGAACCCAGAGCAGTGGATAGGCCTGAGTTCCCCTACCTCTTCCTCAGATCAAGAGAGAAATGAAAGAGATTAATACAAGTCTCAGGTTAAGGGTTTTGTTTGTTTGTTTTTTACTTCTCTGTGATCACTGGAAGGAGACTGTACTGGTAAGTGACCTGGCCAGGGTTCTAGGGCATGGAATCACACCCTATTGTCAAAACAGGACAGAAGATTCAAGAGTGGAACATTCCCTACAACACCAAAGAGATGGTCTGGTTTTGAGTGCACACCATAGTGACCTCTCAGAAAAATCATAATGGGAAAAATTCTGGAACTCACTATTCAGATATCACATAATATAGTGGAGAAGGGCCACAACATGAATATGCAGTAGTGCCGCCTTCAAATCAAAGAACAGAGGCAAGCATATCAGAAAACTAGGGAGGGAAGTTTACAGTACTTGACCAATAAAGTCACCGAGTGTTATTCTCTGCCATGGATGGTGTCCCTGGGCCCCTAAAGAGACAATTTCTAGACATGATATTGTTGGCATGAGCATTATGGGTCTGGGAACTCATGCCTCTTTTTTTTTCTCCAGCAACACTTCACCCATATCCTCCTCTAATCCCTTTTAATCACCTCCTGCCAATCTGGTTTTAGGGATGCTAAAGAGGAGCCCAATGATCCTTCTGCTACAGACTTCCCTGTAATGGATGCAAGGGGCCCTTATTTACCATGTCTGGAACTGTACTACGACCCATGCAATAGGTACTGATTGGTATTTGTGTCTGGCTTTGCCTTGTGAATATGTAAGGGAGTTCTTTTTACATTGTAACATTTCTTTTACTACATGGTGTAATCTAACAATTGCAACTTTGTGCTTGCTGGTCTTACAGTGGACACCTCAAACTTCACCCTATCTTCCAGTCACACAAAGTGCCTTTCCCAAATTAGGAACAGGGGGAAAAAACCTCGGGGTGACATGTTAAACAAACTAATGAATGACTCTGCAGCTGTTGACACAGAGCTCAGAGCATGGAGGATATATGTGTCAGAAAAACTCGACATGGAACATAGAAAATCAGCACAGGAGCAGGAGTGTGCAACACAACAGGAGATGTTGCGTATTATGAGGGATCAGTCTGACATGCTGAGGTGTCTTGTAGAGCTCCAGGAAGAGCGACGGCAGGACAGACTCCCTTTGCAGCCCCTGCAAAATGCTCAGCCAACAAGCTATTTCCCAGCCCCAACCCCCAAGTGCTCTAGGAGGTGGTTGAGCAGAATGCTGTATGTGCCTCATTCCATTTTGGTGGTGGAGAGCAGAAAGAAATGACAGTCGCTTTAAGAACTAGGAATGTGCGTGATTTGCTGTTTGCACAGTCACTTTTCCCTGGCTGCCCAAGCAGCCTTATTAGAATGTTAAATTATCTTTCTTTTCTCCCCCGTAACTGATCACAAATAAAACTTTACTGCTTTAAAAAAAACATTTCTTTTTATTTATGGAGAGCTTGGGGATTGCCAGTGGGGAAAGAAGGGGAGGAGGCCAATGGTGTGAGGGTGGGGGGATGGGAACAGAAGGTACAGAACTGACAGAGATGGATATTACTATGGTTCATTTAAAAAAAAGTGTTTTCAATGTTTCCCTGAGGTGGAGTGCTCAGAGGTTGGCTTCTGGAATCAGGCTGCTCAAAATTAATGGCCAATTTATCAGCCTCCATGACCCAACCCTGAGGGAAATTTTCACCCTTTGTTTCACAAACATTATGGAGCACACAGCAGCCAGAGATAACTGTTGCAAAGTTGTGTTCACTGAGGTCTAACCTAGTGAACAAGCTGCACCAAATGCACATTCTACCACCGTTCTATTATTGAAATGCTCCTTCTCCAGGTGCTTGGTGAATGGCTTCATTAGTGAGCGGAGCAAGGAGTAGGCAGGATCCCCTAGGATCACTATTGGCATTTCAATGTCGTCAGTATTTATTTTTGGGTCAGGGAAGAAAGTGCCTGCATGCATCTTTTTTAACAGACCTGAGTTCCTAAAGATGAGAGAGTCATGCACTTTTCCAGACCACCCCCACAAGGGCCTGCAACACCATTGAGAAGTATCACTTCTGGTTTATGGAGTCTGTGGCAAGGTGGTCCAGTGCTAAGATAGAGATATGCATGCCATCTATTGCCCTGCCAGAGTCTGGGAATCCATTGTGGCAAACCCGTCCACTATGTCCTGCATGTTTCCCAAATTCACTTCCCATGGATTTACTGGCTCTGAATTGATTCCCAACTGACCTGTAGCAGTCTAGCATTGCTAGCTTCCACAGAGCAATGGCCACTTGCTTCCCCACTGTCAAAGCAGGTCTCAAGTGAGCATGCATATGTTTCAAGGCTGGGGACAGCTCTGTGCAAAGTTCAAGGAAAGTGGTCTTTCGCGTATGAAAGTTCTGCAGCCACTGCTCATCATTCCACACCTTCATAAAGATGTGGTCCTCCCAGTCAATGCTTGCTTTTTTTGACAAGATTTGGTGCTCCACTGCCTGCAGATGGAGCATGACAACCTGCAGCAAATGGAAATTTTTTCACTCTATGGCTTGTAGCAGAGCGGCCTCAGTAAAATCATAATTTTCTGTCCTGTGGCTCCTGTCTCAGCCTTGAAAGTACTACAGGACAAGTGGTGAGGTGTTTGTGATTGTAGGCCGGCGGGTATCCCGCTCTGGTCACGGCGGCCCTTCCTGGGGCCCATCCGCTGGGGAAGGTCCCTGCACCTTCCTAAGAGAAACGGGGAATTAGCTTGAACCAATCGGTCCCTTGCCCCGGCCCTCTGGCAGGGCGGGCGAGCAAGCAGTCTTTCGCCCCG
>ML675618.1:42952410-43385848 GCA_007922155.1 Mesoclemmys tuberculata | reverse complement strand
CAAGCAGTCTTTCGCCCCGGCCCTCTGGCAGGGCGGGCGAGCAAGCAAGCAGTCTATTGTAGGTTTGGAGAAGGGGTCGTGAGGTTTGCCCAGGACAAAGGGGAAGGGGGAGGGGGACGCAGGCCCACCCGACTCCACTGCGTCCCAGCCCAGGGCCCTAATAACAGCAGAGACGTTGCCACTGTGCTGGCAGGGTCCCACCACAACATGCCGTCGGTGGCAAGCCCTTAACCGCAGCCCTAACCGGGGCTGCCCCTGGGCTACTTCCTCCCCTCCCGTCCCAAGTACCTCCTGCCTTTGGGTCCGTAGGGTAGACTGCTTGGGGTAGACTCAACAGGCCCTCCTCATTGACAGGCGGCAGGTCGGAGAGCTCCTCAGCAAGGGGCAGCTCATCCAGGTCGCAGGACTCCAGGGGTGTTTCTGCTTCTGGCAGCTCCTCCAGGTCCGGTCCCACCTCCAGGGGTTCTGCTGCCGGCAGCTCATCCAGGTCTAGCCCCGCCTCAGGAGGGGCTTCCCACTGCAGAGGTTCCAGGGGCTCAGCCCACTCCCTGGTTTCTGGGGGTCCGACCCAGTCGTCGGCACCAGGGCGGTAGGGCCGCTCCCAGCTCTGCGGATCTGGGAAGGCCCTACACTGGGCCTCGGTCCAGCCAGGTTCAGACCAGTGCTGCAGCCGGCAGGGAGGCATATCTATCCCCATTGGTAGTCAGCCCTGCACTGAGTGGCGGGCCCTGCCTTTTATCCCCTGGTCCCTGGGGGAAGTCCCGCCCTCTGTGGAGGGGATTGGCCAGTTGGCCAGGCCTATCCCAGTCTGCCTCCTGGGTTAACAGGCAGGCAGAGGGTTTAAGTCCTGGGGCGGTTGTGTTTGGGGTGGCAGCCCTTCCTGTGGCCCAGCTTCTGGGGAAGGTCCCTGCACCTTCTTACAGTGATGCTCACAATGATAGTGCAGAGGTGAGTGGGCTCCATGCCTCTCCAGCAATTGTTTGTGCACAGCACAGACTGAAGGGTTTAGAAAAACAGCACAAAAAGTGTTTGTCCATTTGTTTGGGACAAGAAGGGAGGGGAAGGGAGCATGTTGCATCATGGGGGAGATGACAACGTTCCCAAAAGCCTTTGCATCTAGTTGCACAGTAGGATAGCTACCCATGTTTAACTGCTTTGATTGTCAACCCAAGTGAAGCTAGTTGGGATGGAATACCCCAATGTAATTAGTGTGGTGTGATCATGCTCCTGCAACTTCTAAAATGTGGTGAGTGAAAATTGATTTAAAATAAATCAACTTCACTCCTCAGTGCAGACATACCCAAAATAAACTTATTGTACTTATTGTTTACACAAGTATATTAACGATACTTGTAGCGTGCCATGAACACAAAATAAATACTGGTTTAATACAAAATTATATATATACAAAATATTTGAACTGTTAAAAATGATTGCTGCACTGTAATAATTTGGAAACTTTTTAGTCACTCTTCACATAATGTGAATTTTATCTGAGTCCAGAGGGGTCTTCAGAAGTCCCTATGTATTGCATATGTTTTTTTTTTTTTTTGTGCTGGAAAAAACTAGCTCCCTGCTCCTGCATTGAGAGACAAACTAACCCCTTGATCTGTCTAGAGAACTATTGATTTCAACAACATCCCTCTACAGTGAAGGGTAGGATTATTCTCATATTCAAGCAATAGAGTAGCTCAGGAAACAGGCTGTCCTGCCCGTCCAAAAGTGACAGAAAGAAAAATGATGACAATAGAAATGGTGTAGAACTGTTGCTGTCTGACTGTGCCAGTTCTGAGTTTAAGAAATTTATTTCACTGGAGAGCTCATAGATAAATTTGACTGAAGTTAAGAAGAATGAGCTTCCTTTCTATAGACAGAGGCTTCCCAGGGTCTCAGACAATGGATTTAAGTAACTAAACCAGTTATTTAAAAAGGTCTGGACCCCAAAGCCTCTCTACTCAGTAGCTCCAATTGTTTTTAAAACTTGGTTGACTTTTCTGAGGAAACTTCCCCTGTATAGACAAGGTCTTTATGGTCTAATTTTTTTTGTATTAGAAGCTCTTCAGGCTGGATACCATGCACCTAACTTCTCTACATTGCTGAACATTCTGTCCATGCTCAAGAAATAGTAATAAACTGTCTCTCACAAGCAACCAAATAAATGCAAGCATTCAGGGAAAACTGAGTCATTAGCTTGTACGTGTAAGGAACAAGTTCAGAAAGCTGTTGGCATTTTCTAATTATAGATATTGCTGAGTTATTTTAAATATATTAAAGTCAATAAAGCGCATTACTTTGTATTGCATAAATAATAGCCACATATTATGTATATACTACCCGTAAAATAAAATGACATAATATTCTGAATGTAAATTAAGGAAAAAGAGATGAAAGAGAGAAGGTAATTGAGAGACTTGTGCACAGTTTCATATTAAACATCCCCTGCTTTCCTGAATTTAGTCTTTAAGCAATTCTATATCTGTCTAACACAGTGTAATTGAAGGTTGGCTTCGATAGCTATTTAAGTATCAGTGGTGTTTTAGAAATATTATAAACATTTAGTCTACTGCAATATTTTTCCTGGATAAACTTTGTAAATCTCTGGTGTCATCAGGCAAAGGAATGATTACTTATTAGCATCTCAACTCCTTTTGCTGCCTTCATTTCTGAATATATGCAGACACCCAAAATAAATAATAGCCCAATATGATTTGCACCTCCCAAAATTATTAACCATTCAACATGCAGTTTACTTGGCCCTAATGAAATCTATGCATAGATTTCAAATAAGTCAGTTTTGGGACTGTGTATTTCATTACTTTGCGAGTTTTGCTTCACAATTTTAGCATTTTGAGAGATTATTGACAATTTGAATGATTGCTTTCATGGTGCTATGCTTCAATTAAAATCAAGTCGGAAACTTTTCAAAGAAGTTTTAGAAGTACACAAGGATTGATTTGCTGCAACCTGTTGAGTGTCAACAAGAAATTGGCATTCAGAGAATGGTATGCAGTTTGAGAATTTTGGAGCATACTACAGGTATGGTAAACATAGAAGAATGATAACCATTTAGAGGGGTATGCAGTACATGTTAAATATTATGTTATGTAAGTATTTGATGTAACTCTATCACTCTTACATTGGTAAAAAGCTGCAGCTGGTAAAATAAGAGAGAAATAGATAAGCAACTTCTCTGGTAGGAGCTGGAGGCCTGGTCTACACTGACAGGCAAATCTGAGCCAAAGGGACTTAGTCTTTTAACTGACTATGCTATTCATTTTGAGGATTGTAGCTAAAGCCATTGAGTCATTTTGTCTTATAATATGTAGTCCTGTTTGTGTCTAAACAATTCAATAGGAGCTGTGCAGGCAAATTTTTGTATTGGAAATGAAATGTTGTCATCACACAGCAGTTCACAGCAGAAAGTGATGTTCCTGGGAGAATTAATACTTGTTATCCTCTGAGTATGGTTTAAACAGATACTGCTTCATTCATCTGGAATGAAGCTGCAACCTCAGGGGAATATCTTTCATTACAGGCAAAAGGTTTGAAAATTTGTTATTCATTATTGAAAATTAAAGACTAACTAGATTCATTAAGGAAATTAATTACATAACCAATTAGATGTTGTGCTGAAGTTCCTACAGATTTTGATTGTTTTTTTCTTAATCCAGTATCAAACATATGACTTCACTGTCCAGTGTTGCCTTTAAAAAATGTTTGGTGGTTGCAATTTTAAAGCTACAAAATCTCTATTCTTTGGAGACTTATTTACCATTTAAGACACCTTAAATGCAGGCTCTGGAAAATTGCCAACTAATATATTTGAAAATTTGAGATGTTAGCATTTTGTTCTAATGGTTTAATCTTAGAAGAAAAAAGTCTGCCCTCAATCATGTATATGCAGTCCCAGCAGACTACGAAAGAGCCATGTGTACACAACCAGAATGTGGCCCTAAACCTGCATTTCAGGATGGGCAAAGTCACAAGAATTGTGAATCAAGGGCCTTCTTCCCTGGCCAGCTGGAATTCTCTCTTCAGCTTCTTGCAAGCTGATACTAAACTAGTGCACATGGGATGTAAGGTCACCCATGTGGCTGTTGCATGCATATGTTTCATGCAGGAATACCTCAAGATTTTCAATGTGTAGATGACCCTCACAATCCCTCTGAAAAGAGATGAAATTTACTCCATTTGCACATTGCATGGATATAAAATGCTAAATTGCATCTACTCAATAGAACTCCTGATTTTTTTCTCTTCTTACAAGTCCATAGTAATATTACTTTGTGATTTACACATTTAAAGTACTTTATATGCTAAAATATTTGATTCATTTTAGTTAGGTTGTCTTTTTTTCTATAACATAAAAGTAAAATTTCCCATGGGAGTTAAATAAGATGTAGAACTGTTCCTCTTTCCTGTTTCAATTTGTGAGCTCAGAAGGCTAGAAAATTCTTCTTTTTCAAAACAATGTAAACAAATAAAAATATTACTAATTGTCAATAATAAGACGTTAGATTCTATTAGAACATGAATTGTATAACAAAGTGTTGTAGTATCAGAATTTCTAAAGTTTGCGTTTTTTTAATTTCTGGATAAATGTTGTTACCATAACTGTTGTGTTTAATGGTCTGTTGATACACATGCATACGTTTTGGTAGTGTCAATGAGCAAATTTCAGATTTTTATGCAACTCTTTTCCATCTGATTACATCAAGTCTGAATTTATCTTATTGGGAGTTATGCATCCATATTGATGGGAAGGATGACTTCTTCATTACTGTTACTATGGTGCCTGTGATTCTAAGCTGATGTAGTTTTATTGGCCCACTGACATTTATTGTGAGATGTTGGGACAAGGTACAAAGGTGACCTTTAGGTTCTATCATGTAAAGGGTTACAAATAGAACCCAGATTCCTGGCCCATCACATGGAAAGGAAAAGATGTTGCAAGTTAGGCTGTTTTGGAGGGAAGAATTCTACCATTCTAGCTTTGCTGAAATCTGGAAAGGCCTCCATTGACTGTTACCAAGTGTTGTGCTACTTTGATCCTGTTTAGAATTTTAGTTTACTTTAACTCTTCCAGCTAGTGTGTCTGTTCATCTGCTTACAGATGTCTTCATTTTTGTCTTCACTGCATTTGATTGTAGTTTACTGACTGCATTGCACAGTTCTCTCTGTCCTAATGTACTAGGGAGAGGAAAGGCAATTTTTAAAACATATGTGAAGCAATTAGCTATGGTTTTCGTACTGTCTGTATCTGTACTATCTACTTCAGACTGAATGAAATAAGGAAAAATTGAAATTTGAAAAATGTTAATCTTCATCTCTTGGTCAAGATGCCTTATAGTGTCTCAACTGCTCGGGCATGAGTTCCTTTTTCTAGAAAGCATTCAAAATGTCAGAATATATGATTAAAGTGCAAATGTAATAAACGCATGAATAGCTGTGGTTTTGTATGATCATATAAAGATATTATACCTTCATAGTTTGATATCAGATCAAATATGGTGAGCCAATTGTGACAAAATAAAAGAGAACAGAAAGAAAGCTAGCACAATGAAAGATTTAAACTACCTTCCTTTTGGACATAGTGTACCATAAGAGGCAGACATTTCAGATAAAAAACAAAATACAAATGGCTACTATCACTTATTGTGAGGGCCTGAGTTTGTGGTCTAGGTAACACCAAAAGTTCCTGTTAAAATCCTGAAATGTGGCACCCAAAACTGGACACAATATTCCAGATGAGGTCTAATCAGCGAGGAGTAGAGTACAAGAATTACTTCTCATGTCTTGGTTACTATACTCCTGCTAATACATTCCAGAATGATATTTGCTTTTTTTGCTACAGTGTGACACTGTTGACTCATATTTAGCTTGTCATCCACATAACCTCCAATTCCCTTTCTGCAGTACTCCTTGCTAGGCTGTAATTTCCCATTTTGTATGTGTGCAATTAATTCTTCCTTCCTCAGTGGAGTACTTTGCATTTGTCCAAGATAAATTACATTCCATTTACTTCAGACCATTTCTCCAGTTTGACTAGATCATTTTGAATTTTAGTTCTAACCCCCAAAGCTCTTGCAACCCCTCCCAGGTTGGTGTCTTCCGCAAACTTTATAAGGATATTCTCAATGCCATTATCTAAATCATTGATGAAGATATTGAACAGAACTGGACACAGTACTGATCCCTGAGGGATCCCACTCAATATGCCCTTCCACTTTGGCTGTGAACCACTGATAACTACTTTCTGAGAACAGTTTTCCAACCAGTTAAACACCCACCTGTTAGGAGATCCATCAAGGTTTTATTGTTATTCTTTCAGCCATTTCTCATAGGTCATGTTTTCTAACCCTCTTATTTTTGTTGCTGTTGTCAGGACTGTTTAGTTTGGTCATCCACATAACTCTTTTTTTAAGTGTGATGCCCCAAAATTGGATACAATACTCCTGCTGAGGCCTCACAAGTGCCAAGGTGGGAGGTAATTGTTCCACTCTACTTGGCACTGTTGAGGCCTCAGCTGGATATACTATTGAAAATCTGAGAATTATATTGGACTTTTTTGCAACATCATATTTTTGACCCATATTCAATTTATGATCCATTATAAATTCCAGATACCTTTATGCAGTACTGCTGCATAGCCAGGTATTTCCCATTCTGTAATTGTGCATTTGAGCGTTCCTTCTTAATTATAGTATATTGCGCTTTTCTTTATTGAATTGTATTTTGTTGGTTTCAGGGCAGTTCTCTAATTTGTCAAGGTAATTTTTAATTCTAATCCGTCCTTCAGAGTATTTACAATGCCCCTCCCCCATACACACACAATTTGGTGTCATCTGCAAATTTTATATGTATATTCTCCTCTCCATTATGCAAGTAATTTTGAAATGTAAAGATATAATCACATCTACTGTTTCCCCCCCATGTTGCATCCACTAAAATGGTTAACTTATCAAAGAAGGAAATTGGATTGGTTTGGAATAATTTGTCCTTGTTGAATCCATGTTGGATTAATCGCCTTATTTTCCTCTAGGTTTTAACAAATTAATTCTTTAATAATTTATTCCAGGATCTTTCCAGGTATGAAAGCTAGTATGAAAGTATGACTGAACTATAACTCCCCATGACCTTTTTTACCCACTTCTACATCTCCAGCTTCTATTCCATCTCTCCTTCACATGAAATAACTATAACTATATAACTATTGCTTGATGCCTCAAGGTCCTCGCTAGCTATCCTGAAGTTCCTGTAATGTTACTTTCATCCTCTCTTTTCCCTCCATCAAACCTAGGGATTCTAACAACTTTTTTCTAGCCTAACCTTATGGTATCTTCTCCATCTCTCTCTCTCTTTTTTTTTTGTGGGCCTCAATGGTAACTAATTTAATACCTGAATAATCTTGTAATATATTGTAAAAAGAGTCTTAAATCACCCAGTGATGAAGTAGCTGACAAGGTTATATAAAGCTGTAGTTTTCAATCCTTTGGGTATTGTTTTTTCATGCAATTAAATGAACATTAGTTAATATGTTATTGCTGTTTTTCTCAAAATATAAAAATGAAGTCTGTTTTCATTTTTTAAATATGAAAAGGTATACAGTATTCACAAAGTTCTCTGCATGAGTTCCTGATTCTTGGATACTTTGCTTAGACTAGCAGAGAAGCTAGTCTTCACTTTAACATGCATCTCTCATTTTAAAGAAATGGTACAGCAATAGGTATACAAACTAGTATTGCCTTTTCCAAAATGGATAAACTCTAGTATGTGCACAATATTTACAGCCTCCTTTACCATTATAATTGTACCTTATCAGTATTTAATATTTTGTTTAATGGCTAATATTAAGTAAATCAAAGATTGTAATTTCTTATCAAACATTTTATAGTTTCAAGGCAGTATATCAGGAAGAGAATAGCAAATTAATTAGAGCATTTCCCTAATATGTACTTGAAAGTTATTTAAAATAATATAAATCCAGGTTTTGCAATGTGCTTAATTTGAGTTCTCTTTCTTGATATTGTAATTAATCATGCTAATATTATCTAAAGTTAGTGGGCATACTACATAAATGCATATTAGTTGGTTTGTACAGATTAATTTTCACATAGTCTTTTTCTCATCTTTAGGTCTGTGAACAGCACTGAAGACAAGGAAAAAGAATAGATAAGACTTCAGCTATCCAGCAATCTGGAAACTGATAATTTTAACATTCCTCGTGATAGTTTGCCTTTGAAGTGATGCTGGTGCTGAATGCTGTTCCAGCTCTGGGAAGTGTTGAGAGCTATAAAGCTATTTCCAAAATGAGTAGACCAACTACAAAACTGTACAACTCAGTTGATCCACACATGACAGATAGGAAGATTCACAAGGGCTTTCCAAAATTTGAAGTCAGCAAAATCTCAATTAGGGTAATACCAGCTTCAGCTAGTCAGACATTTTATTATTGCTGGATTATTCACATTGCCCAGAAAGAAGCAAAGTTCTACAGGAATACAAACTACTGTGCAAAATAAGCATTGTGGAAAGCATTCAGTTCAGTTTTACTAACTATCTGTATAAACCAACTTAACAAAATTCTCCTTCTCCTTACCTTGGATGAGTAAATTTGATGGGCAAATAAAATCTAATTAATTTTCTTTATTATCAATCATGGTAGAGGGCAGGTGAGTAGATTTTATGACTGGGTTGATAAATTTTCAAGACAGTTATGTAGAGCTGATTACACCAATTAAAAATAAAAGCACTTAGATATCCCTAGAAGGAATAAGTTGTTTATATATGATACGATGTGATGTCTTACAAAATAGGGCACGCTAAGCAGAAAGTGTACAATTAGTTTGCAACTTTAATGATGCCTACAATAACGCTAAACCTTGGAGCTGAATTACTTTTAAATGTTCAATATTGAGTTCCAATTGTAAACAAAGTCAAGTACAATAACGATGCATGCCCTCAACTAAGATTAAAATCAAAGAAATAAAAAAGAAGAAAATCTGAGAAGGCTATAATGAATATCTTGCGTAAATTGCACACAAACTGGGGATACACTTAACTTGATCTCAACTTGTATCCTTCTGAAGATATAGAGCTAGATTTTGGCCCCTGCCTCCATTCATCTTGTCACTCTGGCAATACAAAGAGGACAGAAATCTGCTGTACGAGGCCAACTGGAGATTACCCTGATGTAATGTTTTTCCATGTTACTCTGGTTTTGTAAAGTTGTTTATGCTACTCCCCTAAGTACATGGAGAATGTTGGAGGTGAAGAAAGGATATGAAGAGAACAAGATGGGGCAGAACCCGAGGGTAATGCACTCCTATGATCTTTGGTTTGCACAGTGGTTCCCAGGAAAACATTAGGTTTGTATAATTATGTTATGGGCTGTTTGTTTCTTAGAACCATCTTTCTCGGTCCATAACCATGTACCCAAAAATATGGCCAATGAAGTGAAAGCTATACAAATTTCATACACTAAATGTTAGTAAGCTGAGCAGACTCAGGCCAGGTCTACACTTACCTTTGAGATTCGGCCGCAGTCGACAGGAGATATGCAAGTAACATAAATCACTTGCGTATCTCCTGTTGACTTTGCAGCATCTCCTCTGTGCGCAGTCCACACTGTGCTGCGTTGAAGAGAACAGCACTCCCTTCGACGCAGTGCTATGCCACTTACCGGGGTGGTTTTCCTGCGTTGCTTGCTGGATCAACTGAATGGGTCTACACAGACCACTCAATCAATCCAGAGCAATTGATCTTACGGCGGCAAATTTGCCACCATCAGTGTAGACCCAGCCTCAGAAGACTAAGCTTTTTCCTTTGTGAAACCTCAGTGAGCACAAAGATTAGAGTCTTGAGGCAGTTGAAATTTTCTTCAGTACTTTTCTCCTTTTGAAGAAACCAACAGGGGCTACAAACTCTGAACAGTGCATTTCACATGTGCACATAACACATAATACATCACATATGAAATCTTAAATGCCTTGCACACATATCTTCTTTACTGGAATCTTCAGGGAAGACCATGAAATAAATATAGCCTCATATAAGTGTCTGTCAATCGGTATAGTGAAATACTTTAACTTCAGTTTTCCAGGGCCCAAAGAGTATTTTTAAAGCTATACTCAGCCTAAATATTTCCTCTGCTATTCAGCAGGATTATTTCATGTAAAGTTGTTGCTAACCATTCAGCCTTGAATATCAAAATACAGTATTATATGCCTTTTAGAACTCCAGTATTTTGATTGGCTGACTAAAACATTTGATCTTAATGATATTCTACAATTACATTGTATTAATTTCAGAACCATCATCAAAGGAGCACCATGAAATTGAAACTTAAAAATATAATAAGAACAAGTTAGGTTTTTACCATTTCCCATTCACACTGTCATAAGCATGGTTCATAATTGTTCTTTTTTTCCTTATCTTTGTCACAAGAATGAAGTATCAGATTACGATACTTCCAAATATTCTATAAATTGCAGTCATATGTTGTGCTATTTTGATACTAACAGTAGTTTTTAATTCATCTCATCATTTCCTTGCTTTGTTTACATTTCCATTGACCTGTGGGAAAAGTGCAGCATGATCAGCAATCAAAACTAGAACACTGAAAAGGTCAAAGTATTACAGAAAGTAGAACACTTGGGACATTGTAATTCTGTTGCCTCATTCTTATGAAAAAAGATGAGAACTGGAAATAGCAGGAGAGGAATCTGTTTTCATTATCAACTGAAGATTTTGATCTTGCACTCTATGGTTGTTGTATCCTTTAACTTCAAAAGAAACACTCTAACAGCTTTGTTAACCTTCCTAGAATTTTAATGCTTTAAGCAAAAAAAAAAAAAAAAAAAATTAGACTGAAACTTGTAGTTTTAAGATTGAAACATCATGCTTCAAATGGCTGGTTTGTCTTTAGCACACTCTTTATAATCTTTACTTAATTTTGCTACTGATATAATTTTGAAGCAAAGTCCTTATCTGAGGTTCCAACCACTTGGTCTTGCCTCTTGGAGAAGGACTCATCAGTGCTCCATTTCCAGCCTGTGCTATATCCCTCATAGCCAAAACTATACTTTCTTCTAACTTTTTATATCACTTCTGGAAGGAGGGCACTCAGAGGCAGGAAGCATACTGAAAGCATCACAGCAGCTTCTGTTGCGCGTAAGGATGCTAGGTATTCAGTGTGTTTATTTGTTTTTATTTGTGGATTGGATAAGTAGGCATATTGGAGAGGGATGAGGTGGGGAGTGAATTGAAATGTATTTTTCCCTCACGTCCAATGAAGTGGGTAGACTTTATGGAATGAAATATTGTTGGGTAGAACTTCATGGGTCATCGGTAATAGGGACACTGTAAGATGCCTGACAGAGTCTTATACCAGTACCCAGATGTAGCTCCTCATTCCCTTTGATGGCTCCCATTTTTTGGGTGACCAAGAGGGAACAGCATTATCAGTGACTGGTAACTTGTAGAGGTGCCTTAAGGGTGAAAAACAGCTGCAGTTTCAGATTGCTGTCCTGACTGGAATGGATCAATGTGGTAGCAAGAGGTCCTGTGGTCAGATTCAATGTCTGTGAATACCTAATGGAAAACCAAAACATTCCTATTTGGTTTGGTGGTAGAGAGGCAAAGCTTTACTGCTGGTCATCATCAGACAATAGTTCCTCCACTTAGACAGTAGTGACTCTCCACTTACAATTCATGTACCTGTCTCAGATTATCCTCAGGGGAGTTGAGTTTAGATTTGTTCTGTTTTTACTAAGCGGTCAAATAATCAGGCTCAACTGAAATTTATTAATCAAAGATTAGTCAAGGTGACTACAGCCCAATACAGAATAGAAAAAGAAAGGTTTACCAACCAATGTGAAGACTAGGAAATTGCCTGCAGCTCAGTTCCCTCCTAAATACCTCTCAAGACTATGCTCTTTATATCATTTCTAGGACAAAGGCAATTCCTTTCCTTTGAATGAACTATACCTGGAATTATTTTTAATGTCTTTTAGCTTACCTAATCAATAATCTAAAGATATCTGTCCTTTTATGATATCTCAGCATATCTATTCAATATTCTAAAGATATCTGTAACTAAGTCCTTATTATAGAAAATAACTGTGGAAATAAGTAATTCCTAATGAGCTAAAAGCATCTCTCAAAAGGTCATTCATTATCTCATTGATCACCCAAGACATTTTCAATAGTAAGTATCCCTCAACAATCACAAATGGTCCTTTCCTGGACATCTGGACACATTTTCCATAGGTCCACAGGGTCAGGGTAAAAATATTATAAGCATTCATTCAAGAACACTGAAGTTCAGTGTCCTTGGAATTATAGAAAAAAAAACTTTGGGATCATGGGGGTTTTATATACAAAGAATTAGGGGATCACAAAGAATCATGGGGAGTCTGTTTCATTTTCTAACAGGAACACCCATGGAGTTATATGTAAACTTTTATCTCCATTTTGGGTAACGGATGGATTTTCATATCAATATAAGTGTGAATTTTACCCAGAATACAACACTGCCTGCCAATACTTTAAAAGGGAAGAAACAAACAAGATGAGAGGTATTATATGGTTAAAGCAGTCACATACAAATGATTTGAAAGTCCATATCTATTAGGATTTTAGTAGAGATATGGAGTTTGCAGGCTTGTATAATCCCTCTAGTGTACACCCAGTACCAAGGTGGGTCTCAGTCCCTTTTTCACAGCAGCAGTTACAAATGAGTTGGTCCAGAGATAGGAAGCAGGACTGAAGACTGAAGACAGAGTATGAATGTGGTGCAGATGCCTTTTATATCCTATCACCATGCAGCTTGTGGAAATTTACAAAAACATGGTGGAGTCCTGGGTCACCTGGGCAAGTTCTGGTGACTCATAAAGGTATACCCCAGGCTTCTTTCCCTGGGCTCATTGTACCTATGAGTTCCCTTAATGGGCCATTAAGCAGGGTTATTGCTGCTTCCATCCTGTCTGGGGTGTCAGCCAGACACCCAGCACAAGTTGAAATACAGCTATATCAGACATATCCTTAAGTTACAATACAAATATGACACATACACTTAAACATTATCATCATATTTTGCAAATTATAACTTTTGTAATGGTACCTGACATAGCCTATCCTATACGAACTGTAGTAATTTTGCAGTATTGATATTAAGTCATATTCTATAAAATCACCCCTAATTCAGTCAGCATAACAGAGTCATCATACAGCTGTTCACTTGCTTCCTGAATATAAATGAGGGAATCTACAACACCTGTCCTCTGTAAATTCACTGGCTAACTCCCAATAAGACAAAGGTTACAATTAGAGTTATTGGAGTATAAAGCCCTACTTGCATAATTAGCTCCAGCCTGGTAATTACCACTCAGAACCAAAGAGAGTTTGGCTGATGCAGGAGTTTCTTGGCTATGTAAGGGGGTCTTAGTTTGGTTAGTTTATTCTTTCCCAGTGTTGTCCCTTTAGTTTTGCTTTGCTTTGAAAAGGCTCACTTCCTATTTTTCCCTCTTTACTAGTAGGTAATTCAACATTTTGGCTGGTGGGAGACTTGCCTTACAGCTATTGTTTTTGCCCTTGTTCCAAATGCCATAAATAGATTTTGTTTAAGAGTAACAAATTTGAGCACATAAATATAAAGCAGTACTTAGTTAGGGCCAAATTCAGCACATCCTCCATCTAGCCTTCATACTATGTGGGATAATTGCTGTGAGTTTCCTCAGGCTTGTACAGCAAGGAATTTAGGAGGATGTTTTTATTTTTTGTTTTTTCTGAAGTTCATCCATATATATTTCCCCTTTAATTTAAAATGGTTCATGTTCAGTGTGAGTAACTGGAGAGTTTGGGGGGGGAAGGTTTTCTTTTAGGTTTTCCTCTGGCTGTTGTATTTAACTTCATTTTTGTAGCATAACTCTCTCCTCTTCCTTCCTGTGACTGGCACTGTTTGATTCTCTCTCTTGCTCTTCCCTCCCTCCCTCCCCCCACTTTATTGCTGTATTGCATTTAATTGTTGTGCTTTTCATAATAAGAACATCTAGAATCTTTTCCCAGGGGGCATGGCATTATCTCTCAATAACGCACATCCTTGCCCTATGTTGTTTCTTAACTAAGATGTTGTTTAGCTATTTCTTAAGTATGAAATAATTAAGATAAAATATTATTTTATTGGGGGGGAAACATAATTAGAACATATATTTAACCTAATTAAAATGTGAATTTGACAAAGTTTATTGAAGGACTCATAACTCACATTTAGTCTGGTCTTGATAAAGGATTTGATAGGATTTTTCTCTTTTAACTAAGCACTATAAAATACACAAAAACATTACTAATTTGATACACATCATTCCTGTTTACTGCACTTATTTAACATTCTTAGATCACAATGACTATTTTTTAAACACAATATCTGCTGATGTTCTGGAGTAAAATTCTCCTGTGAATGATTTCCAGAGACCTCCATTAATGGTGATCTTGGCCTAAAACGTCTGATACATAACATATACAGTGCACAAGTATATATCCTTTATCACTTTCTCTGAATTTAATTAGTCTGGGTTAGGTTGCCTGAGTTAGAGAACGATAATGCAATATTTAGACTCAAAGATATGAATTTTCTGTTTTCATTTTCTGTTGCCAATTCCTAAAACATAGATTAATAAAAAATACACATTGAAGACAAAGGTGGAAGTTAATTCAAAGAGTCAATGTATTTACTACCTGTGACTTCTTTTTCTCATAATGGACAGCATCTAGTGGTCTGAACATTACTCATGGTTTAGTTGCCTTATAGCATCATAAATCTTCTAACTCCTCTGCCTTTGGACTGTGACTGTATCTCTCTCATCCCAGTTATGACCCAGTCCAATTTCTATTGAAGTCATTTCATTAAATTGGATGGGAGTTAGATCAGGTCCTTCCTCTGGAAAGAGGCAAAAGCTTAAATGACCCAAAATGCTTTTTTAAGATGATGAAAACAATTTTTATCTTAATATGTTCTTTGTGTGTGTTTTCATTCACTCTCATTTGCACACTAGTCACACAAAGCAGTGTAACAGTGATGCTATTGTAATCCATTCGGTGTGTTGTTCTGCCATCATCTACTGATGTCTTAACCACAGGCAGGTTTGATGAGCCTGCTAGAGTCTAAAATAACATAGCTACTTTTTTACCTCAAACAATAGAAACCCAGATGTCTAAGGTTCAAAAGACCAGGCAAGGGCTCAATGTTACACTAGCTTTCAATGGACAATAGTAATTCTGTTTCATTTATAGAGAATGGCTGAAAAACTGTTACAGTGATAACAGTTTAAATGTACGTGCACAGGACTTATTTTTTCACTCTTCATTATTGTTTCAAAGTAGAACTGTCTTGTGAATTCCCACCAGTCTATGAGCACAAAAGCAATGTCATGCCTAAATTAGGAGGTAGCAAAACAAAGAATGACTATGGACTTTAAAAATGAACAATGCCTTGAAGATAAACAGTGGGGTGCATCTAATTATGTAATGCACTCTTGGTTCTAGCATGAATAATTTAAATAGATATCTTTAAAAAAACCAACATATAAGCCATAATAGAGTCTTCTCATCATCCTAAAGCAATCATCTTGACAGGTCTTGCACAGGTAAGGAAGAAGGGAAGGGGGCAAAGATCCTTCCATCATTGGTTTGTCCCTGCAGAGAAGCTAGCTACAATATATCTTAACACAGTGACAGCATAAGGTTTGTACATGAGGGGGTGGTAACCCCTCCCCCTCACAGAGGGCAGGTTGGGCAGGGCATTGTGATCACCTTGGTCCCCTCATGTATCAGTCAGCAGAACTCCCACTCCAGTATATACTCCCGGCACAGACCAATAGGATTTTCTTCACATCCTTACCCAGATCAGGGCTGTACCTTTAAATGCACAATATGGCTATATGAGTTAAATTATGTTAAAGTTGTGCTGTAAAATGTTGTATTATAGCATCACAAAATAAACATCTCATTGCTCAGCTGGACTGAATTCCTAGCAACTTCCATGTAGCCATCTCAAAATGTCCTGTGCTCTCTGACCCCATCCTTAGAGTATGGGAAAGAGGAGCAAGCCAGTTACGTCACCATCTTATGCTGAAGAACCTATTGCTACTCAGTCCATCCTTATAGCAGGAAAAAAATGAAGAGAGGAAATCCTTCAGAAAAATAAATGAACCCAGGGAACCTACTGTATATAAACTTCTGCTTTGAGTATCTATAACATGAAAGCTGCATTGAGAAATAAAATGGAAACAGCACCATCCTATATGTTCTGGAGTTAAATTTAGTGTAATAAATTAGAAGTAGTGTGTCCTTTCTGATCCACATTTCTTGATATACATCCTGCTTTCCTGAAAAGAAACTGCTTTCCCTATCTCTGTGACAAAATAAATTCCCAGAGAACAGCATCCTGGGACGTGGCTTTTTCTGCTTTAACAGGCAATACTTCAGCTGGCAAGCGTTGAGTAAAGAAGTTCTAGTTTGAATTTTTTATTCACTCAATTTTGTGGGGACCAGCTCAGACCAAATGTATCTGGGTTTTCCCACAGTCAGTGGGTTAAATCACTTGTAAAAAGACCAAAAAATCTAAAAGCAAATTTAGATGCACAACACAAAACCAGTCATGACCCAAATATATTAGAGAAAATACTTACAGTCTGGGGAGAACTCAGTGTCTCTCTGCCTGTAACTATACAGAAATCCCTGAAATTTGTTCAGTAAAATTATTAAGCAAAGGGAAACAAAGGTGACAGACTGGTCAGCTATGGAATGAAAATGAAGCAACAAAAGCAACTAATGAATTTACACAAATGACATATGGATTCTGTTCCCCTTCCTCCAAAATGTGCAATAACTAGGATGTTCAATGATGCTCACCAGAGGCAGAGCCACCATACACGAAATCCAAACAAACAAGATATCGGGGAGTTTAACTTGTATATTAGCTACCCAGAAACCATATAGGGTATGTCTGTACTGCAGCTGGGAGCATAATTCCCAGCTCAGGGAGACAGACATGCTAACTCTACTTCATGCAGCATACTAAAAAATTTTAGTTGCCAAAAATAGCACAATGGCCAGAAGTAGCACAGGTGGTAGCTTGGACTAATGAACAGCATACAAACTACCCCAGATGCACTTGGCATGTATGTATGTACAAAATTACCCATGCTGCCCCCAGCTACACTGCTGTCTGTCTACCTGAGCTGGAAAACATGCTCCCAGAAAAGCCCCTTTTACATCAATCAGCCTTACTCTGACCCAAGATGAGGGCCCGAGATGGAATACTGGTAAATCTCCCATTGACTTCAGCAGTACAAGAGTTAGGCCCCAGAGCAAAGATACCAAAAAGTGATGGGAATTTAGGTAATTCCATTTCTGAATGCCCAACTTGACACCCCTTAAAAGGGTCTGTTATCAAGAGGGTGCTTGGCACTTTCTGAAAATCAGATCTTTTTAAGGTATTTCCATTTGGGAACCCAAAAATCTGAGGTATCCAAAAGGGACTTCTGCTAATCTTGGTTTATGAGAATAATCTTGTAGGTCTATGTGACTGGGTTGAAATATTCTGCTATTATGTTAACTCCAGATACCAAAAAAAACAAAACAAAACACAAAACACCTCATCAGTAAATCATGATTTACATCCAAGAAACTGCAAATTAAGAACCAAGACCTGAGTTGCATTAAAACTATTTACAGACACCCCTATAGAATCTGTCAAACATAACAACCTAAAATGTCTATATAGTCCTCTTAAAAAGGAGGTTGCCCTCTGTCCCCATTAGTATCCACCTTTTTAGAATAAGAGAAAATCAATATATAAAAGTCTTCCAGAGAAAAGAAATAATCCTCACAAATGTACCTGTGTAGATTATGTAATGATGATGATAGAAAAGCTGATAATCTCTTTACTAAAAATTGTAAATGCAATTTCTTCAGTTCATTACCAGGTTTTAGAATGAACTATAACAAATGTAAAGCCATGACATGAAAACCTCCTCAGGCAGAGCAATGAACATTGTCAGAGGGTATAATAAACTTAGAAGCTAATATAACTCCAGATGTAAGGGTTCTGAACAACATTTGTTATCTTCAATTTGTAGCTTCTATCAAAAGCAAACTGAGCAAAGACAATATATTGAACTTGGGTGAGATGAATGTATAACTTTAAGATAACTGTATATATAACTGTATAACTGTATGTATAATTTTAAGATAACTTTTTCACCAAAATTAATTAACCAAGGTTAATAAACCCGATTAATTAACTTGCATAGTTTGCCTGATGTAGTTGGTAGTGTTGGTGATTTGGTAGGCGGTAACTATTATTATTGTTATTTGATGTTAGTATTGAAATAGCACCTAGGAACCCCAATCATGGATAAGGGTGCCCTTGTGTTAGTTGCCGTACAAACACAGAACAGAAAGACAGTTATTTTCCCAGAGAACTTACAGTATAAATGTTCTCTCATTTAATAGCCAACCAGTTATTTTGCAACTTGGTAGGGACAACGTGCCACTGGAGATGCTATCTTTCAGCTGATACATAAAACTGAGTTCTTGACTACATTTTCCATAGGAGTAGGGGTGTTTAACTCTAATGTCATGGAGTATCTGCTCAGTAAGGTGGTATTCTTTACTTCCTATTTTAACCTGTTGTGAGGCATTCCGATACATTGTTTCTATGTTTCATCTCAGAAGTACATGCATTTCAGTGATTGGCGAATGATTTCTACATAGGCAGCAGCATCACAAACTGATATTCATAGAAGATATTCTATGCATGTAAGATAACTGTCATTAAAATCTCTTGTAGTGAAATTACTCTGAATAGGAAAACACTTAATAATTTCTACATTAAAAAAATCTAAAAAAATAGACAGTCTTTAGAGCCAATAGGAAAAAGAGAGGTGCAAAACTGTGAAAGTCTCATACCTGGTCCAATACAAAAAAAAAAAAATACTGTACTACAATAAACAAATGCTGGATATACACTAAAGAAGAATGAATCAAATCTGACTCAAAGAATGTTATGGTTTAACAAGTTGTTGAAAATATCCTATCCCTAAAAACACAGCGGCGAGAGCTGCAACTGGTGTAAATCAGTGAGGCTTCACTAACTGAGGCTCTGGACAGGGAATAATATCTGGCTCTGATATCTTGCACCCCAAATAAGAAAATCCCATAAGTCTTTAACTATCAGGAAGAAGCGTTTTATTTTGTTTGTTTAAATCAGAAATAAGCAGGACAGAAATTCTCAATTCCTTATTGGGAGGAAATAAAGACTTTTGAGTCACGAACCTTTCCCCACTTCCAGATAGCAAAAAAAATCAGTGCTGGACTAAATGATTAACAGTTCAACACAGGATATTTTCCATGTATCTTGATATGAACCACATGAATCATTCGTATCATGATGTCTCACAGCATTTTTTAGTAGATAGTTTATATGGTGTAAAAGCAAACATCACTTTTATTTGGTTCACTGGTTACTAATTATTCTTGCAGGCATTAATTAATTCACATTATTTTGGGAGGGAAAGACAGGAGAGGCACTCGCAAAAAAATAAGCCTTTTTGTCCTGTTGTGAGATTGATGTAAATGAAATCCATGGCATGTCAGCACATTGAGTTAATTAGTGCTATGAAACGCTCATGATAAATTTTTGTTTACTTCATGCTCTGTTAACATGAATCAAAGCCATCTGAAATGAATATTCCTACTAAGTCTGAGAAAGCAAGACTAAATTGTAAGTATTTTAATCCTACAAGGATGGCAAAATCTTCACATTTTAAGTGCAATGGGAGTTGTACTTAAAGAAAAAGAAAATGACAAAAGAAATGTTGGCAGGTATTGGCTGCATGTGTTCTCCCAGTGTGTATGCTGTTCCAGCTCTGCGCAGATAACCAAGACACCAAACCACTACTGGGTTATTCAATAAAACCAGAGATCCGTTTCAGTCATGAGGCCAGATTTATGATACACAACGCACATTCCTCATATCTTGCAGATTCTACAGGACCACTAACATATATGCTTGTTACAATGGACCAGCCCAATAAATGGTGGGACTTTCCATTTCCCTTTCAGCTGGACCAAGACACTCCCTTTGAGACACACCTTTATACACTAATACTAACAAATTGGGTAGTGCGCCTCTGACATGGGTAGTTGCCACCCTCTAACATGGTAAGACACCACCTTATGATATGGTAAGATACGACCTTTTACCCTGTTCAGCCAAAAACATCTCTGTCCATCTTATTGTCATTCTGAGGGGTTAGTGATCCCTTGATATCTTTGGGGTATTGGGTATTGAAGTATTAGTATCTTTCTGGAATCTGCTTGTCTGAGTGCTCTGTACCTAGCTAGAGCTTCTTAAGGAATGAGTGTGCTTGCCAGTTTCTGTGAACTTATAGGCAAGCGAACAGCCTGACTCCTGCTAACTTTGCTTTTTAATGGCAGGGCTTGATTGCTACTTTAGCTCAGGCCTCAATCCTGGCCTGTTATGCTAGACCTTATGTCTCAGGTTCTCACTTTCTACTACAAGAAGAATTTAATCTTAGAGCGTTAGTGGATACTGCTCAAGAAAGAAACAAAATATTCACTAAACATTATGGAAAAATTCATTCTAATACACATGGTTGATGTAATATGCATGTAAGTTGTCACCACATATATGCAAGTACTTTACATGTTTCTTCTTCCAAAACCAAGTGATTTTGCCAATATTCAGATGGCAGAAGTACAAAATACAGATACATCATATGGAATCACAGAACATAAAAGTGTAAAAGACTATATTGCCTCTTCAATTGGCATTTCATTAAATTCATTGAAAGTTTTACCAGAGCGTTTTGCAGTGTGGGAACTTTCTTGTCCTCTGGCAACTTTATGTACTTCACACAGCCTTTCACAAGTGGCAAGGTATTGTTCAACAGACTGTTTCTTTTTACTCAGGGCACAATTTGTCCCAGATGGGGGTTTCTTGGCTAGGACTGATTATTGCTTAAGGATTGTCTACCCTTATTTCCCATATCTTGATTTCACATTGACATTTCTTTACATTCTCTTTCCGTTCATATTGGACTTGAAAGGTTTCCAGCTGAAGTTTCTCTCTCTTCAGTTGCATCCATTCTAGGATCATTTGTAAATGGGAGGGTCTGTTTTTCCCTGATGTACAGACTCTGAGACCACAGGTGAATCCTGGTAAATTACCAGCCCTCAGTTGGTTTTGTCATAATCCAAGAGAAGATTGCTTAACTCAGTTGGCTTTTTTCCAGCATAGAATATGCAGCAATCTTGATCACAATTGTTCTAACTTTTTTTTTGATGCATTTGGCATATGGTTCTTTGCTCATCTTGCTTCCTGCTTCTGTTCTATGTCTCACACAAAATAAACAAACAGAAAACAACAAACTGTAATCTTTCTTTGACTGTTCTCAGCCTTCACACTTGAAAATGGCTTATAACTGTTACACCAGTGCTTAAAGAGTAAATCTCAGTTAAAATAAGAAGGGTTGTATAAAATCTGCTTCATTTACGCCACTGTAACGTTCTGGGTTGCAATCCAGACCAGTGAGGGGTTGTGTCACCACCTGCCCCACAACCTTGGGTGCCTCACAGTGCTGTGGGCCACTTACAAACAATCTACCAGCATGTAGGTCACACTCTGAGTTTCTTTGCATAGCTGCAGCCCTGGTCCAGTAGCTCTGAGCCCAGGAGGCTGTCAGCAAGACACCATTCACATTCTGGCTTCCAGCAGCCTTAGTTTCTATTTGCAAGGTGACCCCAATGCACTCCCAATCTCATATTTTCCCAAAAATGTTTTCTCCACTGTCCAACGCTGTACTGGACAGTTCAGATATTGAAGGTTCATTGCTCCTGTAAAGAGTCAATACACAAGAGTTTACTGCTTTAACTGGAGCTACCAAATGGTTCAGTTTAAACACAGCACTGGATTGATTTAGATTAAAAAATAAAACATGTTGATTAACAAAAGAAGATAGGATTTTAAGTGAATTCAAATGTAAGAGAAAGTTAGAAATGGTTACAAGCAAATACAAATGAAAACACTCATCTACAAGCCTAATACTTAATCTAGCAAGTTTTGGTTCAAGGCTTTTGTTCAAGATGACATTTCCTGCCCACAGTCTTCCACAAAGATGGTGACTGGCACTTTTCTTAGTCAGGGTGTCTCCAAGAAGCGAAAAGGTCCTGGTGCCTTGCCTTCTTAGGTGAATGAGAGAGAGAGATACATTGGAGTTCTGTGACCCTTTCTTTTATTGTCCAGTGAATCCTTGAAGAGGATTTTTCTGAAGATTACCCCTCAAAGCAAAGTTTATTCACACAGTAAAGAAGGTGACATAGACTTGTTGGTGAAGGTGGCTCCATGCTCTTTCTTCCCACCTGTTTGCTGAAATGTAAATTTGCTTTGTCTCCTGCCATTTTCTCCCCCTGCTGTCTGGAAGACCCTGTTTACTACTGATATGTAAATAAAGGTAAACACATGTTCCTCTGTTTAGGATAGATCTGTTTAACCACCTTTGCCTAGGCAGGGCTGTGTTGTTTTGAACATATGCTAATAAAATTATAAAAGGGAATTTCATAACTTTACATATAATGTCGCTAAATACATTTCAACTGATATTATTGACCAGAGATTTAGTAGTTTTTAAATGATATCTTACAAGGAGATTTTTGTACAGAGATTATTACAGTAGCATGGACAGTGTGAACACAAGAGTATTTTCAGTCACAATCACAAAGTACATTGCACTGCAATTATTCATATACAGAAATCACAGTGATGAGTGTAGTAGGAAAACTTTGAAAGCCTTGCTCTTCTTCCATTCCAACAGGGGATTTAATGTCCTTCATTGTTAATTTCATTAATTAATACTGAATTTCTGAAAAAAGAAAATGTTTTCTGATAGCAGAGAGACATTTAAGACTCAAAGAATATAAATAGATACCCTAAACCCTTCACAGATGGGTCATGCAATAGTATATAAATTACATTTGATTATGGACAAAATATATCAGCAGAATAGAACGTTGTCACAGCCATCAATAGCTACTGAATGTTTCAAAATAAAAATTGCTGAATTATCAATATTTATTTCTGAAAGGTATTCCAAATTTTAGTCAGCAACAGATTATTATACTCTAACAATGCTCTATTCTGTTGACATTGTGAAATTGTTTATATTAGGAAAACTCTGCAGAAATATCCAGTCTGATATACAATACAGAAGATGAATTCTGTATAAGCTCAAAAGTTTGTGACTTTCACCAACAAAAGTTGGTCCAATAAAATTTTGTCACCAACGTTGTCTCTCTATACCAGAGATTCCCAAACTGTGGGCCTTGACCCAAAGATGAGACATAACACAGTCTGAGGTGGTCTGCTGGCAGTGGTGGACACTGGGGGGCATGCAGAGGTGTTGTTCTCCCCACACAAATGCATCTTTCCACTCCCTTCTTGACCCTAGCACTTCAGCACAGCTCTAGGGCACACAGCCCTGACTACTTGCCTTTCTTGACAGAGCATATGTGGAGAGAGTTTGGGAAGTTTGGAAGACAGGGATTTGGGGTGGGGGGGAGCTTGGGTTGGAGGAGCAGCAAAGGCACAGCTGAAAAGTTTCCTTCTCCCTTCCTCAATGTTTGGCTTCCAGGCAATGGGGCAGTGGTTTGCTATTTTGCACTGGGGTGTATTGGGGAACTCCCTGTGCACTGAGCTGTCCCCTCCATGTCAGTTGCCAACAGCAGGGTGTGAGGTGTGCTGTTTTGAAGTGGCCTCCCTCCCCAGGGCCCTGACCTTCCCCCTTCCCATCTCCACTGTCCATATAAGGAGCCACCTCCCTTCATTGCAGGCTGTGCACAGTACCCACCCATCCCTCACCAGGGTGGAGGATGAAGGTGCTAGTGGGAGCAGCCTCCGCCTGTCCTGTGCAGCCAGGCTCACTCAGCCATTCTGTTGACTGAGGCATCCCCTGCCAAATCTGGGGTTCCACTGCCATTCCCCCCAAACTTAGGGTTCCCTCCAAGCCCCCAACTGTCCTCCCACAACATAATTGCCTCACCCCTTCAAAAACAGCCTTAACTCTTCATATACCACAGCCCGCCCCACCCTCTCCACCTCCCCATCAGTCATCTATCATCATTACCCTCCATCTTGGAATAAACTGGTTGTGGTGTTGCCCTCCTTACCCCTATGCTGCAGGGGCAGGCTGGACTTCTCTGGGCTAACAGGTTCTTGTCTCCTTTCCCTGCCCCCCATCTCATCTCATCTGGAGACGGTGCTTTCTCCCCGATTCAGGAGAACTAGGTCCTGCAGGCTGAGCTTGCACTGTGGCATTCCCAGTGCTGAGTGAAATGTGCTGTGCCTGCCACCAGTGGTGGGGAACACAAAGAGACTGCACCTCCACCCACCACAATCCCTGGGGAGCAGAAGCCAGGGAGACTTTGCTTATGGTGAGGTGGGGAGGGTGACATGGAGCTTTGGATCAATTTGGGGGGTAAGGTCAGGGCTTTTGCCCAGGAAGATGTGGAGGGCACCAATGGAAAAGCAAACATGTACATTGTTTATTTACAATATTATAGTGTATATGCAATAATTAAAATTAATAATGTTTGGGAACCCCTACTGTATACAGTACATAAAACTTTTTTTAACGTACATGAAAATGTGTGTGCTTTAAGCAGTATTCTAAATGCACCAAGAGATTATTTCTGTGTACAGTACTATGTATTTAATTTAAATGCACATCACCTTAAATAAATGTTACAGGTGAGATTTAGAATCAAACTCTAATTAGGACTGAAAAGTACTGTTCAATAGTGTTCAATCAAGCTCAAACAAATTCTGCCCTCTGTGAAATAGATTGCTCAATACACGGATATTAATGTTCACATAAAAAGACTTTGCAGTTGCTGCTTAGATACCAAAGAGAGGGAGACATTGGAAATATCTAGACAGTCAGGCAGACAAATATATGCTGAAGGTCAATAATCTTTAAATTTCTAGAAAAACAGTGTAGTAGATTATATGGTATTTGAAAAATACGACATGGTCAGATTTTAAAAACTGTAGACGCTTTTACAGGAATGAACTCAATCAGCACATTCATGGACGTCCTGATCATGTTCCCCTCCAAGCTAGAACAGCTAAGTTCTGTGGCTTCATTTGCTAGTTGCAGGCCCCTTAAACCAATAGCATTTGTAGACAACTTGTGTCCAACATTCCTCCTGGAAGACATTCTGTCCCTGGGGCTTTAGATTAGGAGTCATGCAGGTAGAGTCCAGAATAACGAAAGACCGAATCAAGTTATATCATGAGGCATATACACAAGAGGGCATTGTCTCAGACTGACAGAGACTGGAACATGATCTAAGCAAGAGTCTATAGTCAGGAATAGGAGCCCAGGGTCAGACAC
Organism: Mesoclemmys tuberculata; assembly: GCA_007922155.1. NCBI lineage: Eukaryota > Metazoa > Chordata > Testudines > Chelidae > Mesoclemmys > Mesoclemmys tuberculata. The sequence goes on along the minus strand of ML675618.1, from coordinate 43,360,373 downwards.
AGGATATAGCCAAGGGACAAAGCTGGAGTCAGGAATTGGAACTGAGGGCCAGGACTGGGTTACCTAGCATGAGGCAAGGCAGGAACTGGGCTGGGAACAGGCAGGTGCAGGAGCTAATATGTCCATGGACAAATGCTTTGAGCACCCACCAAAATGCTCCTTGGCCTAAGAGCTGGTCTATCATGCTTCTCACCAAGCAGGTGGTGTAACCAATCCGGCAGACAATTACAGATGAGGTGTGCTTGTTAGGTTGTCTGGTGACTGACTCTGCTGCAGGACCTTATTCCTGACACAGGCATGCAGGAAGAAAGACAAGATATCAGGAATGAGGTTAAATTAGGGTGCAACTTTAACACATGGGAACTATGGAAATAACTTATTACAGCGCAGGTCATGATTCCTACCTTAATCATTTCCACCTGTTGGAGGGCTACCATTACTACCCCCATCCCCACCCTGCCACATCTCAACCCAGCCCCTTGCCCTCCCCTCATCTGATGGTTAAGAGGCTGAGAAAAGTTGTCTCCTCACTGTACTAGACATTAGGATCTACAATCCTATTCCCCAGCTTCTTTTGAAGTTGCCTTTCCCTAAGTCCACTTCCAATTCCAGTTTATGAGGGAACAGGACCCCATAGAGAATGAGTGCCTACATTGTAAATCTGCCATGTAATATTCCCATTGCAGAAATATTTGGCACTGGTGTGATCACTGCTGGAATACTGTGACCAGTTTTGTGCCCACAATTCAAAAAGGAGGCTAATAGATTTGAGTCGGTTCAGAGAAGAGCCACGCGAACGATTAAAGGATCAAAAAACATGCCTTACACTGATAGACACAAGGAGATAAATCTATTAATAAAGAGAAGGTTAAGGTGTGACTTGATTAGTCTCTAAGTACCTACAAAGGAAACAAATATTTAAGATTGGTCTCTTGAATCTAGCAGAGACCTGTATAACATGATCCAATGGCTAGAAGCTGCTGGTTGACAAATTCAGACAAATGTACATTTTTAACGATGAGGCCAATTAACTATTGAAACAACTTATCAAGGATCAGGATGAATTCCCCGTCACTGGTAACTTTTAAATGAAGATTCTATGTTTTTCTAAAAGATATCCTCTCAGAACAATTTGGGGAAAATTCTATGGCTTGCGTTATACAGGAGGTCAGACAAGATTATCAAAATGGTCCCTTCTGAAGTTGGACTATTGATCTTATATTTAATTGTGCATCCCCTTAAAACATGAGTCCTTATCAAAATTCACCAATAAACAAGCTCACTTGGAGAGCTCCAGTGGTGGGGAAGCATGCCAAATTTAGAAGATCAGAAAGAGATCAGTTATATCTCCTACTCTTCAAACAGAAAAAAAACACTCTTAGAGATACTCTTTTAGGCTCACTTTATACATCTTTTCCACTCTTTTCCTCTCTGTCTATCCAATGCTCAAGGGGGAAAAAGCACTTACAATTTTTTTTAGGGAATCAATACATACTTCCATTTATTTCCTTTCTCAGTTTTTTGATGGCAGGCTGAATATTACTGGTTGATTTCTGCAGCTCCTTTTGATTCTGTCCATGGAACAAATTAAAATATTTCCCAAAGCTATGGAAGTTCTACACCCTTGATAGTGTCAAAACAGAGAGGGCCTGATTCCTAGTCACTGATACCTTGGAAGAAAAGGAATCAGTATTTAACGTATAAAAAACACAAGATGGGGTACTAATTGGCGTCTGCTACAGACTACCAAATCACACTACGAAACAAGATGACAGGCTCCTTCTTTACCTATCAACAATGTGCCGCAAAAAAAGCTATGTGATCATGGGAGATTTAAGTCTGAGTGACATATGCTGGAGGTCTCATGCTGCCACTACTAAAACATCCTTGGAATCTCTAAATGTTATTATAGATGACAATTTTCTAACTCAAAATTTGTTTTCTCCTACATAGGGGAAATCTAGACATTGTCTTGACAAATAAAGAGGAACTGATCACAGATTTAAAACAAGTATTGGTAACTTACAGCTACAGTCATGAAATAGAGTAATAGAATTTAAGGTCAGAAGGGGACACCAGATCATCCAGTATGACCTTTGGCTTATCACAGGTCATCAACACCACCCAGCACCCACACATAGGTAAATTATAATCACTTTATCAGATTTATAATGCACAAACAGGATAAAGTCCAGGCCAGTGATATATATGTAGTTGGTGCTTTAAAATGGCTACTTTCACAAAATTGAAAACAATTATGAGCCAAATCAACTAAAATGAAAATCAGAAAAATGTAACTGATGATTGAGAACTGTTTAAGAACACTTTACTAGACATCCAAAAAACTACCATCAAGGAAGAGGGCCATATTGATTTTTTTTAAAAAAGAAGATCTGTTTTAAGATATATAAATATATCCAGAAAACAAAGGGTTAAGAAGCTGCTCTGGGCTTAGTCAGGCCCACCCTGCCACACCTACTAGACACATACATGCTGGAGGAGGATTTAAAAGGGAAGCAGAAAGGTCATTTGTTTGCTGACGAGGGGAAAAAAAAGGCCTTTAATCCTTGGCTCCTGAGGCAGGATATGTGGGAAGGCAGAATCTTTCCCGACAACTGCTTCCTGAAGGTCACTCCTTGAGGGAACGGAAGGCATGATCTTGATGCATCCTGAGAAGGAGGCATTCCTCTTTCTATCTCATATGAACTCAATTTGTTTGTGTTAATTTCCTTTTTTTTTTTGGTTTTATGGGCTACTCTGAAAGGGTCGAGACTTGGAAATGGCCTGGCTGGAGGGCCAAGTCACAGAAAGAAGCAGGCTACTGCATAGACACAGCAACCAGCAGCTATACCCTCAGGGGAGAGAGACATGCCATGTCTGGCCATGAGGAGGCACTAAGTGGTATGCTGACCCCTTTACAAGAATAAATTGTAAATAAATAATAAATTTTAATACATTCATAAGAAAGGGGAGGCTCTTAATAATGAATATAAATCAGAATCTGGGAATTGTAGAAGATTGATAAGGGAACCAAAGGGACACAAAGAGAAATCTATGGCCAGCAATGTTAAGGACATGAAGAAATATTTTTAAAGTAAATTGGAACAAAAATAATCCTGATAATCCTGATAATCCCTTTTCTAGGTGGAAATGGTAGAATGACCGACAATGTTTCAAAAAAGACTAAAATGATCAGTAAGTATTTCTGTTGTGTATTGGGGAGAAACATATGATGAAATAATATAATACAGTGATTTTCTTTCCATTCCATTAGTATATCATAAGGATGTTAAATTTCAAGTAATAAAGATAGACGTTTTCAAATCAGCAGATGCAGGTAACTTGCACCCAAGAGTTTTAAAAGAGCTGGTTGAAGAACACGCTAATTTGTTAATGATGATTTTTCAATAAATATTGGAACACTAGAGAATTTCCAGAAGACAGAAAGAAAGCTAGCTATTATGCTGATATTCAAAAAGGGTAAAAGGGATGACCGAGATAATTATAGACCTGTCAATTTGCCATTGATCATGGGCAAGATAATGGAGTGGCTGATATGGGACTCAAGTAATAAAGAATTAAAGGAGGGTAACTTAATTACAGTCAACACAGGTTTATAGAGCATAGAACTGGCAAATTAACTTGATATTTCTTTTGATGAATGTGATGGAGTGCCTGCTCCACATAGAACTGACAGAGATTAAGATGGCCAGGTAAGCCAATTAACTCCACAGACTGCACCTGGAGGAAGAGCCAAGGAACATGGAACTAATTGGAAACAGATTCAGCTGTGCAGGAAGAGGTGTGGCCTGTATAAAGCCAAAAAACTGGGCTTTCCCAGTCACTCCCTGGGAAAAGGGAGGAGGGTTTGGAGTTGGTAAACCCAGGGACAGAAGGGGAACCAGGGTGGTGGGAAGGAGAAGTGGCCAGCCACCAAGGGCCTGGTATGGCTTGGCATAGACCTGAGGCAGTGAATGTGAAGACTGTTTAAGACTGCTGATGGAATGTACCCCTTAATGGAGAATGCTGAGTGACCTAGCCATAGGTCTGAGTCTCGAAGAGGATGCTCTAGGTCCTGGAGCAAGAGAAAAGCTGCAGAACAGAAAGAAAGAGAGTCAGAGCAATGGCATGCAAATGATAGAAGGGGGTGTTGGAATTAAGAGCTAATCCCCTGAGTGACCAGGAGGAAGTACCAGCAAAGTGGTGAATGGTGCTCCCCAGGACAGCGAGATTACAAATTTGGTTGATTTAAAATATTTAGACTTCTGTAAGGCATTTAACTTTGATCATATGACATTTTGATTAAAAATTAGAATGATATAAAATTAACATGGTACACATTAAATGGATTAAAAACTGTAAATTCTGAGTGGAGAGTACTGATAAATTAAGGTACAGATCTCAGCAAAGCTTGTTATCCAGGCAAGAAAGATGAGGTTATGTGTTAAATTACAATATGTTTTATATCTATTTGTATACGTGAAAATAAGTTTTGTTATTCATTACACATGGATTCCAAATGAGAGCATGTTAGGTTCTCAGAAGATACATTCAACTTTATTCTGTGGCTCGACACAGTTCACCTTAACAGACCACTTTAAAACTTTTGGATGGCAGCACTCATTCAAATGTCTATTACTGAAGAAGAAAAAGAAAGTTCTATTGCTAAAATGCATCTGTTGTCATAGTTGTGATCTTGTTTAAGTTCCAAAGTTATCAGTGAGAGTGATTACTGTTATCTTACTTTAAGGCAGAAAACAGAGGAAGGATGGGTGTCTTATGCAGCCAGGAAGTAAACGGCTATGTAAAGACTCAGATTTCTAGATGTCAAGACTTGGGTAGATGACCCCAATTTATTTTTCTAGACTTTATGTATTTTCTAAGCCTTTCAGACCTTAGTGTGTGTGAGAATTTTTGTTTGGAAAATTCCCTAGGGACAGGAAGAAGGAAAGTAGTTTATCAAAAGAGAACGAGATCTTCATACTAAAAGAAAAAAGTCATGCTGCCATTAGCACTCAGCAAGGAAATCTTATTTGGGTACAGCAGATATGGAGAGATTAAATGCATTACTGCCAATGGGCAAGTACTTATGAGGAATCACTGAAGAAACAGTTTTAAATAAAGATCGTAATAATGTCAGTAATAACATAAATTACATTAAACTGTCATGATGATTCATGAACTCTAATGGAAGATCCTAATGTCCAGCAGGTGAAGGCCTGAGGTTGAGAGGTTAAAGATATCTCTGCTTCCATTACCCAAATGCTACACATTCTGATTATTACATATGATATTTTATTTCCAAATTGTTAGTAGCAAAGTTAAACAATTATTTTTCCTTTAGACTGGGTCCGTCTCTTAGTATTTGTATGTTTAACACCTAGCAGATTTGGGTTCTGGTTTCAAATTGGGAAACTAGTCATCTCTGTAGTATAAATAAATAATAATTAACTTTCACAGGAATGTCATGTAGGAAAACTGCAAAATTCTCCATTTTTCTCGATGCAGACCTTCAACAGAGATTTCTTTCTTTCCATCCTCCTACCAAACTTTTCCTCTGTTTTAAAAATACTATATTTTAAAAAACAATGTTAATATGAATAAAATATTTAGGAAGATTCAATTTCTTTTTTATGTTTAAATTAGATTTTTTTTGCTGTTTTTGCAATCTTGATCATGATTATTGAATCAGCTTCTTAAGAGCTGTTTAGCTGGATTTCCCCGATCACCTCATCTTTCTAGACCCTATGAACACAAAACAAAAACAAAAAACAAACCAGCAGCATCAAGAACAGAAAATCTCAAGAGAAATTAAGTGATAAAATAAGGGGAAATACTGAAATAATCAGATCGTTTGTTGCTTTTTTGTTATTAGTAAATTGTATTCACAGAAAAACGAATGGTTTCTACTACAGTTTAAATAGCATCACTGGCAGACAATTACAGCAATGAAAAGGAAGACTGAAGATTTTTCTTGTGGAAACACAGAAAGGGCTAATAAATAAAATCTTCAGCCTAAAAGGATAAGCTCATTTAGGGTGATCAGATAGCAAGTGTAAAAAATCAGGACAGGGGTGGGGGCAATAAGTGTCTATATAAGAAAAAACCTCGAATATTGGGACTGTCCCTATAAAATTGGGACATCTTATCACCATTGGCTCATCACTATCTCATGTTGTTGTGGGCACAACTCCACTGAAGTAACTGAAGTTGTCCACTTTCCTGTGTGCGGAATTTGCTCTGTGGTTTTCAAAACATTCATCTATTGAAACAAAGAAACTAGAACAACAGCTTTGGTACATTTAAGGATATTTATTCACATTTATAACACCCATTTTAAAACACGGATGTCTGAGAACCAACTTGTTCGTACAAAATCATCAAGATATTTTGATTTTTTTATGGTGTCGTTCAACAAAATTATGTTGCTTTAGAATACCCTATTCAAATGCAGGAGTCTGACTCAACAGTTGTCATGAATAGCATAGATCCCCTTCCTTGGCATTACTGTGTTAGGTGCTATGAGATTCTGAGATCTCTATGTTGTAAGTTGTTCTTTGTGACCAGGATTTCCAGGTATTTGATACAAAGGGTCCACATATCAAAGTCCTCTCATTATCACCTTGTCCTCTATTTTTTCCTTTTAATCTTTTACTTAGGAATGGTTGGCAGAGCCTTTCTCTCCCTAATGCAATTACTTTTTCACTGATAGAACAGCCACATTGACAAATATTCCCATCAGGATATTTTTGTTTGTTTTTTCTTTTTTATCATATGCAAAACCAAATCCAGCAAACAAACAAACAAAAACAGATTTAATGCATGAAGGTCCCCCAAACTTTTTTTTGAGTCTTGAAGAAATGGTATGAACTCCCTTGCTGTTTTTATCAATTTTGCACTCATCTGTACCTTCTAGCTTTGCCTGTGTCTGGCAGTGGGAATACTATGACAAGGGCTGCTTTCACATGGCCAAAGCCAGGATATACTAGAAATCTGACAAGATAACTTGTTCTCACAGTCTTTTAAGGTGAAAGAAGTTTGGATAAGCAGCTCATCCTTTTAAAACTGGACAAAATACTAAAGTATTTGTCAGGGAACAGTTCTACAGTGGCATGGGTTGTACAGCTTGCTCTCATTGATCTTGTTCTCCATTTATCTGAGCAATGGGATGCTTATCCAAACTGATCGTCCAACATTTTAGATTTACCTGTCACTAAATGGTATTAGATATTTGTGTCTAGTCTGGCCTCTGTTTCAGAAAGATTGTGTAAGACTTCATAAAATGTGTTCAGAGAGCTCTCTCAGCCCATTAGTCTCTCTCTCTCTCTCTCTCTCTCTTTCTCTCTCTATATTTTAAAATGTTGGTGATTGTAGTTGATGTAATACATATTACTGCAAGATTAAAGGCACTTCTATACAGATGAGAAGGGTGTCATCAATCCATTAAGGCAGGCAATCACAGTGTTACACAAATGGCAGAAAGAAGAATGAGATGCCTTCAGTATGCATTATTTATCTTCGAGGTTTCTTTCTTTCTGTCTTTTTTTCCCAAGCATTTTTAAACCTAAAAAAATTACTTTCACAGCAAAAACATGAAAGTGGCAATGTTTCCCTCTATTAAATACATGTTTTTGTCTATTTATTTCTCAGAATTGAAATGTCACCATTGCAGACAATAAGGTACTAGGAAAACAGAACACTACTATAGCCACTGCTCACAGGCTGAAAGAAGGTAAGTACGGTTGCATTGATTATTGTAATGTTGTTGTTACAACATGCTAATGGTCACTAAATTTGTATGCATTTTACAATAGGAGAAATGTACCCATTTTTTCAAGGCAATGAAGCGTATAGCTAAACTGAGTTACTTTCTGTTACTGATTGGTGGAAACAGGAATAAGTAAGACAAAAGAAATGGTAAAGGATTAAAGGAAATCTCCAGCAACTTTAATGAAACCTTACAATGATAGATAACATCTAACATTGTCAACTCACTTTTTACCTGGGGTTCTGCCAACCTAAAGCTCATGGTAACTTTACTTTGTAAGAGGTAGTGTCAGGAAATAAGCTTAAAGAAGACATGGCCGTCCAGCCAATAGATGGACTAGTAGAAACAGTGTAACACAAAAATGATCTTACTTCAAAGCTATAATTTACTTAGACTCAAACACAACATCAGAGTGCTCTTACTTTAAAGCTATACTTGATTTAGGCTCAAGCACAACACATGAGTATTCCTACCTTAAAGCTATACTTTATTTAGGTTCAAGCACTTACATATGTCTGCAACAGGTTAGTAAAACACCTCTACCTTCAACCCTCAATAATTACTGAAGTCTGGGGCAGCTTTTGAGTGGAAACAACTTTCCAATTGACCTAATCTTCCAGCTGTCATTGGAGGATCCAGAAGCTGAGCTCAAGAAAAGTTCCCAAAGAATCCAAGCCCTCTCCCCTCCTGATTTATGCTTGTTAGTAGACAAAAACTGGTCAAGAAAGAGGGGAAACAAAGTTTCAAAAGCTTGACCTAAGGTCACCAGAGTATTTAATTATCTAGATGTGTTCCTACAGAACCTGCGTATCTTGAGGCCAGGACAAACATCTCCCAGAGGGCATACATAAATAAACTTAATAGTCTTTTCCTGAAATACAGATCCCAGCACTTCCCCACCAGAGCATCAGGGAGTTGTGCAGGGTCAGGCAAAGTTTGAGTAAGAAGCTCCCTTTCCGTCCTGGCTTAGTCATGCCAAGGCTGCACAGGCCTGCAGAAAGGCCTCCTAAGTTTGGCTGCTGTTAGCAACAAATACGATAATCAATATTACACTATCAAGTGGTCCCTGGCCCTTTTACTAGTCTATCAAAATCTCCGCAGACAACTTGTAACAAACATTATACCCACATTCCCCTTTTCTGAACTCTAGGCACCCTTTTGTCATCTTCACAGAAAGGATGAAAATGAAAATGAGGCCAGTTACTCATACTGACACAGGTGATTCCAGACTTAGTTCCCTCAGTGATGGTCCCTGCTCTTGTTTGGATGTGTCCTGCAAAAACTGTAGCCTGGACTTACTCTGGGGTGACTGAGCACAGAATTTGTTTGTGCATACAGCTCTGGTGTCTCTTGATCATGTCTGCCATTTTACAACTCTCTTCTTAGCTCACTCTGCAAATGCAAAGCCCTATTTTTCTTTCAGATTTTGCAAAAACAAGTACTGAAGTGAGTGAAAGTTCTATGCTATAGCCCATTTTCTCCTACCATGGAAGACTCACAGGAGAGGCCCATGGGGAGGCAAATTACAGTTCAGGATCACTTCAGAGGTTCTGTCAGGTCATTCCATAGGGGGAAGAGCATGTCAGAGTTTACCCATTTCAGAATAGGCAAAAGTTTAGTTGCAGAAACCCAGAGAACTGCACAGGTCTTGGGGCAGCTATTACAGGTCAGAGCTCTGTACAAAGGATCTCTTTTACTTCCCTATTTCCACATTCCACCCAAACTCCTATGGCTCTCTTCATTCCCTTATCAGCATAATTCCAGTGGGCAAGGCTCATGGCTCCATGCAGATGGCTCTACCTGCAAGGCTCCACAGTCCAAAGAGGGCTGTTTGGGAAAGTTAATACTGCCTCCAATACTGTTTGTGGTTGTTGTGGCCCTCCCCAGTCCCAGATGCTATAGTCTGTGGAGCTTTAGCAGAGGTACATCCATGAGGGCAAACAGGAGGGTATGGTGCCAGAGATGTAAGGGTTAGATCTATGTGTGAAGTGTTCCCTCTGCATGTATTCCTAGGAACTATAATCAAACCCAATATTCTGGGCAATATCTAACAGGGTACTCCAGAGTGACACTTTGTTTCCTATATTTCTTACCTAGAGAAAGACCAAAGAGGTCAGTGGGAGTTATGGGTGCACTGGGTCAATAGCAGGCATATTTCTTCAGCTGCATAAATGCAATTTTTATATCCTTGTTTCTATAAATGTGTTTTATATCGAAAGAAATATGTGAAGTACAAAGACAAATACAGGCATCTTTTGCACTTCTTTCTGCATTATCATTATATAACACTTGTGAAAGTTCCTTCATTTGGGGAGTCAGCCAACACTATATATATAATTAACTTATAATATATACAATTAATAACTATAAAATTAATATAATAATAATATTAATATAATTAATATATATAAAATTAAGAAGAGGGGAGTTTATCAGTAGTTGCTCTCTTTTGTTGAGCTCTCAGTAATTTTTTCAGAAACAATCTAATGGACAGCCCTAAATCATGTCTTTGTCTTTCAGTGAAATTCCATAATAATTTTTAAATATTTACATTTGGACATTTTAAAGAGACATAGAATCATATAATATTAGAGTGGGAAGGGCCCTCAGGAAGTCATCTAGTCCAACCCCCAGCTCAAAGCAGGACTAAACTCAACTAAATCATCCCAGCGAAGCTTTTGTCAAGCCGCAGCTTAAAAACCTCTAAAGATGGAGATTCCACTACCTTGCTAGGTAACCCATTCCAGTGCTTCACCAAAATCTTAGTGAAAAACTTTTTCCTAATGTCCTACCTAGACCTCCCTTACTACAACTTGAGACAGTTGCTCCTTGCTCTGTCATCTGCCACCACTGAAAACAGCCTAGTTCCATCCTCTCTGGAACCCCCTTTCAGGTAGTTAAAGGCTGCTATCAAATCCCCCCTCATTCTTCTCTTCTGCAGACTAAACAAGCCTAGTTCCCTCAGCCTTTCCTCATAAGTCTTATGTTCCAACCCCTAATCATTTTTGTTGTCCTCCGCAGGACTCTCTCCAACTTGTTCACATCGTTTTTGTAGTGCGAGGCCCAAAACGGGACACAATTCTCCAAATGTGGCCTCACCAATGCTGAATCACTTCCCACAATCTGCTAGCAATGCTCCTACTAATGCAGCCGAATATGCTATTAGCCTTCTTGGCAACCAGGGCACACTGCTGACTCATATCCAGCTTCTTATCCACTGTTACCCCTGGGTCCTTTTCTGCAGAACTGCTGCCTAGCTCATCGGTCCCCAGTCTGTAGCTGTGCATGGGATTCTTCCGTCCTAAGTGCAGGACTCTGCACTTGTCCTTGTTGAACCTCATCAAATTTCTTTTGATCCTTCAATTTGTTTAGGTCCTTCTGTATCCTATCCGTACCTTCCAGGGTATCTAACACTCCCTCTAGCTTAGTGTCATCAGCAAACTTACTGACTGTGCAATCTACCCCATCCTCTGGATCATTAATGAAGATGTTGAACAAAACTGACTGACTCCTGGGACACTTCGCTTGTGACCGGCTGCCAGCTAGACATGGAGCCATTGATCACTACTTGTTGAGCCCTATGTTGAGCCAGTTCTCTATCCATTTTATAGGCCATTCATCCAACCTGAATAGATTGGTGATAAGAATACTGTGGATGACAATATCAAAGCTTTGCTAAAGTCAAGGTATACATTGTTAATTTGATTTTTTAAGAAGACTAAGTTTTATTATTTTTTTACATATAAGTTGAGATAGAGAACCATTCAGATAGCATGGCCTGATTTAAAAAAATATTTTAATTTTTTTTTCCCTCCTGTTCTCCTGTTGAAAGTCTTTATGAAGGTCTTTTCAGCATAGTAGAAACTAACAGATCTGGTCAGGAATTTTCCACTGGAAAATCATTATTATTAAAAATACAATTTTCTGCAGGAAAGTTTCAATTTGGTGATTTAAAAAAATATTCTGAGGAAAATCTAAATGAAATAATTAATTTTGGGTTCATTTGACCTTAATCAGAATATTTCATTTTATTGAGACCTAAATGTTTCAGTTTGAATCAGTTCAATAAAATATTAAAATGCATTTCCCTGGTAGCACGTTGCCTTACAGGAGTTGTAGTTCAGGCTCCATTCTCTCCTATAGACCAGCTTCCCAGAGGACTGTATCTCCCACAATGCAATACAGATTTCCCTCTGACCAAGCTCTCCATGGTGCATCATGGGAGATGTATTTTACAGTACATTTTTATATTGTTTATCCTTGGTTAATAACAAGGATGTGTTCATATACAAAAGGGAAGTAATTTTGTACATTTGGCAGTGAAAGGGGTTAACAACAGAGTGCTGTAGCGTGTTTTGTTTGTTTATTGTTTTTGTTTTTTCTGTTTAGAAATGTTCAGAAATAAGGTAAATAATTTTTAATGCGCTGGATTTGTGGTAAAGAAAAGAAGCCATCCTTTTGGTAAGGGTTCTGGGATTCAGAAATAAAGATAATGGTGTTGTTCAGTGGGAGTAACTAAGAGTAATTTAAATGAAAAATTTTAAAAAGCACCAAATACATATTTCACCACTGTTGGCATTTTCAGTAGAACCTTCTGAACAAGTTGTAAAGCAGGTCAGATATCAAAATGCAGCAAGCACTTCCTGTAATTTGTGGATGTTTGTCTTTCTTCTCACAGTAAATTTGGACTCTCTCACCAAACATATCTCTCATGTTAGACATGTTTCTCATCACCTGATGTATGATCCAATGCAGAATGGCAACTCAGCATTTAGATTATATAAATAAATACCACCAAATAGAAATAACAGATTTGTTTGTTACTTTATGTTTTGGTGGGAGGGGGTGGAAATAGAGTGAGAATCTAATAATGAAGCTGTAGTGTTAAAGCTGAAAAGTTAAAGGTAAAATGTAACAGTTTGTCACAATTATGTCTCATATTGGCAGGTGTTCTGAACTTTCTGTTTGATAACTAGACATATAAATTTCAGTTCTTAAAGCTTTGCAGCCAATTTAAGGGCTCATTTATTTCACTGACAGCAAGATGTATATGCTGCCTGGCATACTTGATGTCTGGGGCCAAATTCACCACTTTGTTGCTTGCTCGTCTCATAGGAAGTAAATAGTGGCAATTTTTCAGGAAAGGCATACCAGCACAAGGTGTTTAGCAAATAAATGAGCATAAGATGACCTGTGGTGTCCTGAAATTACTAAAATTCATGAATAATAAAATGATCTATAGATTGTTAGCAGAGGGGTATAGCAAAGGTTAATTTGCAGCCAGTGAAGCTTTACAGGATAATTTGTAACTTTTGAAAATTTAATGACTTCATCAGTTTTTACCTATTTTTTTACCAGCATAATTGTCTGAATATTACCTTCAGCAGAGATCTTCTACCCAGGTAATATCATAGTTGCCTGTATGCTCATGCTTAGCTGCTTTATCTGAAGATGGTTTTGAAATCCTTTTCTTTTCTTTTCTACACATCTGTTTTATGACAACTAGCACAAAGGAACCTTCATAATCTCAAGACATGTTTTCTATACGATAGCATTCTTTAGACATAATTATCAGAAAAAATCACTGGAATATTCTCAGGGTAGATCAGGACTTCAGAAAATTCATCTAGTCAAGAAATCATTTATTTTATATGTACAAAATATACATAGGATTGAAGTAAGCAGAGAGCAAAAGATAGGGGTCTTTATAACAATAAACATCACCTTGTACTTATGTCCCAATTCATTACACTTTAAACATATGCAGAACTTTAAGCACAGCAGTGGTGTCATTGAAGTCAAATGACTAGGCATGTGTTCAGGTGATTACCTGGATTAGGACCTTTTCCTCAAGGATTACTAAATCTTGCCCTGCAAGCCCCAGTGATAAAGGGCAGGAATGACTGGAATTCCACTGACTAATGTTCTTAGTATTTCTTTGTCCTCCATAACTTGATTCTCAGATAATTGCAAGGACTCAGTATTCCCCCCTGCTGTGGCCCATTTAGAGATGTTACTCACCCCAAGGGCTGTATCAAGACTCTTCACCCTAGAGAGGGTCAAACTTTGATCCTTAGAGATTAACACCATGGAGCTGTAGGGAATGGAGGTTTTTTCCCCCCTAAGCTAACTTTTCCCAAAGACTCTGGCCATGTACAGACAGCATCTTCAGCCTGAGGGCCATGGGTATTTTTGGCTGGCAAGTGCTCATTGTTTCAGTCTGTCTTTGATATGTACCATGTATCACTGGTTGTTCTGGAAGATCAGATACTACACGGAATATCTGAAAGCTGGATGGAGCCCGTTATTGCATTTTGTGACAAAAGTAAATCTTATTAGATACAAGGGATGATACCCTCCCTATCTCCTGCCTCCTACACTCTGCAGATGGAAAAAGACAGTCTTTATGTTTTTCTCAGCTCCTCCAGAATAGAAATTGCATTCAAAGCAATATCAAAATGCAATGCTTGTTCTAAGGACTACTGCTGTATTCATCTCTTGCTCTTGTCCTTGGTCTTATTTCATTTCCTTTGCCAGGAGGAAGATATGGTTTTAAACACTCTAATTTTCCTGCATAGACGAAATGATGTGTAACCTTTTGGCCATGCTCCTGGTCTGCCTTGTCCCCACAACCACAGAGTGGTATCTGAGCACAAGGTCCAGAGATAAGTAAATGTGGTCATGGACTTGGTAGCTTTTTCCCTCCCTTCCACCTACACTGCTTGGTGTGAAGGGGGAGATCCACTTGTGGTTCTTGTGGGAATGAACTCTTCCAAGGAGCTGTCAAGGAATGGCTATATTTCTAATAGTGTGTGTATGTGTCTGTCAGAGGAATGCTGCAATGCAAGTTTCTATCAGAGTGGAATTGAACATGAAACTACAAAAGTAAAAGCAGAATAGGAGAATACTGTGTATAATTTCTACTTTCTCTTAAAAATGTTCTTAATTACGGGAGCTGAATTTTCCAATCACTTAAAAAAGAAAGATAATTGTTTAACCTCATTCTGAGAATGGCGTGAAATAATGACATTTGGCAGATATTACAAAAGGGCCCAAAGGGAATATATACAATATATATATCAGAGAAGGAAAAAGAATGAGACTGAAACACAGCAGGATAAGGGAAAAATAAAATGTAAGTAAAAATATACTCAAAGGAGGAAAAGGACAGATAAAATAAATGAAAATCAAATGAAGCGTTTTTTTTACAAACTTTTATTCCATTTTCCATTTTTATTTTCAGCAAAATGATTTGTTGCAAAATATACTCACTTTTAAATCCCTCTTTTCTTTTTTAAATGTAATTATTCTACTTTAAAATGTTGAACAAGTCTCTCTTTTTCAGAAATTTTAGACTGATATAGTTATGAGCACCTGACAAGTAAAAGGAAGTGTATATTTAGACACTCCTGTATAATTTATATTGATCAGAACAGCTTAAAGCTTTGCTCATCAAGAACTCAATGCTGCAAAGACTGACATACATGCTTAATTTTAAGCATATAAGCATCAGCACTGTCCTCAAAATGAAGTGGCTCACTGATGTCACTGGAACTATACATGAGCTTTGCTGGATTGGGGCCCAAGTTGGCAATATAACCATAACAGCCATGTATCAAAATTCCCTCAGAGTTCAATCAGATTTCTAGGGATGGGAATATGGCAGAGTATGCTTCTATGGTTCTGATGTTGCATCTCTTGTGAACCCAAAACTCCCAATAACTTCAACAGTTCAGTAATTCTTCAGGAGTTTTGGTTGCATAAGGAATGATTAGTCAGGATTTAAGTAAATGGTAAACTTGCTACTGTTCAACATAGCTCCTACAATTCTTATGCATGTGAGTAATCTTTATTCATACAAATAATTCCATTGACTTCAATGGGATTACTTGTGTGAGAGAACAGCCCAAATGTGAGATGGGCCTGATATGAACTTTGTTTTATAGTAACTAGAATTTATGCTGATAAGATGTAAAAACAGCCCTTTATTTCTACATCAAAAGTTATTGGAGCAAGTCATACAGTTACTGGAGCAAGTGTGTAGTTAAAGCGCTAAAGCTATTTCCCTAATTGTCTTCCTTGATGAATGGATATGGTAAATATCCTGGTTTATTCAGAGAATGTAAGAGGATATGAGTGTGACTTTGGCCATTAACTATTTTTTAAAGGAACAGCTTAAGTCTATTATGGGTGTTAGGTACCTCTCTTAGCCCCATGTCCATTTATCCCAGAATGGAAGACTGATAGTAGCTTCCTCTCAGTGGGCTGCAAGCAAGCCGTATTTTTTCATTATTGCTAGAACAGATACCATGTGGTTGCCACAGGCAATCTTTCCAGACATCGATCATCCTGAGTGAGACCATCCACAAGTGAACTCAGGCCTATGACAGGACTGGACCACATTACTTATAATCAGACAAAGTAGACTTATTTTGATCCCAAAGCTATGAAACTAATGCCTATGGGACAGTAGTGAGAGCTGTCCCTTATAAAAGTGAAGACAAGGCGAGAGTGTTGTGTGCTTTCTTGATCACCAGCAGAATAGGACAGATGTAACTCTCTTAGCATATGTCTTCACTGATGGCATCAAATTCACCGCCATCAGATCAATTTCTTGAAATTGATTGAGTGGAAGTTAAGACTAGCTCAGCTGATCTGAAAATTGACTTAATAAATCCACCCTGGAAAAAGAGGAATGCTGCATCAATGGGAACACATTTCCTATCAGCACAGAGTAGTGGAGATGGCATGCAGAACAGACTTTAGGAAGTCGACAGAAGATAATGAAGATAATTTATGTAGTTTGTGTATCTCCTGTCAACTGCCACTGAATTTGCCAGTAAGTGTAGACCAGGCCTTAGTTCCCTTGTTCAGGCCATCCACAGGAAGAACAGGCAAAGACCTCAGTCATCGGCTGTGCCAGCCTGACCAATTTGCTATTGCCTTCACCAGCATCTAGCACTTAGGCCAAGTTATTCCATTGCCTGGTTCCAATAACTGCAATAGTGTGAACCAAAGATCACAAGAGAAGAACACGAAGTAGATGTTCAGACTCCCTTTTTACCATATGTATCTTATTTTTCCCTTTTTTCTCTGCTTTCTATTTTTATCCTAAGAGAGAGAAAGAGAGTATTCCTCTTGTTTCACTAGGGAAGGAATGTGTGGATTGGTGTGTGAGCATATCTTTGAGGAAAATGGCTGTATTAGTAGTTCCTCAAGCTGCAATCTAATCAGTATAGTTCCTTCTTGGTAAAAGAAGTGTTATTTGCAACTGCTGTTGTGAAGCTATAACATTGTTCAGTAACTGCCTTTGTTTGGAAGTCACTTGGTAAAACTCACATGCACTACAAGTGGAAGAATAAGAGGGCAATATTAGCAACAATAAAAACTGTGAGATGAACTGTGAGAGGAAGCACTGAGTAGCAAGGAGGTCCTGGGATAAAGAAACCTATAAACAGGCCCAGGTGAGGGAAACAAAAGAAAGGAGAAGCCAGGAAGTAGAAAGGGAGCAGAGGTTCTACCTGCCTAGCTGCTGAAGCTCCTAAGGCAGCTAGCCAAACTATATGTGTTAAGAAGGTGGTGGGAGTGCACACTGTAAACAAATTGCACTGGGTTGCTGAACACGAGATTCTTCTCTTATGCTTTCTGCTTTTAACTAATGTAATATTAAAACATAGTTAATAAAATTATGAAAATCCAATAATTCCTGCCTCAAAAATGGTTGCAGTATATTGTTAGATTCTGTTACCCCTTACTAATCCACCAGTGAATAGAAAGAAGAAGACACAGGACTCAGTCCTCTGATGGGAAAAATTTCAGGGAGACTTTGCTGCTTTTTGTCTCTAAGGCAAGTTCTACACCCCTCCCAGCCCTGCTGTAATTTACAACAGCCATCAGCTGGTTACGGATCTGGTGCATCAACTGGATGTTACTGAATAACTGTGGCATCTGGCTATTCCCTGTTCTTGCTGACCATGTTTACATTATGAACACTACAACCTGTGCTGGCTTTCTGCCCCTTGGCATTGCTGAAACAAAGCAGAGAAATGGCAAGCATCTGGTCCACAGTAACACAGTTTTAGGTGTTTCGTCTTTCCAGTTCTCTCTAATCTGGAAGAAAAATAGATTCCTTTCCTGTGTGGTTGTGGCCTTTGAGGGTATGTACACTGTAATTGGACATCCACAGCTGGTCAGCTAATTTTAATTTTTAATTTCAGTGTAGATGTACCCTGTGTCAACCTTTCCTTACTGCTATCAACTGCATTGTGCAGGACTAACATCAGCTAAATCATCCCTGCCAGGGCTTTGTCAAGCTGCAGCTTAAAAACCTCAAAAGATGGAGATTCCACCACCTTCCTAGGTAACCCATTCCAGTGCTTCACCACCCTCCTAGTGAAAAACTTTTTCCTAATATCCAATCTAGACCTCCCCCACTGAAAACTGAGACCATTACTCCTTGTTCTATCATCTACTACCATTGAGAACAGACTAGCTCCATCCTCCCTGGAACACCCCTTCAGGTAGTTAAAGGTTGATTTCAAATCTCCCATCATTCTTCTCTTTTGCAGATTAACCAAGCATAATTTCCTCAGCCTCTCCTAATAAGGCTTGTGCTTCAGCCCCCTAATCATTTCTGTTGCCCTACTCCGGACTCTCTCCAACTTGTCCATATCCTTTTTGTAGTAAGGGGCCCAAAACTAGACACAATACTCCAAATGCAGCCTCATCAATGACAAACAGAGGGGAATAATCACTTCCTGCGATCTGCTGGCAGTGCTCCTACTAATGCATATCAATATGTTATTAGACTTCTTGGCAACCAGGACACACTTCTGACTCATATCCAGCTTTTTATCCACTGTAACCCCTAGGTCCTTTTCTGCAGAACTGCTGCCTACCTTGTTGGTCTCCAGTCTGTAACTGTGATGGGATTCTTCCATCCTAAGTGCACTTGTCCTTGTTGAGCCTCATCAAAATTCTTTTGGCCCAATTCTCCAGTTTGTCTAGGTCACTCTGTATTCTATCCGAACCTTCCAGGGTATCTTCCACTCCCCCTAGCTTTGTGTCATCTGCAAACTTGCTGAGGGTGCAATCTACACGATCCTCCAGACATTTAATGAAGATGGTGAACAAAACAGGCCCCAAGACTGACTCCTGGGGCACTCTGCTTGTGACTGGCTGCCAGCTAGACATAGAGCTATTAATCACTACCCATTGAGCCTGATGATCTAGCCAGGTCTCTATCCATTTTATAATCCATTCCTCCAATTTAGACTTCTTTAACTTGCTGATAAGGATACTGTGGGAGACCATATCAAAAGCTTTGCTAAAGTCAAGGTATATCAGGCCCTCTGCTTTCCCCACATCCACAGAGCCAGTCACCTCTTCATAGAAGGCAATCAGGTTGCTCATGCATGACTTGCCCTTGGTGAATCCATGTTGACTGTTCCTGATCACATTCCTCTCTTCCAAATGCTTTAAAATGGATTCCTTGAGGACCTGCTCCATGATTTTTCCAGGGATTGAGGTGAGACTGATGAATCTGTAGTTCCCTGGATCCTCTTTCTTCCCTTTCTTGAAGACTGACACTATATTTGCCTTTTTCCAATCATCAGGGATCTCCCCCAATTGCCATGAGGTTTCAAAAGTCATAGCCAATGGCTCTGAAATCACATCAGCCAACTGCCTCAGCACACTCGGATGCATTTCATCTGGCGCCATAGACTTGTGTATGCCCATTCTTTCTAAATAGTCCTGAATTTGTTCCTGCAGCACTGAGGGAAGTTCATCTCCTCCCCATTCTGTGCTTCCCAGTGCAGTAGTCTGAGAGCTGAGCTTGTCTGTGAAGATAGAGAAAAAAAGGCATTGAATACCTCAGCTTTCTCCATATCCTCTGTCACTAGGTTGCCTCCCCTATTCTGTAAGGGTCCCGCACTTTCCCTAATCTTCCTCTTGTTGATAACATACCTGTAGAAACCCTTCCAGTTCTCTTTCATGTCCCTTGCTAGCTTCAACTCCAATTGTGCTTTGGCCTTCCTGATTTCATTCCTGCATGCTCAATCACTATTTTTATAATCCTCCCTAGTCATCTGACCAAACTTCCACTTCTTGTAAGCTTCTTTTTTGTGTTTAAGCTCACCAAAGACTTCTTATTTAAGCCAAGCTGGGTGCCTTGTATATTTGCTATTCTTTCTGTACATCGGGATGGTTTGTTCCTATGCCCTCAATAAGCTTTCTTTAAAATACAGCCAGCTCACTTGGATTCCTTTCCCCTCATATTAGACTCCCAGGGGATCCCACCGATTAGCTCCCTGAGTCAAAGGGAGGGAGTCAAAGTCTGCTTTTCTGAAGTCCATGGTCTGTATCCTGCTGTTGTCCTTTCTTCGTTTTGTCAGAATCCTGAACTCTACCATCTCATGGTCACTGCTGCCTAGGTTGCCAACCACTTCTACATCTCCCACCAAATCTTTCCTATTTGTGAGCAGCAGGTCCAGAGGAGCACAGCCCCTAGTTGGTTGCTCCAGCACTTGCACCAGGAAGTTGTCCACAATACTCTCCAAAAACTTCCTGGATTGTCTGTGCTCTGCTGTATTTCTCTTCCAGCTGATGTCAGTTAACTTGTACAACATATAGTTACATACTGCAAAAAGACTTCACTTGTTCTGTTGCAGACATTTACTTAGCTACCACACATATGTTATTATGATCATTTTAATTACTGATACCTATTAACAGTATTCATAAATACAGAGCCATTGAGCCCAATACAGGGGTAATGTAAAGGTTGATGTAAGTTACCTATTGGCAAGTCAGTGTGAATGTAATGTTGTAGGTATGATATCTCACAACGCTCCTAAAAGTATTAACCTAAGCCAGGCCTAATTAAAGATGAAACCATCAGGGGAAGGAGCTGGGTGGTAATTATAAAGAAGGAAGCAATAATTAGTAGAGATACACAGATTAGCACATCCACATCCAATCTGCGTCTGTGAGAATAAACTTCTATCTGACCAGCAATCTGCCCTTCCTCTTTTAGATATATCCACATCCCCACTGCCAATCAGCTGTTTGCAGCCAGCCACCCAACATCAGTTGCTGAGCCCCTGCCACCTCAATTAGCTGATCATCTGATCAGCCCTGCCAGCAACCTAACAGCTGTTCACCTGTTCCAGTGGTGCCCAGGACTGGCAGCTGCTCCAGCCCTTGCCCCAGATGTCACAGAGGTCCTGAAAAGTCTATCCATGACCTTGATGAACATCTGATCAGTGATCTGCCAAAAGTAGTCCACAAATATCCCAGGGATGCAGATATCCATGGATATAAAGCAGTTATCTCCGGGTTTGCATGGCTCTACAGATTAGACGGAGACTGCTCATCAGCCAGTCTACTCACATTGAAAGGAGAGTCACTGCTAGAAAGACTTACAGTAGGATAGCAGATCTTCTGAATGAAGCCATGCATCCCTTCCCCTCGAAGATGCTATGGATGCCGTGGGACATAATTGTAAAGGGAAAATGAGGGTCAGTAAGTGTGGAGAAGATAATTCACATGACAATTGTGTGGTGGAGCAGAATTAAAGTGTAGCAACTATAGAACAAAACATAATTTAGCATTCAGGGAACATACTGTGGCAAAACAAGCTAGGGAAATACAAAAAACTAAGATCATTAATAACATACTATATGTGGAAGTTGTTAGGAGATATCAAATAAGAAAAAGGGAGGAAAAAAGGAAGCCCAATAAGAGGAAAGTAATAACAAATCAAGAAAATAGTGGAAAGGATGTTATGAGTGATACTGAGGATAACAGACAACATAATGTCTACAGAGGCAGAGGTTCAAAGGGTTTATGACTGAAGCAATAAATTACACATCTTAGGGGAAAAAACCAGAGAAATCAAGAATTATAGTTAAAGCAGCTGAAAAGTATTTCTGTGTTAGCAATCTATCCATAGAATGACTCTATGCTTTCTTAAGCAAAGGAAATGTTGTTGGGAGTAACGATTTTTAGTTGACAGCCTGATAGCATATGAGCAGGAATTAAAGAAAAATATTGTTGATATGAAACTAAACCTGGTGTCATATTCATTCAAGAGACATGGTTAATAGGGAATCTAGACTATAGAATTGTTGGTTATGTGTATATCCAGGATAGAGAAGTAGGAAGGGGTGGGTGTATGTACCTTCATACATGGAGAATCCATGTTATTCTGAAGTAGAGTTGAAAAGGCTTAATATTGAGTATAATGCTATTGAGATTCTGATGCAAAATAATTCCATGTCACTAAGAATGTATAACACGTAGAATCCATGCAGAACATGAAAAGAATTGAAAGAGATAATTGCAGATGCCACAAGCCCGTATATTATATGTGGAGATCTAAACAACCACATCAGGTTGTGGGGAAGTAGGAAAAATGATGATAATAGAAAATGTCTAGAGTAATTCATTGATGGAAATAATTTAGTAATTCTGACTCGGGGAGGACCTACCTAGATTTAATGCAGCTGATGGTAGTTTCTCCTGTCTAGCCTAGGAACTGAAACAAGCGACACAACAAGCAAACAGTAGCTGGGAAATCTATAAAGAGGATGAAATGGGAAGTGACTACTTCCCAACTTTCACTACATGTCAAGGAAAGGATAATATTGAAGATAATGATGGTCTCCCTATTTAGAATTTAAAACCAGCTAATTGGGAACTCTTTAGAAACAGATGTGCTGAATGTGTAAATGAACAGTGTATAAGTGAGGACAGTGAGGAATTCAGTAGTACTATCACAAAGGAAATTATAAAGGCAGAAAGCCTCGTTGTGTCTAGGGTTCTAACTTCTGCTAAACTTAGAAAATGAACCGAGATGGAATAAGGATTGCAAAATGGCAATTTTGGACAGGAATAAGGCATATAAGAAAGCAAAAAGTACAATGAATAATGAGGGTTTAATGAATTATAAAAGAAATAAGGTAAAACAAAGACAAAGACATATAAAAACTATAAAAAGTTCTATTAAAGTACTATTAAAAAGAGCAAAAAGCAAAAGCTGGAGACAATACTGTAGAAAAATTAATTAAGATACCAATATATTAAAGAAAAATGTATGTTAGGAAAGTGAATGTATACAAAGTAAAAACAGCACAATACCAGGCCTCAATGTCAAAGACCATGGAGTAAGATGCTCCAGTTTAGTAAAGCAAACACCCTGGCTGAAAAGTCACAAAGAGTTAGTAATGAAGACAATTGAATGTAGAGATCCATGAGAAGAAAAGAAAATTTGTTGAAGAAAACTATGAGATTTTGAAGAGGAGGGAGGAAGATGAGAAAATTATTTTAAATGAAAACTTTGGAATGAGGGAACTTCTCAAAGCTATAATAAAGAGCAAAAATTCTGTTCCAGGCAAGGATCATATAAACTTTGAAATGCTTAAATGTCTAGCTGAAAGAAGTCTGAGGGTGATGCTAAAATTGAACATAGTATGTGAGGAAAAGGTGAGCTTGCCCATGGACTGGAAGTATGCATTTATTGTTCCAGTAAGAAACCCAGGAAGCTGCAATAAAGAACTGATATATACAGGCCAACATCTGTATTGCCCTTACATCTCATTTGTATTAAACCATGTGTAATGGGGTGTTTACCCCATATCACCCCTGAAGAGGTCAAAATGGCTCTGAAAGAGCTATTTGTCAGGATGGGTTGAGATAAGATGTTGACTGCATATACTGCCCTAACTAAATCTAAAGCCCATCTGGGCAGGAAGAGGAAAGGCTTATATAAAACCAGGAAGCAGAAAGCAGAAAGCGGCTGCAGGGAGACAGAGTCAACAGTCACTCTCAGCATTCAGAGAAAGGAGTAATAAGCCTAGAGAAAACAGCTACAAAGATGAGGCCACGTGGACCTTAGCTGTAGCATCCCTAGACTGGAATCCTTTGTAGAGGTTCCCCTATCAGCCATTTAGAGCAGTGGATTTGGAGACTGCGTGAGAAAGTTTGTTTACAGAACCTTTGATACCCGAAAAGGGGGAAATTATAATGAACTGGCTGGAGGGCCGAGCCACGAAGAGGAAGTGCTTCAGCTCATAGAGCATAAGAGAGGTTGTCAAATGAGTGGCTGGGTTAAGGGGGAGGAGAAACAATAAGAGAAAAAGTCAAATCAGTGCTGAGCAAATCCCCAGAGTGGCCACAAAGAGGTACCCTAGCAGTGAGCGGAGCAGAATAGTTTCCATGGCACAATGGAAAAAATAGTAACTAAGAGATTGTTTTCACATTTAGAGAGACATAGACTCATAGATAATGCACAGATTCATTGGAATGGGAAGGAGTGTGATTGACCATATTGTAAGGATGGAAATGGAATCCCAAAATAATATGAGAAGTAAAAATTTTATGACAGTAACTTATCTGGATATTGAAAAAGCTTATAATATGTTATGTCATAAAGTGGTTACATAAAAGTAAGAAGTTAGAAATGGATAAGATATTTCTTAAGTAAAAGAACTATGCAATTCAGAGTTAGGGAACCTACACCAGTATATGTACACTTATAAATGGCATTCCACAGGGGAGTGTCATATGCCGTACCTTATTCAACATCATGATAAATGATCTTCCAAAAGAGATGAGTGTTTGAATAGGCATCACTCTAGTTGCTGATGACTGTGCCATATAGGCCCAAACCAGAAACCCTGAAATAGCTGTTAAAAGAATAAATGAAGCACTAAAGAAGGCAGTAGAATGGGAACACATAGAGGATTTTAAATGCTCAAATGACAAAACTAAGGGAATTATATTCACTAAAAGGAAATTAAGTTGTATCTTTATGGAAAGCAAATAAGCATAGCTAACAGCTTTTATATTTGTAGGTGTTTTATTTGATAGCAAGCTCTCTTGGAAGGATCATATTGAAAATATTAGAAATAAGTAAAATCAGAACCAACTTACTTAAAACTATTTCTGGAGCTTCCTGGCATATGGAAAAGAAATCAGCAGTAATGCTACACAAACACTAATAAGACAAGGCTTTCAGTTTGGTATTGAAAAGAAATTTGGGAAAGCTTGACTCAGTCTCTGAAATATGCAAGATAGCAAATCAATATTGTTGTGATAAGTGGGGTTACTAATGCCAAATGCATGCCAATGACTCCAAAGATGTAAGAACAGTAAGAATAGGAATCAAGTCTCTGTTCCTTTGCTTGGAATTAAGAAACCTTTAAGGCAATAAAACTCTGTAGCTATTTTGACAGTAGAACTTGCAGGAACAATGCTGGCATTAAATTGTGTCACAGATGTATGCCCAGTGGTCATCCTGTCTGATTCGTTATCAGGACTACTGGCTATTAAAAATGGCACTGCAGATAGCAGAAATGATATACTTAATAAAATATTACTGTTAACAATTGAATTGACGCAATTATATGTAATCCTAGTAATAGCATTGATCCCCACTCATATAAGGAGAGTGGGCAATGACCTGGCAGACAAAATGGCAAAAACTGTTGTAAGGAAGTAGATAGATTTAGACACCCCTTTGAGTAAACTGGAGTTTAAAAATCTAACTAAAAATGAGTTGAAAGAGGAATGGCAGAAAATGTGGTAGAGACTTGCTGATAGGTTTGGTAACAAGAAGACGAGGGAAATGGCAGTGAGGAGTCTGGCAGAATTAACCTGGCTGCCTTGTGTAAAAGATGACCTTGGGTTACCATGAGAACCACTGGTAAGGTGGCATGAAGCCCCTGAGAAGAGGACAAGGACCACTAAGAGCCTGAGAGAAGGGTATACAATCCAGTGGTCCAGAAATAAGGATAGTAGACTAGTCAGAGGGATTATTCATTTGTTTTGTTGAACTTTTTGTTACCCCAGAAGGCGGTGGAACTAAAATGTCACTTGGCTGGAGGGCCAAGTCATGAGAAGGCCAGACCACCTTGTGACTGTAGTGACCTTTGGCCAGGGGCACTAGAAGAGGAGAGCCAGTTATGCCATGGGGTATGCCAGTGGTGAGTGCACCTTTCTACAGTAGGCTAATTCACCTAGTTTGGCAGAGGAAGGACTATACAGGGAAAATTAACCAACTAGAGAGAGTAAGAAGCTGAAAGATAAAGTCTCAGCATGGGATGAGTTTATAATAATTAGGGCCAGTTTCTCCAGTCTTCCAAGTCACAAAGTGTACCTAAAGTGCCCAAGATGGCCGTGGGAGAGTTCCCCACATAATAATTCCTTTACTGTGACAGAACTTCCAATTCCTCCTGCTTGTTTCCCAGGCTTTGAGCATTTGTGTACAGGCACCTAAGATAACTAGCCAATTGCCCTACTTTCTCAGTACTAATCAGGAAGCCTCCCCTGTTGCTCCTTCCTCCTTGCACTTTCCCCTGGTGTCCCACTTACCCACTTACCTCTGGGCTTAGGTCCCTGTCCCCCGGTGAACCTAGTTTAAAGCCCTCCTCACTAGGTTAGCCAGCTTGCCTGCAAAGATGCTCTTTCCTCTCCTTGTTAGGTGGATTCCATCTCTTTCTAGCAATCCTTCGTGGAATAACATTCCATAGTTGAAGAATCCAAAGCCCTCTCTTTGACTCCACCTGTGTGACCAGGCATTTACTTCTGCAATTTGATGATCCTTACCTGGACCTTTTCCTTCAACAGGGAGGATGGATGAGAACACAACTTGCACCTCAAACTCCTTTATAGTTCTTTCCAGAGCCACGTTGTCTGCAGTGATGCTCACTTAAAGTCTTTCTTACAGTATCATTGGTGCTCATGTGGAGAAGTAGGAAGGGATAGCAATAAGAGGGCTTTATAGGTCTTGGCAGACTCTCTGTCACATCTTGAATTCTAGCTTCAGGCAAGCAGCACACTTCTCGAGTTTCCCAGCTCAGACTGCAGAAGGATGACTCCACCCCGTTAGGAGTCATCCCCCAACCATCACCACCCATCTCTTCCTCTTGGGAGTGGTGGTTGTGGAACCCCCATCCCTAGGACAATGTGTCTCTTGCCTTCTGATCAGTGAGGATTCCTTTTGATCCCTTCCCTCAGATGAATCTTCCAAGCCATTCTCCATAGTACCTGTGCAGAAAGCCTGAAAACTATTGCTTATCTCTATCTGCACTGGCGGCATATGGGTTCTCCTCTTTCTTCTTCTGGTGGTCACATGCTGCCAGTTTTCTTCCCTGTTCTTCAGTTTCCCCTGCACAGCCCTCTCTTATTCTTCTGCATTCTGTGTCTGCTGTAACAAATTGTGACTCCTATCCAGAAAGACTTCATTTTCTCTGATGCAATGCAGGATTGACAGTAGGCTCTCTAGCCCTTTTAGCTTTTCTTCCAATATGGAAACCAGTTTTCATTTCATACAGATGAAGGCACTTCTATCCACTGGCAGAAAGACAAACATGGCACATTCTGTGCAGATCACAAAAGCTGATTCCTCACTTTACATAGAAAATGTTACCTCAGCTTTCGTTTAAAACAACAAAAAATATTGTCTCTCCCTTTCTAAATCCATGAGAATGCAAATGAATATTCACATTGAAATCTTCTCACTACTGTTTGTCCTAAAGCTTACATTTAATGGCTAGTAAATGTTATAGCAAACCACGGTTATAACCACCCACAGTCATAGAACTCCCATACTAATATGCTGGTGCTGCTTAGGTTGCTGCTTATGGTGTAGTGCTGTTGCAAGCTTCCTCCCAGCTGAATTAGCTTCTACATTGACCAGTTACTATAGCTTTTGTCTGCAAGGAATATTGCTTAATATTTTCTTAATTGTACAGTATTATCTTTGGGCCCTAGGCCTGGATCAGCCCCATTGTGCTAGACACCATACATAGTAGCTTACAATTTTATTTAACAGGGGAATGAAAATAAACCATCAAATGGAAGTGAAAAAGTAGAGGAGAAGGAAACAGTAAAATAACCAAGTTTTACTGAATGTGAGAGGGAACCTTGTTTGGTGAACTACACAGGGAACTGAGAACCAGGGATTCTTTCTTCTGATCCTCGTTCTGATATTAGCTCCTTCTATGATCTTGATTCAATCACTTAAGGTCTGATTCTGCCAACATTGTTCACATTGAGTAGATCCTTTCTTGGTGAATAGTCGCATTTAAGTCAAACAGCTGCAGGATAAGTAGGCTGGGCTCCAATTCTCTTGCAGCAGGAGTTTGGGGATGGCTCAGAAATGACCTTTTAAAATATTAAATAAATTAAACTATGTTTAAAAAAAATATCCCCACAATCCTAAAACCCGCCCTTTTTATAGTATTAGAATGGCAGTAGAAAGGAATTGGTTACATTTCATTGGGTGACCTGAAAAATTGCTTCCTTTGCCCATACAAAAATGGTAAGGCTGGCTTTGGATTTAAGACATTTGTTAATTCAGTTGTTATACTGGTTGCTTACCTACATAGCATAACTTATTCTTGAATATATGTTTCCACTATGTAATATTCTTTATATAATTCTCATTCTTTAACATTTAGAAAGTACAAGCTGAAAAGATTGTGGAGAAAAAGGACAAAAAAGATGGCAGTGGCGTAAATGTGAAAGAATGCAAATGACTAAGTATACATGAAAATCTCTGAAAAGTTGAATGCACAAGTTTCACTAGCCTTGCATAGTCCAAACTTTTGTATTCAGCATTTACACTGTCAATAACCTAAACTGACATTGACCTTGGTAGCAAAATGGGGCAATATTTTCACTTGGGTGAACTGTTATTGGACAATTTCTCCAGTGTATTAAGCAGAAACATGCATTCCATCAACATCAAGCGAGTATGTTATCTTTTTCCATCTATTTCTTTTTCTGTTGTGCAAACATTGCTGTGGTCAGTACAAGGACAAAATCTACTCTGTGAGCTAAATTAATCCAGGGTATAACACCAATGAACACCTCACTCCACTGCATTTGGCTTGTGTTGAAGGGAAAGGAATCTCTTATAACTTACCAACATAGTAATATAGCAGAACATCTTATTCCAAATGTAAGAAGGTATATAACTTAATTTTATTTTAATGGGTTTTTTTTCCATTTAATTTTTAAAAAACTTACCTCCATTACCTAGTTTCTGGACATGTTCACAATGAAATACAGTTCAAATACAATTAATTAAATAACCCTATGCAGCTGACAATTGATGGCAGCAAAAGAGGATCCCCACATTTACTATCCTCATTCTACAGCAAAGCAAAACATAAACTTGAAGATAGCATCCCCAAATCTTTGCCTGGATAGTCCTTAAAGAAAAGAGCATGCTCCCAATTATCCGTCTTGGGCACCAGCCTCAGTAAACAGGAATTTGAGGTGTCCTAAAAGCTAACAATCTGGGGTTTCATAGAGAGTCATTATTCCCTCCCTGGTTCCCATCTTGTTCCAAGCAGAAATACTTTGTACCAGCCCTTTATCAGTGTAAATTACTAATCTCTGGAAGCTGATTTAGTTATACTTGCTGGTATTTGGAGTGGGGAGGAAAGGTATTCCCCTGGCCCTGTCTGAGGATTCCCCATCTACTTAGATGGGGAAGAAAAGTTGCAGGAAAAGAGATAGTGCAAAGCCACTGGAGTGTGAGGTAAAAACAGATGTTGCTGCATAGAAGGAATGCAGAGGGAGGAAAGACACAAGTCTTGGCAACACATAGAAGTGGCACAGATTAAATGTAAATTGAATTAATTAACTCAGTGTAATCTAACCTGTGGACACTCTTATACCAATTAAAACTGGTTATATTGTTTTAGTTTCTATCTGCATATTAACTGACACAAGCTAAACTCTCAGAAACCAGGCTTAATCTGATAGTGTCCTTATGCAAAGTTGCATGTGTGTAGCTAAGTAGTTGTACAATCACATATTTAGTTAATTCAATACAACTCCATGTAGGCTACACCACAGAAAGGGAAGAGAAACAAAAAGGAGGGTGGATAAAAAGAGAATCAAAGGACAAAGAGCAGTGGTCCAAAAATGGGATTGTTTTCCCAAAGTGTAATAATGAATGGAACAGTGAGGCAATGAATAAACAACATTTGATTATACTACATTAATACGTTTATCCTGATCTTTGTACAAGCTTCCTTGACAGTCCTGTTGGTATATGTAGTCATAAATTTATACCTCAGCCCCTAGATCACTACTGAAAATGGAATTTGGTACCTTCCACAAAACGAGTATGACACCTTGAGTCAAATCCTCATCAATGTCAGCATTATTTTCTGCTTTAGGAATTGAGAAACAATCAGTCTGTTTTTCTGGAGCAGTTTCACCATTAGCAGAAAAGCAATCTGCATTGCTTAAAAAACAAACAAACAAAAACCCTTCCTTCTTGGAATTTTAACCTTCCCTGGCTTCTTGAAATTCTAACCTGTACATATCACAATGGAGGTATAGTTGAAAAGAATAGTTGAAATAGTCCTTGCATCAATAGGTCTTGAACTCAACCTAACTTTCTTGTGTGACAAAGTAGGTAATGTTAAGAACAGTTCAGGCTTCAGTAGAAAGTGGAGAAGAAACTAAAGGATCAAACATCACTACAGGGTTCAAAATTCACACAAACACAAAACAGCCCCATGACTTGTTTCTCTGGTTAAAATTAAATACCTCATGCACAGTGAAATGGTCCCATTCTGAAAATCAGCCATAAGAACATAGATATATTTAAGCACAATTATGTTATGTGTTTGTTTACTTTCTATGTTAGAGAAATACATACTTCTTAGTAGAATTCAGTGTAGAGGAAAGAGCAAAAGACAGAAAACTATGCAATCTGGTGTATATCTACCTCCAACAGAAATGAGAGGTCAGACCTAGAAGGAATTTGAGATAACCTTAGAATATTCCCATAAGATTGTGTATTTTGGGAAGTGTTGTTTAGAAATGGTATTTCTCATGACATCCTAATAATGAAATGAAATAAAAACTCTTACATTAAAATAGTTTTATTTTCCTGATACCCCATTTGGCTGGAGGTTACCTCACTGTGGTATTCCTTTATTTGGTAAGGCAGGTGGCTTCTCTTTGATTGCTGTTAGGCAATTCTGCATGTCCCTTGCTTTTTCTCCTTCTCTCTATTTGCTGCTTTGCTACCTCCCATTTTCACTTGCCAGGCTATGTCATTATAGGCTTGTTGTGCAATTGTCAAAAAGACTTGTATATGAGTTGTAGAGCTGCAAAACTCTTAAGGGAGGCACATTTTCTCCCAGGGCTGCTCTGTACACACACGGTGAATAATTGACACTGCTCATTTGGCTGGCATATATTGCTCTCCTTGTGCACCAGCCCTCTTCCACAATTCAGTGAAGAGGATAAGAATGGTCTCACAGCCCTGGTTCTTTTCTATCCCTTTCTACTTATTTCTGGACTATTTCTGGACTAATGGGTGAAAGTGCTTACAGGGAATAATATTATGAATACCTACTGAGCCCGCACAATGGCCACCCACATTGTGACCCTATATTCAAATATCAGTCTCTCTCTCATAGATGCCTCAACTCACCTCTTCGCCTGTGCAGTGAGATACTTTCTTTTTTTCTAAATCATTTTCCTAATTCCAAAGCCTTTCCATGTTCATTGCCAAATGGGTTATGATCCTTTCACTTCTGCCTCATACATAGGCAGAAGTCATTCCCTCTACCCCCAGCATCCCAATATGTACTGGTCACACTCTCCTTCTGCTACATTATTGATCCTTCTCTCTGTAATACTAGTCCCCAAGCCCTGAACTGTTGAGTTTTTCCTCTACATTTAGGTCTCTCTTCTTTGACCTTTATTTTCCTGTCTCTTTCAGACTCTCTCTTTTTTGGGCACAGTTTCTTTTCTTGGTATCCTTATTTTCCTCCACATCTCCTTGTTTTATGTTCCAGATCCACTATCTGCTAGCAGAAGATGCCTGTTGTCAGTAGACCTGGGCAAAATTTTTCATCTGAAACTTTTTTCAGGAAAGAAGGCAGAGTTAGCAATGCTTAGTTCTGCAAATTCATGTCTTTCACCAAATTGTTCTTTCTGAAAAAACAAATTCTGAAAGAATTAAATTGTTTCACTCTGACTATTTAAAAAAGAAACATTTTGTTTTTTTGATAAAATAATTGCATTTCAAAATTCTGTTTTAATTTTATCTAAAAAGCAAGATTATTTTTAATAAGTCAAAATTTAAAGAAAACTTCTTCTTTTCCCTTAACCAATAATTTTTAGAATTGCCCACAAATCCAAAATTAAGAAAAGATCCTTTATTCACAAGACTCTATTTATCAGTCCCACTAGTTCATAAGAGAATGGTAACAGAAGGGAACATGATTTTCTCTCATATTCCATTTATGTCCTTGCTTTTGGAACCTTAACAAAATAACGTGTTGTGATTTTCTTGGGGTCAGATTTTCAAAAGTGTTTCTGTCACTGGAAAGCACAGAAATACAATGGAAGGTCAAACCATTTAACACATCCTAAAGCCAATGAGACTAGAAATTTCCCAGATGAGTGAGATCTGAAATATCTCACTGAAAAAAAAAATTAAAATCCTTCATCATGAAAGGGAGTTGCTTGAAATTAGACTCATAGACTCATAGACTCATAGGTCAGAAGGGACCAATATGATCATCTAGTCTGACCTCCTGCACAAGGCAGGCCACAAAATCCTACCCATACACATTTATAACAACCCCGTTATTGAAATCCTCAAAAGTGAGATTTGAAGACCTCAAGCTGCAGGGAATCCATCAGCAAGCGACCCATGCCCCACGCTGCAGAGGAAGGCGAAAAACCTCCGGGGCCTCTGCCAATCCGCCCCGGAGGAAAATTCCTTCCCGACCCCAAATATGGCGATCAGCTAAACCCCGAGCATGTGGGAAAGACTCACCAGCCAACACCCAAAAAGGAATTCTCTGCAGTAACTCAGTTCCCATCCCATCCAACATTCCCACAGACCATTGAGCAGACTTATCTGCCGATAATCCAAATCAATTGCTCAAATTAAATTAAACTACCCCATCATAACATCCCCTCCATATACTTATCAAGCTTAGTCTTAAAGCCAGATAAGTCATTTGCCCCCACTACTTCCCTCGGAAGGCTGTTCCAGAACTTCACTCCCCTAATGGTTAGAAACCTTCGTCTAATTTCAAGTCTAAATTTCCTAATATCCAGTTTGTACCCATTCGTCCTCGTGCCTATATTAGTACTAAACTTAAATAATTCCTCTCCCTCCCTAACGTTAATCCCCCTGATATATTTATATAGAGCAAGCATATCCCCCCGGAGACTTCTTTTGGCCAGGCTAAACAAGCCAAGCTCTTTGAGTCTCCTTTCATAAGGCAGATTTTCCATTCCTCGAATCATCCTAGTAGCCCGTCTCTGAACCTGTTCCAATTTGAATTCATCCTTCTTAAACATGGGACACCAGAACTGCACACAATATTCCAGGTGGGGTCTCACCAGCGCCGTATATAACGGCACTAACACCTCCTTTTCCTTGCTGGAAATACCTCGCTTGATGCATCCTAAAACCGCATTTGCTTTTTTAACAGCCATATCACATTGGCGGCTCATAGTCATCCTGCTATCAACCAATACCCCAAGGTCCTTCTCCTCCTCCGACGTTTCCAACTGATGCGTTCCCAACGTATATCTAAAATTCTTATTATTAATCCCTAAGTGCATGACCTTGCACTTTTCACTATTATATTTCATCCTATTACTATTACTCCAGTGTACAAGGTGGTCCAGATCTTCCTGAATAGTATCCCGGTCCTTCTCCGTGTTAGCAATAACCCCCAGCTTCGTGTCATCCGCAAATTTTATTAACACATTCCCGCTCTTTGTTCCAAGGTCAGTTATAAAAAGGTTAAATAAAGTCGGTCCTAAAACCGATCCTTGAGGGACTCCGCTAGTAACCTCCTTCCAGCCTGACAGTTCACCTTTCAGCACGACCCGCTGTAATCTCCCCTTTAACCAGTTCCTTATCCACCTTACAACTTTCGCATTCATGCCCATCTTTTCCAATTTAACTAACAGTTCCCCATGCAGAACCGTGTCAAACGCCTTACTGAAATCGAGGTAAATTAGATCTACCGCATTGCCTCTGTCTAAGTAATCCGTCACCTTCTCAAAGAAAGAGATCAGGTTTGTTTGGCACGATCTACCTTTAGTAAATCCACGTTGCAATTTGTCCCAATTACCATTGACCTCAATGTCCTTAACTACTTTCTCTCTTAAAATTTTTTCCAAGACCTTACACACGACAGACGTCAAGCTAACAGGCCTATAATTACCCGGATCACTTTTATTCCCTTTCTTAAAAATAGGAACTATGTTAGCAATTCTCCAGTCGTACGGCACAACCCCCGAGTTTACCGATTGCTTAAAAATTCTCGCTAACGGGCTCGCAATTTCACGCGCCAGTTCCTTTAATATCCTCGGGTGGAGATTGTCCGGTCCCTCCGATTTTGTCCCATTAAGCTGTTCAAGTTTGGCCTCTACCTCAGATACGGTAATATCCACCACCACATCCAGATTCCCGTTTGTCATCCCTCCATCATCCCTAAACTCCTCACTAGTCTTATTAAGGACCGAGGCAAAGTACTTATTTAGATATTGGGCCATGCCTAGGTTATCCTTAACCTCTGTTCCATCCTCAGCGTATAGTGGCCCCACTTCTTCTTTCTTTGTTTTCTTCTTATTTATGTGGCTGTAGAACCTTTTACTATTGATTTTGATTCCCTTTGCAAGGTCCAGTTCTACGCGACTTTTAGCCTTCCTCACTTTATCCCTACACGTTCTGACCTCACTAAGGTAGCTTCCCTTACTAATCCCGCCTTTTTTCCACTCCCTGTAAGCTTTCTGCTTTTTCCTAATCCCCTCTCTGAGTTGCTTGCTCATCCAGCTTGGCCTACTACTCCCACCCATAGTTTTTTTCCCCTTTCTTGGGATGCAGGCTTCTGACAGTTTCCGCAGCTGTGATTTAAAGTAATTCCAGGCCTCCTCCACATTTAAACCCACAAGTTCCTCCGTCCAATCCACTTCCCTAACTAATTTCCTTAACTCTTTGAAATTAGCCCTTGAGAAGTCGAAAACCCTAATCCCAGATCTATGTTTGTTTATCCTTCCATCTAATTTGAATTGAATCAGCTCATGATCACTCGAACCAAGGTTGTCCCCTACCACCATTTCTTATACAAGGTCCTCACTACTCACCAAAACCAAATCTAAGATGGCATCCCCTCTCGTAGGTACTTCAACTACTTGATGAAGAAATCCCTCCGCTATCACATCCAGAAAAATCTGACCCCTATTATTCTTGCAAGCACTCGTCCTCCAGTCTATATCCGGGAAGTTGAAATCTCCCATAATCACACATTGCCCCTTAGTGTTTACTTCATTAAAAACATTAAAGAGGTCTCTATCCATATCCAAATCAGACCCCGGCGGTCTGTAGCACACCCCAAGCACTATCTCAGGGGAAGCTCTAGTAGCTTTTTTACCCAGTGTGATTTTTACCCAGACAGACTCCGTCCTATCCATTCCATCACTTCTTATTTCATTACAGTTCACCTCATCATTGACATACAAAGCTACTCCACCACCTTTGCCTTTCTTCCTGTCTTTTCTAAACAGCACATAGCCTTCAATACCCGTACTCCAGTCATGAGTACTATTCCACCAGGTTTCTGTTATCCCTATAATATCCGGTTTCACTTCCTGCACCAGTAGCTCCAGTTCCTCCATCTTGTTCCCTAGGCTCCTTGCATTAATGTACAGACATTTTAATTTTTGACGTTTGGCGTCAGTGACATTCTTTCCCCCGTCATGCACAGACCTTCTACCACCAGCATCACCCGTTAGGCTAGTTTCAACTCCGCTTTTCCTCCTTTGGTCAATTCTTCGATCCACAAGGATATCCCTTCTCACTTTGTTTGCTTCCCTCTCCAGGTTAAATTCCGGCATGGAGATCTCCTGAACATCTCCAACCATCTCCCCCAACTTCCTAGTTTAAAGCTGTCCTAATGAGGTCGGCAAGCCTCCATTCTAGAAGTCTAGTTCCCTCCTTGCTTAGATGAAGTCCATCCCGAGCGAACAGTTGTCTGTCCGTAAACGCTTCCCAATGACCGTACATCCCAAAGCCCTCCTCATAGCACCACTGCTTGAGCCATCTGTTAATCATCATAATCTTGTCGCTCCTTTGCTGCCCTGCTCTTGGAACCGGCAAAATTCCACTGAAGATCACCTGAGCCTCGATTTCCTTGAGCGTCTTCCCCAGTCTGACATAGTCCTCCTTGATACAGTCCAGAGAGTGACTAGCCGTATCATTCGCTCCCACATGAAGGACAATCAACGGATTCTTTCCCGCTCCCGCTAGAATCCTTTTCAGCCTCAGGTCCACATCCTGTACCTTAGCCCCCTTCTGTTCTCCCGATCAGCTCTAGTTACGGGCCTGTCTATTCTTCTTAATAAAGGGTCTCCTATCACGTAGACTTGCCTTTTCCTGGCGACAGTATGACTCTCCAGTCTATCCCCGGCATCAGTCGGCCGCAAGTCCTCTCGGTTCATCTTTGCCCTCGCAATCCTCCTAGGGCTCATACTGGTTGTCGCCTCCATTGACTCCTCCCCTCCTCCTGCAGGACTAGCCGCTCGCCTCTTTTTCCTTGCCCTCTCTCCTTCAGTGAGCACCAGCTGTGCTCCATCTTCATTTTCCAATGCACCAAACCTGTTCCTGAGTTCTATTTCTCCTTCGCTGGCCCGTCTTTTCCTCTGCCTGGTTCTCCTAGTCACATGCTTCCACCGTCCACGTTCCTCACCCAGCAGCTCCTCAGAATTCTTTGGTCCTGCTTCCATCTGCTCATCTGAGCTTATCCCCTGTGCCTCATCATGTCTGTCTTCCATCATCTGCTCAAACCCCCTTCTAAACTCAACCAGGGTTTCCACCTGCATCTCCAGTCCTTTTATCTTTTCTTCCAGCAGTTCTATCAGGCGGCACTTCAGGCAGACAAAACTCCTTTCAGGTGCCCCCTCCAGGACCATGTACATGCCACAGCTTCTACATCCGGTCATCCTCAGTGTGTCTCTCACTGCTGTCTCTGTCTCACTCATGGCCTTCCAACTCTGTGCCTGGCGGTTCAGGCCTCACACTGCACCGTGGGACACCAACAAGGCCTGGGCTGCTGGCAGGCCCCTGCCCCTTCCTTCCTCTGGTTTGTAGGTTTCTCTGCTGTGGTCTCCTCTGGAATCTCCCCCTGGAAACTCCCACTGAAACTCCCCTGTTAGCAGCCCTGTTCGCTGGCTCCTGTGCCGCTGCAGCTGTCTGTTCATGTCTGAAAAGTCACTGCATAAATGACATTGTCAAATTCCATGTTAAACTGGGTAAATCCTAAGTATTGCACTGAAAAAACTGAAGTTTGGGATGAAGAAACTGGAATGATTTAGTTGGGGTTGGTCCTGCTTTGAGTAAGGGGTTTAACTAGATGACCCCCTGAGGCCCTTTCCAAACCTAATCCTCTATGATTCTAAGCTAACTTTGGCTTTTTTGCAAAAGTGAAAGGCACTTTTGAAAATATCCCTCTTTCTTCCCTGGTGGCTCCCATGCTCTTGATTAAAGCCTTCCCACTTCTCTTTTGGAATATCTACCATATACGGAGGCCCAGTAAAGCAGCAGCTCATGCACAGATCCTTCAGACTATAAACGTCTTAGGGTATGGACTTTCTTACCACTGAAAGTATGTAAAGTGCTTGACTCAAATAGTGCTTGATTCCTTATTTGGGATTGTAAGTGCTATCGCAAAACAAATAAAAAATGACAATCTTTAAAGAGCTACTCAGTAACCATAGAGAATGGGACATCGGATGGGGGTGAAGATGCATTTATACTTTTATTTTTACTCAGAATGATTTTATTTTTTGTGGCTAGCAATTTGATAAGATCAGATATTTAAAGTCTACTAATGTGAAATTGACAGTGTTTAGAAGGGAATATGCACCAGTCAAACTGCTGCACAGCTAATCATTATTCAAAAATAAATGTCTAAAACACTTGAGTGCTTCCTCAAATAATATATTTCAGTTAAACTTCTGTAGCCTCTGATAAATTGAAGAACTGTCCTCTAAAATGGTTTTGAATACACCGTAGCAACAACAGTTGAGTGATTGACTATCTCCCCCTTGCAACTTTACTGTCCACAAAAATGGATTTCACCTATATTATTTGCTATGATGTTAGTAAAGTTATTACAATATGACACTGTCACAGGGTCAATATTCCCTTCTTTGAAATAAGTATCTAAAGGTCACTATGTCACTTATTCCTGATAAACCTTTCTGTGTATTTATAAGACTTTCTATTGCAGACATTCTCATTACAATAAATATGTAATCTGGAGGATAACAATTTCATAATTCTTAAATTAATTTCTGTAAACAGTAAAGGGTACAAACACTATGTGAAAATATAGGTGGACTTATATAGGCCTCAGGGATTCTTTACATCCTCAAATATTGGAATATTATTAAAAAGAGATGCTTCTAAATAATCAAACAGTGCACAGATGATATTAGAAAAGAAAACTAATATTTAAAGTAACTGCATTGGTCCAAGCAAAGAGTGGAGTACAAAAAACATTTCTTTCAAAGCAACAATATTACTTTCCTTTCCTACTCCTTTTGTGCTGTGGAAAATATATAATCAAAAGTTCAGTTTCAAAATATCTGTGCAGATTTCTTGGAAAGTAAAACAGTTCCAAATGTAGAAGAAAATTAACATACTAATTACATTAGGACAGATTCTCAGATGTCTGTTCTATTTTCATTATTATTCCCTCATTCATATCTTTCTCCTTTCCTTCTATTCCTTCTTTCTGATTGTTGTCATGAGAGAGCTAAAGGATAGTGCAGAGTATCATAGATTAGATTTCTATCCACAGTGTATTAATGCTATTATGTTCTGTTGATTTTTTTCTTGTGTATATATAAAATTCTGTTAAATTCAGCTAAAATAATTTTAAACATCCTAGGTAATAAAGATATATCTAGTAAAATGTTATTATCATCAACATTTTCATGGGAATTACTCGTTAGGAGTAGTGCCTCAACTACTAACTGCATCATATGCAAGGACTTCTAAGGGATTTTGGGCAAGGCCATGAGGGGATCACATTGCAGAATCATAGCCAGGGTCATG
Organism: Mesoclemmys tuberculata; assembly: GCA_007922155.1. Classification (NCBI taxonomy): domain Eukaryota; kingdom Metazoa; phylum Chordata; order Testudines; family Chelidae; genus Mesoclemmys; species Mesoclemmys tuberculata. The sequence continues at coordinate 43,321,473 of ML675618.1, read as the reverse complement.
CAGGGGTAATCCCAGGAGGCTCTCCAGGAAACAGTGTGCTTCCATGAGGTAGAACTGTAGCACTGTGGCTTTCAGGAGGGATTTGCCTACTGTGCCACCCTGAAGGAAGATGCATCATGTTATCTCTTCATGGCCAGTCATGCCCCCTTTCTACCCACTTATAAGCTGGCTAGTAGCCGGTGGATACAAGCAAACAGTGGTCCCTGCACTGAAGAGGGTAGAGGAAAAGCAATTGAGGCTGGCTATTGAATGGGGACAGGATATGGGAGAATGTGGTCCTTCTCTGTGGCTGCCACTTAGTTTCTCTGCTTCATCATCTGTGCCCCTTCAATGATTCACTACCAATGGGGACTGAGGGATTGGATCCACACTATTGATCCCTGGGGAAGGGAGGAAGGAAAAGGAGGATCAAATAATGAAGAGAACATAGTCTATGTGGGAGGAGAGGTCTCAGATCCAAGTTGATACAGATATAGGGAGAATAAGTAATAAAAAGGGAATTTATCAGGCAGAGATCAACATTTATCTGTCTCACTGATACTGTTTAACACTTTATCTCAAGGGTTTGAGGAAATGGCAAGCAGTGTCAAAATTCTTCCACTCACGACACTAAATAAATAGTCATTTGCTAATAAACTTGTCAGCATCCATAATTTATTAATGGACAAGATGTTCATTTATTCATGGGCAAAATTGCTGGAGCACTGAGCTCTTGTCTCAGTTCAGCTTTAACAATACAGTTTCTCAGCTCGACATGAGAAAGGGAAGAGTCTGGGAAAGGAGTTGTCCGAGCCTTTGGAATCTACCCTCAAGTGCAGTCATTAGCTAATCCCAAAGATTTGTGTCCCATGATAAAGTGAGACTGAGGTTTGACGTAGTGTATGCTAGACCTTTGCTTGCTAGAATCCCTACATGAATTTAATGAGCTCTTGTCAGATCTGGCACTGGAATTACCAAGATTTCTTGTTCAGCATGATTTTACTGTCCTTGGGGTAATGCCTCTCGTATATTGCCTCCATAACATCTACAAGATTATCCTCCATGCTTTTGTCTGAAGTCCTACTGTTAATGACATTCTGAATTGGTTTTTTTTTTTTTTTGGTATGGTGAACTGAATATCAGGGTGTTAGTGCAGCCACAACAAAGATTTATTTATATCATCTTTAATACAAGATCAGGCTTTTTCCTTATTCATATCAAGTTGGTAGACCTTTCTGTGTTCTCCTCTGGGAGACTAGATTCAAAGAGGTTCCAGAATGCCCTGATCATTTTATGTCTACACTGGAGCTGGAAGGTGTAATCTCCAGCTCAGGTAGACATACCCATGCTAGCTCTGACTGAGGTAGCCAAAAGCAGAACTGTAGCCACAGCCACATGAGCATGGGATGGGTTATCTGTCCCAAGTACATGCCTACGGTCCCACATAGGGTCATACTCCGGGCAGTTAGCCTTTCTCACTGTTTGGTCTGTTACAGCTACACTTCTCTTTTTCGTATGCAAGCTCTGATTTAGAATACACTGGACAACAAAGATTTTGCTTCCTGAATACTTTTGGGTGTATTTTATGGATTTTGGGCTTCTGATTATGAAAATCAACATGAAATTTCCCTATCATGTATCATTTTTTGAAATCGCCTATATTTGCTATGTCAATTCATAATTTAAGGCTATTAAAATGTTGCCCACAATGTAAGCTGAAAAGTTTTCTATCGTGTGTCCAGGCATGCCTGGGCACGCGTGACAGTGCACCTAATGCAGGCCACACAACATGCAGTGGGAATCTTAAGGCTTAGGCAGGGCGGATGCTGGCAGGAAAGGTTTTAGAAAGGCTATAAAAGCATTTCACACACACTATTCAATACATTGTGTTTATATCAGTTTGTATTCATGTTGATGCGCATGCTTTATGCGCATAGCATATTGCGTGTACTCACAATAATAAAGCAATTGTATTTTCAGGAGGATTCGTGATAGCGAAATGTCTCACCAATGTTGCAACAGCCACGATATGTTCTGTTACATTTGTGGTGAATATACGCTTAAACCTCAAAGATGGAGCATGACTGCACATACGTATTAAGAAAGCGTATGAGCTCTACTTTGGCTGTAAAATTGGTGATCAGGACAAAACCTGGGCTCCTCACATTTGTTGCGCAACATGCGCTGTTGCTCCTAGAGCTTGTCTCACAGGTACTCAGAAGTCAATGCCGTTCGCTGTCCCGATGATATGGCGAGAGCAGAAGGATCATGTAACAGACTGTTACTTCTGTCTGACCAATGTGTCTGGGTTCTCTGCTAAAACAAAGAAATCCATTGAATACCCCAATCTCCCTTCATCTATGAGCCCTGTGACACATGATGACAGTCTTCCCGTACCGAAGCCACCAGAGACATGGAACCTAAAGGAGGCAGACAAAGATGCCATGATGCATGAGCCAGGAATGGAAAATGACACTGATCTAGATTTTGAACCATTTACATCAAGTAAGCCTCATCTGATAACTCAATCTGAGGTAAATGACCTGTTCAGAGACTTGGGTTTCTCAAAGGCAAAAGCAGAATTACTGGGCTCAAGACTGCAAGGATGGGGTCTTCTGTCACCAGGCATGAAAATTTCTGTCTTTCACAGCTGCCAAGAAGATTTGACATAATTCTTTGGTCAGGTTGATAACACTGGACAACAAATTTTTTTCGAAAGTGTTGCTTCCTCAGAAATGTTTTTGATTGTGCTAGACTGCTTGAAGCTGAACACAAATATAATTTCAGACTATTTGTATCACGTAGGAATTTGGAGAAACAAGAAATTGACTTTTATTGAATGTAATGCATTTAATCGCATAACGGTACTGACACTTTGCAATAGTTCAAGTGAGCTAAAAATATTTTGTTGATGATTTTCGTTTGTACTCAGTGTCTGAGGCTTCTTGTTTAAGTGTCCAACAATAATCGGCCAGCATTGATGGATTCTAGTTGCCCTGATATGGTTTTTCCATGATCGCAATGTCCTGGTGAAACCTTTCACCATGCTTGTCACTGACTGCACCAAGATTTGCAGGGAAGAAGTCTAAATGTGAATGCAGAAAATGAATCTTTAGTGACATATTGCACTTCATGGTTTTGTATGTTTGAAGCATGTTGTCAACCAGCTGCACGTAGTTTGGTGCTCTGTAGTTGCCAAGAACATTTTCAACAACATCCTTGAATGTCTTCCATGTGATTTTCTCCGGCGCTACTAGAAGTTCTTCGAACTGCCTGTCATTGATGACCTGTTTGATTTGTGGACCAACAAAAATGTCTTCCTTAATCTTGGCATCCGTTATTCTGGGAAACATCTGTCTCAAATATTGAAATCCTTCACCTTCCTTGTTCAATGCTTTCACAAAATTTTTCATCAGTCTGAGTTTTATGTGAAGAGAATGCAAAAATATCTTTGTCGGGTCTACAAGTAGTTTATGTGCCACACTTTTCTGCCCTGGAACCAACTGCTTACACAGTGACCTGTCCTTTTTAATGTAATAAAACTTTTTAGCACGGCTGTCCCATTGCCAAATGAAACAACAGCACTGGGTGTATCCAAGCTGCATTCCTAGTAGCAGTGCAACTACTTTCAGATCACCACAGATGTTCCAGTTATAGTTGCTGTGCTGTATGTGTTTCAACAAAACTTCCATATTTCCATAGGTTTCTTTCATGTGTACTGCATAGCCGATTGGTATTGAAGGGTGGACATTGCCATTGTGTTACAACACAGCTTTCAGGCTTAACACTGACGAATCAATAAAAAGACGCCATTGTTGTGGGTCTTGCTGGCAACCCAAAGCAGTGAACAGCCCATCAATGTCACTGCAGAAACACAGATTCCAGGGCTAGATTTTTAAAGACCTCATCACTCACAATTAGGGCCAGCGTTTTAAAGGATCTCAGCCTCTATTTAGGCATTTAAATTTAGTTCTCATCTCTGCAGCACCCATTGAGACAAATGTACAATTCTGGCCACATGATTTATATGTCTTAATGGGAGATAAGCCCTTTTGAATATTCAGCTGTCTATTTAGGTGAATAAATAGGAGCTGTGGATTGTGTGTTCTTCTGAAAATCTAAGCCTTGATATTCAGTGATTGTTTTCCCTAAATTCTGTCTTCAGTATTTCCACTGGTATTTTACTGAGGATAGTGCAGGATGGTAACTGTCAGGATCACTATACTTTGCTTTTTGCAAAGGGTAACGTATTTGCTTTTCTCCAAATCATTGTCATCTTTGCGACTTTTCCATGACTTTTCAAAAATAATTCTCAGAGAAAGAATAAGCTTGCTTGTTAATTCCCTTAGTACCCTACAAGGAATATTGTCCATACCAGATGAAATGTACATTTTCACAATTTTAAAGTATTCCCAATCTGCTGACCCTCAGTAGCCATTATTATAAGGTTTTCCTCATTTGTTAACATTTTTTTCCTTTAGTGTTCCTGAAGACAAATCGTAAAACACTTGTCACTTTTAATGAAGTATTAATTTCATATCCTTCTTCATTTATGTATTGACCTACTTTTTTCCTCCATTACTTCTTTTCTCTGGTATTTCTTATTTATCATCACCATATTATCTAACCTTAACATTTTTTTCTTTCCTTTTTGCAAATTGAAAATAATGTGTGTATTCTTTTTGGTTGCCTTTCCCTTTTCCGTCTACTTTATAGTTTACCCTCAGCTCCCTCTGATGAAGCACTAGATGCTACTTGTTGCTCACTGTGTACTTATTTTTTTCTGTATATATATTTTAGGATTCTTCAGGTGCCATACTGTTTCCACATTCTCTGTTGATCACATTGCCATGCACTTCTTACAAATTGGTAAGGAATCAGTTCATGATGACTTCTCCTGTAGTTGAAGTGAATATGTAATAATGAGTTGTGAAGTTTGAGCTTGATGAAAAAGAGACACAAATGACTAATATAATGGAACTGTGAATGATAATCACCATAAGTTTGTACAGAGCAGATATTGTCAAACATATGACTTCAAAAATAGCAGGTGAAGAAAAAGCGAAGTATACTTATCAAATGCTTTTCTAGATTCTAAGTGTACCACAGAATCTGTCTCTCAGTAGGCCTGCTTCTAGCATTCACAATAAATAGATTTTTCAAAAGCACCTAGCAAAAGTCCCTTTGAAAGGTGTATTGCATGGGAATAGGGTAGTATCCCTTTAAATAGTTTGCAAGCTGTAGTGGCACTCACTATGTTTGTTTTAGAAGCCGCCAGCATTTTTGTGCATATTCAATAAACATTGTCATTTGGAACTTGCTGTGAACATGTAGCTCGCTTATTCTGTTACGGACAGAAGACATAACTAAAGTCAATGGAAGTGTTACTCCTAAACCACCCAAGTGCTACTAAAAATCACACACATTATGAAATATCTTAATATGTGAATACCTCAGGAACATGAGTAAGAGTGCCAGGGCGAGGCCCAAAATTATTTAATCTTGGCTTGGATGGAAACACTATTGACTGAAATCATGTTGAACTACCATAATCAAAAGGTTAAAAATCAGAAAATTATCAAGTCAGCAGGAGAGTCTGTTAGTGAATCTCAGCCACCTAGATAGCTCGAGTATGATAGTACCTGGAATACTGGACTAATTTCTGCTCTGAAATACACTCTGTGCAATGCTATTGAAAACAATGGGGTTGCACAGACTTTGGCCTATTATGCTAATTTTGAGTATCTCTTTACCAGCAAGATACTGGCAAATTGGAAGGAGTTCAGAGAATAGCAACAAGCATGATCAGAGGGCTGGAGGGATTGATTCATGAGAGGAGATAAAACGAACTAAATATGTATACTGTTGCTTGGCTAAGCGATGACTGAGGGGGACATAATTACACCCTTCAGATATTTGTAGAATGTTAACACTAAGGAGAGAGAGAAGAATTATTTAGCATAATAAAAGGGAATATGCCTTCAAGGAATAGAATAAAATATAGAAAGGGAAAAATTAGAATGAATATCAGAAAATTCTTCCTTGCAGTACAGTCTATCAACCTATGGAATAATCTTTCAAAGGAACTGATAGAATACTGAAATTGACACTATTTGAATAACTAAGGAACAATCCTGCTCTGAGACGCAGCTGGACTAAATGACTGTGACAAATATGGTGGTGCTCTTTAATAACTGCAGCTGAATCTGGCTCTAGCATGTTTATATCTTATAATACAGTACACACCCCTTGGAACAGCATGTAGTGTACATGTAGCTACATGCCACCATGAAAATAAAGCCGCATCCACACTATGGTCTGTAGCATTACATGTGAGTAAAAGGCTCTGTTGGGTGGGGAGGCAGGGAAAGGCTTCAAAAGCTCCACACTACTGGAGACTTTCACTGCAGTGAGGTAAGGCCCTGCCAGGGAGGAGGCATCAGGAGTCTCTTCCTGCTACAGGAAATGGTTCCCAGAACAGGGAACTGGCAGATCCTTCCTCTGCTGTTGTAATCTTCCCTCATAGTGGGTAAAGGCTCAGGCAGTGGGACTCTACACAGCTAAAGGTGTGGTTACACCTGTGGTGTGGGTACATAAAGAGCATGTAAGGTATGTACTCACATACATACACGCACCCTTCTGGTGTGTCTTTACTGTATTTCCCCAAGCTGTGTCTCACTGGCTACACTGCTATTTATACCCATGTTAGGGGGACTTGTTCTTTGCATGCCACTAGAAGTTTGCAGTGTATGCGTACCCTAGGGGTCTGAGGAGAGCCTATCCACCTAGGGGAAGAGAGAGGAGGTCCTTTCGAATAGTCACCTAAGAATTTAAGGGACCATGTTAGACCAATTAGCCATATCACTGTAGTCTACTCACCTTGGGCAGAAGTCAGGTTAAACAAGGTAAGTAAGGATAAGAACCATTTTTAGGGTTATACTGATACACAGGAGAATTGGAGCTTGCTAGGAGAAATTTGTTCTGCTCTGTTCTAGTAATTTAACACAAAATACTGTTTAATTTAGCTTGTACTGAAGATTAATCTTAGATGAGACTAACTATGCATGGAGGCTCTTCATTGTGTTCAACTGCTTTTTTTGTGAATCTTTGTTCCAAGTGGTAAATAAAAATCCTTTGTTTCAAGAAGGTTGTTGGTCCATATCACTATTCACACATTCCCAAAGGGAAAGAAAAGGCAGGTGCCTGAAAGCCAGTCAGACCGGGAGGGCGATAAGCGGTTGCTAAACACAGGATTGTGTATGTGACTAAAGTGGAAGAGTAGAAGAATCACAAAATTCCACCCCACGAATGGTTAAGACAAAAAGGCTCATAGTGTTGGGATTCAGCTGAATCCATTGTTGCTCCTGGACTCTTAAGTAGCAGTGGTAACCTCCAGTGTAGTTTATTGCAGTGAACACTGTTTGAAATCTACTTGTAAACAAGAGCTGGTAGAGAATTCAGCTACCCATCACCTGACTGAGGTGAAATATTGTAAGCATTGAATTGTTTTCCTGTTTTACTATTAAGTGCAGCTCTTCTGATCTTTGAAGCACTGAACGGTTTGGCACTTACATTTCTGAGACACTGCATCTCATTTTGAACTTATTAGTCAGCTACCCAGAGATGCAGAATTCCTCCTGCTTTTCTCACAGTTAATATCAGTTGTGAGCTTCTTGGTGATGGTCCCAAAGCAAAAATCTCCGGGATTGGTGACAGCACTGTCGTCTTGTCAGGGTTTCTGAATTAAGTTTGCTAGCGCATGAGTCTAATGAGATTCAGGTTAGGAAGCAAGACATCTCTTTGATATATTTTTTCAAACATAGCGTAGGTGCTTTGGTAAATAAAGGTCTAATTGCTATGCAAGGAGCCCTATTAGGATCTGTATGGCCTGGGACCAGATTTCAAATATGCCCAGCACCCACAATTGGATCTATGTCTACAAAAGAGCTCATACACCATTTAGATATATTAGCAAAGTATATAGAGAGCTGCTGGTGATAAACATGTCTGAAAATCTGGGCCAGTGTTACTACAGTTAGTAAACCCCATGTTATTCTAAACTGCAAATAACCTTTTGGTCTAATTAAAATGTTAATAACTCTAGTATACCTTCCTCTCTACACATACACTAGTTAGAATACCTTATTTTTAAAGGCGCAGAATAAGATCTTTCTTAATATGTATTGACTTTTTATGATATTATTGGGTAATGACAGTGAGTTTATATAACATATTCCACCTGTGTTTTCCTCAGCTTGCAGCATTGCACAGACATGTATATAAACAGATGATAACTTAGCCAGCTGCAAAGGTCAAATCTGTAAAACTGTCATGATTCAGTTCCTAATTCATATTATTTTATTTCTGAAATCAATTAAGCATATGAGATAGAAAGCTGACCTGTTTTGGGCTAAACTATGGCTTTACCACATGCCCCTTGCAATGAACAATGCATTGTTTTGCTGCTTTGGAGCAGATGGAGAGTCACAATTTGCCTCCCAGATCTCCACTTACTCCAAAGGGGACGTACTCTGTGTCGGGTCTCTTCCTGGTGTGGTGTGCATCCTGGGAGTGCTGTGATGCAGCTATGGCAAACTGGGGCCGAGGGCAGAGCCATGTGCCCATACACTCCCCACTTTGTCCTAGCTACATGTGTGGATGTAAGGTAATATCTCCACATCTCCACCGGCACTGAGAGCTATGGTATGGGTAACCCATGCTGGGTCGTTGGAGGTATCCTGCATCGCCATATTGCCCTGTACAGCTGTGTAAGCCAGAGTGTGATTTGGCCCTTTGAAGCTCTGACTACTGTAACCAGTAAAGCATAGCTCACATTTTGTCTTAATCTTTGAAATGCTCACTAATGATATTCAAATCTTGATTTCCTCCTCTACAAAAGTGATTGTACGGTTAATGATATTCAGCCTCCTGTGGCTATTCTTTTCCTTTGAGCAATGTGGTTAGTAGAAAGGCCAGGAAAGCTTCACACCTCTTGCTCTGACATGACTAAGCCAGGGACGTTCTTATTAGTGTGTACTTCTAATTTCAGCAGACAAAAAACAAACAACATAAATGAGTTTAGCCATAACACAGAGGGGAGGTAGAGGTTGTTAAAGGACAGTGGGAAAATGTACTGCAAGCAATATCATGTAGTCATTGCAACGCCAACTGAGAAACACTACTTTTTAGCACATCTATATAAAATATGTCCAGTTTGCAATCCAGATGTAGGCTTTTTCCCCCCTTATCCTGGAATTAGAGAAGACTTTGCTTTTACATATAATCAGGATGATTAAAGAGCAGTGAAAATAGAGATCAGAAAGTATGTTTTCATTTTCTAGAAAATGAACTTCAAACAAACATGATATGTAATCATAGTGAAACAAAGTAGTCTATTACAACATCCATTAACGCATATCTCCAAGGTACCTACGCTTAGAAGTGAAAACCTTTTCTTCTTCACATGTAACTGAGTAAACAAAACATAGCAAAAAAGCCCACCTTCGGACTGACCACTTCATAATTGTTGTTGCTCATTCTTCTTACTTCTAAGGTTCTTTGTTTAACTGAGCTTTCATAAATATTCCTTTTTAGCTTTTGAATCATAATCGCTGTTGTCAATTTAGTTACATAAAATATATACCTCTCTTTACCACTAGATGGGACTAGAAAACCTTGCAATTTCTCCTCAGAGGTTCAATGCTATGGATGCATACCAATAATTGCTTCACCAAAAAGGCTGGAAATAGTCCAGAACTGAAAATGTCCAAGTTCATGGAAGGGTATCTAAGACAAAGTAATTACCACTTGGTGGAAGACTGCCTTTGTTGTTAGTAACTGCAACTGCCAGAAGTGAGCCTAGTTAAAATATATCAAAACTGACTGTATTTTCAAAGCCATTGAGGAGGAAGCATATCTTTTATATCTTCAGAAACTGCAATAACTCAAACTAAAAGTCAATATTGATTTGTTTGTCACTGGATACTTCTGAGGCAAACCAAGACAGAAGTATACTCACTCTTCAACATATCTGACATTTAACCATATAAAGTCTGATTAGAATAGAACAGGTTTTCAAAATCTTTTTGATTTCATGGGCGGGGATATTTATATCTTTGCATGTCTACAGAAGAAATAAAACATGTATTTTATTGCTGAAAAGAAATGAATATACAGAATTACCAGTTTCACTATGTATTTAAATAAAAAAGCATAATTAAGATTTTTTTAAATATCCATCCCCTTTATGCTGACAAGTTAGTGCTGGAGATAGATGATATTAATGAATTATTATAATAGCCTTTTCCATCAGCTGATCTGCATTTGAATCTTATATTAAACACTTTCTACACTCAGCATAAATCGTAATGATATTCAAAAAAGCAATTAACCTAATTGCACCTACATGGCTGTGTTAATTTAGACCACTTTAACTGCTAGTTTAGCACATCCATATTCTGCTTTGATTAAGTTCAGATGTTCCTTGTATTTCTTAGCATCATGGCATAGGTAAATTCATTAAACTGTTTTCTCTTCTGACCAGGTGGTTGAACAACTATCACTTCCATTGCACTTAAAAGACGAAATAAAATTGCTTTTGTACTCTTTCTATCCAACTTCCATGTTTACTTCCTGCTTTGGAGGTAGCTGCTCAAAATACGTGTGACTTGTTAGCACCATGCTGTGAATTTCAGCTACACGATGATCATTCCACACTCTAATTACCTCATTTTAAAACTAAATCTTATTAAACTAAAGTCTGTGGATTTTAAGCATGATTCTTTAACACAATTATTAAGTGACTTTAGAAATTAGCAGGGAGAAGACCAACTAGAAGTTACACACTCACCATGGGTCACTCTGGCAGGTGCGCTGGCAGGCCGGATAGGTGTACGGAACGAAACCAGCAGGGTTTTAGTGGCTGAGGAGCAGAAGGAACTGAGGCTCCTGTACTTCTCATACTCTTCAAGACTATGGGCAATTTTTGTCTTTTCTTCATCTCTTCCGTGATCACTTTGTCCTCTCCTCACTTCCTTTGACCTTACAGGTCCCTTCAAATCCTTCTCCCACAATTCCTTCTGTCAACTTCCACACTGCCCTCATCACAGCCCTGCTAAGTTTCCCCAGCTGTGAAGGCTCACCAGGGTGCTGTGCTTGGGTCTCAGCAAGCTAGACTCATTCTTCTTACGTTTCCCTTGGACTTGGCTGAGTGGATTGCAGCACTGTCCCTGTCCTTGGACTCTCTGGCATATACCCTAGGCGCAGGCTTTCTGTCTATTATTCCTTCATGGAAATGGGGCCCTGAGGCACAGCTGCAGTGAGCCCCCAGTACTAGTGCTGACCCCCCGAATCCCTAGTAGCTAAAATATATCTTGTATGTTGGATCACTTGATGATTGCCTGTTTTATTCATTCCCTCTGAGATACCTGGCATTGGCCACTGTCAGAAGACAGGATATTGAGCTAGGTGGACCATTGGTTTGACCAATTATGGCCATTCATATGTTCTTTTCCCAGTTCTCCAACCTCATAGGAACCCTGGATATACAGCTCATCTCATTGCGGACACATGAGAGTGGACATACAGGCTCTGGATACATCTACGCTGCAGTTGGGAAGGGCAATTCCCAGCAAGGGCAGAAAGAGAGGCGTTAGCTCTAATTAGGCTAACAAGCACAAAATAGTAATGTGGCCCCGGTTCCATGTGTGATGACTTGTTCTACCCACTCAGGTACCTATTGAGGATCCTGAATTGGACTGAAGTCAGGCAGTTACCCCAAGCCACCTGTGCCCAGATTGCCATTGCCATGCTAATTAGTGTTTCTAGTTAGTTATGCTTTATAAGGGTTCCCAAAAATGAATCCTTCCTTAGTTTACCTTGCACAAGAAATATATAGATCTAGACAAAAACAAACACCTGCTACCTACACACACCAGTACACATTTCCCCGCCTCAGTTTCCTCACCACTTTGGGCTCAGGTTAGAGACTTCTAAGGAGTACAGGATTCCCCCTCTTGCACATGACTTCTCAAAATCATGGAGTCGCTCTCTCTGCTTCAGCCAACTCCCTTCCTACTTGCCTAGTCATGTTACAAAGGCATGCACTTCCCTTCCTCTATCCCACCCAAGCTTCCTCTGTCTCTCTGAGTACCTCTAATTCCCCTCTCCCCATAGACGTCTATCAGACTTTGTGGTTTTTAAGTCCCAGTGTTAACAACTTTTCATTTTTTTAATTAAAAACTAAGCAAAATCATTACATATTGAACTGTGCTCTAAAAATACTTCTTTCTGTGAAAAAGTGCATTTTGGGAGGGGTCAGGATTCTATGATGTATTCATTTTGGTTGTAAACCCCATGGGGCAGATACATTGCTTCCTCTTACGTTTTGTGCAGTATTGAGCACACTATTGGCAGTCCACAACCTAGATGACATACTGTGATACATAATGCCACACCTGAAGACCCTCCACCTGTTTTGTGTGGCTTTTGATGAGTAAAAGTGCATAGGCATAAGTGAAAGCCTATGTCTAAAAGTGCAATAGCAGTGGTTTATTCACTCATGCTATTTTGTGTTATAAAAGGTAAAGAAGATAAATTGTGTTGGCAGCATAAAGTGCTAAAGTAAAATCAGAATGCACTTAAAGTAGTGTATAAGTAACGTGTTTTAGACATTTTTGTGGCTGATCAAGCTATATTAGGCAGCAACCTTCTGCCACAGCCAAAGTAGGGTTGTGATTGAGGAGTCCCAATAATGGCTGTTATTGTGGCCTTTTATTGTATTTAGTAAATCATTGCTTTAAAATACATGGACATGGCATCCCAATGGTACATCCTTTGTTTTATGATTTCACGTTCACATTTCACATGGGATAACTTAATTATTCTTGAGCTTCAAAATCCTCAGGAAACCACACTCATTAATACTAAATTTGTACAGAATGGTGGTAGTATGTAATGTATTTCAAACAGTCCAGACATAGGCCCAGATCCTCAGCTGATGTAAATCAACATAGTTCCACTGAGTTCAATAGAGCAATGTTGATTTATACCAGCTGAGCATCTGGCTGATCGTTGTTGATGATATTGATGCTAGCCACATTCATTTATTGCTATTACTTTCAATCTAATGATGATTTTAGCATATTTCCCAGGTGAAAGCCTTTAAAATTATATGAGATTATACATTATTTTCAGCATTACTGCCATAACAATGTGGCATTTGATACTCTGAGAATAAACAAATGAAGAACAACAAGGAAACCAACAGCCCTAGATATACTCTAAAATTGTCCCCTTCTAACTTCCCTTTCATTTTATACTCAAGGGTGAGACTCTTTAGAAGTTAGTAACATTATAATAAAAAAGTCCTTCTCTATTTTTTTAATTGTCTATGAGCTGAACTGGGTTATTGCCTATAGCTAATACCAGAACACTCTAAGCCCTTTAAATGGGAGTTCTGGGTCTATAACGCTTCCTATTTACATTCTATTCTAGTCATATGTGTATTTGAGCACATGGTCTCTAAAATCCAGCAGACACTTACCACATGCATACAGCAATCCTCATTCATGCAAGCAGTCCCCCTGAAGTCAGAGGAAATGTTCTAATAGGATTCATTTTAGAAGCAAAAGTTTTCAGGAGAAGCTCCCAAGTAGATGAATTAATTTTACATAAGAAAAGATTCTGCAGAAGTATTGTTAGTGACTTTGTGTAATGTCTAAATTTATCTATGTGCTGTAACCCGCTCCACATAATGGAGGGTGCACCAGAGCCAGGAAACTCTGGAGGAGCCAATTACAGTTCCCTGATGCTTTGCCTAACACCAGCCTTGAGCTGGGTGTGGTTTTGTGATTACGCTTAATCCCCATCACCTGGAAGGCAAGGAAAAGAATCTGATTCCAGGGAGGGAATCCAGCAAAGAGATTGGCTGGTCTGGGACTCGTAATTGTGGCTGAGAAAGTGGCCAACACAGGGAGTGTGAGAGGCAAAGTCTGCTACAATTCTGCATCCGGACAGGAGGTGGTGCCCGAGAGATAAGGATGCAAGCTTACGTATCCCCCAGGACCTTCTGCCATTTAGGGATTAGTTGATTGCTTTGAACTCTAGCCACTCACCTTGATGACCCATTGCCAGTCCTGAGACATCCTTTGCATGGGATGGTACAGGAAGAGAGGTGTGAGAAGCAGCTATGCAGGCTTTCCATTGACAAGGGGTTCCCCTCAACCCCAGCCAGATAGAACCCCAGGAGCTGAAGGTTAGCATTTGTTCCTTTTGAACCACTTCGGCTTGGTCTACACTACTAAGTTAGACTGAGTTAAGGCATCTGACATTGATGTAATCATGTCAGTGTGTACACTACAGTGCTGCTTCTGCCGAAGCAAGTGGCCCGCCTCCACCTCCACTAGAGGCAAGGTGCTCATGATGATGTAGTTAGGGTGACACAGTGCCTGTGGAGATGGTGCATTACTTACATTGGCTGATGGCGGTCTGCCCCCAAGGGATTGATGCTGGAGCCCTCCCTTCTCCCTGTCAGTGGGGCATGGGCTCAAAGCTGTAAGTCCACCACTCCCCTTCACTGCTGCCTCCCTGTGAGGGATGGGGGAAGTGCAGGAAGAGCCCAAGCCTGGGTGCTTCCCAGGCTAACACTCCACTCCTCCGCCACATCCTTACCAGGAGGCAGTCGGGTTAGATCTCTTCCCCACACACACAACCCAATCTCCCACTGGTAGGTGGCAGTGAGGCTCCCAGCTGACAGCTCTGGTCAGTGGGGCTCAGAGCTGGAGCTCTTCCCTCCCTCAGCACTGACACACAGTGGGAGCCCCTGCTACCCTGGAGCTAACAGCCCCAGTCGTAAGCCTATGTTGGGGTAGAGGGGGGAGGCAATCTCACAACAGGGAGCCTACCAGCAGAGAAATTGACATTCTTGTCAGTTTCATGTCAGCTGTCAGCCCCATGCCTACAACTGTGGCTGTCAACCAGGGCTGCCAGGCTCCAGCTGTCAGTGTGCCAAAATGCCCCACTTCAGTTGGTGGAAACACTCCAGGTGAGGATACTCTTTCGACAGAAAGAGCAAGTATGGACATGAACCACTGCTTTAATTACTGTGGTGGCTGTATGTTGACTTAAGTTAAATCAGCTTGTACAAGCCCTTAGTGACACAAATAGTATCCACCTCTCCAACTTTTAGTATTGAAAATTCTTGAATAAATTTCAAATCTAAAAAGCCTCTAAATCTGAAGATCTCACTTGGCAAGTCAGATAGTTTCTGCCCCCAAAAGTATACGGTCTGTCATTTAATGTATGTTTGTAAAGTATCTAGAAAAATAAGACTTTAACCTGGTGGTCATCTATATGCTACTGCAGTATAAATGTTTAATAATAATCATAACATTCCAGTAGAAAAGATAAAACATCTTGAGTTTTTCTTTGTTGGTTGGTTTGTTTTTCTAACCTGTGAGCTGACTTTCTTGCCACTGATATCTTGGTATCTTGAGCTCACTATCCTTCTCACTTGACATTATTGCAGTGGGCATTTTGCCATCAGCATCAGTGGGAGAAGGATGTGATCCTTCATCCTGTGCTTAAGTGTAAGGGAACATATACAAATGCATTTATTAAAGAATGTAAATTAACTTGAATTTCCTCTACAAAACAAGCAGAAAAAACTGTTTTACAAAAGCAATTAATAATGCATCACTTGTAATTCTTCTGTATCCATACAGTATCCATTGTGATGGAAATCGGTTTTCCATGACCTGTTATGTTAATCCTATAACTGCCAAACTAATCGCTTTAAATTGAACTCAAATCCTTCTATGTAGACTGCACAGATTAGAGAATGGAGGGGGAAGGGGGGAAAAGCAAAATTAGTTACCAAGAAAAAATTCTGTCTTCTGAGATCTAAATTAACTCAAATGTATAACTGATTAGCCAAGTATGAGATGAGGACATACATTAAAACGTGTTTCTGACCTTATACTCTTAACTTTCTTTGAAAACCTGCAATAAAGAATCACATACTAGTTTCATGAATACAATGATTATTGTGGCTTTAAAATCATCTAATATTGACCTCGAGCAAATGCAAACCTTGTGACCAAAAAGATAATTCACCCAGATGGTTTTAATTAATTTATTTTCTTAAATTTTATTTTAAAGATCTGTTATAAGCAGATTTTCCCTACTTCTCTTTGCCTAGTCTTTGTTAAACAACTCTAAAAATGGCAATAGTATTGTTTTTCCTTGAAGTACTGTAAATGCTGCTAGTTCTCACAGTACTGTATTAAGACCCTAAGATGATGATGCCATTTACAAAGCATTTGAATGTGACCCTCTTGCCTCACACCTGGATACCCGACCCACTTATTAATAATGAGAGAGAGAAATTTCCATGCATGACCATTGCGTCTTTGCTGCTGTATGTTGGTATAGAATCCTGGAGCATCCAAGAACCATTCCTCCCATCAGCTGAGACCTAGAGGCTGGTGAGTCTTAGATTTCCATAAGGCAGGAAGTAGACCTGCTGGCCAGTGGAAGGTGGGATCTATCTGATTATATGTATCCTGTCACAAAATCCATTTCAATATAACGTCAGGGTAAGCTTTAAAAATGGAGACATCCTTGAGTATGGTTCTTGCAGTGAAAAAGCTTTGATCCCAAAAGCTGAGAGGAGAAAGTATGTGTCATATTATGCACTTCATAGACACCATTGTGGACATACCAGTATATGACTGAAAGAGTTGCTCCCTCCAAACATCAGCTCAAAACCAGCTGTTGCACCAATGACCTAATGCCAAGCTGGTAGGATAAAGTCGGAGGAAGCATCTTGTAAAATGGTTGGGTGCCCATTTACCTAAAGAAACATTGGCTTTTTTTTAATCCCAAAGTCTATGAAGGCACAAAGACTTTTTTTATGCCAGTGACTTAGTCTGGTTTGTCTGCAAGACATGTAATGACTCATAGCCCTGTAGAGACTATTTTGCCCCACTGCTTTCCCAGAGACCACGTCCAAAAACATCTTCACTTAGCTGCAGACCAAGTTTCTTTGTGGGCTAACACCTCAATGTGAATGTCACTTCTCTACTTCCATGCAAGTCTGAGTCCTGGCACCCCACTGGTTTGAATGATAATACATCCAGGAGTCATTGACAAAAAGACATGCATCACTCTTAGAATATGGGAGGAATGAATATTCACCAAAGAAAATTGGGGGAAGTGGCCAAAAGTAACTAGTGCCTGGGAAGATCTTTCTCTCTTACTAGAGACACTGTGTTGTATGGTGTATATAGGATAGAGATAAATTGCCGGTGAAAGAGGCAATATTATTAAGACTGGCTAGTACCATATTAACTCAGTAGGGGGGCAGTCATAAACTCTACAGTGGGTCCCTCTGACGAAGATTTCTTATTTATTTTGGGAAATGCTTAGATATTTCATTGTGGTATAAACATACAGATAATTTAGAGGCAAGGTTATGACAAGGTGAAATAGGGGACCAGTAGTGACTTTCAGTTCTTGGAGCCTTTGCCAGGTAGAGATTTGATGTAGGAGAACTTTATGAGACAGAGGATTGGCAGAAGAGGGTTGGCAGCCTAATTCCAATGTAGCATTCACCATAAGGTAGTTAGCTGAGGGCCAGCTGGGGGCATTCATCACTGAAAGGTCAACATCAGCCTTTTAAGTAAAGCAAGAACTGTGTGCCCTATAAAGGAAAATGGTGGCTGCACGATTATTGGGATTATGTGCAGTATCCTCAACCCTCCATGTCTTCTGGATGCTTCTAAGGAGCAACATTTGGAACAAAATGCCTGATGGCTATATGACAGAGTGATGGATTATCATCTCCCAAACCACGTCTCTCCCATGACACAAGAGGAGAGCTAGAGAGAGGTAAATAGATTAGTAGATAGCCCTGTAGAATCCTTGATGGGATCTTCCTGCTCCAGGCACCTTAGCTAGCTACAAGAATGGTAGAAAAGGGTGAGTTAGAGACACTCCCTTAGGCCTTTTGGTGTCTACTTGAACTATGAGGGAGTGAATTGCCCCCACTCATTTTCTTTGATTCTCACCGATAGGATACATCAATTTTAGATCAGTGCTTCAGTGCAGGTATTCTCTTAATTATAGTAATTAAGCTAAAGCAAAAATGTTAATAGCCTAATCAATTCTTGTTAGCTTTTCAGTAGGGAGAAGATAAATCCTGATTACCTTCTAGATACTGAAAAAATATGGTTTATTATGGTGAGATACACTTTAAAAATAATAAGAAAACTTCTATTGTTTAGACATGCTTTACAAAGTAATCAAAACTAATATGGTTTGGAAGCTGAAGAAAAAGAAAAGCCTGACTCCTCGTATTGAGGCTTAAAATCCTTAATTGTCCATTGGCTGCTAATTATTAAAATAAACAAGCAGTGTAATCTAACAGGCAGAATAAAATGTCAAGAGAAAACAAATCCTTTTACCTAAAGGATATAATTTGTTCATTTAGAAAATAGAAATTGCTTCAGGCATTAAAGATCTGAACAGTCTCAAAGTTTGGTTATGCTCAGATCCATGTTTTCAGTTCAGACCCATTTATCCTATAAATAAGATAAAGGTAGAAAGAAAGCAAACAGACTAAGATCTCATGACTGAGATCGCTGGGATACCAATCCCTGGCTTTTCTGAAAGCTTATTTTATGTTTCACAGAAAGGGAGATTCTATTGTATACACTGTCTAACCCTTTACTTTTGAAAGAGTGACATTTAATAACTTCTGTAGACAAGGACTGAATTTGACAATTAAAAAAACAGTTCCTCCACAGAAAGTGCATTTGATTTTAAATACATTCCGTATGACATTTGTGAGAAGTATTCCACATTTAAGCTGCAGTTGAAATTGCATAATTGCATGTGTTTTTCACTGTGCAACGTGACATTTTCCCACTAGAAACATCCTATTTGAGGACATTAAATCAGAAAAAAATCTGAAAAAACACACCTTTACATAGACTGCCTTCTTATAGAAAAGCGAGATAAAGGAACAACCCCTTTATATAACCTTGGTCTTGTTTGGACATGACCGAGCCCCAGCACCTGTAGGCTTGGCAGTTCATAGCCCTGGCAGCTCTGGGCTTGCCACATCAGTTATGAAAGTAAAAAAAAATAATTGCTTCATTCCCAGCACCTCTTTCATTACAAATCAAGCACTGGGTCAGGGGTCTGGAAATGTATATGAATAGAACTGAAAACAAATGTTTAGACATCAATAATGTTTTGAAAGTGTACAACTGGGATCAGGATATACAAAGCCCTGCAATCACAACAAGAATTTTGTATAAGTGAAGGGCTAGACCCATAAGGCATTGCAATGCCTAACTTGTATGCACCCTGCTGCCTAATGGAATCTGAAGCTGTGAGTTAGGCACCCCGGCTACCCGTACAATGCCTGGGGTGAGTTAGATATCTAAGAAAGTGTTTCTCAGAAGCTGAGAAGGGAGCTGTTTAATCTAGCCAGAAAGGAAACGCAAAGGAAAGGGGTGAGGCTTAGGCACCTAAGAACCTTTGTGAACTGGGCCTAACTCTCTCTGATCTGGTCCTCAAAGGGTATGCCTACACGGCTTTTTGGAACTGGTGGAAGTGAGCCTCCCAACCTGCGTTGGCAGACTCAGGCTAGCCGGGCACACACTAGCGCTCTCAAAATAGCTGTATAGATAGCACTCTGAAGTTGTGGCTTGTGCTGCTGCTCCAGCTCTGAAGTCTAGGGAGAGGAGTGAGTGACGTGTTACACATATATTCTTTGTCTGTGATAAGTCAATTGTTTAATACGAAAACAATGCTAGATGAGGCATAGAGCAGCTGAAAAGAATGTGCGGAACTGCCTGTCAATTCACGGCTTCTCTTACAGTTTGGGTAAACAATTTCTATTATGCTGTGTTCGCTTGCAGGAGTTAAGCAAAATGGGGATGGTTTCCTCCTATCCCAGAAGAATAGAGTTTTGAAAGATGATGCCAAATTAATTGTAGATTGTCTCAGCTTCACAGTTTATTCTTTTGCAGAGATACTTTTCTTTTACAAATGCAGTGTGTGGCTCTGTGAGACATAGATATGGTTTTTATTTAAATAGCATGAACAGTATTGAAGCAAAAAATGTCTGTCATAAATGGCAAAACTATATCCTGTGGTCTCAAAGCAATCGTATTTATTATTTTATGGACTCAAAGTCCTTGAATCAGTATTGAAAGTCCAGATGATGTTCCTCAGTCATAGATTTGTATAAGTGGATCTCTATTTTAGCTGACAAATATAAAATAACAGGTAACCCGATGTCTCTGTAAGGCTACGATAGAGACATTTACTAAAAATTCTTCACCATTGTGAACAGTTTGGTCTTAAAGTGCTAGCGAAGTTGGAAGGCCTAGTACAGATGGGTGCTGGCTGCTATAGGGATTTAAATACCATGTTGACAAGACCTGCCCTGAGTTGGTGGTTGCTTATGGTTACATGGTGTTGAATCATGGTTATGGTGTTTTCCCAAATTAATGCTCGGTGCCCTTTCCTTTTTAAGAAAAGCTTTCTTTGTTATATACAGACTTAGTGCTTGTGAATGGGAAAGCATTTTCCCATATTACTGAGCTTGTTCAGTTTTGTAGTGTTGAGAGGAAACCCTATATATATAAAACCGAGCCGTTGTGCCACCAACTCCACTTTGGAGAAAGGTTACAAATATATGCAAATAAAGCACGTTGTGAACATTCACAATTCCAAAGAGATAGCATAGTGACCGAGAAACTTCACTCTTCTGTCTGAGCTGACAACTCAGATCCTCTTGTTCCAAAAGCATAGGCCACTACTATCTGATCAAAGTATACTCTCCATTGCTACCTGTATAGATCCTATGGCCACAGTTTAGCAGTTTACATTCCATCCAGTAGAAGGTGTGTATTTATAATCTATCTAGTTCACTGTAGTTTCTTATGCCCATTGGGGTTTTAAAATTACATAATTCCACAATGGCCAGATCTGAAATATGAAGAGTTGAGTAAACTTTCAAAAGCAAAAACATACTTTAAAAAGACTTTAAAACATTTTGTTTTAGGTACCTAAACACTCTCTTGAAATGCAGTGTATTTGTAGCCATGTCAGTCCCAGGATATTAGAGATATAAGGTAGGTGAGGTAATATATTTTATTAGACCAACTTTTGTTGGTGACAGAGACAAGCTTTTGTGTCACACAGAGATCTTCAGGTCTGGGAAAGGTACTCCCAGTGCCAGAGAAAAATGCAAGATAGAACAGATTGTTTAGCATAAATAGTTAGCACATATTATAAGGGACCATTCAAGGAAGAGCTGCCCCATTAACACCTCTGCAGTCATAGGACAATCAATGGATTACAGATTGTTGTAATAAACCATAAATCCAGTGTCACTGTTCAATCCATGTTTTTAGTGTCTAGTAGAGCAAAGAATTTAAGCTCCCAGTCTTATCTTTTGAAAGTGTTGTGCAGTTTTCCTTTGGGGATGAAGACTGTTAGGTCAGATACAAAGTGATTGCTTTGTGAAAACTGTTCACTCACTGGTGAAAGGGGGTTTAAACTCCCACATAGAAATCCACTATAACTTCAACAACTATCACCCATTCATTAAACTCTCTGGGTCACACCCACAGTAGCATCAACTTCCTGGACACCCCAATCAGCTTCAACAATGGAACCCTACGGAAAACCTCATACAAGAAATCCACAGTTCACACCTACTTTCACAGATCAAGTAACTATCCCAAACATACCAGGAAATCTGTAATCTACCATCAGGTACTCAGATACAACAGAATATGCTCTGATGAGAAAGTCAAGATCTATAATTTAACACACTTAAAACCACCTTCACCAAATAAAGGCACTCCACCAGAGAAGTAGTTCGCATCATGGAACAGGCCACCCAAATACCACAAGAGAGCCTTCTTCAGTACAGAAATAACCCTTTTGACCTCATGCCCCTAGTTGTCACCTACCATCACACACCACCATAGAGGGCATCATCAAACTACAACCCATACTAAAATAAATCTTTCCTAAACCCCCTTTTCTGGCCTTCAAACAACTGCCTTATCCACTTCAAGCTGATCATCAGAAGCTCCCAAAGAGCAGGATACATACACTTGAGGCAGCATCAGACCCTGCCAGAATGACAGATAGAAAACCTGCAGATATGTCTCCACTGCTATAATGATCAACACTTTCCCACCCACTACACACCTTTCAAGATCCATAGATTCTACACATGCCTATTCCAACATGCGGTGTACCACATCCAGTGCACTAAATGCCTCAATAACTACTTGGATGAACCAGACAATTGATATGCTCTCAAATGAACTCACACAGGGAAATCATAAAAGACAAAAACACCCTGTCACCTGCGGGTCAACATTTTTCACAAAGTGATCACTATGTCTCACCTATCAGTCTCATCCTCAAAGGAAATCTTCACAACACTTTGAAAAGATGATCCTGGGAGCTTAAATTCATTACTCTGATGGATACTGAAAATCAGGAACTGAAAAGAGACACTGTTGTAATAAACCCTAGATCCAATCTGTAACCCACTAACCGCCTTTTTGTTCTATGACTGCTGAGATGTTAGCGGGCCCCTCTCCCTTGAATGGTCCCATAGCACATATTATAACTACAAATGCTAAACACCTTGCCTTTTTTGCTGTGACACTGGGGGTATGTCTTCACTGACAACCGCAAATTTGCCACCGTCAGATCAATCTTTCTGGATTGATTGAGCAGTCAGTAAAGACCCGCTCAGTCCATCAGGAAGTCGACGCAGGAAAGCCATCCTTTCAAGTGGTGTAGCGCTGCGTCAATGGGAACAGAATGTCAGCACAGTGCAGTGAAGACACTGCACACAACGGCAGTTAAGAAGTCAACGGGACTTACATACACTACTCTGCATAGCTTGCATATCTCCCTTTGACTGCTGTCAAATTCTGAAGTAAATGTAAACCAGGACTCAGAATACTTTTCCCAGGCCCAAAGAAAAGCTCTGTGTGTGTCTCAAAACCTTTTCTCCTTCACCAACAGAAGCTGATCCTATAAAAAATAGTAACTCACCCACCTTGATTGTCTTAAAAATCAAACACACTTAAAATTATGTTTATGTTGGTGAATTTCTATATTTATTAGACAAAAAAACAAAACCCTATGGATAGAATAACATTTTAATTTCCAGAAGCAAAATATGGATTTGCAAAATGGAAGGGTCTGCAAACTATCATAAAAAATCTTACACCATAGAAATTATTGTGAATTTTTAAAACTAGGAAAATTTTGCACTACAAAATTTCCCTGCATTACAGGGTTTCAGTTCTGCCCCAAAGGCTTTTACTAACTGGAGTGTTTTACACGTCCCTAATACACATGTATTATGTGCGCACACACAATTAGTTAGAAACTCTCATCTGTGTAAAATAGGCCTGTTCTGTATTCACAGCATGCCTATTTATATCCAAAGACTGGAACTGTGGAAAAGGATTTTTCAGTGCTGCAAAGGAGCATCATGAATTATTTACAGTAAATCAAATTTTATAACCCTTCTCAATCTTTCATAAACTGTATTTTCCTATTTTATTAGATATTTTATCCAGGGATTTAATGCAGCATAAGTCAGGGAAATCTCTTAAATTCCTAAATGGTTTGCAGGAGTACATGCAAGAACAGTTCATAGAGTAGCTTATGCATTTCATGTAACTGAAGAACTATTAATCCTTCAAGTGTTTAATTTTTAAGAGAAAAGAGGCCCAGTTTTCTCAAGGGCTCAGCACCCAGCAGTTCCTATTATTCTTAATTAGAGTTACTGTTTGCTGCTGCGTGTTCAGCATATGTGAAAATTTGTCCCAGAATTACTTGGTAAACTGAGGTCATTTTGTTAATATGCCAGGTTAGGCAAAATCAAGAAAAAAAAGAATACAGGTCACATGACAGCATGAGGGACTATAATCTAAAAAGCAGTTTGAGTGTCCACACTTCAAAAAGAATGCAGAAAAAACTGGAAAGGATTCAGAAAGTAGGTACAAGAATAATTATATTGAAATTAATAGAAGTTAGGAGCCAAAATATCCTTGTGGATCTGTATGGAAGTACCTGAATGAGGAGGATTTCAGATAGTGGAAGGTTCTTTAATTTAGTAGATAAGGACATAACGTGATCTAGTTGCTGGAAGCTGAAGCTACATAAAATCAGACTAGAAACAAGGACACATTTTTAACATTGGAAAAAACTACCAACAATTGAGGTGGATTCTTCATCACAGGAAATCTTTAAATGGAATCTTTCTGGAGAAATAAATGCTCTAGATCAACCATAACTTATGAGCTTGATGCAGGAATTTTACTGAGTGAACTTCTATTGCCTACATAATGTATGTCAGACTAGATAATAGTCCCGTCTGTCTTAGATGGATAGAAATAACACTATTGGTGCAGATATTAAAGGTTCAACACTGATAAACTCTTCAAAGGATCTTGATTTTGAAAGATGGAATTTTTGCCTCCCTCTACAACATTCAAGAGTACACTCAACTTAATTAGTATCAACTGACTTAATCCTTTAGCATTTTATGTTCATAGGTTACCATTATTATTTGTATTACAATAGTTCATACAGGCCCCAGTCAGTTCAGAACCCCATTATGCTAACTACTATAGAGATGGACAGAAAAAAATATTCTTTTCCCTTGAAAAGCTTACAAAAGGAGTAAACTTTTCATGTTTGTAAAGTTACTAGCCAAGCCTAATGCCATATGGTTGTTATTATTACTGAATCATGCATAACTATAAATTTTTTGTCAAGCAATTCTTAATTTGTAATAAACTCACATTACAGGAAAACTGAGACTGGATGAATGGCCCAATATTAAAGGTTTGGGATTCAGAATAAATGAAAGATTAAGGACTTTGCAGCTGTAGTTCACTAAATTAAGGTAAAAAGCTTTTGAGAGCCAGAGTTCAAAGAAAAGTGGACACAATGGCTTCTCACAGGCAAGCTTTATTAATGCATCAAAAGCATGTCTCAGTACTAAGCATTATTCACTTTGTCAATATTACCTAAGGCCTCAAAACTGTAAGATTAAGATAAACGTGTATGTTTGGGAATGCAGGACTCAAAGAACAGTTTAAAACAAAATTGAGGATTTCATGTCCAATAGAGTTTAAATTTCTTCAGTAACATCAATCTGAGAAAACTCAGAGGCTTACCTGAGAAGAATATTGATTATCAAAAGGATAGTAAAGAAAAAGTAGGTAAAATAACTAATGAATGTGTTTGAAGCAAGATTACATCTGTTAATGGGAATAAACCAAGAGTGTTCAATGCAAACCAACTTGCTTAGACCTGATCAAACCTAAGTATATCATTCTGTTGCTTAACTGAAAGACTGAATCAGTCTTCTTCAGAATAAGGCAAACACAAAATGAACATGAAGGGAAAAGTAAGTTAATTACTGACAGTCCAGCTCAAATCATATCAGTAGTTTATGTCAATTTTAATCATTATAATTGCAGAACAAAAGTGATCCAGAACTCTAAAGCAGATTATTATGGATGGTATAGTCTATTCTATTCTAAGTAAGTTCTTATAGTACACTGAATGACTTCCAGTCATGCATTAAGTGACTTGACTAATATCTGCATGTTTGTTCTCTCATTTGCTCCCCAGAAGGAGAAATGTGTGCAGTAAAGGATCTTGTTTTGATCGGGGTTTTGCCATTTTTTTTTTAGTAAAGACAAATCAGCATATGATGAAATGTTTGAGAAGACAAGGTCAAAGATTTCTACCCTTTCATTTGGAGCAGAAAGTGGAGATGTAATGGCCCTTAGTTCCTGGAGGAGTTCATTACACAACTTCAGGTTGACCTAAGAGAAAGTTCTGTCTCCCATACAGAAAAATATTACCCTTGTTGTAGAGAATTCCATTGTGTTAGAAGTGTAAAGTTATAAACCATGATCATCATACCAGAGTTTTAGGAAGTCTTTTATATATGCTAGGCACAGGCCAGGGAGCTTTTTGAAGATAATACAAATAAATAATAAAGAATGAGAACTTGAACTCTACACTGCCTTCTCATAGAATCCCAAACTGAGGATGAGGCACAGGTTTGATGTGCGTGTGCTGCTGAGGAGATTCACTGAAGTGCTTTGTACTAGTTGGCATTTCCTAAGTGCTGGAGGCTCCATGTGCAGGTATATTGCCTTGTGGTAGTCCAGGTGAGAGGTGATGAAGACTTGAATAAGGCCAGCTCATTGTCCTCCAGGATAAGATGGAGTCTAGTAGCCAACCAGAGATGATAGAAATCATTAGTCATGGATGCTGCTATGTGAGATCTTAGTGTCAGCAAAGAGTAATCATAAGCTACAAATTGTGTGGTTGTGCACTTTCAATGAATGAAACCATGAATTCAAACCATGAATGAAAACTCTGAAATGTTTTCCTCTGCCCACAACCATCATTTCCGTCTTCTCTTGGTCCAGCTTCAGCCAGCCATTTTGCATCAATGAGGTGATCTCATCTAAGCACTAAGACATCTTGGAGGTGCTGATGTGGCCATATACTGTGAAGGAAGAACTTACATGCATCTAAGGAGGATGATCACTGGCCAATAACGGATATTTTTTTCCAAAACTTTGGGATTTTGGTTTATTTTTATGGAGAATAGTTTAAGGTTGGCTGACCTTATAATCTACCCTGATGTAGCTCAGGTCATCAAATTTGTGATTACCTGAAGATCATCAGGGACGATAGTTTAATGGGAGAATTTTACAAACCCTTACAAAAAACAATTTATTCTCTTTCTATTTTCTCTGAAAGTGAAGAGAGCATAAACTTGTCCAGTATCTGAAAAAAGTTTTTAAAAAAAGGGAATGCATTGACTGACATATGAGAAAAGGTCAGAATCAACAGATTAACTATGTGCTAATTCAGTAATTTTCATAAGGTTTAAATAATGTTTGAAAATCATATCCACCAATAAATGCAATTGTGGGCACCAAGTGCTCATTAAAAAGCAAATGCACCCGGGACTGCACATGGGCCTAGACCTAGCTTATATCTTTGCATCTAGCAACAGATTTCCCAAAAGCTCAGCCACAATAGGAGAAGTCAGAAGATAATGAGAAACTTATTCCAAAAATAAATGATAAATCAGATACCATCGCATTAGTTCTTCTTCTGAGCTATAGACATATAGCTATAGTCATATATGCTATATATAGCTATAGTCATATATGTTTTGGCAAAGGGAACCTATATCTGTGATGAGGTATCTTGCTTCACACAAAATTTGTTCCTGAAGGTCATTTCATTACCCAAGGTTGTCCTGAGTGGAAGATGTACTTGACCGCAACCATGGATGGGAAATGTGCAATGTCAAAAAATAGATATGACTTGCTGCTGTTGCAGTCCATATTGGAGGAAATAACTATCCAACAAATACCCTCAAAAATAGCTCCAGGCATCCAGAAGCAGCAGATTGGCTTATGCCTGTTATGATTCCTACATTTCTCTGAAAGGATCCTGTTGCAAGGAATCCTACAATATTTGGAACTTTACCAGCAACTTAAAAGCAAATGCTATGTATTTCTGTCTTGCAAGAACACCAAAAAATATTCCTCCAGGAAATTTAAATGCTGTGAAATTAATTCCTGGATGTAAACTGTTTTACGTTCTCATTCATTATTCCTTATTTTTGATTGAAACAAATTTTCAACAATAAAAGCAAGAAGACATCAAATTCTTGCGCCACATAGATAACTTGGGAACTAAAATGAGTGGTTTTCTTGAAATGATGAACCTTTTGAGAGGTGTGCCCAAAACTTCAAGTGAAGTCAAATACTTACATTTAAATTAATTTCGTGTTCATCAGACCTTTATTGTTTTCATTCAGACACTATATTATTTACGAATTATTCAGTACATTCTATTTAACATTGTATGAAAACTTGAGTTTGGACTTTTGATTAATAAAAAAATTTAAATTAATGATTTATAAATATTTTACCTTTCATTTCTTTTCCTACTTGTTTTCTAATTTTTGGAAACTATTTGAGGATGCAAACAGCCCAACTATGACTGCAAAGTGACCTGGGGCATCTGTAAATTATTCAGCAAATATATAGCAATGTTGGAAGCTGACAGTGTCTGGCAAGATTGGATGAGACAATAACACTAACTTCTGATAGATAAACTCTTTCTCCTATGGTAGTACAAATCATACTTTGATTGAAGTGAATGGCAACACTTTCATTGACTTCAACTGAAGCAAGATTGAGACTTTATTCAAAAACTTCTACACATTGCCTAATAATCTAATGTTCACTATTTTCAGATCATAGTTATCACCTTTTCATTTCCCTGAAATACACAAATAACATATATTCTGATAGTAAATTGCAGAACATGTGAGATTATTCATGGATTTCACTAAAGAAATTTAAATATATTTTGTGGGTACCACCAAACGTAGTGGAAAAAAAATTATTCTTTCGTTTTACATCCATTTGAACTGTAATAATATCCTTTAATAATAGTGTAAGCCTTCTGCCAGACAGAGTCGGTGACAGCAAGGGCCGGGTTCTATATCTAGGGGTCCCTGTCGATGATACAACACCAAACTGGCTCGAGGCCCCACTCAATCACCTGGGAAATCACACATATCCTCTGGGTGCCCAAAGGGCAATACTTCCCCTCTCGCAAGCAGAGTCTGAGTGTAGAAAGTAAACCTTTTAATAACAGAAGGGAAGTAACTCAGCACTCGTTTGGGAAACAGTGCAAACGGAATTCCTGAACTCAATGAGCCAAACCCATCCCAGAGTACGGGGCGTATCCTTTGCTTCTCCCTTCTTGCTTTCCCCCATACTGACCACTGTAGTTGCAATGTCCTCCTGTCGGTTGAGGCTCAGCTAGTCCCACTTTGCAAGCTCTTGCCGGATGCAGGCTTGACTGGGCCTCCTCCACTGCAAGCAAGAGCAAAGATCTTTGTTTTCAGGAAATAAAACCAGGGGAAGAGAGGATCACACTATTTCTTCTCCATCCTCTGCTAAACACATTTAGGCTGCTCAGCACCAGTCCCTGAACTCGAAGGAAGCTAAATGACAAAAACTTCTGCAGTAAATATGAGATACTTGGGGGCTGGCACATCCTCTGAAAGGAATCATTAGTTCTACCATTTAACAGTGGGAGGAAATGGTCAACCCATGCCTGAGGGTAGCCCTTTGCTAGGGCTAGTGCAATCTCAATAGAAGACCACTCACCCCTCTATCTCCTCTTGCAATGATGAAACATCTGTCTGCCACCCTTTTTGGGCTCTGTTTGGGTGAGAGTGATTTTTTTATCAGAACAGGCTAAAAACAGATCTGATGCCATTTGTTCATACAGTGGAAGGACAACAGTTCATTACTCCTACAGTTAACAAAAAAGTGACTTGTAACACAATACCAGACACATTGACCATTTCCATCCTTCTCAACATCTAGAATACGTATGCAATATGCTGAGTACTTAATTGTACTCAAGGAAATACAAAGCCCAGGCAAATAACGTGTCCCCCTTTCAGCTGCTGAGCAGGGAGAGTGGCACTTCAACAGTCAGACCTTGCTTACAATAGTAAATAATATTTCTAATGAAAAACCCAAGAGAGAGGGATATCAGGGCTTGCACCAGAGCCAGTCTCTGGGGAATCTAACAAGCACAGATGGCCTCTGGTAGGCTGCCTGCTGGCTACACTGCCTGACTGGGTGGAGGAGGCAGCATACTGGCTTTTAAGCCCAACAACAGCAGAAGCTCAGTGGATGCTCAAAGCATTTGCTCATGGATGTGATAGCTCCTGCCTTGTTCCCAGTTTGGCCCAAGCCCTGCTCTTGCCTTGCTGCACTCCTGGTAACACAGCTTCAATTCTTGACTTCTGCCTTCTATCCTCTGGCTCGTGGCTACCAATGTCTGTTCCAGCCACTAAGCATGACCACACACAGCCAAATCACTGACAAAGGGACTTCAAAGTCAAGCTGCTTATGAAATATAGGGCTTGATCCATGATTACTCAGTAATAATGAAATAGTTCATTAGTAGTACTTTACAAACATTATCTATAATAAATTATCTCTAAGACCCTAATATAAGACTTTAAAAGTGCATTATGGTAACATTATCTCGTGTTTAGAGTTTCACAAAAATGTCAAACTAAGGCCTTGAATCTGAGGACATTTACCTTGATTTCAATGGGACCGCTATTGTTTAAAGTTAAGAACACGCATAAGTGTTTGCAGGATTGGGCCTAAAATTCTTCTGCCTGTCAAAGATTATTGTACAGAATTAGTGATAATGGCTTTACAAGAATAAATACATAAATTGCAAGATATACATACATAAATGCAAGATAATCTTTGAGAAATCAACTTGATCTGAATAAAGTTCATTAGGCTTATTATAAATTATATGTTAATTTTTTTCAGCCTTGAAGTGATATTTGAGAGCTTTTAGCATAGAGGACGGGGATGGCAAGTTTTTCCAAAAGCTGTACAATGCTGTTGCATTCATTAAACAGTGTTACAGGTACAGGAATCCATCTTAATTTTTATGGGAGCCTACCCTATGAATGCTGAGTGTTTGTGGTTAATAGAAGCTTAGGGCACCTATCACCCACACAGAAACACTGAGCATTTTTTCAGGCTACAATTTGTCAACTTCTGTGATAACAAATCTCTAAAAATGTTTGATCCATTACGTGTATCTATGTTTCTGAGTTGGTTTTGAGTCATATCATGAGCACAGCATTAGGGTTACTGAGTATTTGTTCAAATAATATTGATATTTATGACTAAAAAAAGAGAAAAATTACAATCAGGATAAATATATTTTAAGTTCTCCTTACAGCCAGGCATTACTGAGGAACTCCAATGGGCTTTTTGCAGTCAATGGTCCCCCTTCCCCAAAAAAGGGTCCTTGGTCAGTCTAGCTTAGTCAACCCATCCAGAGAGATACTCAGCTGGCCAGGAACAGGTTCCTCATAATGCAGAACTTGCCAGACTTTCATAGCTGCAATCCCTGGTAATCCTTGCAATGAGGAGAAGTGACCAAGGTTGCTTCTTTTTTCATGGGGAACACATTAATAGCTTTTCTCCTGCTTCTCAGTCTGGTGTCCACACACATCTCACGGAATAGACTGACATCTTATTGGTTTCAAAAGTCACCAATTTGTTACATACTAACTGCAATGACGTCCTTTTGGCAGTGGGATTGGGTGGGTAAACCACAGACTAGGGAGACAGAGCAAGAACTCTGGACTTAGGAAGCACTGCCCCAGTTGGTGTGCTGAGCATGCTCCTTTTGGAAAAGGGAAACTCTTTAGCACAGCCAGATGGTTGGGGGAGGGTGGCAGACTTGTACTCCCATCCCTGGAGGGACTATACCAGGAGGGTTGTTGCATGAATCTGAACTCCCTAGCTGGCAGAGGCCCATGAATTGAGTTGCAAGGGAAAATAGTTAATAAAATTTGGGAATGTGCACTATTTCACTCTCAGGATGGGGGTTCAGAAAGGCAATTCAGATTAGAAAGTGTTCTGTTACCTTGATTTTTATTAACCCTACAGTATTACTGTGTTATCCTGCATGTGTGTACTGATGTTATATCCTCAGATAGGCAAGTAAACTACAAGAGCAACCTAAGTCTTAAAGCTAATGAACATTACTGCATAGGTTTATTTACATGATGTTCGTGAATTATCTTAATTTGAACTATGCAACACAAAAATGGCTTGGGAGAAACAAAATGCCACACTATGTAGCATCACCTACCAATTGCCTTCAGTTTGTACAATTTTCCTGTGCATAACAGTAGGTACCTAAAACTGATGTTAATATTTTGTATTCATCCTTTCTTGATATGCCTCTTTTGGCTTTCAGCATTTTCAATAAGGGGTTCAAAGAGTGTACCTGATTGAATTCAGATTATACGTCTATATCCCAAGCATTGCAATAAGACAGTACCAGGAAAATATCTGCCTAAACAGTTGACCCTCATCTAGCCTAAGTGGGAGGCATAATGAACAGTAATGATTTGAGCTTGGTGGTAAATGAATGATAATGTTCCTGAGCTCTGTACATAGCATATTTTGTATACCTTTTTATTTAACACTGTAAAGTAGTTGCTATGGAAATAGAATGCTGAGACCACTGCCTATCATGCTGACCAATTGTGTTTCATTGTACTCCTCCTGTCTATATCCATCTGTTGTCTCTTTTCTTATACTTATATTATAAATTCTTTGGGGCCAGAACACTCTTTTATTCTGTGTTTGTACAATTTCTAGAACAATGCAGTCCTGGTCCACAACTGTAGTTCCTAGGTGCTATGATGTAATATAAACTATTTTTATTCATTTTTTTCTCAGATTCCTCTGAAACAATTTAATTTTTCTGTGTGCTGAGATAGGTGAAATCATTATTAGCAAGCTAACACTCCACTGTGAAGAAAAGATTTGCAAGTATTACAATTTGTGGTACTCTCATTTCTTATCACAAAATGGAGTGTTTGGGATTGTTAATTTCACTTACAGAAATGGTGATGGGAGGAGGAGAAAGACAGTGTTTCACAAAATATTCTCTAGAAATCTTAGAAAAATTAGCCAAAGAAATTGACCCACTATAAAGTATTTAACTGCTACATGCTATGGAAATAAAATACTGTGGAGGGAGATGAAATTGGATGACTTCAATGGTGTTAAAGGCAAGACAGGGATAACTCCATAATCTATTGTAAATAATGCTTCTAACAAGCTCAACATGTGGTCTGCATAAATGTGACATTTTGTTTATACTACCAGCAAGATTTGGGAATTATGTTTTTAAAAGTTAAAGCAACCTCTGGCCTCAGTTGTAAAAGAAACTGCACAGGTGGACTGTGCATTTACAGAGTCTTGTTGAAATCAGTGGGGTACAGGCAGAGGCCAGGGTGGGCTTCTACAGAGGCAAGTTCAGATCAGGGTGCTAAAATGTTACTGTAAGAGGTTTTCAAAATGGTGAATGGTAATGTTATAAGGTACAAATGATCAAAACATAAAAATTGTCATAGAAATGTAGGACTGGAATAGACCTTGAAAGGTCATCTAGTCCAGTTCCCTGTGCTGAACCAGTACTGTTATCTAGACCTATTTCTGAAAGATATTTAAGAAAGGGTTAGACAAACACTTGTTAGGGATGGTCTAAATAATACTCAGCCCTGTTTCAATGCAGGAGACTGGATTAGACCTATGGAGGTCCCTTCCAGTCCTATATTTCTATTACTATACAATAATAGCAAAGTGGAGCTCAACTAGTTAAGGGTGAGATAAGCTTACTGTTTAAAAGTTGGTCTAAAATGTGCTCAAAATCTTCATACTGACTCAGACTGTCTTTCATATTTACTGTACCTCATTGGGCTATGGAATAGGACTAAAGATGCGAACTTTCAGATAATTTCATCAAGGGGATACAGTGTTTCCTAAAAACACTCATCTCACTGTTCTCTTATCTTTAACAAATTCAGGTCATCCTCTCAGGATTAATCTATTTGTTTGTTTCTTCTGTTCCCATTCTCCTGTATGGACTAGGATTTCCAGCTGGACTACACTTCCCACAATGCTGTGCAATATGGAGTCCCTGATAATGATACATCATGGGAGATGTAGTTTAGCTTGGGATCCTAGACTATAGTGGAGAATGGGGCAGGAGGAGCCTCCTACAATTCCAATGAGTCACTACTTCACATATTTTCAGCAGAAAATTTTGTGGGAATTAAAATATTTCAGTGAAAATATGACAACTTCCAAGGAAAGCAGATACTTTTCAAGAACAATTGTTGAGTCAAAACCCCCATTTTTATAGAAAACATTCAACCCCAGGGAAAGCCAGCATACCCTTTGATGACAACTCTTATTAGTGAAAGGATCAACAAAAAAGATTTGATGACTAAAGCTTTGATAAACTGCATTTGCAAAAGTGACTCCAAAAATGTAGCTGTTATTAAGATCCCTCTTGGGAACCTCAGAAGCAGTGACAGAGTGGAACCATAAAGAAGAGAAATTGGTCACATCCCTTTCCAGAGCCATGCATGGAGAAGAAGGGAAGTGAAATCATCTGTGCACTCCTACACTCCTGCCTTATTCCCTTATACCTATTTCCATCACCCAATAATTCCTCCCCATAGCTGTTCTACCAGGTCAATAGAGGGGCTTCTGGGACTCCTCTTCCTTCTATTTTTCCTGGTCACAGGAGGTAAGTCAGAACTTCCTTCATTCCTTATACTGTCTCCAACAGCAGGGAGGGACACTAGGCTAACCATTCCCCTCAGTGCTACAGCTTCTAGGAGGAAAAGGGAGGTCGGAGGAGTAAATGGGTTCAGAGCTGTGCAATGGGGGTTAGATGGGTGTCCTTCAACATTACCCATTAACCCCCCAAAATTCATACCCCCCATTTCTGTCCTAATTGTTCCTGCATCCTTTTTTCCAGCTCCTCAACTTGTGAGGACCTTGCCAATGCCCATTCCTCCATGAGGAGGAGGGCTGCAGAGAGTGGACCAGGCTGCACTAGACAGACACAGAAATGAGGAGATGATGGGGTAGTCCCTTCAGGTACACGTCTTTCATCATATTAAAATGAGAACTCTTACAACTTGCTGCAACTAATGCTTCCACCATTCAGTACCTAATACGAGTTCATTGGGAACCAGAAAAATGGTTTGTAGTTGGAAAACGCCAATTCAGTTAAAACCAAACAATTTTGTTTAAATATATATATTTGGACAACATTTCTTCAGGATGGTGTGTCAGATCCAGATTAGAATTTATGGTAAAAACCAGAGATAATTACCTCACTTCAGAATAGCATTATGATTGGGGCTTTCAACTAACAAGTAGAAAGCTCCAGTTCAAGTCCCTTCCTTGGTATTTTCGACCTGGATGTCCCACATTTTACATGAATGCCATAACCTTCAGATGATAGTCACTTGTTCTGGCCCAATGATTACTCAGCTATTTTTATCCAAAGTATAATAGCATCAAAAGAAGAGACTGAAAGCAATCAACCCTTAGAATAACCATGTGGTTAAGACATTTACCCTGGATGTAAGAGACCTAGATTTACATCCCTACTCCAAATCAAGTAGAATATAGGCAAGAAGATGGCTATTTCAGACTTGATCTCTGTCCCTTTGTTGTTTTTTTGAAAATTTTCAAAAATTTCATCCTGATGCAGAATGGGAAACATTACTGAAATCTTGAAAATATTCGTGGGACAGGAGAAAAGTTTCCTGCCCAGTTCTATACCTAACATAGTGAATGTAGTTGGAATGCAATCAGACAAATGCTAGAATTCAAATCAGAAACATATCACAAACAGTGGCACATTTTCTTAGTCCTTGGTATCTACTTACTATGTAGCCACACTTATTGAACCATTTTCAGTGACTATTGCCAGCTCCAGTGGGCAGAGGTAAGGTTTTGTTGTGGAATGGCTTGGACATCCATGCTTTGTTTGCTAGTTTTCAAAGGTCTAACTGAAGCTGAACTCATCACTCTGGAAGGGCACCAGATAATTGTATCTAATTAATTTAATAACCCTTTTAATTTCATCCAAATGTAAATGTAGATGGTACACTTGCTAAAAGAATCCCTTAGAATCATCAGATGTGGGTGAGAGGAACAGTAAAGCGTTTCAGTGTCTAAACATTTATTCCTTCTTTATCCTTCTTCCTACAGTTAACATCTTCCACTGTATTTTCAGAATACCTGTCACTAATCAAACTGCAATGAAATACAGTAGAATCCCAGAGTTATGAACACTAGAGTTACAAACTGATCAATCAACCACACTGCATTTGGAACCAAAAAAAGTCAATCACGCAGCAGCAGAGACCAAAAAAGAAAAAAAGACGCAAATACAGTGTAGTACTGTTAAACATAAATTACTAAAAAAATAAAGGGAAAGTTTTAAAAAAAAATATTTCTGTGATTGTTTTGTTTAAATTAAGATGGTTAAAAGCAGCAATTTTCTTCTGCATAGTAAAATTTTAAAGTTGTATTAAGTAAATGTTCAGTTGTAAACTTTTGAAAGAACATCCATAATGTTGTATTCAGAGTTACGAACATTTCAGAGTTATGAACATCCTCTGTTCCTGAGGTGATCATAACTGTAAGGTTCTTCTGTAGCTATCAGTTGTTAGCTAGGTTAGAAAACTAAGCCTTCTATTTTAAGTCTTATATGTCGCCTATAATCATAGATTTGAGCACCTACTTATCTTTAATTTATTTATGCTTGCCATACCTTGGTGGCGTAGGGAAGTACTATCCATATTTTATGTACAACGAACTGAGATACAATGAAACTAACACTCACTTTGTAAAGATATTTGCTCTTCTTGCTATTGCAAGAATAAGTGATATAGACAGCTAAGTTCCAGGTGACTTAGGAGCCTAAATTCCACTGACTTGCAATGCTGTCTAAATCACTTAAGCCTTGCAAAACTAAGGATATATCTACATTGCAGAGTGAAGTTGATATATTTTAAATCAACCTTCACCCACCAAACTTTAAAAGTTGGAGGAGTGTGATCACACCACTCTTATGGCATCAGGGGATTGCATCCCCACTAGCGTCACTTGGGTCAACAATCAAAGCAGTGCACCATGGGTAGCTATTCCATAGTGCAATTAGCCAAGAGACTTTTGAGAAGGTTGTAGTCATCTCATGATGCAACATGCTCCCCCCGCCCTCCCTTTTTGTCCCAAACTAATGGGCAAATGCTTTTTCATGCCATTTTTCTAAAGCCTTCAGTCTTTGCCATGCACACGTCATTGCCAGAGAGGCATGAAGCCAGTTCAGCTCTGCACCATTATTGTAAACATCACAAACACTTCACATTGTATCCTGCAATATTTTCAAGGGCGAGACAGGTGCTGCAGCACTGAAAATTGTGATGTTACTCAAGACGCCCTGCTACAAGCCATAGAACAAAACAATTCCCGTTTGCTGCTGGCTGCCATGCACCATGTGCAGTCAGTGGTGCGCTGCTTCTGGTCCCAGGAAACATGCACTGCCTGGTGGAATAACATTGTTATGAAGGTATGGGATGATGAGCAGTGGCTGCAGAACTTTGGTATGCAAAAGGCCACTTTCTTGGAATGCTGTGCAGAGCTGTCCCCATCCCGGGAATGCATGAACTCTCACTTTAAACCTGCTCTGACAGTGGAGAAGTGAGTAGCCATCAGTCTGTGGAAGATAGCAATGCCAGACTGCTACCGGTAAATTGGGAATCAATTTGGAGTCGGTAAATTCACCATGGGAGCTGCTGTAATACAAGTTTACCAGGCCATTAACAGACTTCTGGTAAGAAGGGTAGTGACTTTGGGAAATAGGAAGGACATAGGAAATAGGAAGGACAATTTTCTGCAATGGGGTTCCCAAACTATCGGGAGAGGGCGATAGATGGCACACATATATTAGCACTGGACCATGTAGCCACAGAGTACATTAATCAAAAGGGATACTTCTCAACATTGCAGGCCCTTGTGGATCACAAGGGATACTTCACCAACATCAGTGTGGGGCAGTCTGGAAAAGTGCATGATGTGCACATCTTTAGGAACTCAGGTCTGTTAAAGATGGACGCAGGGACTTTCTTTCCTGACCAAAAAATAAATATTGGTGATGTTGAAATGTCAATAGTGATTCTTGGAGACCCTGCATACCCATTGCTCCCGTGGCTCATGAAGCCATACACCAGGTACCTGGACAGCAAGAAGGAGAGGTTCAGTAATGCCTGCACAATTAATAAGAGTGGCAGGGGAAAGTGTCCTGTTGCAGTGGAAGAAATAACGCTGTTCTCCCCAGAAACTTCTGCAAAGGATCACAGAGTACCTCAATGAAAGTTTCCTGGAGATATCCATGGAGGATTCTTCGTGCATCCATGTGAACATAAATGTTCTTCTCTGGGGGAACACCTTTCTTAGGTGAACTAACAACGAGAAAGCTCATCCCCACAACCACACTCAGGTTTTTTTTTGCTATGACCAGAAGCTGGACTGGGGAGATAACTATAGAAATTAGATTTGTAGTACATACTCTCCAGATACGCCCTCCCCAGCATCTTGGTCAGTCACACTGTCCTGTGTTTGGCTGGGCTGTTCCTGGGTTGCAAACAGCTCCTGGCTTTCAGGGAGAATGGATTCCCTAGTCACTTGGCCCCTATTTTATTCCTTCTCTTCCTCCTCCACAGAATTATCCTTGTCCATCCTGTATTCCCCTGAGGTATCTATGGTGTGTGGTGGTACAGTTGTGGGGTCATTGCTGAGAATCATATCAGGAGCCTCATAAAAGCGTGATGTCTTTGGTGATGAGCCAGAACCACTGTTTGCCTCCTCAGTTTTCTGATCAGCCTCAGCTCTGAGTTTAATGTGGCACTACTGCACATTTTTCCTCTGCCCCTTTCCAGCATGCCACACAATATCTTTTCATAAATATCTAAATTCCTTTTGCTGACTTGCAGCTGAGGCAGAACAGAGTCTTCACCCCACAGTCCAATGAGATCCGAGACCTCAGGTGGATTCCATGCTGGAGTGTGTTTGGGGCATGAAGTCACCATGATCAGTTCTGCTGGCAAGCTCTCTCCACACTACACAAACAGGAAATGGGAATTCAAAATTTCCAAGGACTTGAGGGGAGGGGCTGTTTCCCTTGTATGTGGGCGCAGTGCAGCAGAGTGCAAATGTGGAGAGCAGTCACAGCAGAGCATTGTGGGATAACTCATGGAGGCTGGTTATATCGATTTTATGCTGTGCTGCACCTACACTGCCGCTCATTCAACCCATTCAATTTCAGTGCTACACCACTTCCAGAAGTGGTTTCATTAAGTCAAATTTTTCCTGTATTTAAGTCGATGGAACTGACCAGCTAGTGAAGATGCATACATTATGTGGTTGACGGAAGCTCCATTCTGTCGACCTGCCTTTGCAGTGTAGACCAGGTCTGAGTAGAGTAGTGTCGACCACTACTCCAAGAATCTTTAAAAATTTTAAAAATCTGGTTCTAAATGACTTACTTGAGTGCCTAAAGGAAGTCTGTGGCAGCTCTGGGAATGAATCCCTAGTCCTAGGCCAGGATCCTACCCACTGGATCATCCTTGTTGTCACTCAAAGCTCCCCTTTTTCAACGTTCTCTTTTTCTCAGAATTATAAATATTATTACAACATTTTATATGGACCCAGGACTCAATAGATCAAATTTTCCAAATAAATAATGAATCTCTGCCCAAAAGGGAGCACATTCTAAAGGCATGAGTTGAATCAAAAGGCAATATGTAGTTTCTTAACTTAACATTTGAGCTGATGGGAAATGTATGTATTCTTTATGAAAAAAAATCAAATTTTTATCAGTTTATTTCATGAAATGTTGTTGTTTTGGGTAGGAGGCCAGCTTATAGAGTGTTTTTGAAATTTTTTTAAACTTCCTGTTCATGAATGTTTTTCAACTAGCTTTCCTCACTGATTGTTCGTGAATTCCTGGAACCATTAACAGATGAAGGTACCATTAACAGATGAAACTAAGTACAGCTTTGGCTTGTAATGCTTCCATTTTCCCAACAGACAAGCAGCAGCTCTTCTGCTTGTAATAAGAAGGAACCACCTAAAACCAGAGATAAATTGATAGCTTGTAGCAAACAGTCTCTTCCCACCCTCTCTAGAATTCACATTGTGGTTATGTGACTTTGCATCACCTTCAATACAACTTTGTATTTCAGTACCACAACATAGCCTTCAATTTTTGAACAGTAAATATTAGCATGATAGAATGGCTCAGCTAATATT
The DNA here is from genome assembly GCA_007922155.1 of Mesoclemmys tuberculata. Taxonomy (NCBI): domain Eukaryota; kingdom Metazoa; phylum Chordata; order Testudines; family Chelidae; genus Mesoclemmys; species Mesoclemmys tuberculata. The sequence goes on along the minus strand of ML675618.1, from coordinate 43,281,619 downwards.
AATTGAAGTTTAAGTTCTAAAAAATCAAAGCACTGGACATCATAAATTAATGATTTAGTTCAGCAACAAACATGCTTTGTTTCTATTCAAGCACAAGTGCAACACACATCTGTCCAAAAAGCACCTTCCAGGCTCCTATTAACTTTCCTGAATATAAGGTTGCTCCTTTTAGAGACACTTCCCCCATGATGCCTTTCTGGGTCTACCTTTAAAGATGACAGAGTTAAACAGCTGTAGACCTAAAGTAGCCATTTTGCAACTAGTAGCTGTGGAGTATTCCTGTCTTGGTTCCTCTGGTAAGTACTATATGTTTTGTTTTCCTTTTTACTTATTTCTGAGATAGCATATTGTTACAGTTCTGAAATTGGAAGCTTCCTCATGGCCTGAATGAGTACTCTGCTATGGAAGATTTGTTGCTGAATCAGGTTCTTGTTCATTTGAGAATGGCATTCATGCTTTAGCCCTCCTATAAATACTTTGGATTTTTGCCCGGGTGAAGGCAAAGCATCCTGAAACTTTTTCAAAACAAAACAAACAAAAATAAAGCTGCTATGGATACTTCTTCCTTATTCATTTGGCTGACAAACATAGAAAAATGTCAGCCTCCAGTATCTTTTTATAGGCTCTTACATATTTTGTGTGAGGGGTTAGATATAATGATCTATTTTTTCTCAGTCCCTTTTCTAGGAATTTATTCTAATTTTTTGCACTTTTAACACTTGTATAAAAAATGTAACACAAACCTCATTACAATTAACTGACAGATGACTACTACTCATGAATGCTTTTATTTTTCCATTTACTTTGATCAGAGAACCCAAATAAGGTCTTAGCTTGAGTATGAGCCAAATTTGTATAAAATTAAGCACTCAAAGTAACTTCATTTGATACAAGGGCAAACAGTACTGTAGCTTGTTTGTCGATAATGTGACATAAATGTCTGTTTTTTCTCTCTTAAATTTAAAAGCTTTTATTGAAAAGATTATCAAAAATGCAGAACAAGTTGACTAATAAATAAAGTATTTAGAATAATATTTGGAAAACAGTTCCATTTTAATTTTACATTTGCATGGCATATCATGTATAAAATGGTATGTGGAAAGTGTGAGTTTATTTAAATAAATGGCTGTTTGAGGGAACTGACTAAAGTATATCCTGAAGATAAGAAAAAATCGCAAAAGTCAATAAGCAAATCAATTTAAATACTCCAAATCTTTTCCAAATTAAGAGAGAATTTAATTGATTAAAGTTTTAAAATAGAAGAGATGTACATGATATTTTGTGTTACTGCTTGTTTCAGATTATTTAATCAAATAAGAGTTTTCCAAGATGCAAAATACCTTGCCGTAATAACATCTACACTCAGGAGGGTAGCTGCTCCAGTCTAATTCAACTGATAGGAGTAGCATCCTGAATTAAAATATAACAAACACAAACAGAACAATGGGCTACTGAGAATGTTCACAAGCATTATGATTGACTAACTGGTCAAACTTTCACATAATTTTCACATAGATAACAAAACAAGAGAGCACTAAAACAAGAGAGCTAAACCATCCTGACTGAAATGAAATGAAAGGCGTTAAGCAATGACTACAAATAACTGTGCCATAGCGACATTCTGCTATTTTTTCTCTAAGATTTTTAAAATCCAATTTTTATTTCCTATCTACAGTACTAAAACTTTCTTCCAGGCCCTCTACATCTCACTTCTGGATTACTGTAGTGTGCTTTTCTCTAATCTCACTGAAAATCATGTCACTCCCCACTCTGTATATAGAAAATACAGCTGCTAAGAACATCTTCCTTGCCTGTCACTCTGTCCATGTTATTCCGACCCCTTCTTTAAGTTTTTCCACTGATCTCATGCCTTCCACCACATCAAGCTGTAGTTTCTTGTCCTTCTCTTCAAGGCTGTTCACAACTCAGCCTCTCGCTATTTATCAGTTTGTCACCTATTGTATCTGTTCTGCCAGTCTCAACCACGTTTGTGCAAGTTGAAGTATTTTCTGTAAAAAGTGAGACATGTCAAAACATTTTTTGCTATGTTACAATGCCTCAGATGTGCTGTTCTAATAGCTAGTTGTCGTGGTACAGTCTAGATAGCTTGCCACCGCTTGATCTCAGTAGTATGCTAGCTGTTGGAAAAAATTTTGAAAGAGAAAGTAGTTAAGGGTATTGAAGTTAATGGTAATTGGGACAAAATACAACTTGGTTTTACAAAAGGTACATCATGTCAGACCAACCTGACCTCCTTCTCTGAGAAGATAACAGATCTTTTAGACAAAGGTAATGCAGAGGATCTAATTTATCTAGATTCAGTAAGGCATTTTATACAGTTCCATATGAGAAATTATTAGTTAAATTGGAAAAGATGGGGACTAATTTGAAAATTAAAAGGTGGATAAAGAACTGGTTAAAGGGGAGACTACAATGGGTCATATTGAAAGTCTGGAGGGAGGTTATTAGTGGAATTCATCAGGGATCAGTTTTGTGACCGATCTTATTTAACCACTTTGTTACTGACCTTGGCACAAAAAGTGGGAGTGTGGTAATAAAGTTTGCAGATGACACAAAGTTGGGAGGTATTCCCAATACAGAGAAGGACCTGGATACCATAAAGAAGATCTGGATGACCTTGTAAATTGGAGTAATAGAAATCGGATGAAATTTAATAATGGAATGTGCAAGGTCATGCATTTAAGGACTGATAACAAGAATTTTAGCAATAAACTGGGGCACATCAATTGGAAGTGACAGATCAGGAGAAGGATTTGGGGGTACTGATTGATCACAGGATAGCTATGAGCCCCCCAATGTGATGAGGCCATGAAAAAAACTAATGCAGTCCTAGGATGCATCAGGAGAGATATTTCCAATAGAGATAGGGAGATGTTAGTACCACTATATAAGGCACTGAGGAGACCTCATCTGGAATATTGGGTGCAGTTCTGGTTTCCCATGTTTCAGAAAGGTGTATTCAAACTAGAACAGGTGCAGAGAAGGGTTACTAGGATGATCTGCGGAATGAAGAACGTGCCTTATGAAAGGAAACTCAAAGACCTTGGCTTGTTTAATCTAACCAAAAAAAGGCTGAGGGAGATATGATTGCTCACTATAAATACATCAGAAGTATAAATACCAGGGAGGAAGAGGAATTATTTAAGTTCACTTCCAATTTGGACACAAGAACAAACTGGATGTAAAGTGGCCACTAGGAAGTTTAGACTTGAAATTAGACTAAAGTTTCCAACCATCAGAGGAGTGAAATTCTGGAACAGCCTTTCAAGGCAAGCAGTGGGGGCAAAAGCTTATCTGGCTTATAGACTGAGGTTAATAAATGTATGGAGGGGATTTTATGATGGGACACCCTAATTTGGCAATTAACTGATCTTTGACTCCTAGCGATAATTATCTGTGATGGGATAATAGTTGGGGTGGGTTCTGAGTTACTACAGAGAATTCTTTCTGGAGGTCTGGCTGGTGAGTCTTTCCCACAGGCTGAAGGATTAGCTGATCACCATATCTGGAGTTGGGAAGTAATTGCTTTTCTCCTTCCTCTGCAGCATAGGGCATGGGTCACTTGCTGATGGATTCTCTGTACCATGAAGTCTTTTAACCATGATTTGAGGACTTCAATAACTCAGCCTTAAGTAAGGTGTCTAGTACAAGAGTGGGTGGGTGAAATTCTATGGCCTGTGTTGTGCATGCTAGATAATCATAATGGTCCTTTCTGACCTTAAAGTCTAGGAGTCTGAGTTGCACAATTGTCTTCATTTTTCTGTGTTGTACTATGTGGGTTACTAATCTGTAAAACCACAGTCCTCTTGTTCTTATCCTTTCTTAAGAGTCACTTTTATTATGACTCCTAAAAAAAATCACCTGACCAATGACAGCTATTTTAACCTTAAATAAAAGCCTTTAAATAATTCTGTACCATCAAATTGTGCACATAGGCAGTCTGTGTATTAATTTGATCTTATTACTACTTCCAGCTTCGTTTACCCTTCACTGGCAGCTTTTTATCTTCAGTTAAGTCCTGAGAGTGAAAGCACTTTATGCACATGCTTAACTTTACAGCTATGAATAGTTTCATTGTTTCTTTTTCAATGGGTCTACTCCTGGTATTAAAATGAAAGCATGCATGAATGTTTACAAGCTTGGGACTTCAGAGCGTAAGCTCTTCAAGTCAGGGATCGTATTTTCCTACATATTTGTACAGCACATAGCACACTGGACACTGTTTCTGATATGGGTTTCTGTGTTACTACAATGGAAATATAAGTATCAAACCACTTGCTATTTGATTAGAAACTTAGGATTGGTCATAGTAAATTAGTCATATAATTTTGTTTGCAAAAGGGACCATTTTCAAATGAAGCCAGGGCCCCATCCAATTCTCATTGAAATGAATGGAAGTTGTAAAAATGACTTTGCCTGAGGCAGACACTGACCACAAACCACTATTACGGACCGTAGCAAACAATACTACAACATAAAGGAAATGTCCTCCTTTGTCCCAGAAGATGGCTTTGCATCAACAAGGACTTCTGTTAGCCTTGCACTGTCTCTTTTTTGTTAACAACTTTCCCTAATATGTAGCACAGGCTCCAGCAAGTATTGCTTCTTGATTTGTATTAAACTGCGCTTATCCTCTGACCGCAGCAATGCATGCCAGATCCTGGAAGGCTGCAGTTGCTAGAAGTAAACAAACTAGTCTAAGGTGAGGGAATCATATGATAGAATCGTAGGACTGGATGGGACCTCAATAGGTCATCTAGTCCAGTCCCCTGCACTGAGGTAGGACTAATTATTTAGAACATCCCGACAGGTGTTTGTCCAACTTGCACTTAAAAATTTCCAGTGATGTAGATTTCACAATCTCCCTAGGCAATTTATTGCATTGCTTAACTACCCTGATAGGAATTTTTTCCAAATATCCAGCCTAAACCTCCTTTGCAGCAATTTAAGTCCATTACTTCTTACCTTAGCCTCAGAGGTTAAAGAGAACAATTTTTCTTCCTCCTCCCTGCAACAACCTTTTATGTACTTGAAAACTGTTATCATGCCTCCCTCCACCTCAGTATTCTCTTCCCCAGACTAACCAAACCCAGTTTTTTAAATCTTCCCTCATAGGTCATGTTTTTCAGGCCTTTAATCATTTGTGTTGCTTTTCTGTGGACTTTCTCCGATTTGTCCACATCTTTCCTGAAATGTGGTGCCCAGAATTAGACCCAGTACTCCAGTTTAGGCTTATCAGCATGGAAAGGAGTATAGTGGATATAGTTTCATGTCCTGCTTACAACACTCCTGCTAACACAAGTTGAACAATGTTTGCTTTTTTTGCAAGATTGTTACACTGTTCATTCATATTTAGCTTGTGATCCACTCTGACCCCCCAGATCCCTTTCTGCAGTACTTCTTTATAGGCAGTCATTTCCTATTTTGTATGTGTGCAACTAATTGCTCCTTTCTGAGTAGAGTACTTTGCATTTATCCTTATTGAATTTCATCCTATTTACTCCAGACTGTTTCTCCAGTTTGTCCAGATTATTTAGAATTTTAATCCTATCCCCCAAAGCATTTGCAACCCTTCTACATATATATGTGGGAATTTCGGAGCCAGGAACAATGTATGGGGAAAGATACTGGAGGGAGTCTATAGTAATAACAAGTGATTAGGAAGACAGCTGTAGAATACAGGGGAAAATCAGCAGCATGTGACAGCATGAGTTAGGAATTAGGAGGAAACCAGAAAGAGGAGGATTTATAAAGCAAAGACTATAATTGTTTGTCTGCAGTGGAGATAACACTCTTAACTTCCAGTATAAATTGCCACTGCGCTACCCTCACACCATAGCTGTGTCATTAATCCTTTACTTCAGTAAAGATCAAAGCCTGGAAATGAAGAGGAGGAATTGAGATGTTCTTTCACTTTTTTTAGCAATGGTCAGCAGCATTCTGATACCAGAGCTTAGTGCTACTATGCTGAATGGGCTCTGCATATTCACAAAAATGGCTTCTGACATTAGTCCTCAATGCAGATGTTACAACAGAAAATTTTATACACAAAATAGTCTCGTGAAACCACTGCTGAGTGTTGGTTTTAAGAGAATACCATAATACTAGGTACAGTGGTCACAAATAAATAGTCAGCACTTTCCAAGTTACTGCGTTGGATTACCCCAGATACTGCGCTACATCCCTATACAGCGGTAGATCAGATATCATGGTGAGTGATTTATTAAATCCTGACAATTTAATGGTGACTACTATATTCATTATGAAAATCTTCATAGCCAGATAATAGTGATTTGAGGGATTTTTACCCTTCTGTGTCTCATGAATCCAAGTAGTTTTTAATTTATTGTCCATTGGCTGGCTATTTTTGGAAGTGGTAGATCCCTTCTTCTTGTATGTACATTTAGTGCACTGCAAGATGATATGTGTTAAAAACCTGTGTGCACCTTGAAAAATTCTTTTACTGATATCTGCAAAACCCACTTGGACAAATGGGTTTTGAAGATGCAAATTCTAATACTTATAGATGAGGAAGTTTAGGAATTTTCTCATGTGTCATTCTGTGTGGGTCTGTCTCTATGGGCATGCAATTTTGTGACCTATGGCTACGAAGGGAAGCCTAGCTGAAAACTTGTCCTATAACTATTTTGTGTTCTACAAGTTGCTTTAAATCTTAAATTGTATGTTCTTTGGGGATAAAGGACCATATCTAGCCCTGTTTGCATAGGGCCTAGCTCAGTAGGGCACTGACTGTGATCAATGGTCTCAGGAAACTACTATAATTTAAGAATTTAAAAATTTAAGAATGTAAATATTAGTTGTAACTCGTAGCTTAGGTCTACTCAGAAGCCCACAGTTATGCTGTTCCTGTCACTCACTGTCATCTATAAAAGTAGGTTTTAAACTCTTGAGGCAGAAAGTGTCTTATACCTATTTTATTTGCTTTTCAATGCCCCAAGCCCATTTTGAAAATAAATATATTTCTAAGAAATAATAGAAATTCCAGAATGCCTTATTGCTGCAGAGAGTACTTCTATCAAAGTACTTGTATCTTCAAAAAAATCGCACTGTGATATGAAAATATTTTTAATCGGTTATGTTCTTTGAAGAGCCACAAGATATTAAAATATTCGGAGAACATTAGAATATCCAATTGTGTGTACAGCACTAACATCTGTGAAACATAAATGCCATTTGTCTATAGTTAAACTAGTTAAAATAGAATGTATATGTGAATTCAGTGTACGTTGTTTCCGGTACTTACATTTCAGAGGGGCTTTCTGCAAGGATTACAAAACTGTACAGCAAGAGAATTACAATTAAATGCAAAAAAATGTGTAAGAATGTGCTTTAGATTAGCAAAAATGTGCAGATGTTTTATATCCTGCTGGTATCCTTCACCACTGGAGAAGCTGATAAATGCTGAAGTGGCACAATAAGTCAGTTGCATGGTTAAGAGGAAATAATGCAGTTGTGGTAATGGGCTTTTCTAAGCAAATACCTTTATTTGCAATTGAATTATTGATTTGCTCTTCTGATCCCTGTTACTTCTCCTATGCTTTGGGTAAAGAGCAGCAGAAACACTTCCATTTGGTGAATAGCCCTGCAGAATGGAATGGTGGAGTCGTATAATATGCTTCCCTCCTTGCTATATAGCCCAAGTTGCCTTCCAGCAGCCAGAGTTGCCCAGGCATCCCTGTATCCCATCACCAGAGCCATCAGATGCTCAGGAAACTCCCTTCCCAAAGAAGTTCTCCTTCTGATAGGAAGTGGTAATGAGCTCCACAATACAGCAGCCACAGCAAGGCTTTGCAGGACATGTACATGTTATTTGCTTCTAGAAAGCTGTATACATGAATGGAGCTGTGCAAAAAAATAAATAAATGATTCCTACCTAATAAACACGCCTATTAATTAAGAGTCTGATGCAGCTCCTATTGGAGTCAATAGAAATGCTCTCTTTGAAGTAAATGGGAGTTGGATCCAGGTTTTAGCTGCAGCCACATCAATAGGAAAGAAGGGGATCTCTACAGACAAATCATCCTGCAGTTCTGATTCTTGTGTTTGGCATTTGAATATGAGGATGCTGAATGCTCCACCAATTCGCAGGCAGTTGAAATGAATCCTACTGGAAGATCGTCTGTATTCATGTTGTTGGGAAAAAATAGTTAAGTGTTATGTCCCTTTTGATATATTTTCTGTTCTTTAATATTGCAGTGGTGGTTATGGATAAAGAATCTTTCTAATACTCAGTTAGCTTCACTTAAGGACATAATAACAGACATACTGGGTCAGACCAGTGGTCCATCTAACCCAGTATCCTGTCTTCTGACACTGGCCAATGCCAGGGGCTTCAGAGGGAATGAGCAGAACAGGCAATGATGAAGTGATCCGTCTCCTATTGACTTACAAGATATTGGATTTAAAAGTAATGTATGTGTTTTTGCTAACACAACCCCTTCTTGTTCCATTAGTGGGTGGAGAAGTTTGTGTGGACCAGAAGGGGGATGGCCAACTCTGGGGGAAGGAATCTACAGTCCAGACGTGGAGGAGCTTAGCTCTTCCTTGTGCCTCAAAGTATTTGTGGAAGTGTGCCTCCAGGAGGGAGGGACTTCTCTGCCTCTCTATGGCCAGCCAAAGAGGATGAGGGGAGCTGAGAGGCTCCCCCTTCTCATTTTAAAACTTTTCTGGGCATATTGGGTCATTGATTCCTCACCCTCTCCCTGTAGTTGAGATAGATTGATCAGCATATTGAGGATGCTCTGGATCTGACTGATCACCTGGTTTTAAGATCAGGAAGGAATTTTTCTCATTGGGCCTTGTTGGCTGAGATGGGGAAGGTTTTTCAAGTTCCTCACATCACTGTAGAAGCAGAGTGTAGGTTAAAATTTCTATTCTTACTCCTTTAAGTTATGAGGTAATGCAGGGATGTTTTAACATGTCATAGCTTGTGGCTAGAGTCCTGTGCAGATGAAGGTTAAAACAACCAGTTCCCAGAAGATAAATGAGACTCAGGACATATTGGAATTTTTGCCAATAAGGTAAATGAGAAACCTAAACCTTTGTATCCTTCTCAGAGAGAAAAGAGCATGAGAATTCAGACGTGAGTTGTATCCTAGTGGCAGCTGAAGAGGGCTTACTTCAAGTTGTTGATTATATGGTGAGAGCTTTGTATCCTTGGATTGATCCCCACTAAATGTTTGCTATGTGAGAGGGGATGGGCAGAGAATGACCTGCACTGTAACTTTAATAAAATTGCAGCTTACTGATTAAATCCATCCTTGTGTCTTTCATTCTTCTGTGTATCCTGAACAAAGCATTTTCATTTGAGCATTTTTTTTGATGAATTGAACCCAGATATATTATTCTAGGGTATTAATCAGTGTACGGCAGTGACAATATGTAAACTGAACTAAATGTATTATTTTAGTTTGTGTGAGGAACTTCATTCAATATTATGAGTGCGTGATGTAAGTATCATTCCAGAAAAGGTCATTGTTTCATTAAAATAGTAGTTTCTTCAGACAAATAAATAGCAAAGTTCATTTAAAACAGAAATGTTGGCACTCATAATTTAATCTTAAACAATGTTTTATTATTTTAGATTTAAAAAATCAGCTTTTGGCCTGTTACTTGGTCTTTAAAAAATGTAGATGTTAATTATATCATATGTGCTGAAAGCTCAAAGGCATTACACTGGTAGAGCTTGGCGGAAACCCAGTAAACCCATTTCAATCTAAAGCACCATCAAGGGAACTAAAACAAGTGTGTGCCAGTATTCTTAATATTGCAGCCTGGGGGATATAACACTTGTTATATATGGGAAGAAAACAGCAGGCCTTTTCACTAAAAATGAGACACAGAAAAAACTTGTGATTGCAAAACAGAAAACCATATTGCTGATAAGACACAGGTGTAAGAGGTTTCCCACAAATTCAAGCTGTGTCTTTCCCAACTAAAAATTTCATATTAATTTACACTTCTGTTTTTAGTTTCACAGCGAGCAGGAACTGTGAAAAAGGAAATTAGCTGTTCTTTTCCCAGAGACTCTTCACAGCAAACTTCTTGCAATACTTTTTTTTTCTTTGTGCTGAAATATCAGATGCTGATTAACTGTTTTTTGATCTTCTTATTTACAATAATAAGAGAAGAAAAAAAAGGCACCCCAAATTAGCACTCTCTTCTGAAAATTTGATTTAAGACATTTTTACACTATGATTCTGGATACAGTTTCATGAAACCAGATTCCTAAACTAACAAAATATGATATTTTGAGAAATTCTTTGCTTACACAGATAATGGGTTAAATTATTTATTTTGCTCATTTCGTTATAGTGTTCTTTACTTTCATTTTGAATAGAACTCTTAACCAGACCTAAAAGGAAAGAGCAATGTTGTACTTACGGCTTGAGAATTTCAGTACAATTACCCCCAAAAATACAGAAATATACTTCACCATAAAGGATTTATAAGCCTTCCCCCACAAAAAACCAACCAAACAAGTCATCTGAGGAAAATAAGGTAAAACTCCTCTGGATCAATGTCATGCCAGCTGTTTAAACTGTGAAATGATACAACACGTAATATAAATCATGCCCTATCTAACCAGAATGCATATTTTATTAAGAATAAGAGTCGTCTTTGAAATGGGACTAGCATAGCCCACTAACAAACTGTTGATGTCCGTCAGCAGGTTAGAATCACAGCCCATCTGACCTCAAACTTTAATTTTCTGACTAGGATTTATCAAGTAAAAACTCAAAAGATAATTTTTGCAGGTGAAAATCTGTAATTCAACAATGTGACATAAACTTACATTGGTGTTAGCTACATTGATGTTAGTTGAGTTACTCCTGGGTTCCACACCCAGTGAGAAGCAAATCTGATTCAAACAACCTAACCAATGTGAAAGTCTGTATTCATTAATCTGAGTCCCCAGATAATGGTACGTTTCCAAACTCTCAAAAACATTAAGGATTTCCAGTAGAGGTGCACTCTATGGAGGGATTTCCAAATTCCTGGAAGTGTTAAATATTTTACCAGATTTAGGACCCACTCTAATATTTTATGTGGCTGACTCACACATAAGCAACATTAAGCCAATCCTACTTGAAAGTCTTCCATTGAATTTAATGAGAATAGAATTAATCCTCCATTTTTTTCGAATGCCTTGCATCTTATGCTGAGTAAAGTTTATGAGGCCAATATTATGATTAACTTTGTTTCATTTGCACTGCTAAGGTGTTGAAAAGGGAGCAGAGACTGACCAAATCCCCCTACAGATTGAATTTCCCATTGGCATAGAATTGGCATACCACTGGGACATGACATGATGGAAGCAAGGAAGAGGCATGACCAGATCACAGTACACTTAGCCATGCGCAACTTGGGGCTTGGTCCCTTGGGGATTGTTGCCAATTAGCACATGGTACAGCATTGTCTTAATTGATGTAAACTGTCCTGGGAACTGGTTCCTGGACATTCTCTGTTACTGAATGCAGCCGAACATTTGGCCTAACATATTTAACCAAACACAGTTTCTATTTTTTAAGACGCTAATTTGATTAAACTATTTGCTTATATTTGAAATTGAAATGAACACACATATGAAAGTATCTGAAATAAATTATTTTCTAGTAGCATATCCTTCCTTATTTATAAATACTGTCTTTAAATTAGCAATCAATTTTGAAGCAAAGGGTGGCACTCGTAGTTTATCGAGATTTATGATAGTGCTCCTTTTTCACCACTAACTAGGCTAGAAATTATCATATAATACTATAACTGGATCTGGCTCATAATTTAGTCAATATAAAAAATTTCCTTTCACAGCACTGAGCGGAAAACAATTAAATCCCTGTATGTTACTTCACAAGTGTGAAAAGATTCCCCCTTCCCTAACAGTGGATAAGATCTTATGTGTTCACTGCTACCTCTCTGTTGTCTTTGTTCATGTGACTACGTTGGGACCAGATTCATGAGTTTGTTTTGACTCCTTTGTACTTTGTTGGAGGCACAAAGCAGCCATAAAACATCTTTAACTAGACAGGTAGCAGAGTTCGTCTGTTTTGAGTTGCTGTTATGGTGTAAAAAGTCCGAGCATATAACTGAATCTGGCCCTATGGCTGTATAGGAATATTGGTTTGGATGTGCTTTCTGAATATAAATTAAATAAATCTCATAACATCTGGAAGGTAAGACACTACAGTTACATCAATTTTACAAGTGCTTAAACTGAGGCACAGAAGTTTGAGCTGCCCATAGTTACACGGTGAGTCAGTAACTGAGGGGTGGGAATATCCTTTGCAAGTTCTTACTCTTCTTTCCCGTTCCTAAACATTAGACCACAATGCTTTCCTCCATGTCTCTGCAGTATATGAAAGTAGAAGCTTATCTAGTACGGGAGTGTATGCAGGTGGAAATGCCTACATACACTGAGAGAGCGACCCTGAGAGCAGATATCTGTATTAGCAAAAAAAGGACAGCAAGTGTACATATAATGTACCTTTTTCCTAAAACTCAATTTTAAAAATAAGTATTTAGCTCCTGTAATGTACTGTGAGAAGTCTGACCTCCTAAATGAGTTCAAGTGTAACTTACTGTTACCCATCACAAGGTCATTGCTGTATTTAAGAGCCTTACAGAAAAAGATAATTGATTGAGCTGATCCAAGTGCCTTGCTCATCTCCCTAGACCTATTTCTCAACTGCCCTAGGTTAATCACCAAGTCCACCACATACTGATGTCCTCCATTACATCATAATTAGTATATAGCAGGCAGAGCTGGGGAAAGCTGGGGAAATTACTCATATTTTCTTTCTAGGAGCCAGATGTTGCTGGGTAGATTTCATTTAATTCTGTGATAGATGCAATAATAGTGTCCATGTGCAGAGAGCTGATAGAGATATTGGTAACAGTATAAGAAAGTGAAGTGAGGCATGCTTCTTGGATAGTTAATTATGATTATTTGTTTATGTGGATCATCTCATTTTATGTTACATTTAAAATAGACTGGGAAACTATTTAGAATATGCAAATGCAAAACTATTTTAAATAATTCCGCAAGTATAAATCTGTGCTCGCTTAAGGCTAACAAAGTTTTTTTTTCCTTAGCAGGAATTAAACCACTACAGCACTGATATATTGTTGGTATATAAAGATCTCTATATGATGATACTATATTAGATTTGATATAAAAAAGATCTGCATTGTATTGCTGAAGTAGAAGATATAATTAATGTTTGATATCCCCAAGAAATATGTTATAGGCAGATAATGACTGTTCTGGAGGTAAATATGAAGAGGTAGATTCTATCTGCAAACATGAAGTAAATGTCATTGTTCAACTTGAGCTATATTAAAATATGGATATAAATATATATATTAAAATATGGAGTTACAAATCCAAATTATATTCTGGTATAATCAAGTACAACTCCCACTGAGTATATGGCCATTTATATTTATTAAATCAAATTTTATCTGATATTAGATTTTGAATATCATCAAGAGTATTTTGAAACCATGCACATGAATTCCAAAAGTAGTAATGTTTAAAGAAAACATATTTTAACAAGAAGATGAAGACAAATGTCCAACAGAAACGATAATGATTTCCTGAATAGTGAATCCTTTTTTAATTGAACTCATCATTCAGGAGAGAGTTGCTTGAAAATCTGAACAAATTAATACAGTTCCAGATATCCGTATTCTTGTCTACTAAGGAGTTTAATATATACATCTAGGTGGAAAATTTGACCAAAAAAATTGATGAAAATTGTTTGTGAACTGCTTTTTGCTCTAGTAAAGGATTGAAACTTGCTATACTTTGTATGATTCTTTTCAGTAGGTCACACTGTGCATTAGAGATAGTATTTGACTGTTTTAATTGATCAGTGCAGCTTGTTAAAACTAGCTTTGAGTGAGTACATGCACCAACAAAGTGTAGCTAGTGTTCTGTTTGCTTTTGCTCTTTGATTGAAATCTGCTGAGCACCACCTTATCAACAAAAGTAGAAATGAGTTGACTTAGAACTGGAACTTCAGTAGCTAGAGAACTGTTTTTGACAGAGAAACTGCCTGGCTCTGAGTTTGGAGATGTTTTTCTAGAGTTCTGTTGTGTTGCTTCTGTGAGTTAGAAACTGAAATTTGCCTTTGCCATGTGTGGTATAGCAAGGACAGAGGGAAAATTCTAGAAGGGCACTATATAAGTGCTAGAATGATCCGGGCTTTATACCCTGTAGACTAGCCAGAGTCCATAAAAGGTTATTAGTGTCAGCTGACACGAATTAAGGCCCCACCCAGGTGCCTATAAAAACCCTCTACTCCTGAGAGACAGTGTGGAGTAGAAGGAGCAGGTGTGTGGTGAGCAGAGGAGTGTGTGAAGTAGAGAAGAACAGAACGGAGTACAGTGGTGTGTGGAGAAGTGGAGGAAAACAGAACGGAGTACAGAGGTGTGTGGGAGAGAGGTGGAGCCCTGAAGCAGGTACTGGGCTCAAGAAGCCAGGAAGACAGAGGGGGGATAGTGGCCCAGGGGAAAAGCCTGCAGCTGCAAGTAAGGTGCCAGCAGCACATAGCTGCTACTCGGAGGGCCCCTGGTCTGGGACCCGGAAGAGCGGGTGGGCCCGGGTCCCTACCCCTCTCCCTGGGAAGACAGGGTTACCAGCGACACCCTGGCCCACTGTGAGAGGCAAAAGTGCGAGACCCACTAGGGAGAAGCCGGCCGTTTGCCACACATGTAATATATCTGCTTAGGAATAATATGTAAATTGAATCACAATGCCACCCTTTATATCTTTCTATTCCTGTCATCTAGATCGGAAACAACATATCTTGACCACTTGAAAGACATCGTACTATGATTACCTGTTTTGTACTTTGACTATTTAGTATTAATATTGCAGTAGTGCCTACGAGTTCCAAACATGGGACTAGGATCCCAGAGTGCCAGGTGCTGTATTAACACAACACAAAACAAAAATATGGTTTCTGTTCGAAAGAGTTTGCAGTTTAAGTCAAAAAGACCACAGGCGCATTTAGACAGGAAACCACAAAGAAACAATGAGACAATAGCACCTGATGTACTACAGGCTTCAGCTGATCAGTAATCTTTGAACGCATAATATGGTTGGTTGGCCAATCTAGATTCTTATTTTTTAATTCCTATTGTTGTCAGTTGTTGGCTGCATGTGTGTTCTCTCTGCGTGCTCCACTGAGTCTGGCCAGGTAATCAGTACAGCAGACCTTGATCCACCTGCCCAAGAAGACCACAGACTCGGTTCAGTGGTGAAGGCACTTGGTCAGGTTTATGGTTAATGAAGCATGGTCCTGTCATATTGACCTTATCTTTTAAGAAGGATTAGTGTGTCCTGGCATCATCTTTGGGAGTGTGTTTATACCATAACTTTGTATGGGGTATTCTGGTACGACCCTTCTGGAATGAGTTTACATGAATACGCAGCACCTAGTACTTCTTACTTGTGATTTTGCAACGCTAGCCCTATTTTTGCCAAGTTCATGTATTGGACACTGAACCTGCAAGCAGGCATCTATCTGTTTTGTAACAGGGCCTGACTTTTGCTCATAATCTGACTCTTGATAACTTTGCTTTATATCAGAAGGGCCTGACTTTAGGTCTGGCCGCAGGCCTAATGTTTCAGACTCTCTTTCTACACCCCATCTGTATGATATAACTGGATGTTATTTCCACCTAGCATACTCATAGGTCAATTTCTCTGAATTGCACAACATACAAGTTTGACAGTAGTTTGCATTCTGAAGTAGAAAAGACTATCTTGGCAAGCCTTAGCAGTACTTAATAGGTCATACAGCCTCCCTTCTTGAAGTAAGATCAGTAATCCTAGCCAAAATGAACTTGGACAGTTACTTTGGAAGTTGATTAAAGTTGCAGTTACTAAGGTAGATATATGATCATATTGTCTGAAGAGATACTCTAGTGATTGCCCTCTGTGAATTTCAGGGTGCTTAGCACTTGGGAACCTCATTTAAAAACTCGTGTTGTGAAAAATTATTGACCTTTGTCCAGCCTGACACCAGATTTTTTTCTTCAACTGTATATTTTTATAGATACAGACACATGATAATCATCCATGAAACAGTGTATAATTGCCAGCTATTTAGTAGTAGGCAAATATTTCTAAACAGTATAGATGTCAGTCATTACATGTCAAAAGTATGAGAAAGTTTAGCATCAGAGATAAATACAGGAATATAGAACATGGAATTTATGATTTTGCACATAAGCATACATTAGTCAGTTCTTATTCTAAAGTCATTAACATTAGGATAGAATGTGGATTCAGTATTCCAAATAATATGGTAACATAATATAATGAAAATAATCACTTTGAATGCTCTATATGCAAGAAGAATATTATATTAAATTGTTATAATGATACTGAACTACTTTGTAAAGCACTTTGTGGTGTGTGGGTGAAAAGTGCTATATAAGAGACAGGTATTATTTAATATTTACATGTCAAATATTAATAACAACAAATGAGAAGTTCTTCATGTTAGAAGCATACATTTATACTTGGTAATCCACAGATAGGTAGTAGCTCAACAGAAAGTTGAAGTGGTTGAGATCCTGAATATCTGTCCACAGTACAATATTTTTCTACTAATATCAAATGCAGCTTCCATTTTCAATAGCCAAAGTACTGCCTGGAAAATAGTAATAGTAACTGCTCTGCTCTGGTTGGCATTGGGTTAGCCTCTCTGGGAGTATTGCAGTGTTTGCGGCTTCACATTTTAAAGTGCTAAAGGAAGACAGACAAATTACAGAGAATTCAAAAGACAGTAATAAAAATAACAGGCTTGGGAAAATAAAATATATGAGGAAAGGCTAAGACATCTAGGTCTATTTAAGAAACAGAGGGGAAAATATAACTGCATACACCATAAATGGATGATTTATTGAGAATAAGGACCAATTATTCTGATAAATCAGAGAGGACAGAAAAAGAAGTCATGGGCTTCAGAGTTAAAAGAGAAAATTTTGGTTTATATGCCAAGAAAAATGTTATGGGCCTGACTTTCAGATGGTGCAAATTAGCACTCTGAAGCTATTCTTATTTGAAGCAGCTGAGGATCTGACACAATAATTTTAAAAATAGCTAGGCTATAGAATGAGTTACTGATGGATACTGTGGAATGTCTCTCACTGGAGATACTCAACACTTGACTTGGTGCTCATCTACCTGAAATGGTACATGGATGAAAAGATCAAGTCTGCCACAATGTACAAAAATTAAATGGAAGACTCAGTTATATAATATGTACAAATAAGATTGTGATCTCAATGATTTAACAGTTCTTTAAGATAATTATTGTTCCCATTTCACAAACTGGGAATCAAGGCAAAGAGATTAAGTGACTTCTCCAAAGATCTTTCAGTTGGATAGGTGTGAATAAAACCCAGGACTTCTGACTCCCATTTTCTGCTCTAGTAACTAAAAAATGTTACCTCACTAAGATGACCCTTCTAACCCAAATTGTGGCCAAATTCTTATTCAGAATCATTTGTCTACATCTTTCTGAAGCCTTTGTGAGACACAGCTACGCCTAAGGGCATGATCAGGTAACTCAAAGGTTTGGACTAACATAATCTGCATACTCAATAGGAGTCAATTATTGTATACGGTGCTCAGCAATACACTAGGAGTACACAGCAAAAGGTGCAATGGACATTCCTTTTCCGGTTATTCTTAATGTCTCAAAAGCTTTTTGGTTCCTCCTCATGCTTGATCACTTTTGGAAAGTTTGAGCAAATGTTCAGCCATTTTTTATTTTTACTGGAGTGGGGAAAAATGTTTTACACTTCTCAAACTGTTCATTCTTTACCTGCCTTTGATTAACTTACATAGGCTTTGCTTGAAACTTTGAATTTAGCGTACAAATGACCATCATTTAGATATGTGACATTCTTAAGATTGAAGAAATATGAGAGAAATCACAAAGCTAAGTAATGTTTCATTATCTATCAATCCTACCTCATTCATATCTCATTATATTCATTGCTCATTATATTCATTCCACTACAGCATCTATTTGTCTCCCTATATCTATTAATCTCCTTAACTCTCTTTCCAACTTTTATGTGGCTGATCCTATGCTGTCTCTGTATAGTTTCATCATGCCTGACTCCCTTTGCTCTTCTACCACCACATCCATCCCATTCCTTTACACACCACTCTAGCTGATGACTTTTACTGCACTGTAGCAGTGTCCATGTTGGATGTTACTGTGCAGCAAGCTGTTGCTCTGTAGATTCACACCCTGGTTTGCAGCACAGTAACATACCTCGTAGAAAGCCATAAACACCAGGAACAAGTCATCTGGATGTGCTTCAGAGGTGCGCTGAGTTTTGTGGAGGAACCCAAACTCAGGGGTCCTAACTTACACATCCTTTGCCCAGCGGATGGTCCAAATAAGCCAGGCAGCAGTTTAGCAAAGTCAAAGTTTATTTCCTTACGTAAGAAGGTGACCCCTATAGTTAGGGGCGACCTTAAGCATTCATTTCCAAAAGCTTATATAGTCTTACACAAACAAGTCTATTTATGTCACAGTTTCCATGGCAATGCTTACTTAGAACTCCTTATCTAGAATTTCTTAGCCTAACGGTTTCGACTCCCACTATCTAAGTTGCAAGGTCTTCCTTCTCATTCCATACCTGCCAGCGCCCTAGGCCCATAGCTATCTTGTTATTGCTACACATTCTGAAATTAAACATCATCTAGAAAGGCACATTCCATCTCATGCTTTGTCAGCCATTTCTTACAGACTGGTACTCCTAAGAAATAGAGACTTCATTTTCTTTTCCTTCCACAGTTTGCAAAATGGGATTACAGAAGGATTTACGGAAATTGAGTTGCTGTTCCTTTACTGAGAGCTCAATCCTGTTTCCATTAAGTCAGTATCAAAACTCCCAAAATTTCAGTGGGAGCAGAATATGGCCCCAAATATGTTATGATACAACAATGCTACGTCTATATCATGTTGATTATGAGAATTTACAAGCTATAACATGTATTAATTTCTAAATGGCCTGGATAAATTCCTTCCCCATTGAGTTTAATGTTATTTGTTTGTTCTGATCAGATATAAAAGCTCTGAAGACTTTTAAATTGGTGGTTTGAGCATTTGCACATGCCGCAATGCTTGCTCTGTGAACTCTGGAATCAAATAGACTGTGTATCTATTTAAGTATATCTAGATCTTAATATTTGGAGGAGCTGAGCTAGCTTCCCTCTCCTATCCATCTAAAGCTGATTTCTTGTCTCTAATTTTTTCCTGTTTGGGATGGATTTTGTGCTTTTTCTTCTGTCAGCGCTGATCACTACAACTATATTTGGTATTTATGCAGCTGGCATTAATTTTGTGTCTTACTTCTGTAGTTAAAACCTTTCCAAATAGAGAACAGGAGAGTGTGACAAAGCGGTAGAGCTTAATATGTTCATTGTGACAGGGGAGTACACTACAGTTTACAGTGGCAAGATTTATTGAGGGTTAACTGACTTCCTTTGCCATAGGTTTGGATATTATTACTCTGGTTTTTAGATAGTTTTGGAAGATCTCCAACAACTGTCATGATGCTGTAGCTCTATCAAATTCTCTGGAAATCCATGCTTGTAAACTTATTAATGTCTCAAAGGAGCAACAGTTAAAGAAGCTTGAAATTTGATGAAGCAGTGTTTGTAGTGTTTGCCATGCTAAAGAATATTGATCCTGCTTATTCCACTGCCTTGAACCTTGTATAATGTGGGTATAAAATGTTGCCATGTCATAATGACAGAATGTTTCATTCATTTTATATGGTGCAAAGAACTGTAGAAAGTGCCAGGCAGCAGAAAATCAGGCCTTTAGTTAGAACTGTCAATTGTTTAACTCAGTTAAGATTGTCTTATTCTATGCTATGTGGACGAATCAGGGTTTATAATGAAAGAGACTGTCTGTCATCTGTAGGAAGTTTACCTCATTTGTTGAGGAAGGTGGGTAGTGAATGAGGCAAATACAAGAAGAGAAAGGATGCTCTTCTTGTTAAAGCAGATGAGTGCTACTGCGAAGAATTGTATTTCATCCCTGCTTCTGTCCCAGAGGTCCTATTCGTTCTTAGGTCATTTAATCCAAACTTTTTCACAGATGTGTTCCTTGTTTTCTGGGTGCCAAACGTGATAACTGGGGTCTAATTTGCAAGAGGTTGAGCATTCACAGTTGTAAATGAAATCAGTGGAAGTTGCATTTTTTCATATAAAAAGTGCAATATAATACTAAGTCTGAAAAAAAATGATCCTAGGTCACTTATATTGAGCACCCACAATTAATAGATACCTTTTGACTTTTTTTCTCTCTCTCCTTCTCAATGTGTAAATGGGATAATAATATCATTGTCTCAGGGATGTTTTGACAATACATTCATGAATATCTGTGAAACACTCAGATACTATAGTAATAAACAACATCAAAAAGTCCACAAGGAAAGTAATTTAGTCTTCCAAGCAACATTTGAACACTGTTTGGTAATAAGGCCTAGGACTACACACATTGGACAATAAGGATATATTAAAATATTCTTTCATTGAACACACCATCCATGCTGTGCACTAAATGAGGAAGGGGCATGTAAAAGAATAGTATGTGATCATATAATTTAAAACTGTATCATGATGTATCTACACAAGAAGACCAAATTAATGTTCCACAGGGAACCTCAATACTGGCATCTCCTAACAATTCTTGACTTTGTAATCTTAGTGTTCTTTTAAAATAGTATTTTGTATGTGTGTTAATTTATATACAAAACTGCAATGTTAGGATAAGGGCATAAAAGGGAAGAACATGCCTTTCCAAAAGGAAAATGAAAGATTGTGACCATGATTATTTAATTGTCCTTTGAGCTGTCAAGACAAGATCTATTGATCAATCTGTCGACCAACTGACCTATGTACCTATAGAGAGGGTGTGTGGGTGTGTGCATTTTACCATTTGTATTTGCTTTTCAGCTAACAAAAAACTAGAGGTACAGAAATGAATTCCCTAGAAAAAAACAGTTGGCTATGTAGTAAGATGGGTAGTTCTTACACTTTGTTAGTTGTGCTGCTCTTCCAATAAAGAGATGAGCTAGCTGTTGTGAAGTGTTCATTGTCCTTTCACCATGTCAAAAATTTTACAAGACTGAATGTGTCAAATTTATCTCTGATGAAGTCAAACCAGGAGTGAATAAAGCCCGTTATATAAAATAGATGGTTATTTTGTATTTAAATTGTACCTAATGACTTGATTTTCAAATGTATTTAGGTGCCTAAATATGAAGATTGGTACATAGCAGGATTTTAAAAAATGTCAAATTGCCTAACTTCCATTAAAATAAATTAGGTGCCTAGGCTTTAATATTTACATCTTCTCTCATTTCAACATGCCCTTTGTCTTTTGTATTCTTTAGCCCAGATGCTGGGCCACCATATTGCTACAGATAAGCAATCTGTTACAAACACCATGTTTCTTTAAGCATTTATTTGAAAGTTAATTTCATGATGTCATAATCTGTGGAGGGCACAGATGTTCACCTCCTGTTACTCTTAAGGAGAATTCAAATGTAAAATGCTTTGTTTGAAAACTCCACAACAGCAGTGCACATATAAATCAGCCCTAATCTCTAAATACAAAATTAACATTTTTGAGACGTGCTACAGCAAGTTGTTTTAAATTGAGATTCAAAATTATGCTTTTTATTAAAAAGAGTGGGGCTGAGTCTGCCTCTGTTGTAACTCCATTGATTTCAATTGATATGTACAAAGGATGAATTTGCCTCATTGTCTTTAATCTGTGTTATCTGAGTGTAAAACAGTTACTAAATGTTGTAATTATCTCCAAACCAAGAATTAAAAACCCAGGAAATTCACAGTTCAGGTCTTCTAAGACCAACCAATATTTTGACAGATGAAAGAAAACATAACGAAGTCAGTCAATCAGTGGTGCTTGGCAGCAGTGTGGGATAAGAGTCCAATGCGTGAGTAGCAGATCTTCCCACAGTGGCTATTGGTCCACTTGTGAGATGGAAGTTGACTCACACTGTTTCCTGTCTCACCGACAGTCCTAAACCTGGGCTCTCTGATAACTCTCTGCAATGACTGCACCAGCCTTGGTTCAGTTTCTCCAGACTGAGTCGTTGTGGCCATGCTGAATTTCCTGAGATGCTGCTTGTCCTTGTCATTGTATTGGTGCTTTGGCCTTTCTTTGCATCATGAGTAGTTCTTGGGTTGGCCATAGAGGATAACCTTTAGCAGATGATCTAGAACATGTACTCCATGTGTCACAGCCAGAGAAGCCTGTGAGCATCCAGAATAGTCTGCATGCACAGTAGGCCGGTTCTCTCAAGTATCTTGTTGTTTGTGATCCTTTGATCCCAAGTTACTCCAAGGATTTTTCTGAGGCAGTGCAGGTGGAATCTGTTCAATCTCCATTCTGCTTGGAGTATGTGGCCCAGCTTTCACAGATGTAAATGAGGGTACTAAGGACACAAGCCGGATAAACAGGCACTTTTATATTCACGGTTAGCAACTTGTTGTTCCAGACACGTGAGGTAAGTTTGCCAATGGTGACATATGCTTTGCTAATTCTTGCATAAAGTTCTGTATCAAGGCCAAGTGAGGTGGTTAAATTTGAGCCAAGATAGTAGAAGTGATCCACATTGTTCAGAGTTTCATTATTCATATAGGCTTAGGTAGATTGATAGTGCCCTGTGACATGACAACTGTTTTCTTAATACTGATTACCATGCTGAACTTGATACGTGCATCAGAGAACCTACTCATCATGATCTGCAATTCAGCAGGTGAATTAGAGATGAATGCCGCAACATCTGTGAAGAGCAGATCCTGAATAGTGAGCTGGGTGACATGCCTTTTGCTCTGAAATCACCTGAAGTTAAACAAGCTGCCACCTGTCCTTGATTCAATTAGTATGCCAGATTGATCATTTCTGAAAGCGTACTTGAAAAGTATAGAGAAGTGGGTAGGTGCTAAGACTCAGCCTTGCTTCATGCCAATATTGATGCTAAACTCAGATGTTTCATTTTCATATGGGATAGTTGCCTTCATTCCCTTATGGAACTCTTTAAAAAGGAAGAGCATTTTTTGCAGATAGCTAATTTTCAAAAGGATCTGGTATATGCCATTCCTTCTAACTGTGTCAAAGGCCTTCTGTAGGTCAATGAATGCTACATAGAGAGGTACTTCTTGTTGTTCACGGCTTTTTTCTTGCAACAAGCACATTGTGACGGACATGTCATCCGGGGAGCATCCAGCTCTGAATCTGTACAGGCTTTCAGGATAAACTGTCTTAGCAAGCATTTGGAGTTGTTTCAGCAAGACCCTCGCAAGCATCCCCTCTTTCAAAGCAGGTCTGAATCTTCCTGCACAGGTCTTGCCACTACTTCTGGACACATTCTGTAGCAGCTTTCTGGGCTGCAACCCAGCCTCTTTGATCTTAAGAGTTCTGGACTCAGTTAAGTTGGTTGTTGAAGTAAAGATAGGTGAGCTTGCTTTTTCTTTCCTATGAGTGGGAGCAGCAGATGTTCAGTCAGGTTGGTTTTTGTTGTTGTTCCAAAGACATTCTTGGCTTTAGCCCAATGTCTTAATCTTAAAATTGTCCCTCAAAGTCAGAATGGGAAATCAAGTTGATCCTTTTCAGAAACATTATCAAGAGCATAATGACATTTTACACAACTGTTGGAGTCCTTCATGTTAGTAATGTTCAGGCAAAGTTTGCCTTTTGGCTTTGCATGATGGATCTTTTGAAGATGTAACTGGAGCTTGGCCCTGACAAGGACATGGTCAGTGTCACTGCCAGTACTATATATTGAATGGGCGTGCAGTACATCATGAAAATTTCTAGGACAGATCAGGATGAGGTCAATCTGATGCCCGTATTTGTAGTGGGGGAGCTTCTATGTGACTTTGTTGCTACTGCTATTACCAGCAAAATAGGTATTCAAGACTATCAGCTCATAAGAAGCACAAAGCTCAAGGACACCTTTAAGGCTACCTGTGTCGTGTTGACCAGTGATATGTCCCCAGTGCTCCCAGTTCTTAGCCACCTAGACATTGAAATCACCAAGAACAACAGATGTGTTTCTTACAGGGACATTCTTGATGATTTGTTCCAGGTGAGAATAGAACTCATCTTTTTACTGTTTAGCGTAGTCAGGTGTTGGTTCGTAGATGGACAAAAGGGTCAGGGTTCACAAGTTCAGATTCACATCTAGTCACACGATCCTCTCATTAATAAATACCAGAGAGGTGCATGCACTAAGGACAGACTTCTTGACAGCAAATCTGACACAGTTTATCCTCAGTTCAGTTTCAGGTTTCCCAGAACAGCAGAAGTGGCTGTTTACTTTATCTAATTTTTCAGTTTCTGAAAGTCTTGTCTCACTGAGGGCTGCAATATCTGATGAACTGATGTAGTTCTTTATGAAGTTTTTGGTCTTTCAGTTCAAATCCAGTTAACATAGCATGAACATTCCAATAAACAATGATTAATTTAGAGCTAGGAAAAAGATGTTGGAAGAGAGCTTTTTTAGACCACTTTTTATAGGGCCGTCCCCAAATTGAGGGAAACAGGACACCCCTAATAGGGCTGCTTGAACATCTGAGCCACTGTCTTTGTCTTGTCTTCCCTACCAGTACGAGTGACCATCAAGCACAGACCTTCAATGTGTACATCTAGGCAAAACGAAGAAAGGGATTATCACAGGCCCTCCACCTTCTGTCTTGGTGGGGACTATAGAACTCCAAAGCAAGATGAAGGTCAAGACAATTGGTATAGGCCTGCTGCAGCTTCTAGCCAGAACTCCACTCAGAATTGAGGGAAGAACCCACCTTCATATCCGCAATTGGGCTGTGGTCCCAATAGTGTGGGTACAGTTGGACAACAAGATTCTGGCTCATCTGCTTTTCTGGGTACCTTTCTTTCACCCAGGCAGCTCCATTATCCCACCTTTGGGCACTTCCCAAGGGAAGACAGGTTTATTGACTGATGCCTATCTCTCACTTTTGCATTTCTGTCTTTAATATCTAGGCATCTGGTGGCACAGTTAAGGTTAAACTTAAAAGAAGTCCAAACATGTTAAGGAATGGAAATGCACCATTAAGGCACCAAAACAATCTTAACCCTGCCATATAGTGACATCTTGCAATAACCATCTTCATGTAATAAAGGTTTCTCAGAGTTTGTTCACAGACTAAATTAAATGTATTTTAAAGAGAAAACAAAAGGGGATTTTTAATATTTCTCTTCATAATGTCACTAGAGGACAAGTATGAAGAGTTTGTGTTTTTCCATTATTAAGATTATTTAGCACAAAGAAAAGACTGACATAAGATGTTAAACATTGTCTAAAAGGACCCATTATTAAAATAATTTTACATAAAAATAATTCCCTACTGAAGTGGGAAGTGCTATAATTCTGGGAAGGAGAATTATACCACTTACTACATTACCCTGAGAGGTAAGAGCGGCAAATAGAAGAGAGTGATGAGTTGCAAGTGGTAGGCATGAAAGCCTAGGGAGAGGGGAAAAGCAGTAGCAGGGCCTGGGGTGGAGAGTAGGCAGGACCATGGTGGGAGGGGACAGGACCACAGTCCAAGAGCCAATGCGCTCCTGCCCAGCTTCCTCAAAGGCACATGTCATATGCTGCCCATGAGTGACATTGTATCACAGCTGCTCACAGATTTGTTACAGAATGCACAGCATCAGATCAGTTTGACCTCTTTTGCATCATAAAATCAAAGAGACTAATTCTTCTAATATCATTATTATTTATTATATTATAATTTATTTTATTAAAGTGAATGCCAAAACTCTTACTGACTTCAATAAAAGCACTTGTTTATTGTGGTAATGCTAAAGATTCCAATCAGGATGGCAATGTATAGATATATAGTAAAACCAGTTTCCTGGCCTGAAGAGCTCGCAGTCTAAGGTCACGATCCTGCATCAAGTTCTGCAAGGGTATATCTTTTCACATGTGGGGCATCACACTGAGTGCACATTAGTGTTTCCAAGATTAATAAATAAATGTTACCCATTCTTAATTATTAAAAATGTTCATATTTTTACATTATAATGGTTAGTGGAACTGCATGAAATAGCTGGGCAAACATCCAACTATGAAAAGTCTTAAGTGTGTATGAAGATCAGCCAAAACCTGGGGAATTCCAAATTCAAAAAATGTTTGAAAGGTTAGCTCATGACCAGGTGTCATGATTTGGCACAGGAATCAGTAGGAGAGCACAAAGACAAGCTATGTAGAAATGCTAATAAGGAAAGAGAATAGAAACGAGTTTGGAGGACAAATGTCATGGCATTTGTTAAATGAACATTATAGTACAATGATGTGTCCTGGAATGATACATTTTCTGAATTCTAAAAAAGAGAATACAAGGTTAAATAATTTAGATAAAGAAGCAGTAAGATTATCCTAAATAAATATTGCTTACAATAATGAATACGGGTAGAGGACTTATGTCTTAGCAGTAGGCTTATGTTTTCAAAAGTTACTATTAATTTTGGGTGTTTTAATTTTTGGATACCCAAATTGATCCACCTTGAAGAAGCCTGATTTTTACAAAGTACTAAGCAACCACTGTCTGAAAATCAGATCCTTTTAAGGAGGTTGGGCTCCCAAAATTACATCCCACTTAAAAATGTAGACCTTTTTTTCCACTTTAATTGTAAAGTTACTACTTCCCTTCTTCATTAATCTGCCAGTGAAAATGATTGCTCCTCTCAGTTGTCTGATGTCATTTCTATGTAAAATTACATCTCTGCAATATTCTCAGTAATCATAGTTGTCCGTATAGTCATCAATGAATTCATATTCAGCAGGCTTCCTTGGTTTGGTTAATTAAAGCAGAAAACTTGTAGAAAACTAGATTAATGAAATTACTTTTCATTTGCAAAACATAATTCATTGTTTAAACAAAGAAAATGACAAAGGCTTATACAAATAGGATGAAAACAGCAAATTGATCAGTTTTACATTTTTTTTTGTTTTCTGATACTGCCTTTCAGTTCCCACAATATTTCAGTGACCTACATGATTAAGTTAGCATCACAATCAAGTTGTTAGTAGACTTGTGTTCACATCACAAAACAAATATTTCTCACTCTTGCTGACAAAGACTCTGCGAAGGCTAAGGAGTAACTGGGCAGGAAGACTGATCTACATCATACTCCCAGTGATGATTTCTCTGGGTCAAGGTTGAGTCACATTAAGTCAGTGTAGGAAGCGTTGCTTGTTGCTTGCTGTTTTATAAAGGCTAGAATTATTTTGGGCTGGATTCTTTGTCAGTTTCAGCCCCTTTGCACAACGCAGAGGGCTTAGAGGGGCCAGAAATGAACTGCAAATTTCTAGAGAATTCTCCTGAAAGAGGGGAACTTTCTGCTGGCATAGATGTAATGGGTCTGGGCCTTATACCTCCATGGTCTCCTTTTGGTATAATAAGCTGTTAGGAATGCTCAGGGGATTCATACTGTAGCTCTGTCCTACTCTGACTATCCTGGACTGACTTAGGATATGCAGTATCTTTAAATTGTCAGTCTCAGATAAGGCCCTGAGAATCAGAAGGCTGCATCTGGCTCCCTGACATCAACCCCCTGATGGAGAAAATAAATGGGATTCTATGGGAGACACCTAGCCCTCCCATCAACAATTAAAAAAGTAAGTGTCTAGGTCCCCCTTCCACATCTATCGTCGGAGTAGTCAGGTGGATAAAAACCAAAACTCAGAATAAATTAAAACAAGGAACAATTTATTCAGGGTGCAAATAACAAATGAGGGGTAACTTGGGAATTTAACAAGATGGAGCTTAACTCCAGATTCTTTCCCAACTTAAACCTAAACTACCCAGGCCCAAAGTTAATAAGAACTACTCAAGGTCTTTCTTCAACCTCCTGAGGCATTGTTCACAATGCTCAGGATGATGAGCCAGGAACTCAGGATCTGATGATGGACTCATGAACCTCGGCAGGTAGGTATGCTGATCATCTTGTTTGGGGGCTATCCGTGATGTTCTTCCTAGAGGCTTCTCTTCTTCTTCTCGCTGACTCCTGCACATGATGACACCTTGCCGTCTCTAGGGCAGACAACCCCAAGCTGACAGGCTTGCTACAATTTATAGAGTCCTGTTGCAAGGCAGATCACACTCCTTTCCACCTTACATTTCCTGCCTTTTTCCCAGAAGGGGGAGAAACCACTGGAGAAGAAGACCTCCAAGATGGAGTCCTAGTTGTTCTTTTCAAAATGGTGATCAGCTTAAACATTTTACTTAATTAACATAATTCCTACACTGAGGAATTTACCCCTAAGGAATCGGGAACTTAGCATGAGGGTATTCTCAACCCAACACACCCCTTCTAGTATTGATCTTGCTAATAGGAATTTACTCCCCCCAATTTGATTTTTTTTTTACAAGCATTAAATTTACTTTAGGTGGATTTCTCTTTTTTTTTTTACTAGATCAGATATGAAAAAGTAAACAAAATTAAGAGCTAGTTTCTGAGTGGTTCTACCTGGGTATGCTGGGAGGAGAGGCAGCAAGGAGCAAATACACCCAAGAAAGGAGCAGTCACAATCTTGGATCTCTCCTAGTGATGGTAAACACTCCAAATACAGTGGGATGGAGTAAGGAGGGTGGGTGGGTGTCTGTGTGTAGGCATAGCCTCAGATCCAATTCTAATCTAGTCAGTAGAGCAGGGCATTGCAAAGGGGTTAGAGGAATGCATGCTGTAATCTTTCAAAGAGAGTCTCAGCAACTACATTGGTATCTGCTCCTCCCATCTCCCCTGGAGTTGTTCTGATTGCCTTTGTTGCAGTTCCTCAGTTCAGGCCCCAGCTGTAAAGCCATAGTAGACTCCAAGGTAAAAAGCAACGAGGGAAAGAAAAATTATATTTTTCTCTCAGATACTTTGTAATGTAATTTGGTTGTTAGGAAAAGACCTTCTCCCCAAGTGCAAGTTAGGTTAATTCCTGAAAACTGTCTGTTGGGTTTTATTAAAAAATTGCTTCCAACTCCTGACATCTTTCCAGTAACCATGTTATAACTACTGTTCAAACTTGCCCGGGGGCAAAAAGGGGGAAATCTGGGTGAGAAAAATCACTAAATTGATTATACTCACCATTTTTCTCTGCTTTATTTTTGTTGGGCTCTTTTTTGGTTTACTATATTTACCAATTTTTTTTGACAGTTTCACTATTTTTATCTAAGCAACACTTAAATTATTATAGTTCTGGTTACCTAGAATGTCAAGAACATTTATGAACAAAAATAAAATCCAAGATGTTTGACTTGTGATTGTTAGGTGCCCAACTTGACACTTTAAAAAGGCCTAATTTTTTAGACAATGGGGGAATCATTAACCCTTTAAAAATTTAGGCCCCTTTAAGGCATCCTGAGTTGAGCACTCAAAATTAGAAGTCACTTTTTTAAATCTTGACCAAAGTACCAACCCTGAATTGTTTACAAATTAGGGGTCAGATACTCCCAATTACACCAGTATCGATTTGAAATAACTTTGCTGAACTCTGTTGGGTGTCTCTTTGGTTTCACGCTGTTGTAATTGACAGCATAAATTGGCTCAAGTAGTTTTTCTATTGACTTAATTGGAAACAAGACTAGGACCTAAGATAAGACAAAAACAAACAAACAAACAAAAAACAACCCCAAAACAAACAAGCACTAATTAGTGTCATTAAGGGACGGGGAATCCTAGGTTTACAAAAGTAAGATATATTTTAGATGAGTAATCTGTGTACATTCAATGTAATTGTATGTATTTTGTGTAAAGTAGAACTGAGCAAATAACTGATCTTTCTGGTTAGTTGGCAGTTCTGGGGGAAAAAGGTTCAACCTGTATTGAATCAAAAAGTTGTAAAAATAGTGAATCAAAGACATCCATTTTAGGTTAAATGAAACAAGTCTATGGAGCAGTGATCCCTTGACTGAAACTCAGGAGCCACAAGTGTCTTTTAATGTGTGTGTCACAGCTTTTTGCAGAAAATGGTATTAAAATGCTGTGTGATTTTAATTATTAACAAATCAGGATGCTTTTACTATATTAAACAATTGTAGAATACTTGATCAGTCATGCTGCTGTGAGAAAAATATATAGTAACTGAAACAATGAATTTGGAGTACTGTGGCTCTTTTGGATAATGTTGATCTCTAATTTGGCTCATGAACCACTGAGATCTGAGTATTATTGCTATAGAGTCATTCTCACTCTTTCCCTAGCCCACTGATTATTTGTTGTCATTTATAAATGACATTTATTTATAAACAACATTATTAATGACTATGAATATCGTTTATGGTTTAAGACCCATTTTCTGTTTGGGGGGGATTTAGTTGGGCAGTGGCAACTATGTTCAAGTTCCTGTTCCAATGATTAAGTATTGTTATGAGAATGTTCGTTCTCTGCTCTGGTCAATGACAAAGCCGGACAACAGAAGGAAGAATCACATGTTTATTAGCACCTAGAGCTACTGGGTGCAGCCGGCCCCTAGAGGCCGTTGCTTCAGATATTTATACAGAGGTACAAACAACTTTCAGAAGGAGGGGTCAGAGCACATCTTCACATATAATTGAAGAAACATAGCAGCTGTAAGCATAACATAATACTCTTCTCTACAAACTTATCAGTATGTGAAGGTCAGGGCCGTTAACTGGCGACTACTGCAAGTTAGAATAACTGAGGCTGCCAAAAGAGGCCTACAGACAGTCAAAATACTTTGCTTGGTCTAAAAAACACAGAAAATGGCCTTGCTTGAAACAAGTCTCCCCTTACAGTATTTAAACAAAGTGGAACAGTTTCAACAGGAAAACTTGAGAGAGATTTGCCCCTGAAAACCTTACAGCCTAGTGACTAAGGAAGTCCCATAAGAAGGAAGATGTCTATGCCAAATCTCTATGCCACATCAGGCACACCTTAGATGAGTGTTCTAACCACTGCCTAAAGATTATAAGGGCAGCTAGCACCACCCATCTAGGGCTATGTCTACACTGACGGTGGCAACTTTGTCGACGTCAGATCGACTTCTCTGGATCGACTGAGCGGTCAGTGAAGATCCGCTCAGTCGATCCAGAAGTTGACGTACTAATACCACCTCCTTAAGTGGTGTGGTGCAGTTCTTGTCAGCACAGTGCACTGAAGACAGCACACAGAAGAGAAGCACAGAAGTTGATGGGAGTTATGTAAGTTCCTTGCATACTTTGAGTAACTCCAGTCGACTGCCACCGAATTGTTGAGATAAGTGTAGACAAGCTCTAAGTCTCTAACATTTTAGAGTTCTGAAACTATTGGATTAATTCATGTCAAATTTCCGAATAGTTTTGCGTTCACTGAAACTACATTTTTCAGTAAATAAAGTATTTGCCAGAAAAATTTCACTCTACTCTAATTCAGAGTGGAAGATGAGAGTTTATAAACCTCTTTAAAGTTAGTATTTTTTCAAAGCCATTCTTGTAAGAGAAAAGTACTTGAATAGCGGGAAGACCAGGAATGGTGTTCCGTGCACAGGGGTTAGATGGAAGAAGGCTCAGGGAGCAGAGTGGAAAAAAGAAATAAAAGGCGTGACTAAAAGTGCAACTATCTTTTGTCTTTATATGTGTGTTCTTGACATGCACTGAGGAGTACTGGATTGTATTGATATTATTTATATTAAATAAAGTAGTTTAAATTGGTGGATTTGCATTGACCTTAAGAGTAAAGGAGAAATGTGCCCCTGACTGTTGCCTAGTACTCTAGCAGCCCAATAGTTAGGGAAGTCCTTTCACATGCTTCACATACTGAAGACCACATCCCCGTGGAGACATATTTTAAGTGAAATTGATCACAATGGAGACTCAGTGATTTAAACTAGCAGAGAATCAGGGCCCTTATGTTCAAATGATTCTAAACCATGTAGTTGTTTCCATAGTTAACTTATGCAATCGAAGTACTCTTCTCCCTGACTCTTTCCCCCTATTGTATGTCATGCTCTTTTGTATCTTCCTATGATTATTTAAAGTTTTTAGCACAAGGAGTTACTGGTAATTTATCACACTAAAAATAATTACAAATTATTAAATATCAGCCAAAATCCTGCCTTCTGCTGTGCAAATAAGGAAGGGGGTGGGGTCGGAAACTTTTCCTCCAAATAAGCAGTAAAGCAGAATATTTCATAGCATATGTCTCCAAGGGGAAGTGGTCTTCAGTAAGAGAAGCTTGTCAAGCATGTTGTCTGTGATTAGTAGAGAGCTTGGTAACTGCTAACAGGATGATCATTGTTCCTGTTCAGAGTAACAGCAAAGTGTATACCACCAGCCTATATGTAGAATCCTCCTTTCTGACAGCAACACTCCTGTAGCAGAGCATGCATCACATGGCATCTTTTGTTCCTGTGTGCTTTGCTAGCCACAACAGGATTTGGCATTCAATATATTGGCTTTCAGTGTATTTATTTATTGATTGCTGTGGAATGTTTGTGTAGGTTTTTCCCCCCATGCAGTGCTTTGCTGCTCTTGTCATACTTCATTTTGTTCCCAGGATACTTCCTAAGGGTTCAAATTTTCTGCATGATATAAATAGGTGCAGCTCCATTATAGTCACTGCCTTTGAGAAGATGAAGGATGGAAATCACCTTCCTAACATTCCGAAAATTATGGAATTTTAATTGGAATTCATTTCTGCATAGATCAGCATAGATCTCTATTATTACTGACACAAAACTGAAGGCTAGTGAATCGGAGAAGAGTACTGGGAGGAAATTTACTTAACATAAAGAGTTTTTTTACACAATATATTTTAGACTTAATATTTAGCATGAAATAATCTGTTGTTATGAGCTAGATCAGTATTTAGATTAATCACTGTTTATCTATAATTTTATCCCAAAATGCATATATTGAGTTACATTTTAGCAGTCAAATGTAAAGAAGCAATGCTGCCATTCAGTACATTGAAATACAGTAATGAAAATACATTTTTTATAACATCTCTTGTTTTCAGCCTAAATATTCTTTTTAATTTCCTTAATGGGATTATCTTTATTGCCCTTTTTGTAACTTAGATAAAGTAGTATTTCCACGTATCTACTTGGTACATTAATTTGCTACTGCAAACAGTATCTAATCAATCACTAAAAGTTCCACAACATTACTCTACTTTAAATGGTCCATCTATATTGCCCTAAAGGAATTCTAAGAACTAACTTATCCTCTCCAACTTCGTTATTGATGCCATATGCTTTGCAATGTGATGATTAAAATTTCATTTATCTATACAGTGTAAAATGTTCACATAATTTGCTTTTTAGTGGAATTTTTCTTTTCTTAGATATCAGAAATGCTCTTCTTAAGAGGTGACGTTTGGAGCACAATACTTGGCAAACACATACTGCACATAACATTTTTAATGTTGTCTATAACATTTATGGCAAATTAGGAATGGATGAACTATTAAAAGCAGAGCCACTCCCCTCAGATATTTGCCCACACTTATACTGAACCCAGTTTTGAGATTCTGAAATGTTAATTAATGAGCAAGCTTCCAGAGTATGGTGGGTAGAACCAGCCATTTCCCAAAGCCCACCGCTCTTCTGTGATTATTAATTCTTGTGAAGGAGGCCAAGATATCTGGACTCCTTTGGCTTTTTCAGAAAACAGCTATGAGACTTTTTCTCCATCACTCTCTGAGAAAGAACACTAAGAAGGTAGCAGGCCAGTGGTCTTTCCTACCAAAAAAGTAAAGAAGACTCTGCAAAGTGCTGATCATGTGTAAAAGTGGTTGCTCAGAGAGAGAAAACTAATATAAATACCCTTTCCAAATTTTCAGATAAACATCCGTGTGAATGGAACTTGACTTTCCAAACTTTTAGATGGTTTGGCCATCACTATCCCAACTATATTGCTGTATCTGTGGGAAGGGGGGGGGGAAATCAGTGGGTATGGCTGAGTAAGAACCAAGTAAAAATTACAGTAATGAACTCAGGATTTGGCTCAATAGTTCATTGACATACAGTAGGAGGAAAGAGGCAGGGAGAATGGTAATAAATACTTGGGTTGCATAAGTTAACTATGTGCACTCAATAATTCATTCAATCCTCAAAAAGACTCAAGTAAAGGAGAAATGTGCATTATTTTATTGGTGGCCTCAATCTGCCATGTTCTTTTGCACACCATGGGGTGCTGACCCATTGGAAAAAAAAAGATTTTGGTTTGATGGCAGTTTTGCATTTAAATAAATGGGCTAAGTTCTTGTTTTGATTGGTTTTGAGGGAAGGAACGGGAATTTTCAAAATGTCTATTTTGGGTGTGTTCCATGGCAAGGTTTTGAATCTGGGCCTGCCATATTTCAGGTGAGTGCCCTAACCATTGGGCTAATGGAGTTGAGAGAAGTAGTGGCCCCACCTCACTTCCTCCTCCTCCCTCTCCTTTGACCATTTTGTGAATGGCTGAAACTATTCATGTCAAATTCATGAATAGCTTTGGGTCAGGCAAAACTTCATTTTTAATCAAATTAACTATTTGTCTGAAAAATTGCACCCAGCTCTAGTCACATGTTCAAATGATTAGGTGGTCTGCACCTGGACTGCCAGCATCACAATGGGATTTTATTCCTTGAGTGTGGTGGTTTAGGGACGTAACCAATCCTTGCTTAGCTTGAAGTACATTGTTTAGGTTCTAAAATATTTTAACTAAAACATACATGTCAAACTATTAAACGTTTGTTTTCCATCTCTGTGAAGTGACATGCAATATAAGTCAGATCATTAGTTAATTTCCTCATTTGTACTCTAGAATCATTCTGAGATACTTGTGGATGTCTAACTGTAATGATCACTGTGAAAAGACAAATTTGAGTAAGGGTCTTTGTTCACTGAAGCAAATACCAGGCATAGTTAGACAATTTCTCAACAATCTAATGTTGCAGCTACATTCTCTTATTTCCCTTGTTCCTCAAGGCCATCCGAGTCTGAGCATTAGCATCAATGCTCCTGAATCCTGAAAAACCAGGAACATCCGTTTGTGCCATAAAATACTTGTTGATAGAACCGAGCTACACATCAGTCTATATAATGTCTTTTAAAATTATTTTGATCAGTGAGTTTTATTAAGGAAGAGATTCTAGTCAAAATTAAAAATTAAATAATCAATGTTGAGGTTATTTCCATTGTGTGTTTTACCTTGAAAACATCCAACACATTTTTTTAAATTAAATATTGTTTTCTCTTATTAAAGTAGTATCCTATTTTAAGTTCAGATATTGTGTGTACTCGGCTTGCAATGACAGCCACTTCCTTTATACCCTTCTCTTCATTGGCATCTGCATAGCTTCTTCCATTTTTTCCCTAAATATTGACTTTTCCCCCCATCCCAATGTGCTGACATTTTCTCCTCATTCAAATCTCTTTAAGCCTTCTTCTAACATGCAATCTATTACTGTCAATCTTCCATTCTAAACAGTGATATTCACTCTTAATAAAATTCTAAATGCATAAGAAGTGATAGGCCTTATTCTTTGCCCACATATACCTCACTCACTCCTACATGGGTTTAACACCATTGACTTCACTGGAGTTAAATCTGATTTACATCAGTAAAATGGAGATGAATATTAGGACCCAAAGGACTGATTCACCAATAATCTGACTGTTTTGTGCTACTACATTGTGGAGGGGGGAGAAAAGCAATTGGCGCATAGTGGGGAATTTGGCCCAAATATGTCTATTCTGCTTCATTGGTTGTAAGAGTAGCTTTGTCTACTTTATGCATGGAATGATATATAGCATGTTTTCAGAATTCAGTAACTTAATAATAAATACAATAGGGATTCTTCAATATGGCCTTCTTCCTGCATTATTTAAATCAATGGGAGCTTTGCCATAGACTTGCAGATGGCCCAGGATCAGGCCCTAAATGAGGTGATGTATATGTCTGTTTATTTATTTTATTTTAATTTAATTAATATGGAGCCAAAATATACATGGAATTACTTTTCTTTTCATCATAGGTTTTATTTGTCTTAAATCTCTTCCTGAAGAAAACCTGTTTCTGCAACACTTAAGAGAGTGACCAGGAGGACACAATGTTTGTACCTAATCTTCCATCACTGTTTTGAGGGTTGTTAGTGCAAGGGCTAGAGGGTCTTAATCCAGCCTCCTCAGAAACAGTTACTCTCCATTATGAAAACAGTATAGTGTGAGTAATTTAAATGTAACAGAGGCTGGGAAATGTGCCAAAGTACTCAGCTATTTTTATTATTACAATAAATGCCGCAAATCCGCGTAAAATCCAAAACATGTAAAATTTCCTTTTTATTTTTGAGAAGTCCTTTTCAGTAGATAAATTGTTAGAAAAATGCAAAGAATGTGACACTGCAGAAAGATAGTGAGCCTGATTCTCCACTGCCTTGAATGTCAATCTTCAGCTTCAATCTGCATACACTATTCCCTCGTTTGAGCTCCAAATGGAGTCAGTGGAAAGACTCCTCTTGAATTGCGGTTGGTTTGGGTTCATAACCAACATTCGTTTGCAGCACAAAATGGATGGAGTTCACTAATAGAAAATTTAATTCCTCCTCTCCCCCAACTCTCATTTTTCATCAAAATTTTGTTCAATTTTTTTTCAAGTTTCCTGAGCTCTGTTAATAATTTAGATATCCAAGCAGTTTATGTGATCTTTTTTTAATGTTTATCTGTGCTACTGAGCTTTAACTCAGAATAATTCAGCACAAAATTACTCGGATTATCTGTGGGTGGAGATTGGCGAACACATACACTCTCTTGGCAGTGTAGGGGACAGTATTGAGAGCTGATTAACTGTTTTCACATCCAAATGATCTCCATTATTAATCTAAGGAAGCTCAAGCTGATATTTTTAGCAAATGTTCAAAACAGCCTGTCTGACTCGACTCATTGTAAATAAGTGTGTATCTTGGGATGGTAAACATGTTCAAATATTTGTATCTGCTGTAAAGGTCAGATCTTTGAACAGCTATTTTGTCTGCAACTTGCAAACAAGCTCAGATTGACATCTCAAGCAATCTAAACTGTTTTGCTTAATTTGTGTTTTAACAAATCTCCCAGGTCCTTTTTCTCTCATTTTTGTTAAGCGTGGGAGGGGGAAGGAAAACGTCACTGAATTTACATTGATTTAAAGGAAATGCACTTTGCTTCTCTGCTTCTCTTTAATACTAAAGTCATTAAGGAATTAAATATTTACCAGCTTCCATCTTTCAGAATTTGTTGAAAGGGTTTATTGAAGCCCATTTTTAAAATGTGGAGGGGGATGGAGGTAAGAGATTTTGACTTGGTTGAGAGCTGCATAAAATTAGGACATGATTTTATTTCCAAAGACTTGGATTCCTTGTCATTGGTGTTATGAATTGCTTGAGTCCCTTTTGGGGGTGATCCATGTTCTTGGTTTCACTGACTATAGTGAGAGTTGAGTCCTCTCCGTACTTTACAAGAGATGCACACCATCATGTAGAATCAGCTCCTTTTTTGCAGAGAAACAGGATGCCTCTCAGTACAAGGAGAGACCACCTGAGTTTGGTAGCCTTGGGGGAAGTCAGGATGTGGTGTGGGACAGCTTTATTGACTGGTTAGCTGGCCATTCAATCACATTTTGGAGGCTGCATAGAGAGGAAGGATGAGGTGTATCACCAAACTGGAGGAAGATAGAAGTTTGCAGATAAATCTGTTTAAATCTTCAGACACACTCTGAGAAGAAAAACAAAGTTGAGTATTTGTACAAAACTGAACTTTACAAACGTTTGAGATGCAGTTTTCTTCTACAGGTAGCTGTTGATGTTAGTACTAGTCATTATTATTTGGGAAAGGTTAATAGATAGAGCTGGTAGAGAATCTTTTGGCAAAATAGTTTTTCATCGGAAAATGACGATTTGTCAAAACCAAAACTTTTTGTGGTAACATCAATTGTGATTAAACTTTCATCTCTGAGATTTCTCAGGTGTAGTATGGAATTTCTGGTCAAAGTGAGACAGAGAGACGTACCAGAAGGTGGTTAGGCCAATCACCTGGAATGTCAGTGACCCAAGTCCCCATGCTGCCTGATTCAGAAAATGGACATGAATTTGCATTGCCTACATGCCAGATAAATTCTGGGCTCTGGTGAGGGTTTGTTCTGACATGTGGAATAGGAAAAATATTTGAAATCTTCACATGTGTAGAGCCTTTTAGAATTTTTCCTTTATGGCCTTATTGGCAATGATTTAGTGGAAGCATTTACAGTTCTTTTCTGAGGTTTATGATGTTTTCTGAGGATTCTGGCCTGATCTGAAGAGTTGAAAAGCACCCACAAATTTTTCTCAAGACCATTAGATTTTTTTTTTAAGATTATAATGTTTCTTTCTCTTCTGATTCCAGATTTAGCCCCTGGTCTCGCAACTTCAAAAAGTTGCATGTGCATTCATTCCGAAGTGCAAATTGCATGATTAGTGCCTCAGAGCTTAACTAAACACAACTTTTCCCTCACATAAATATGAAGGGCTTCAGATGACCTTCTCAAAGCATGCTGGGAAGGGTCAGTCAGTCACAAACCCTAAAAACCTACTATATGGATTAGACCATGTGATCTTACTCAGCAAACCCAGAGAATACTTATGAACTAGACCTCTAAAAATTATCACATCCCTAGATTGAGAAATTAATTAATTACATTCACTCTTAGCAAAAAGGAATATGTAGAAGTAATCTTTTTTTAGACAAAACTTTACTGATTTAATTTGTTCTGTCCAATTCTGAAACCACACAAGTTCCATGTGTATTGAAAAAGGTTTTTCTAGAGCTCATTTTTTATAGACTACAGATGTGACCCAAACTGAACACCGCCTCCTACATTTTGGAGCAATTTTGGACCTGAACTTTGCAATTTAGGCATATTCCTAGATTTGCCTACTCTGTATTTGTCATATGTATTAAGACTTTTATTTTTTTCTGGAATTTTTAAAATGCTAATACTGATCATTGGAAAGGACAAATTCATAAGAACATTAGAATGGCTATACAAGTCAGACCAATGGAACATCTATTTGAGTATCTTGTCTTCTGACAATGGCGAATGACAGGTACTTAAGAGGGAATGAACAGACTAGGCAATCATCAAATTCTCGTTAGCCAACTCACTTAATTAGATTACTTCACTACCTCTCCACACAAATTTCTAAATGACAGGCAAAACATATAATATTGTATATATATATTATGTCTATACACACATGAAATATGGAAAGACAGAGTATATATAGATACATAGTCTGCTAATACAGTATTGTATGTTGCACCTGTCATTTTCTGTAAAACATTACTGTAACCAGGCACTGTGGCCTGCCTTGGAGCCTGGTCCTGAGGAAGGCTTGCTCTGCCCCCGCTGGACAGAACCAGGCCTGCAAGCTGAGCCACCTGGAAGCAGCGGAGTGGAGCCAGGGCCAGGGAGGGGAGTATAAGAGGCAGGACCAGCAACTCAGTGTAGGAGAAGCTGCTGGCAGAGGCAGACTTATCTCCCTGGAGGCAGTGGCCTATGCCAGACCGAGGCCCGGAGACTGCATCCCGTGGGGCCTTCCTGACATGCCCGGCTCGAGTGACTAGAGGGAGCTGCCTGACCTGGGTGACCAGGTAGGGTTGCCAGGCCTGAGGGACTGGAGGGATCTGCCCAACCCCAGTGACTGGAGCGGGCCACCGGTCCTGAGTGACGGGCTGGGCCCGCCGGACCCCAATAGCTGGGTGTAGCCGACCCAGCCTGCGGAGTGGGAGAACTCGCTGGAGGCCAGCCCTGACCTGGAGGAGCTTCCCAGTGTGGAGACCCCACCAGCATGGACAGATCCTGGCAGACCGGAGGAACCCCTGGGTCCCTGCGACCTGGATGAGCTACCTTTGGCAGACGACCCCCAGGAGTTCCCAGACCTGCCACCCATTGACGGAGAGGAGTTAGCCGAACACCTGCTCCCTGCCTACCCCCGTGACGCAGAGGGTCTGACGTGGATGCAGGTACCCTGGGATTGGGTGAGAGGAAGTGGCTCAAGGAAAGCCACAGCCAGTGGCAGAGTCAGGGGCCAAACGCTCCATCAGTGTGTTGAGGCCAGAGCCCCTCTGATGAGGTGGCAACCCACTTTTGCCACTAGTAGGGCCCTGGGCTGGGCCGCAGTGGAGTTGGGTGGGCCTGCATCTCCCTTCCCCTTCCCTAACCATCCAGGGAATGCTTGCAGCCCTCTGTACTCTTGGCCAGATGGCACCCTGCTTGCCAGCCCTGCCAGACTGTGGGGCCGGGGGCGATAGAAACTGCTTTGCATGCCTGCCCCGCCACAGGACTGGGTGATAGACTGCCTGCTTGCCCGCCACGCCATGGGACGGAGCGATAGATTGCTATGTGAGACTGGGCTCTGTGGCCTGCCTCGGAGCCTGGGCATGAGGAAGGGCTGCAACGCTGCTGGCTGGACCGTGCTACCTGCCTACAATTACTGTGGTTTATTTAAACACACACACACACACACACACAGTTGCCTGTTGTAATTAGGATTTGACTTTTGAAATATCATATGGAACCTAATTTTAAATTCTAATTTTTAAATCTATGTAGAGAAAATGACACATGCATATTACAGGGTGGATAGTTACAAAAGGTCAAATTTACAATTCATGTCCTGTCACAGTGAGTTTAATTAAAAGATAATAAAAAAGCTATCATTTATTGACAGTTTTAGCATGCATTAATGACTTTGACCTTAGGCTAGCCTAAGGCATATCTACTGCTTCTTAGTTTAATGGAATATGAATACACAGAATCAGTTTAATATTGTATGTGGCAAATATCAGTGGAAGTAAAACAATACTGAAAAATTCAATGGAACAGTTTTGTTTGTACACTGATCAAGTCTGGCATTCATGACAATGGTGTTAAGGGTCAGTTTTCTTATGAGAGGTACAGTATGTTAATTCTGTGATTTTGAATGGATATCTGTGAATATTTTGTCAGCAATCAGTTTCTTAACACATAGTACCAGCTATTACAAACCTTTACTGTAATAATTCTGTTCTTTCTATGAGATCTTAGTGTCCTGGACACCTGAGGGGACACCTGAGGGGTTCTAGTTTTTCATCTAATTAAACCAACTTTCTTTCTTTCTTTCTTAAAACTTTTTATAGCTAGAAAGTAAGAAAGGAAGTGTTTGTTCCAGACATATTGCTACACTGAACAAAATTTACCCTGTAATGAGTAAGAACAACCTACTGGAACAAATGTTCAGTTTGATGAATAGAATTTGGAGGGAAGAGAGAAGTCAGATGACCATAGACACTATCAAAGCTCTTCTTCCACTCAAAGTGAATGTTAATGAAACTTGTTCAGTGTTTCTTCATAAAATCATTCAGTACATTAAATTCCTAGGAAAAAACCTCCATTTCAGAAGTGTGCTACTCTGAGTCAGAAGCTGGCAGTACTCGTGCTAGAGGTCTCTCACCGAAGTCCAAATTCCAGTATATTTATAGCTAGTGATAGATGCTGAGAATGTAAGGATGCTCAGAACAATGGTTTAGACACATTGTACGTTTGTTGTATTTCTTATTTCTCTCTTACTTCTTTAGGCCTTGATCTTGCAAGATGCTGAGTGCATCAAGTCAGTAAGATGTAATGGTGCTCATGATCTTGTAGGCGGTGTTCAATAGCTTCCAGGACTTAAAAAAAAAAAAAGAATACAAAATACAAGATATTTGCAATGTAGTTACTGTTATTCAGAAAATATTCACTTTTCATTTCCTGACTCTTGAGCATTTAAATGTATAACTTTAATATTATATTTAGAAGTGGGGGGCATTTAATAAATATTTATACATTTACAAATGTTCGAGAGTTAATTTGTATTTGTTTCTGTGTTTGCTATCTCTGTTACTTATTCACAAATATTTTAGCAAGTCATGTTTTTATACACACAAATGTTTGTAAAAAGCAAAATATTACAAGTACCATCTCAAATAAATTGCAGTGAGCATGTTTGAACAAGAAATACTCCTGCTCACATTTTGAAAGCACTTTGGGGGTTGTGATTTTTATTTAGAAACATGGAATTTCATCTTAGGACAGGTAACGGTTCTTGGAGCATCCA
The DNA here is from genome assembly GCA_007922155.1 of Mesoclemmys tuberculata. Lineage (NCBI taxonomy): Eukaryota > Metazoa > Chordata > Testudines > Chelidae > Mesoclemmys > Mesoclemmys tuberculata. The sequence continues at coordinate 43,239,416 of ML675618.1, read as the reverse complement.
AAACTCTGAGTCACTTTTTTTCTCCAGCATCCACTGACAGGGAGTCTCTCTTGTGGTAGCTGGATGTCATCTCTCTAACATCACCAGCCTTTCAACCACTCAAGCTCTCTGCTCTGGTCTAGGCCATCCCTAACTTTGCCTTGCAGGTAACATGTGTGCTCCCAGTGCCTGAGCCCCCTTAAATCGTTCCCTGCGATATTGAGCTCCTCATGCTGGCTACACACAGACATTTCAGATCATCTTCACCCAATCCTTAAACAATACAACATTTGTGAACACTTTTAATAAACCTTTTTTTTTTATTATAGTAAGAATAAAGATTTAACTAGAAAGGAGAGAGCGATGGAAACAAGTGATTAGAATGCAAAACAAAACACAAAGCTGGGTCTATACTTATTAACAGTCACCTTTCTAATCTAATAAAGTAAAATCCACCCCCCTTCCTCCAGTTCAGTCTACTGCAGATAGGGCTGGGGTTTTTTAAAACAGGGATCCAAACTGTTAATGAAAATAGTCCTGCTCTGGCACGAATGTTCCTTAGTGAATGGGTTAAGAGTGTCTTTCCCCTTTGTTATACTAGAAACAGCCCTTTGTTTCTGTTCACAGACAGGGTGAACTCGCTATCTTATTGTAAAGGGCCGTGGTTCTTTTTAATCTTTAAGTGATTTTGATTATTTGTTTGTCATTGTCTCTGATGCTTTCCCATTCGAAGTCTTAATATTGTACAAGGCTAACCAACTGAGCAAGGGGGGGTGACGGCTCCCTCTTCCCTGAATGGGACATTACTGAAACATCCTGGAGACTCATATTTAATTTTTACTCCCAGTCCATAAAACATACTTTCTATATAAATACATTAATCCTTAAATATTACCTATAGATGCATATGATATATATTCATACGATTATGGATATTGGCAGGATATGAGCTTTCTTTATCTTACATGTTGTTCTTTATAGATCAATATCCTACAAGGCTGGTGTTTGGTGTAATGTGTTTGTCAGGTCTGAGATGAAAGTCATTTGCAAAGAATGGGGAAAAGGGGTCTCTGTGTCACAATCGGACTAATGGTCTGTCTGGTCTGGTATCCTGTTTCCAACAGCAGCCTATACCAGATATCCAGAAGAAGATGGAAAAAATTCAAAGATAATTACAAGATAACCTGTCTCCAAGGGATTTTTTTTCTCCTAACTCTTCTTAGTTAGTGGTTGGCTTGTCTTGTAAACCATGAAGATTTATCTCTCTTCTCTTTTTATTATGTTTAATGTTCCCTCTAGATAAAAATGTCAAATATTCTTTGTTTGTTTTTAAATCTTGCCAAACTCTGTACCTCAGTAATACTCTTTGTGACAAAGAATTCCAGAGGTTAATTGTGGGATGGGTAAATATTTTATTTCATCAGGGTTAAATATATTGTCTTTCAGTTTGTGTGTGGCCCCTTCCTCACCTTTTTTGAGATGATAAATAGAAGTGCCCAATTATTTTTGTATGCCATTCACTATTCTGTTAACTCCTATGTATCTTCTTTGAACTAAACAATCCTTGAGTGAAACATGGACTACATGACCTCCTGAGGTCCCTTCCAGCTCTGTCTCCCCCAGGTGAGGTCATCTAGTCCATCTGCCCCATGCTCAGGCAGGATTAAATATACCTAGACCATCTCTGACTTTTGTCAAGACTAATCCTAAAGCGAATCCAAGGATTGGGGATTTGAAAACATCCCTAGTAACCTGTTTTAGTTCTTAATTATTTCCTATATATAGTTAGTTTTTTCCTAATATTTTACCTGAATCTTTCTTGCTGCAAACTAAGCTGTTTACTTTTTCCCTACCCTCGATAGACATGGAGAACAATTGACTATTCTTTTTATAACAACCTTTTACATATATATGAAGACTGTTATCAAGATCTCCTTCTGCTGTATGTTCCCTAAACTAAACATGCCCAATGCTTTTAATCTTTCCTTATAAGTCTTTTAGCCTTTCCTTTCCATATTTTCTAAAGCACTTATTTATCCTTTTCTGCCTTACAACTACTTACAATTTTCTATTTGTACATTTGATTTTTCCTTCCTAAGTGTACTACTTTACATTTATCTTTATTGAATTTCATCTTGCTGATTTCAGATTAATTATCCAAATTTATCAAGATAAGATTCTATCCTCCAAGGTTCTTGAAACCTAGACCCTACAGAAATTAGTGGGAGTCTTCTGATAGACTTTGATGGGCAAGGATTTCACCACTTCTCTTTTTCACTCTCTCCTTATATGGCAGCCTGTGTCTTCATCTGTCTCTTGATCCCTTCTATTGCTGCTAAATATTATTTGAGATAAGTGCATCAGAAATGAACTCTGTTCTAGTTAAAGGCATTAAATATCATTGACTTACATAAATGCCTGCTAACATTTTCACTATTATTTTCTATCTTATTCTTTTGGATTTTTTGATGAGCAGTGCACATGGTGCATATGTTTCATTTGAGCTGTTCACGGTGAAACTCGTCTCTTTCCTGAGCGGAAAAAACAGAAAGTTTAGAACCCAGCAATGTATATGTATAATTCAAATTATTCCTTTCAGTGTGCATTCTAATGACTTATATTTGTCAACAGTGCATTTAGAGCAGGTTGAAAAATATATTGTAATTGTTTTAAACAAGAAAAAGGGACACTTTTTTTAATAAAAATATTGAGAAAAATGTTTCCATTTTTTAAAAATTTTATAACTATATTTCATGTGCGCTCATGGTGAAATGTAAAGCAAAAATACAATTCTTTCCTGTGCTTTCACTGAGGCACTGAGTTTGTATGCCGCTTCCAGTGTGGGCTTTTTGTGGATTAAAATATATCTTTATCTCCTCCTTTGTAAATAACATTTCTTTCCACAATAGTGATGTTTAGCTATTCTTCACTACTGTGACTTCTATACAAATGCACTTTAATGTTCATGTTTTGTTTGTTGATTTAGTATATGGATACAGAATAAAAAATATTATAGGCCAAATGCTGCGTTATTGCATGGATTTCCGTTGCCTTCAGTTGGAAATGAACCCATGTTATAGGAAACAGAATAGCTATAATTCTCTTGGATTGCACTCTCCTTTAAAGAAATTCACTCTTAATATCCTTTTAAAAGGCGATTTTCAAAAGTGTTTCCACTTCAGGTGGACATATTAGTTCAGATTAGCTGACACAAACAGCAGAATGATTATTATCATAGTGAATTAATCATAGCTTTTAAATTAAAAAAAGCAAAAAAACCTTCAAGAAACACTTGCACCTCTGTATTGCGACTTTCTTTTGCCATTGCATGTTTCTAGCTGTGTCCTGTTGGGCAAGTAGTGCTGACCAGAAATGGGACTAAAATCTGTGACCGGAGCAATGTTTTCCTCTCTCTCCATGTCGCCTTTCCCTTTCAAATCTCCCCCATTTCAGTCCCATGTCTGGTCAGAACCATTTGCCCAACAAGACACAGCCAGACACCTGTAATGACACAAGCAAGTTACATTAAAAGCGACAAATGTTTCTTGAATGTTTTTAAAGTGTTTCTTGCTCTGTAATCATACACTCAGGATATTTTGCTTTGCATTTCACCTTGAGGGCATATGAAATAGAGTTAGAAAAATAAACTTTTTTCTCAAAGTTTCATTCAAAAAATGTTCTTTTCCTTTGCTGAAAAATTTCAAAATACATTTTTTTTCCAACCAGCTCTAAATATATTCTTGACAAATCAACAGAGACAGTTGATTGATTCATAGTTTTATCTCCTGGGTAAAAGAAATAGTCAGGTACATTTATTTGATAATTTTGTTCAGGCCTCACAGTTCATTTATGTCCTTGACAGATATTGTGGTTGGAATGGATTGAATATATAACCACTAACATCATTGAGCCCTGCATTTTATTTTAAGATTAACAGGTAAATGGAATTAATTTTTTGGTATTTTTCCAAAGGAGCCTAAAGGGAATGGTCCACTTGAATTTGAGCTCCTGGCAAACAGACTCCTGAGGCTCTGGTAACAATGCTTTAGTTGAATGAATAAGTCTGGGTTTTTTAAATTGAGATGCATGATTGGCTTCCAGCATAGGTCGTATTCAAGTCGTTTAAAACATCAGATTCTCATGTTCATGATAACCTGGGAGTTGCTGAACAAATGTTAACTTTAGTTCACAAAGACATGTTAAAGCAGCATTTTCAGTAGCACAAGGAACATATGAACAAAAAGATTGCCAATAGCGCAACAATGCTATTGGCATGAGCAAACTTGAATGCATATTCTTGTGCAACTTCATTATAATAACACCCCGCCCACCTCCAATCCAAAATATTAAATGCTGTGGTCATCTTAACAGTATATGCCCCATTTCTCAAGAGATTATGGGTATACACTGCAATTAAACACCTGTGGCTGGCCTGTGACAGCTGACTTGGACTACTAGGCTATAAAATTGTGGTGTAGATGTTCATGGTATTTCAGAGCCTGGGTTCCAACCCGAGTCCAAATGTCTATGCTGCAATTCCGTAGCCCTAGCCCCAGAAGTCTGAGTCAGCTGACACAGGCTAGCCACAGATGTTTAATTGTAGTGTAGACATATCCTATGTGTAAATTGGCTACAAACGTTTGCTGCTAGAGAAAAGTGAGCAAAAAAGGAACCTTTGTAACAAAACAACAATGGGATTTCAGGAGAAAAAGAAATATTCCATAATGGAAGAAACGGAATTCTGTCAAATTCTGTAATAGTTTACAAATTATAGAATATTGTGTTCTGCTAGCAAAATACTCCAAATCTATAAAACCATTTATCAGGGAATCATGGAATAGGAAATACAAAAGACCTATTACGACATGTAACTCTGCCCCTCTCCTGCCATTGAAGGATTGTTCTCTATTCCCTAGTGTGCTATACAGCAGGTTTAAATGTTTACCTAACCACATTTTAAGTTTTGGTTGATTTCCAGCATGACAACCACAATGATGAGTACTTGCAGATGGAAACTGCCTATTACAAACCACTTGGATCTGACCAGTAATTAGTCAGAAATTGAGTCATGGCCCCTTGCCTAGTTTTGTTGTTTGTAAAGATACAAAAGCATAGACCTGAAACTTTACTAATTGCCTTTTCTTTGTGAACATTCATGCTTGGTCCAGTACATAGAAGAATGAAATTTACTTCTGAAGTGAATGATATGCTTGGAAATATAGGACGACTGTGTGCTCTTAAAATAACTTTTCAGATAGTCCCCTAAAAACCCTACGCTTTCTACACTGAACATGCAATTTTAATGCAAGTTGTTCAGTGCCTTCCTGTCCTGGAAGATGGAAGAACTCTGTCTGCTACCAATAACAGAACTGGAGCTTCTTCAGTGCCACTAGTTATTCACCAAAAAGACAGTTCTCTATAACTTTACTTAAATCTTCCTCATCTGTGGCTGGATTTTGAGAGGTTAACGTGACCTGAGGGAGAGTACCAAGAAATGACTATTTAAAATGCTGACATGAATAATGATCTTATAATACAGGTTGCTCCTGCATCCTGGCCATTAATTCCAATTCTTATATGAAGTTTCCTATTGCAGGCAGCTGCTCAGAGATTCAAGGTTGTATTATCCTTTTAGGCACATCATCAGTTGGTTATGAAAGCTTTGTGGGAGGGACAGAGAAAGATTTGTTAATTTGCGATTGGAGCTGATGCACGGCAATATATGTCATTTAGTAGCACATCCACTAATTAGTTGCCTTAAAGGTGAATGAGCTCACTAATTAGGTCCGTTGTCTCAGTTCAGTCATAGAGTAAAAGAAATATATCAACATCTATGCTAAGTAAAGCACTTTGTTTAGGCATATGCTTCAAAAACAAGTTCATGTGTAACAGTGCAACTCTGCCAAACATTGCTCCCTTACACGGTAATTACTATAAATAGGATACTGGTTCATTTGATCAGTCTGTCAGCATTAAACAGAGCTCTTCTTCTTCTTCTTTTCCTATATCTTTCTCTGCTGAAGTATTACTCTTGTGCCCAGTGCCATTAACGGCAACAAGGGCTGAATTCAGTCTGTAGTGGAACCCTTTTCAAAATAAAAAAAAATATGGCTCATATCCCTACCCAGAACCATCTTCTTTCTTTGACTCTGGAAAATTAAAATAAATCTACCTCTTGAGCTTTCATGGTATTTTGCCCATCCACAGGTACCAGTGGTCCTTGGAAATGAGGATTCACAATTTGGGGGAAAAGTGAAAAGAACAAATAAAAGCAACACAATAACTATATAGAGATCTAGATATATAATACCACAAAATAAGTAACCTAGTTTCTATGTCATAGCTCAGTACCAAGTATTAACTAGCTTGTTGAGCTCCAGAACTCACACAACAATCCCCACCCACATAAAATTTCACTCATCAGCCCACTTGGATTCTTTACTATTCAGGAGGGTATTGGGGGCGGCTCATCACCTGTCTGGTCCAATTCAGAGAAATCTGTACCACCAGCTTCTGCTCCAGTGTGCATCTACCTGGCCCAGTTCTGTTACATCAGCTCTGCCACTGCTAATCTGGTTGGACCTCACTGTGAAATCCACTCTATAGCCCTATAATCAGTGTTGGTCTGCTCAGGTTCTGTTCCAAAATCAGCTCGGCACTACTTCTGAGAGTTCAGTATAGGCAAATACCACAGAATTTCTCTGTTCAGGGTTCAGAATCTCCAGGTGGGGAATCCAGATCAAAACTGGGCTGAGTTATAAAAAAAAGTACAAAATGAATCCTTGGACTGTTTCGGCTTCCTAGGCAAAAGCTCTTGAGCTCTAGGACAGCATCTTTATCCTCATTTTGAACTTGAAACCTATTTCTAAACCAGAGGCCATAACCTGTACATTCAGTAACCCACTAGGGAACAGATTGTACCTTGTCTATGCCTTTTTCATACATACAGTTAGAGTCTAGTATTATCCATAGTCAGAACATAGGTAAAGTGAAACTAAAACAAAAAAACGTTTTTGGAATTATGGGTGAGCAAAGCATTCATGTCAATGTGGCTGCTCAGAGCTTGCTTTCTCCATAAAGGGAGCAGAGTTCCATCTCTCTAAGTCCTATAACTGTTACACCAGGATATCTTTACTTTTTCCTATCTACATGGGAAGGAGACTAATGTGGATACTCACCCAAGAAGGCAGAAATCCCAGAAGTTTAAAAATGAAAAACACCATTTTGTCCAAAGTAAACTTTTCCACAGGAATGTGAAATTGATTAAATTTCAATCTGAAAATGTCTACATGGAAAGTTTTGACATTGCCAAAATATGATCTTTTTTTATTTCAGAGGGACTTTTTCATTTGAAATGTATGCTATACATTATAAGATAATGTGAAGTGAAAAGTAGAAATATAAGCTAAACATTTCTATTTTATTAAAACAAATCATTTAGCTTGACCCAAAATATTTTTTGTTTAGTTTTTTTTTCAAAAAATTTTGTTTCACAGGAAATTCAAGTTCAGAATATAACAAATGTCCTGTGATGTGGAAATTCCAGTAACCATACAGTTCCTCATGTTACTGTCGCTGTGGTCAGCATAGGAAGTCAAGATGTGCTCCCGAGATATAGAGCTGGAGCTGCAGCAAGGCCACTCAATGTGGATCTCTCCACTTTGGAATGTGCTGAATCAGACAGTTTGCCTCTGGGAAATCCTGTTGCTCCACAGCTCCTCCATCCCCAAATACTGTACATTGATAGCCCCTTTTACACAAGGATGTCAAAGCAATCTACAAAAGTTTTTACAGATATATTATGGATAGGTATGTTGTTAGTGCTTCAGAGTGTTGCTAGTGCGGCTGTTCTGGGAGCACACGTGCTAGCTACACTAGTAGAGTGCATCTGATGACTCAGCAAATCTCTGTATTGCTTGTAAAGGGAGACCACAGGCTCTGTTCAGTGGCAAAGGATCTTGGTCAGGTTTATTGTTGACATCGTATGGTACTAGTGCCTCATAGGAGCTACAAGTATACTAACATATATATGCCCACAACAAGTTACCAAGTGTAGGAGAATAAAGAGTTAAAAGCTGGACAAATGGTTAGGCCTAAGTTACAGGGAAGGGAGTCAAGGCATGGGCAAAACTTGTTTCTGCTAGTTGGTATGAATTCTAGTTAGAGTCTGTTATCGCTCTTCTTTTCCGTCCTTCCTGGCCGTCTGCGCAGGGGATGAGACTGAGGCTATCGCTTCTCCTGCACAAGGCCTTTGGTGGGAACAGAGCATAATCTTCTTTCCCTCCCTTTCATATTGTATATTTTAAAGAATGTTAGCAAATTGCAAGGTAATGTGCCTGCGCTCTGTGCAATAATCCTTTAAACAACAAATGGGGCAGATATAATTGTATTAATTATGTAGTTGTTAATATCTCATTTTATAGGTGTCAATGTAACCAAATGGGGTCTATGGGGAGTTGCTGGAAATGTATACATTTACATGCTGTTATGCATAAAAGGATTGTAAAGTAATGCCTTTTTCTCTCATTCATGGCATTGAGGTGGAATAAGCAGGCAATAAAAGGTTCCGTCACCACAATCCGCCCCAGTATCAACCTGTTTGGTTATTTCTAACACCAAGGTTCAATCAACCTACCAGGATGCTGTCCCCAAGTCAGTACAAACATGCCCCTCCCATGACTTCTCTTTCTATACATTGATACTGACAAGTTCCAGATTGCATTCCAGTTGTTGTTTAGTTACAACCCTTGTCCCCTGCACCTGCTGGTTTGAACAAAACATTATCCCATCATCCCATTCTTATCATACCAGGGGTATGTCTGTCCCTGTACCATCTCTTAGGAATTTGTTTTTTGTAGTTCCAGGGGAGGTCCGTGAGTTCTTGTACTATCTTCTCTGGTCAGAAATATGCTTACCTGGTTAGCCTATACTGGTGTGTTACAATTCTTACAAAACCTGACCTATTTTTGTTCAAAGACTTTGGATCATACTGTTAGTTTTGCGTAGGACATCTGCATGACCTCCTGGGTAAACTGAGGTCCAGGGAGTTCAGGTGACTCGCACAATCTCTCAATCTTTTCTTTGTGATAGAAGACCATCTGTACTCCAATGTTTTGATCCACAGGGATTGAACTAAGAGTGTTATTGCTTAGGGATTGAGCCAAGAAGTTCCCGTAAAATTAGAAGGAGTTAATACTTAATCCTTATGTGCTGCAATGAATGTTTACCCCATAGTTTCCACCATCTTTTCCTACGATAAGGGTGTCTACAATATGTTGAACTTTTTTTGGAGAAGCCATCAATCCTCAATAGCAGCAAGGCTATAAGGGAAGGAGATCATAATGAAGTTCTTTAGATAATAAATGTTCTTCTACTTTCTGGTGCATTATATAGTATTATAAAATATGTGTACAACAAAACGTAAACTGACTTAATTCGTAAAATTCCACAATTTGCATCTTTAAATTTAGGAGACATGCTGTTTTTCAAGATGGTGAAGAAAAAATAATGGCGCAGACACAGACAGGAAAATTCCTGACCAGCGCTCCAATCTAAACTAGTAGTAAGGCAAAGATAGTAAAACAGGGGGAAATGCATCCAGTGTAAATTTGATGGGTTTTATGCAGGGCCTTCAAGACAGGATAGATGTTTGTGCATGCGTGCTTGTCTTTCACTCAGAGGTGTGTGCAAGGTGGAGGCAAGCGGGGGCATAGTCCCCCTTCAATCAGTGCTGCAGCAGAACTCCTCCTGCCCTGACCCAAGCCAGGCCTCAAAGATAACAGGCAGTTCCTCCAGCTGCTAGGGGAGAGAGAGCTTCACCAGCCATGGGGCCATCAGTGGGAGGGTCCGAGGGGAGGAGAGCTAGCTCCACTGGCCCAGGGGAGAGGGAGGAGCCATATCCTTCAGCCACAGGAGGGGAGGAGAAGAGCCAGCTTCTCCAGCTGTGGGGAGAAGAGGGGGCACAGAAAGTCAGATTTTTATTCCTGTGTACACTCTTGCTCTCACTTTACCTTTGTCAGCATTTTGAGTTTCCTATTATTGAAGCCTTTTTAGAATAATCTCATTACACAATGGAAAATAATATAGTAAGTAATTAAATTTGGTAAAATGAGGTGTTGGTATTTTATTTAAATTAATCCAACAGGATGTGACAGTCTCCTCTGACTAAGATCTTTAGTATTTAGTTAGAAAAAAGCACATTTATACCTAATGGAGTTGCTTATATTGTTTTATTTTTGTGTGTGTGGTGAAATCAACTCTAAATACAAACATACTTGACAAGAAAGGTTTTAGGTTCATACTAAATAAGAAAACAGGCTCCAGTGTCTTTTTGTTTGTCTGCTGCAGAAATTGATAATATGTGGCAAATGTGGTAAGGAGTTTGCATTGTAACATGAAATTAATAATAATAATAATAATTAATAATCTTTCCATAAAGGAGCTAATACTTTTGGAGAGTCAGTCTTAACTGAGGGGAAAGGGAAAAGTTGATATAGGTGACCAGTTACTTAGGAAATTAAATAGGATATTTGCTCTTAAGTGCAAAATGATCCTCTCATCTAACAAACACACACACACAAAAATGTGACAAAACTCTTATGAGTTGCAAGGCAACACAGCCAAAGTATCTTGCTCTATGTACTATGGCTGCCCTGTATCATAAAGCTTGTGGCCAAGGAACTTGGTGTGCTTGGGTTTCATTGTCTAATATGGAATGTTAACTGGAGGAAGAACACTGGGGAAATTAACATATCTGGGCAATGATAGAAAGAGTATGTCTGAGAACTGTCCAAAAAGACTTGAGTGAGAGATGTGCCGCTGTTGCTGGTGTAAAGAATGCCTATCTGAAGGAATTGAACATTTTTTAGTAAATGAAGTAGGATTATTTTTTAAGAATTCTGTGAGTGGTGCCCTTTGAAATTCTCCCCAAATACAAAAATAGGTCAGCTAGGCTAACTTCTCTATATTGTATCAGGTGGGAAGTGTTTTGTAAAACTAGTTACTCAGATAAATGGAAAACTCTACTAGTGTGTAGGCCCTATTCTGTTTTAGGCATTTAGATGCCCCCACCCCACTACTGCAGTATTTCGGCATCTCACAACCGTTAATTTAATTTTACTCATTAAATTGGAGGTAGGGAAAGTACTTGTTACAGTTTAGGGCAACTGCACCTCCCTGGTCCACCAAGGGCACCCACTCTCAGCACCCAATTTCTCAGTTGCCACCTCTCTTGGTTAGAGACGTACTTCTCTCTCCTTCCTGAATGGGATTTTTCCAGGTGGCACATTTTCCTGCTTTCACTGGGATATTCTCAGCAAGCCAGACTTTCTCAACAGGCCAGAATCTATGCTTTCTTTTCGCTTTAAAGACTATGGACAACTGTTATAGGTTACCATGCTGCCCTTTATGAGCAAGCTCATTTATACTTACCTTGAAAGCTTGAAACTAAAAAACATATTAAAAATAATAAAAGAACCTACACACATGCTAAGAAGCTTAACAGAGACACACTTCAACTCAAACATGGGATGTGGTAAAAGTCAGTCCTTCATATCCCACAGAGGGGTTTATCTGTGTTTACAAGTTCATACTAGCCTCTGCTTGGAATCAGTACAGTTATGAATAGTTTAAATTTCCTTAATACAGTGTGGCCCTTTATCTTGGCCCCATGTAACAGGTGATCAGCAGGCAAAGGTCCCTTCCCCAGAGTGTGCCTTCAAAAGGATGAGTTTTTTGCATAAGGGATTTTTATTCCCCTCCTCCCTTGTGCTCAGAGCTGCAAATTCAGCTGACAGGAGTAATCCACTTGCATAACTCAGCTTCACAGTGAGGGAGGGCAGAACATCCAATATCTTTTGTCCTTTTCAACATCTCACAATAGTCAGTGTTGGACAGGATGTAACACTTTCACACTAGTTAATGTCACTCTCCTGTCTGCTGATTTACATAGTCACAGTGGTTCACAATATGCCCACTCAAATATTACCTTTCAATATGGGATGCAAATGTTATAATTGAGATTTTGTATGCAGCAACTCACAAGCATTCAATAAAATTTAAACACTGAACCTATTCTTATAATTCTAATACCTGTTTTAACCATACTAACAGGCCTAGGTTCTTGGAATCTTCTGTGTTTAAACCTAGGGAAAGGTTAGTTTTAAAAGAATTTCAGTGTGGGAAATCAGTGATTCTTCAGATCGTACTTTTCCTTCTCCTGCTTAATTTCATTATAGTGGTTGTCACTTCACTATTGTATGGCTAGGAGTTATGAACATTTATCCCGGATACTTAAAATCAGCTTCCTTGTTGTTTGTTTTATCAAAATACTCCCTGGAAAGCTGAGTGACCAAGATAATTTAGAATGGAATATTTGTTATTCCCTTCCACATACATAAACACAGCACAAAAGTAAATAATTGCCATCCCAAACTTGGCCTACTTCTCTCTAAAGAACTGCTGTTCATAAACATTTAATCAATTCAATAGGGGAGTGACTAGATATACACTAATTGGATCCTTTCATCTCTCATAGGAAAAAAAATAGTTGCATCAGATCACATTTTCAAAAGCACTTAAGCAACCTAGCAGTTTATATCCCACTGACTTTCAATGGGACTTAAGATCCTAGTGACTTATGTATATTTGAAAATTTACCTAGTATGATTAAAGTAAATTAATGGCAAGTAGTTAGCATCTCCAACCAAGCTGATTTATTGCCTCTTGGTTGCAGAAGAGAAAGGCAATTGGTATAAATTTGGAATGCTCATATGAAAATAGTTATTCATTTGAAGTCTGGAACACATCTGAGAGAAGGATTTAGAGAAGAGTATGTCCCAGATAGAGCTGAATGAAATTAGGAATTTCCATCCTGTGGGAAATTTTGACATTTCAATGTTTATTATCCAAAAACTGAACAAAAAGTTTTTTGAGCTTTTTTGTGAAATAGAAATTGCAAGACATTTCAGTTTGGAAACATTTCATTTTGACATTTTCAGTTGAAGCGAAATACGTTGACATTCATAAAACTGAAATGCTTTATTTTATTTTCTTGAATTGATCTGAAACACTTCTTTGTTGAGTCAAATCAGCACTAAAATGTTTTGCTTCCCTTATGAGAACTGTAGTTCTGGTGCCTATTGTCTCCAGGGAGCCCAACACAAAGGAGGACATGATCTCTCACAATGCAATCTTGACCCAGTCGACTGAACTGTGTGATCAACTGGGGATTAATATGACTCTGGGTGTGTCATGGGAGATTTAGTCCAGCCAGAGAACCTATAGGAGAGAATGGGACAACAGACTCCTTCGCTGAACTATATTTCCCATGATAAACCCAGAGTGATATAATTCCTGCATGCATCGCATGCACCACAGCTAGGTCAGCTGGATCCACGTTGCCTGGTGGTGGGAGATGTGGACCAGGGAGACTAACTAATAGGAAACAATGGGAGGCGTAAACTAGGCTTTCTTTGTACAACTAATGGAAGTTTCCACTGGCACAGGCATGGTTTTCAGAGGGGACTTCAATCACCTGACATCTGCTGGGAAAGCAATACAGCAAGTGCACAGACAATCCAGGAAGATTTCCCCAACACACTCCAAAAACTTCCTGGTGAAAGTTCTGGAGCAATCAGCTAGGGGCATGCTCCTCTTGACTTACTGCACAAACACAGAAGAATAGGTAGGGGAAGTAGAATTGGATGGCAGTCTGGAAAACATTGACCATGAGATGGTCGAGTTCATGATCCTGACAAAAGGTAGAAAAGAGAGCAGCAGAATATGGAACCCAGACTTCAGAAAAGTAATTTTTGATTCCCTGAGGGAACTGATGGCCAGGATCCCCTGCGAGGCTAATATGAGGGGAAAAGAAATCCACAAGAGCTGGCAGTATTCTTATTAATTGGAGGATTGGGCCAAAAGAAATCTGATGAGATTCAACAAGGACAACTGCAGAGTCCTTCACTTAAGACAGAAAAAATCCCATGCACTGCTACAGACTGGGACTGACTGGCTACGCAGCAGTTCTGCAGAAAAGGTCTTGGGGATTACAGTGGACAAGAAGCTGGATATAAGTCAACAATGTGCCCTATTTGCCAAGAAGGCTAGTGGAATATTTGGCTGCATTAGTAGGAGAATTTCCAGCAGATTGAGAGAAGTGGTTATTCCCCTCTATTTGGCACTTATGAGGCCACATATGGCGCATTTTGCTGACTGGTTTTGGGCCCCCCACTACAGAAGGATGTGGACTAATTGGAAAGAGTCCAGTGTAGGGCAACAAAAATGTTTAGGGGGCTAGAGCACATGATTTATGAGGAGAGGCTGAGGGAACTGGGCTTGTTTAGTCTGCAGAAGAGATGAATGAGGGAGATTTGATAGTGGCTTTCAACTACATGAAGGGGGGTCTAGGGAGGATGGAACTAGGCTGTTCTTAGTGGTGGCAGATGTCAGAACAAGGAGAAGTGGTCTCCAGTTGCAGTGAGGAGGTCTAGATTGGGTATGTTAGGAAAAACTTTTTTCACTAAGAGGGTGGTGAAGCACTGAAATGGGTTACCTATGGAGGTGGTGGAATCTCCATCCTTTGAGGTTTTTGAGGCCTGTTTTGACAAAACCCTGGCTAGGATGATTTTGTAAGCATTTAACCTGCTTTCGGAAGGGGATTGGACTATATGACCTTCTGAGGTCCCTTCCATCCCTAATCTTCTATGATTCCATGATCTATAGCTTCCATAAGGCCACATTAGGGAATTGCAATATAATGGGTTTTAACTTATTCAGAATGGAATGTTCTCATCAGTTCAATAAAGCAAAATATTCTACTTTTGGCTAAATAATAATTTTGATTTTCCATCAAGAAAATCAAAGCATTTTGGCAAAATTTTAATTTTCCAGCCAAAATTTTTAATTTTTTTGGTAATTTCATTTTCTGTTGGAATGATTTTCTGATCAAACAACCTCAGCCAACTCTAGTCATAGCATTTTTTCATATACTTGCTCTCTTTGAGAAATAAATCAATGAATCAAATGAACGCTAACCCTAGCACAGGCTGAACACTGCTCCTTCTTAAATCAGTAAAACAGAAGTTTTGCTATTGCCAGGGTAGGAACAGGACCAGTTCTCATATTAGCAGACATTAAAAGGATTGCTTATTGGTTAAATATTCTCTTTAGAAATGTCCAGAATTTTTAGACATTAAGATTCAAGGTCAACATCAAGTCAATCATTGGCTTAAATGTGAAGTAAACATGATAGCGAAAAAAAAATTTAATTTCAAAATAATATTTTATGTTCTTTTGCCTCTGCAATGGCTGCTCCTGGCCAACCCATGCTTTGTGAGGAAAAAGAATTAGCATTGCTGAACCAGCTCCCCAAGTAATTTAATTATGGGTAGGTTAGTACTGCATAACTGTGTTTGAGGGGGCTATCCACGCATCTCTGCTGCCTTCCCACCTGCAAACTTTGATCTGTATAAACCACCCATGGTGAAACTCCTGTTGTCTTGGGAGAGACCATCCCACAGAGCTGGCATGGCCCATTTCCAGGACCACAGGTTGGGATCTGTGCTTGAAGCAGAAGGGGAACAATTGGCCTGAAAATAAAGCATTCTCAGTCATGGGCACTGAACTTTGGAACGAGCTACTGGAGGATATTATACTAAGTGAAAGACATATTGAGAACATGCTGCAAGACTCGCTTACTTGTGTAAAGTGTTTTGGCCATAAGATAAGACAAATAGTGTTGCATGAGAGGTGTGCAGGTAGCAAATTGTTGTGAGTACTGCAACTGGTGCTAAAATGTCCTATTATTATTGTTACTCTGTCTTCTCTTGCCCGTCTCTTCACTTGAATTATTTCTTTTATTCATCAATTATATCTGCTGGGCCTATCTATATGCAAAGTACCTAGCACAATGGGGTTCTTCAACTACTATGTGTTTTGACATATAGGCTTAACACTTGGTAAAAAAAATGTTCTATCGTACAGACAAGACACGCGTCTTTCCCTCAGCCTCATTCCCCTATCTGCTAGTGCTGGTGCTGCTACTTCTGCTCCCCCCTCCAGCCCTGGGAGCCTCTCTTTGCTATCCACTCCAGTGGGGGGATTTTAGCTTTGGGAGTGGGAAATGAAGAAAATCTCTAGCTCCAGCAGCACCAACATAAGACACAGGCATAGATAAAATGAAAGTGATTTTAAGTATTTGTCCAAAAAAAAAAAAAAGCATATCAATTATTTTTCCTCGAACACTCCTGGCTCCCTTATGAGCCGTTTGTGGCTCCCCAAGGGATATACATGATTCACAGTTTGGGAAGCACAGAAATAAATTTTATAGGTTTGGATGGTTTAACATTTACCAATAAATGTTGGTAAACATCAATTTGACTCTACACACACAAACTTATATATACATATATCCACTGATGATAACTAAAATTTACACATAAGCAAGGTAAGGAAAAATGCAGCTTAAGAAATTAGTTTGATTTAAAGATGTTTATGTTGTATATTTTGAGATATGATGTTAACAATTAGTATTTTAATTGTTGTAAAACTAACTTTTTGAATCTCGGCAGACTGTCGTTAAATAATTACTTTTCTAACACACCCTCTAACTGCCAACAGCTATGAAAATTTAAATTGAGAAATACTGAGAAAAATGCTTTAAAATAAACATTGATATTATCTGACAATATTATTACATAGATAAAAACTAAATTCTGCCAAGCCTAGTTATCCACTAAAACTGAGCTCCAGGAGAAATTAGCATTTTTGTAGGATTTAATGATTTGACTATTCCCACAAATCAGATTGTTAGGTGTCTAAAGTACCACAAAAATGTGGTAACAACTGTTTACAAAATCTGAAGATGAGCCAAAGCCTTTCTGATTATTGGAGCCATCAGGTGTTAAGTGTTCACCACACAGCTGTAAATGGCATAGTATTCACCAATGTAGCATTCACTAGGTGTGCGAAGCATGCACAGCCCATGGAGGCCTTGATTTAAATCCCATTGACATCAGTGGTGTGTGCTTATAGCATGCTGAGAGAATATACAGTGAAACAGGAAAATAGAGCCAGCAGGAACGATAAACTAAAGAAGTTCATCCTCTACCAATACTTAACTACACCTGCACCATTCACTCTCTTTGGGAGTAAAATTCAGGTCTGGCATAAGTGTTAGCAGCTTTCATTGAATTCAGAGGGAGCTTATCTGAAGAAGAGCTCTGTGTAAACTCAAAAGCTTTTCTCTCTCACTAACAGAAGTTGGTCCAATAAATGATAATACCTCATCCCCTTGTCTCTCTAATATCCTGGGACCAACGTGACTGCAACAGCTCAAATGCCAAATTAGCGATGATTGCCTTGTACCATCACTTTTCTTACCAGATTTCATTCAGCATGGACTTTACATTACAATCTCTATGTTTCTATGGGCCAAGTTGTGCCCTCACTCACACGAAAGCAACTCCAATTAAGTATTTCATAGGTGTAAATGAGGGCAGAACTTCACCTCGTGTGTCAAAACTCCTACAGAAAATTCAATAGTGTTGACTTGATTAACTTGTTTTTTATTCCAAAATCAGACAAAAGATACTCCAGTGTCAGTCTCCTTAAGTGTGGGAGGAAGGAGCCAAAGTGCATGGACAACACACTATATTTAGAAATTAAGTGATGTACAAAACACTTGTCAATATCTTATGTGTCAAATTACCCCTACTTGAAGTTCACATTACTAGCTGAAGGTGATTATTTTTTTAAATAGGATTATTTTTATTAGGATGTGAAAAGGCATGGATAAAACAGTACAAAAGACAACACTGTTTTTTGGGGAAGGGAAGGAATCAATCTGATGTCTTTATTTATTTTCTTTAAGTATTAAATATTTATCATAATACAATCAACCACACAATTGAGGTAATGGATTTTTCACTCAGCAGATGAAGGGTTTTTCAGAGGCAGAATTGCATTTTCTCTCAGCGTCTTGCAAAAGAATTTCTAACAAATTGTCTTCTTTTTGTAAAGTTATGCATTTTAAAACTCAGTACAATATAGTACTTAGAGGAGCTAGCAGGGTTAGATGAATTATTAATAAAAGATAGTAAGATACGTAACAGTGATATAACCTTTTACAACCACATTAGCTAATGAACTGCATGTAAAAACCTGGAAAATGGCCCTGAAAATGAGTGTTGGAGAATCAGACATAACACATAGGAAACAAGACTTCCTTTCTGTGTGCTTTTGCAGCCAGCCCTGGGGAAGTTTGCCTCTTCCAAGTTTACTTAGAAGATCACCTAAGCTTCTCCTTTCCATGGAGCTACCAGATGCCAGGGTGAAAATGGAAAATAAAATGATGTATGGCACCCACTATGATTTGCGAAGGAATGGAAAGGAAGGGTGTTGAATGGAAATAACCATAACTGATGACAACATTAGGGAAGCTGAAGATGGCCTCTTCCCAGCAATATTAGGGGAAAAAAAGAGGAGACAGGTATTGAGAATTAGAGGGAGCTGTATTTCATGGGTATAAATGAAGAGGAGAGGGCAGTCACCAAGGGATATAGTGAAAGAAGAGATGAAATTGTATGAGGGCTGCCCTGTGATGCATCGGTGGTGGCAGCAAGAACACAAGGCTTATGGTAAAGGGACTGTCTTAAGTTGTATAGAGAAGACCACTTTACTTGGGGTCCATTCACTCATTATTACTGATGTGCAGGGATGGGGAACAGGTTTATATGAAGTGTCCTTTGCTAAGTTGCTTTACAATTTTCCTCCCCAGACCTGTTTTCAGGGTGGGATTTTAAAAGTATTCATTCTTCCTCTTACTAAAGTCCAAAGGAGTTTAGCCATTGATTTCAATGCAAACAGAGCGTTTGAAACTCCCACTTGCCGTCTTAACATTGTTGCCCCAAAAAATGAATTTTGAGACATTGTTTTGATAACCTGCCTATTGCCCCCTTAGTCTGTTCTTCCCAAGATAAAAGTTTCTAGCATTGCTAAGGAAACAACAAAGGACATGGATATAACTTTCCAATAAATAATTGACACAGGCAGTATTCTTTCCAAAACAAAATATCTTTTTATTGATGTAACTAATAATCCCTTCTATAGCATGATCTAAAAATTTTAAATAAGATACAAAATCTCTGAGATACAAATCCCTTATTGCAAGTTAAAGAACACTTAAACTACAATAGTCTATAGTTCAAATGATTCCAAGTGAAGCAATTTGTTCCTAGAGACCAGTTTGCAACAAATTGCTGACTGCAGATTTTATGTAAACACACAGGACATTTTAAACACATACTAACCCTGTATATTATCCTATCCTATACTTATACTAAAAAAGATTAAAAAGAATATTAAGCTTAATCTGAGTCCATTAATGTTTTCTTTTAAAAATCAGTTCCTGGTTGGCCATCTCTGTTTTACTCCCTTTTTCTTCTTTCTCTCTGCAGCAGTTTTTCTTTGCCTTTTGCTGGCTTCCTGGTTTTTTCCAACTGCTTCTCTTGTTCTCAGACACAGACTCTGGACTCCGAAACTGTAGCTGGCAGCTGGTCTTTATGCTACTTTGCAGCTCTCTTTTTATATATCTTGCTATTCCTAGAAACAATTACCTCACTCGCACATGCTCAGTCTTAACCATTACCTCAGAATTCTGATGGATAGCTCTAACCTTTAAAACAAGTTGTGACCAGTACGAGTAGGTCATGATGAGATAGGTGCTCAGCTAACTAACTTCTCTGTCACCCCGTACTGCACATGCTCAGTAGCCACCGATCTTGCTCACGCTGTTGTTTACTTCAGAGCTGTGATTCTGCCAGGCTACACACACAAACTTGGCTCTTTGCCAGGGTACCATATAAAAATCTTAAATTCTTACTGAGTATGCTCAGGGTCTGCAGCATCCATCTCAGGGTGGAGTGATTATTGCTTATTCAGAACAGAGATCATAAATACAAAGTAAAGACTGGAGAATTTTCTCTAGTAGTAATATAACAACCAAAAAAGGTTATCTGGCTTGTATACTGAATGTGACAGGGTTTCACATAGTAATAGAGCTGCTTGAAAAGTTGCTCTCATTCTTTTTTCAACAAAAATGCAATTTCTGCAAAATCAAAATTTTCTTTTGGAAAAGTTTAGATTTTGCTGAATGTTTTAGGTTTTTGGTCAGGCAAATTTAAACAAAATATTGTTTCATGTTTGGTTGATCTGAATGTGAACATATTGGTTTGTCAGCCTAAATTTAGATGTTTCAATTTAGGTCAGTTCAACATTAATCTTTGTCTGCTTGAGCTGCCATGCTATGTTGTCTCATGAGAACTGTAGATTGCATGCCTCCTGCCTTTGTTCCCCTGTATGTGCCAGGCTCCCTGGCTGGCCTATATTTCCTATTTTGCACCACAGTATACCCTTTGGTTGAACTGCCACAATGCATCATGGAAATATAGTCCAGGTAGGAAACTCAATCCATAGAAGAGAAAGGTATATAAATCTATAAAATTGAATCATAAGAACTACTACACCTTTGAAACCATGGCACTGTATGGTTCACAAATTAATGGTGAATCAAGCTGAAAGGGAATGGTTCAGTTTGGGTGTGTTAATTGAAACAAAATATTTAAACAATTCTGAATTGAACTGTTTCATAAATTTCCATACAATGAAAAATTCAATTTATTGGCTTTTTCAGCCTGATTCAGATTTAAAATAGGTCTTGACTCTATGAATTTCTTTCAGGATAGAATGAAAATTGAGATTTTTTTTACTAGTTCCACACTAATGAAACACAAAATTTAGAAAGTATGGCTCCAGACAATATTTTCTTAAGTTTGACAGGTATTTAAGAACTCCTTTACAATACATACAGTGCTTATGTATTTATATTTCCCACTCCATAAATCATACAGGATCCATTTGAGTATATGATGTCTAAAAACTGATATAATTATATGGTTCATCTGCTAAAGACTGTTGCTTTGATGACGTACTACCAGTAGGGTCATCACCTTTCATTAACATTCTTGTTATGTTAAATAATACATGAGTATGGGGAGTGGTGTAAAAGGGAGTGCCTTCATACTGTTTACATGTTAATTAATATTTTAATTTAAAAAAGTGATGTAGGATGAGACTGCGGACTTTAAGCCCTCCAAGGTTGGAAGTGGGTCTGTTCAGTGTTCACACAACAACCAAGACTGTTCAGTTCTTGTTTTTCCATTAAACTGCTTCTGTATTGGAAACTGCTTGTAAGTAGGAAAATGTGGGTTTTGCTGTTATTCATGGAGGAGGACCCTAATGAGTAAATAGCTTGTTCCCCCTCTTCATCTCTAGCATCCTTTCCTCCCCTAGCCACATGAGGCAGTGAGATGAACCAACAATCAACACATTGTCTGATTTGTCTCTCTTTCTTGTGCATAACAATGAAAGGGGGGGAGAAAACCAATCAGTGTTTATCAGAGTAGTCTTGGATCTTTACAGAGTTATGGTTTGGATTTGGGTCTACAAATAGATAAAAGCCCATGGAGGTCTGTTTTTTTTCCCCCTGATGCATTTAGTATTCTTAATGCTCACTCTTGGTTTGTCATTGACTTTCCCTGTGCTTCTCTCCTGAACTCATGCTCCCACTAGAACATCTGAAATATATTTTATAATATTTGGACTCAAGACTCATAGGAAGTTTTTTTCATCTAAAAGGTCGACAGACATTGGGGGATCATAAAGAATTGTTAAATGCAATGCAGATATGTGTAGATATCAGTCATCTATATGTTTCAATGTGCATTTATGTATAAAAATGGTGTTTAAAAATTGTTATAACTTCCCAATGTGTAGCTAAATGATTGCTATTATCTGTTTACTAACTTAATCAATGAGGTGACATGTAGAGACTCACTGCGGGGAATCTTAATATCTTTAAAGGATTCTATGAGTCTAAGACTCTTATTTTCTGCTCCATGGTGTGTGGATGAGAACTACAATAACAATAATATTAAGGTAATTACCATCTCTAAATTACTTCAGTTGAGCTTCCTCTGCAACTTTATATTCCAGTTTCTCAAAAGGTACAACAGAATCTGTTCTGGAAAAAAAATCTTTAAAGAAATTGGAATCTGAAATGAATTGGCTAGAGTTGTAAACTGTTTAGGCATACAATAACACAGTATGCAAAATGTGCATGCACTGACTATGAGTGGGCACAAAAAGAGTAGTTATGTGAAAATTACTGGAATTATACATTGGTCTTGTTTGCACATAACCACAGTTGTGTTAAATACATGTGCACATCTCTGTAAACAATTGTCCATCTAACTTGTAAACAATTACTCAAAATATTGTTATTTGTAGATACAAAATACACTTGGCAAAATACTTTTAATTCAAATTCTCCAAATGTGAATGTCCATTAAAGGCAATAAAGTTACACCATCATAAAATTTGGCCCTTGACAATCAAGACTGTATTCACAGAAAGTTCAAAAATTACGGACCGAACTCTGAGATGCAATGACCATCTGTTACTCCTGTTAAAAGTATGTCTTATGCACAAGGTGATTTCTTTGGAAGAACAAAGTTCATTTTGCAAAATAGTTTTTCTTTCAGACTTACTATTGGTGTCTTTGCTAAGACATCTCAATGCTGTACGTCAACCAAACAATCTAATTAAAAATCAACAGAATGTAATAAAGACCATACATAATGGGTGTCATAACTTCTATATGGACCGTTTACTTATTTTTCATGCCTTGAAATAATTTATAATTATATTTAGTCTTTGTAAGGAGCCCATTTATAGTCCACAGAATTTAAGTAGAATCCAGATCATCTTCTGCCACTGTTACACTTTATGTAAATTTTTATTTGAACTCAATGGCAGTTTTTAAGATCTAGTTTTTACACTTAAAAATTGGTTGTTAAATTATTGTGGCATATTCTCATAAACACAGGGCAGAAAGCTCAGGACAGGCAATCATTTTGACATTCCCATGTGAGAACCCTGTCAACAATCGAATTTAACGTGTATATAGTAAAGTCACTTGGCTGCTTGTGCTCATGTCAATCTGTTAGGATGGCATTGTGCCCACTGAAAAGTTACTTGAACCTTTGCCCTAATGCATGGATGACAAACAATTTGTTTTCTTTTTTGATTTTTATGAGCTGCTTCCATGATGCTTTAAGTTCCATTTCTGTGCAGGGTTCATATATCCACATAAGCACTTAAGCAGTAGCATTACATATCTTTTTAAACTTAATCACACTTATTGCCCTTCCTGTGCCACAAAAAAAAAACTCCATTGTCCAGGAAAGAAAGACATACCTCCTGCAGATAATACATTTAATAAATTGTGAATGATAAAACTAATCATTCAATCTGCTGGTGAATCATTCACCTGTGTTTATTTAGCAATTTACATTTGGTTCTTTTCTTTTTTTTAATAAACGGTGCTACAAGGTTTTGGTAAAATACTTAATGTCTCATTAAGTAATTGATTTAAAGCCTACTGAAATGAATTGAAAATGGGCTTTTATATCAAGCCTTTACAAAGTATGATTTAGTAGACTTACTGTTAATGGTTTATTCCAAAACTAAACTGTTACATACTGGATCATATAATTAGACACGTCTTGAACTAGCATAATCTATAAAAATTAAGAATATGAAATAAGTGGAGCTGTTTGGAAAATAGAATTTCCGCTCTGTGAGTATCATTCTGAATTATAACAAAAAGTCAAAATTTGTTGTTTTTTTTTTTCCTGTGGAAGATAATTTTTTAAAATAACTAACTTTTTGTCTGATTTGATAAGGTAGAGCTATTTTGTTCTGATAATGTTGAAACATAATATATTTAATGTGAAAATATTAATTATAATGTATGTATACAATATTTAATATCATATAAAAGTTGAAACAAAATAAAGCAAAAAGATAGTCAAAATGAAATGTGTTAACATTATTAAAATGCAACATTCTGATCTTGTCAAAATAAAATGAGAAAATAAAAATGATTTTGTTACTTCCCATGGAAAATTTTGTTGAAATTGACTTTTCCCTGAAACATTTCAATTTTGACAAAAACGCATTTTCTGACAGCAAACTGTTCTGTTTTTAAAAAAAAATTCAGCCAGATCTAAAATATGTAGCTGTAGCCTAACTTAATTGTCATTGAATGAGTAACTGGTTTGGGGAAACAGAAGGAGACACTATGTGACAAAGGATATGTCTACACAATAAAAGCGTGTGTGGGCTAGCCTACCCAAACTAAGTTGAATCCAGCTAATGTGGGTAACAATAGCAGTGAAAATAATATACATCAGGCTTCAGAATGGACCCTGTACATGGACTGATGTGATGTCTGCATTGTGATGTCTTCACTACTGTTGTTACCTGTATTAGTTAGATTCATAACACAAAACAAGGTTGCTCGTAAATGTATCTGGCAGAGCACCTAGGTTAAAGATCAATGATCAATTTCACAGTCATTTCATTCAACCTAAGATTGTATGTTCTGGACACCAAGGTGAAGAGAGGAGCTGAGTTGTCAATCGATCACTAATCAGTGGTGAGTTGGCCAGGCACATGGGATGCTGTCTGAATAGAAACAAGAGGCCCAAAGGATCAGTATGGATCACCTGGGAACATCTGGTGGAGGACCTGTGAGGAAACAATTCAATTCCTACTTCCAGAAGAACTCCTCCTGAATTCCAGGTGAGGTCTTGGACATAGAGTTTGAGTGAACCATGTTCAGTCTCAATCATTAAGGCAGCCACAAAAAGCTGTGGCCTTCAGGCGGATGGTACCTGTCAGTTGGTGGCAACCCTAGGACATGATGGTGGATGCCAATGGTGAGGGAAGCTGTCAAGGCAAAGAAGGAGGCCTTCCAAGAAATGTTTGTAAATTTGACTCTTGTTACAACTGAGAAGTACCAACTGGCTAGGAGGGCTCAAGATCTGGTGGTCTTTGAAACAAAAGCCTGGTCATGAGAGGAGTTTGAACCATGGAGAATGACTACTGGACATCCTCAAAGGTGTTCTGGCAAACCATACATCACCTTAGGAGGGTTCTGTGGGATGTTATCCTGGTTCTTCTCAGCAAGGGTGGTTAAATGCTCATTGTGACTGAGAATATTGTTGAGAGGTGGAAGAGCACTTCGAGGAACTCCTTTCAGGATGCAGAGGCAGAACCCCTCAGTGGGATTGGATCCATTTCTGTTGATGAGGTTGCTACAGTGGTATAGTTCCTTTGCAGTGGCAGAAGTGGATAAGAGATGTTGAAAGCACTGGACAAATTTGGGGTGTCGTGGTTAATGTGCCTCTTCAGTGTTGGATGGAAGATGGGTGCAGTACCTCAGGATTGGCAAACTGGGGTGGTGGTCCTGGTATCTAAGAAAGGAGACAAGAGGATGTGTTCCAACCACAAAGGGATCACGCTCCTGATCCTCCCTGGCAAAGCCTATGCCAGGGTGCTGGAGAAGATACTATGATTGTTAGTTGAACCTCGGATTCAGGAGAAACAATGTGGTTTTCGCCCTGGATGTGGAACAAAGGACCAGCTCTTTTCTCTCTTGCAGATATTTGATGTGTCTTGGGAGTTTGCTAATCACATACCGTTGTTTTGTAGACCTGGAGAAGGCTTATGATTGCATTCCCCAAGATGTCCTGTGGGAAGTGCTGTGGGAGTATGAGCTTCTGGTGCCACTTCTGTGTGTTATACAGTCACTCTATTCCCAGAGTGAGGGTTGTGTTCTTGCATTCTTGGCATTAAGTTGAGTTTATTCAATGTGGGCATTGGACTCTTGTCCCCTCTCCTGTTCATGATCTTCATAGGCAGGATAGTAACTCACAGCCAAGATGGGAACTTTATCAGGTCCAGGGACTCACAGGTGGCATCTGTGCTGTTTGCAGATGATGTTGACTTTCATTTCTTCTTTGGACTGTGGTCTCTGATGCACTCTCAAATGCTTCACTGCCGAGTGTGAAGTGATGGGGATGAGAATCAGCACCTCTAAATCAGAGGTCATGGTTTTTTCCCCAGGAGAAACTGGATTGTTCTTTCTAGATGAAGGAAGAAAAATTGCCCTTAATAGTTTAAGTATTGAGGAGTCTTGTTCATGAGTGGTGGTAAACTGGAGCATGAGATTGACCAGTGGATTGGTGTGGCAGTAGCAGTGATGTGGTCACTTTACCAATATGTGGTGGTGATGTGGAAGCTGAGTTTTCAGATGAAGCTTTGAGTTTCCAGGTCAATCTACGTCCCCATCCACAGCTATGGTCATGAACTTTGGATAATGACCGAAAGGACAAGATTGCTGGTACAAGCTGTGGAAATGAGGTTTTTCTGTGGGGTGGCTGGGCTGACTCTCTAAGATAGGGTGAGGCGCTTGGCTATTCAGGATAGCCTCAGAATAGAGCTACAACTCCTCCAGATTAAGAGGAGTCAGTTGCGGTGGTTTGGCACATGATAAGGTGCCTCCGGGAGGCTTCTTTGATACTCTACCGGGCATGTCCCAGTGGGAAAAGGCTCTGAGGCTGACCCAGGACACTCTGGAGGAAATATATCTCCTAGCTACCCTGGGAACACCTGGAAATCCTCCAGGAGGAATTGGAACCTGTTGTGGAAGAAAGGGAGGTCTAATTCTCCCTAATCTCCATGCTGCTGGTGCAACCCTCACCAGTGGCATAAAGGAAAAGAATCTATCTTAGTCAGGCTAAGCTAAATTAGAACCATAGAGTTAGAAGACACTTCAAGGGTCATCTAATCTAACCCCCTGCCAAGATGTAGGATCTGCCATGTCCAAACTATTCAAGACAGATTGCCATCCAGTCTCCTTTTTGAAAACTTGTATTGAAAGAGCTCACATGACCTCCCTAGGGAGTCTGTTCCATTTTCCTACTATTAGGCAAGTTTTCTTGAGATTTAATCTAAATCTCCTATTCTATAGTTTGAACCCATTGCCTCTTGTCCTGCCCTCAGTGGCAAGAGAGACCAACTTTTCTCCATCTTTTTATGGGAGCCTTTCAAGTGTCATATCCCCCCTTAATCATCTGTCTTCCAAACTAAATATACCCAGTTCTATACCCAGTTACTTTAGCAGCCTTTGCTCGTATCAACATAAGAACTACCAGGGGTCCTCAAATGAAATTTGTAGTCAGCAGGCTTGAAACAAACCTCAGGAAGTACTTCTTCCCACAACACAGTCAACCTGTGAAACTCATTGCCAGGGGATGTTGCAAAGTCCAAAAGTATAATTTAGTTCAAGAAAAGAACTTGGTAAATTCATGGAAATAGGTTCATCAATGGCTACTAGCCAAGATGGTCAGAGACGCAACCCCGTGTTCTGGGTGTCCCTTAAACCAAAAAGTGCCAGAATCTGGGACTGGGTAACAGGGTGGATTACTTAATAATTGCTCTTTTGTTCATTTGCTCCAAAAGATCTGGTCTAGCAACTATAAGAGGAAGAATATTGAAATAAATAGACCACTAGTCTAACCCAGTATGGCTATTTGTATGCTCTTAATTCACCAGAGAAATAATACATACTCAAGTTACAATGTGTCTTGAGGATGCCTCAGATATTTAAAGCACTTTTATGTGAGGCTGTACATCCTACTTACATAGTGCAATGATTCATAGAACAATAGATGTAAGTTAGCCTATAATTTCATCTTCAACTTTTATTAATGGCCCCAAATGAACTGCTGAGAATACACAGATAATGGTGTTTCTTCTACTGGGAGTTTCTGAGAGTATTTGCTTTTCATGGAAGAAACATTTTGGACAGAGGAAAAACCTCTTTTGTTGTGACTTCTCCTAGGCTAAGATGTGTAAGAGATTGTTCATTTTTTATTTTAAGAGGCTAGGCTTTTTTGCTTGCCTGTTTGATTTTCTATGATATATTGGAATTTATTTTTAAATCCAAAAGGAAAAAAACTTGCTAGTTTTGTTTTTGTTTTTACTTTATAAGTCCCTCTAAATTCAAGATGTGTTTGCCTGAATTATTCTACTGGTTATTTTTAGAACCAACCTTCTGCCATGGCTAGATGTAGCCTGTGAAAAGCCCTTTTTAATTACTGTGCCTGTGTTTGAAAATTCTTAATATGACTTGAGGGAGCTAGACAGGTCACAGCTTAGTGCATAGATTCTTTCCTTCACCCCATTTAAGATCCAGTCCTGCATCCCTTAAAGTAAATGGCAAAATTCCCTTTGACTTCAATGGTTTCAGATCAGAACCTTAGAGAAGCAGATGAGTGTTAAGTGAAAAAGTCAAAACATTGTTATCCAGATGATGATGAATTCAAGGAAACTGTAGTTTATCAAAGGTATGTGTAAAATGATGTCAAGGGCTTCTAGCGATGTTTTTGTACTTGTGTAATACGTTAATATTTGCATTATACAATATGTTTATTTCTAGTAAAATATAGTTGGGCTCATTAAGACAAAAGCTTTTTTTGTTTGTTTTTAATGCAATGTATTTCTAAGTGATGTTATGTGAGTGTAGATCATATCTTTAATCAGTACCTGTGGCTGTGTAGAGTTCATTTTTGAGACATGGAAAAATATGCTAATATACTGGAGTAAACAATTTTAATAACAATGAACAAGTAAGAAAATGCACTACAAAATAACATAACTCAGAGTAATTGTAACAAAATTAAACCACTATATAATAGAATTATTTAATTCTTGTTTATTTTTTTAACATTATGAAGATGTAGTTATAAATTTGCCTGGTGCTGTACTGCAAACCAAATATTAAAATTAGATTCAGAAATAATTATTGTACTACTAAGGAACACTGATTCAAAGAAGTATAGGCCAATTTTTATTTTCCTCGCTATTTTTCTTTTACTAAATACATTATAAAATTGATTCAGCATTAACCTGCTGGTTGTTCTAATGTAGTCTTGACACATGACATGTAGAAATATATATTCATGCCTCATACTGATTCTGTATGTTTACTATTGGTGAGCCTTTGTATGAGCAATGCTGAGGCTAATAAACTGTGAACAGAATGATACTGTAATAGTAAAAGAGGATTTGATTGGTAGTGGCAATATTTACTGTATCACAATATAGTGAGCTTAAAGGTAGAATTCTATACTCCCGCATACTAGATTTAAAATGTTTTTTTTTTTTTTTTTAAAGTCCTCCTCCTACAAGGTTTCACTCATATTACGCCTACAAGCCAGTGAAACCATTTGCATAAGTAAGGGTTTGCTATATCAGTCCATTAGTAGTTTAACATTTCCGGTAAGAGAGAAAATTAATATTAAAGGATTCACTACTTTGTAAATTACAGAGAAGTTAGTTGATAAACAAAATAATTAGGATAATTAATGAAAGCAACATAATGTCAGCTAGAATTTTTTAAAGAATTCTAAAATAGTTAGGTGCTTACTCCAATCTATTTTAATGGAAACTATGAGCTTCAATGTCTTTGAGGATGTGGAATCTAATTTCTTTTGCAAACCTTTGAAGATCCCAGCCTTCATAGATTTCCAGGTTTTCTCTGACTCCTGGTTACACCTAGTTTAAACATGGATTTTCCATTTTATGGGAAACTTTGACATTTTAGATTTTTTTTCCAAAATGAAAAAAAATATTTTGGAAATTTCTCTTGAAACTGAAATTTAAAAAAGAAAAAGGAAAAATGCAACATTTAAAAAATTTGATTAGGAAATTCTTCTAAATTTAATTTCAAAGTGAATTTTTGGGCTAGAAATTTATTTTATTTAGGCATGCTTGTATTGTTGTTTTAATATTTCATATGTCAAAAGCAGGTGTTAATGTCATGAAAAATGAGAATAATATAATTAAAAATAAATTTTGAAATGAAAATATTTTCAAATGAAATTTTGATTTTTTTTCTAAACTTTGTTAAACAAAATATTTCTGTTCCCATTTTTTGGGAAAGAAACTGTCAAAATCCATGGGATTTTGTGATTTTATTATTATTATTTTTGTTGAAACGGTATTTTCTGATGGAAAATAGTTCAGATGATTTTTTCCAACTGGCTGTGCTAATGGTGATAAGCCAACACAAATAAATAAATAAATAACAATAAAAATCACTCATTATTCCATAGTATGTTTATATGAGCCACACTCTGGCATTCTTATTCCCATTGAGTAATATCTGTACCAAAGTGTCCCACTAAAATCAATAACTGAGCAGGAACTGTGCCACTTTTGAAAGGGATTCAGTGTGCAGTCTCCCATTCTCTTCTAGCTGATGCAAAAGAGAGCTGATGCTATGGCCTTACTCTTACACATCACTCCCAATTCCCTTTGGAGTGCCTAGCTGTGCTAGATTTGCATGGTCCTATATATGGTATTACCCATCAAGGATGCTAAGGGCTTTTAGTTAGAAGAAGATTTTTCCACTTGCTTTTTGCTGTGTCCAAACTCCAGCCTGGGATGTAATGCAGCTTGTTAAGCTGCAAATAAAATCAAATAAATAAATAAATAGGTGGCGTTATCTTCCATAGTCAAAAACTGCAGACAATAGCAGTTTTCTAAGAAATTCACTACCAGTGTCCCAAACTGGTTTGAACCAGCCCTGGAGAAGGTGATAAAATAAATTATAGCTACCAGCTGCAGAGCTCATGAGAAAACTTTACTGACCAAGGTCAGTGAGTTTCCATGCCAACAGGTGATATGCTAATTTTCTGGGGTCTCAGCCATAAAGCTGGGATTCTGATTTGGACATGTTGGAGAGACAATAGGTTAGTAGCCTTTTGTGTCACCTGGAGATCTGGCCAATCCCAGGAACTTCCCCACTCTTCAGAAGGAAGAGTGTTAAACCCCCTTGCCTGATCACCAAGGGAGCCTGCAGGGTCTTTTTTTTTTTCCTCTCTTTTTGCAGATTTTTTTTCTGCTTTTGGATTTTTCTTTTACTGATTCTCTTTGCTCACCTGGTTGCCCCGGATTGCAGGTCCACACACCATGGCATATCCAAATGGGTTGACAGGGGGTGTTCAATCATTGCAACTTGTTGCAGTGGGCTCTGATTTTTATGGCTGCTTATAGTCATGATGAACTGTAAGTATAGTCGTTGAGCCATTAAACACTGGGTTGTTCTTTAACGCTTTATCTTTTATCTCAAGAAAACAAGCTGCAGATCTGTTGTCTGTCACTCCAAAGATAACATCCACATGTGGTAAATATAACCTGGTTAAATTTGGGATTTAAATTGGGAAATGTTTTTGAGGGTTGTGTGTATATGTATTATCACTGCTCCAAGCTTACTAACCCACAGATTAAAAACACGCTGGAGGTCAACACTTCTAACTTCTCTCCCAAAATTAAATCTGGGCAACAACAGAGTAAAAAAAAGTGAAATGAATGAATAAATCCACTTGTATTCCCCACCAGCACCCTAGCTGACCCTTGTAACTCCTAGCTGCAAACAGCCCATGGCTAGCCTCACCGTGCCATGACCCAGGATGTCTGTGGAGCAAGGGGGAGAAGCAAAGTGTTTGTGATGTCCTGGGCTGCGCTTGTGTATTAGTGTGTGTGTGTATCAGGCTGGAATAATTGTTTTCACCCACGGATTGTGTTCTCTCTCTGTCTTGTATGAGCTTTACCCTACTGAGACTGGCACTGAGATTTTGCCTCGGGGTTGGGCACAGGAATTGGGATTGTGGTTGTGGTGGTGCTAGTATTTGTACTTGAAGAATTTTTGGAATGTTTTAGGGAAGTAGCGTTTGGGAATGTGGCTTGTATATGAGGGGTTAGTGTATGTAGGATTTGATAAGAATTGAAACTTTTTTGATTGTGGTAGTAGAAATTTTAGTAATTTGTTTAGCTTAGCTTAGTAGAATTTTTCATTTAATTCATTTTTCCTTTTTTATAACTCTATATACTGCAATAAAAGTTACATAAATAGTGGTTAACCAAAAAAATAGTGGTCTGGTCTCTTATCTCTCAATTGGGACACACTCTTGAAATGTGGGGATTGGGCCCCTTGTGCCCCACTCCACCACAACACTTTTGTACATGCATTTAGATTCCATCATAATGGGTAGAACCTTTGGAAATCCTGAGAGAGAGAAATTAGAAAGCACTGCTACAGTTCTCCATAGGCATCTAGTTGCTATCCTTAGCAAGTATGCAGTTGAGGCAAAGATTCTCTGCAATGAGAGGATCTTGATTTGGCAAAGGGGCATTGCTGTGCCATACAGTGTAATGATGAAAAGTGAAGAAGAAAGAAAGTATTAGAGAAAAAGTCAAATGATATTTTTATTCATATGATAGATGCTTTAAATTAATGAAGAGAACATACCTCACAAAGTGTAATTGAAGTTAACATTCATCCAGGGTTTCATTATTTGATAAGGAAATGTTTGTTGAAGAAGGTGAGCAACTAGCAGGAAATGTATTGTTGTGCTTGGTTAGTAATAGATAGCTAAACTTTCCTTGGTCAAGTTCATACAATCGTGCTTCACAGAACATACAATCTAATTCAGAACAATTCTCAGCAGGTCAACATATACTTAGTTGTCTGTCAGTAGAATGTGATATGGGTAGCACAAAATGTAGTATCTTTTTCTTACTCTCTCACTTGTAACTTTCCACTTTCTGAATGGACACATGTAATAAATTGAAGGTGTTTACAAAGCACCACTGAGAAATTAGTTTAAAATATGTATTTAAATTATGAAAATGTACATGTTCCAAAGTGAACAGCTGTCTTAAATGCTCTGAATGAAAAGTACCCAAGTACAAGGTTCAGATAATAAGCTAGTTAAAAAGTTTAAATATTCTGGCCAGATAGTACAGCTCACTTAACCAATCAATGACATCGCCCATCTGTTGCCTAGATATAATATGAATGCTGCATTACCACAGCCAAGTTTTAATTTTGGCCAACACAGGCATCCATGACCTGATTCTGTACTCCTCAAGCAGGCAAAATAACCATTGATTTTCAAATAAGAAAAGTTTCAATGCTTAGATAGTGTGATGATGCTGGAGGTGCTTTAGATATGTCAATAAATACATTGTTGTATGCAGTGTAGTCGTACCCATGTTGGTCCCTGAATATTAGAGAGAAGAGGTGATTGATATAATACCTTTTATTGGATCAACTTCTGTTGGTGAGAGCTCTATGTGACTCATAAGCTTGTCCTTCTCACCAACAGAAGTTGGTCCAATAAAAATTATTACCTCACCCACCTTGTCTCTCTAATAAATACATTGTCCTATTTGGCTCATAAGAAAACAAACAGTGCACAGCCTTATACTAGGGGCCAAACACAAGCACATGCTAGGGCTCAGTTTCACCATTCTGGTGGCTCAAAGGGGCCTTAATGCTAACTAAAGTGCCTGTGCCAAAGTTTGTTCAGTTCTTTGGAAGAGTTTATCGATGTCAATAGTCTTTGGATCAGTACTCAGTGGGAAACTGAGGACTCTCCTGTTATGCCACTGATATAAATGGCTCTCTTGACCAATGAAATAACTCCTCTAAGTTAGTGCTGGCCCCAGGATTGGGTGTGGTGTGGAAGATGGTGTAAAATCAAGCATAGCTTTTGGACACCAGTGTACTGAGTCTCAGGTGTGTTCACAACCCAGAAATGTCACTCTACAGTCTGTGAAAGGAACCACATAACATAGAAATACCTCTACATCCCAAGTTTGTACTATATCTTGTAATAGGCAACAGGAGGCATGGTGATAGAAAAACGATGATGTGAGCATGGATGAGTGTGTGACTGTATTCCCAATCTAGAAGTCAAATCTCTGGTACTTAGTGAATGTTTTGTTTTGCAACTAATTGTTCCTCCCCCACACCCTCTTTCAAGAACTATAGACAGGTATCTGAGGGAGCTGGTGATTAATGGGAGGGAGAGTATGGCTTCCAGTTGCTTTCTTGCACACACAAGCATCCGCACTGCAAGATATGGACCATAAGGGATAAAATATTAGGTCCAGAATTTGAGGACAACAACTTTTCCATGAGAGCAAAAGGAAGCCTCTTTCTCGCTACTTCAACTGAATTCATAGTAAATTTCTCTCCTGGAATTCTCTCTTAACATACATTAAACTTTCCAAATACTAACACAATATGAAGGTTTAATGCTGTGGAATATAATCAGTCAACAATCAACAAAGTATTTCCTATATTAAATGCAAAAAAATATTGTAAAGTGACATTATGGCTGCACATTTAGACACCCAGATTTCAAGAAATATGAACATAAAAATAGAACATGCCACTTTAATTTAAGGAGTTTAAAGAATACATGGACATCCACATGGCACCTACATTATGATTCAGTCTTCTAAGTGTATGAACATGCTATATCTCAAATGAGAAAAACATAATATATTTGTCTAAAGGTTAAGGAAAAAGGTAACTCTGATAAAATGTGCATTTAAAGACTGTTTCAAAATGCAAACCTATAAGGGAGAAAAATCTGTAGTATTTACATTTCCTGGCCTGCAGTGTTTAATTGCGTAACTCTAACGCAGCATTAACTTTGGAAGGGGTGTTAATGTTTAATTTCTCAGTTGATTTTTGTTTTGTTTTGTTTTAAATGTGAAAGAAAGGGAGAAAATAAGAGATGTTGCCATATATTCCTAGAGTTCCCAGAATCCCTCACGGTTTATGTCAAGGGAGCTAAAAGTGTACATGACGTTAAGCAGATTAAATTTATGTAAAATATGCCTTGGGAATGATCCATTTTCACAACCTATTTTACAGCTATCTAAGGTAATTTTAACTTCATATGTACTAGAAAAATAGCAAAGAAAAAATTTGATTGGTTATGCAATTTGTATAACAAGTTATGAAAGGAAAGGAATCAGTAGGTAATCATAAGTGTAACTGGAGAAACTGAGTTAAATACCTGAAGCTTTGCATAGTTATACTAAGAAAAAAAATGGAAAATTACTCACAGATGAGCTTTGTATTGTGTATGGAACAAAATGTACTGAAAGATAAATCATAGCAACTGTACCAGTTGTACTGACCACAAGGTGATGTTAACACATGATTGGATAATTTGTCACCAACCACAAAATGTGAAGTGTGAGTGAAATATTATAAACAAGCAGGGTATAAAACTGAGTTTCAAGAGATAAAAACTGAAACATAGTGAAGTTGCAACCTGTCTCCCTGTATTGTGTAAACTATGGTGAAAAGTTCCAGAGGCGTAGCCGTGTTAGTCTGTATACAGCAAAAATGAGAGTTCTGTAGCACTTTAAAGACTAACAAATATAATTTCTGCAGGCATAAGCTTTTGTGGGCTGTAACATCTGATGAAGTGGGTTACAGCCCACAAAAGCTTATGTCTGCAGGCATCTGACAAAGTGGGTTACAGCCCATGAAAGCTTATGCCTGCAGAAATTTAATTTGTTAGTCTTTAAAGTGCTACAGGACTCTTGTTGTTTTTGTGTGTGTAAAGTATGTTAACACTTGTATATAGTGCTAATTTATCTTTTGAAGTATAATCTTTGATTCATAACTTGATTGAACTGTTTATCTGATGTCTTGTCAATCAATAATCTAAACTGAACTGTTTTACAGAGAAGTCTTGAATTTTACCACTAAAGACACCAGTTGACCAATTGGCACTTTATAAATTTTGTTTTAAACTACATATATGATGAAGTAACAGATTCCAGTTGGTCAAAAGGCAAGTATTGTCCTTTAGCACTACACGGTAAAGGTTCTATTCCATAAACCACAGTTTAAAATGGGAGAAAATGCCATTACAGCGTTACTCTGAGTAGTACTTTTTGGTCATGCAAGAAGTTTCACTGAAGTCAATGGCAAAACATCTGTGGTCTTCAGCTGAAGCCAATGGGGATCTTTATTAGCAAGGAACTAATGTTTTGAGGAATTGTTTCTATTAAAAAGAAATTATATTTAACCAGAGACTAATTCTGCCCTTTTTAAAGTCTTGTTAAAGCAAACTCCTGTTCATTTCAATAGAAGACGAACTGGACCTCAGAATTATCTCTTTTTTCATTGTGTTGCTGATTCTCCTTGTTGTTAAATAAGTTTTACACTAATGTAATTAGCCTAAAACTGCTGCAAAAATGTGGAGAAAAAGTGCTTGTTACCACTTCTTAAATGATTTTTCCATCTACCGATTAATTCAAGACTGTATCTCAAGAAAACATTTCCTAAGACAATTATTGTAGAATATGCTAACTATCTATTTTATTTATGATTTGCAAGCAATGACTTTGAAGTCTTCTGTAGCTGTCATTTCTGCTCGTGTCACTTAACATTCTTTCAATAAGTAGCTCTACATCTCTTCACACAGCTATAAAATGTAACCTCAGAAACATTTTTTAAAGTCCTTTTACAATTTATGATTGCACTGGCTTTGTGCAAATAAGAAAGATCCATCTTTAAGACAATGTCCTCCTTTGAAATGTACCCTTTTCTAAGAAAAAAAATAGATTTCTTATAAAGAAATATGTCTTTAAATTAGTTCTATTCTTTCTCTTGCACTATAATTACCAAAGGATTGCCATGAAAAGAGCTAAAGGCTATCATTAATATTATTCTCTTTTTCTTGGATGAAACATTTAAATACATTGCATTATTTCATTGATCTCTCTGCAGACAAAGTAATACCAAAGCTTCTTTTTTTAATAGAAACAAGTGTCCTACCCAATTTCCCTTTCTTATAACTTTGAACAGCATGTTCTTTTACAGTTCCCAAATGTTCAGAAATATTTCTGGCACTGTAATGAAATAGACAGGAAGAGGGCAGTCATATTAGCATTGGGTTCCTGCCTGAGGTTTTCCACACTTAATGATTAATAATTAATGCCAAATTCTTCTTGCACTAGTTTATTTCAAGAAAATTAGTCTGCTGATGGTTTCAGAAAGATTTCCTTTAGAATGACCTCGAAGGATCCAGAGTCAAATTAAGTAATCAGCCAGCATCTAGAAGTATGTCTCCTGTTATAAAGCACAGAAAGCGAAACAAAGAAATAATCCACACACACAAAAAAGTTGTTACCAGGAAATGTAGGGCTGTTTCCCAAACTGTACACACCTGAGAAGTCCTTTGCCATGCATCCATCCCCATTGAAATTAGTCACATGAGTAAAAATTACAGATTTAAGCCCAAAGTTCTTCATCTAAAAGATATTCTTTTCTCTATAGGTATATTCTTTAGCCTATTTCAGGTTCTTTTGCATAAAGGGGACCAAAATTGACCACATTTCACAACCAGAGAATCCCTATCAGATGTGAGAATCCTGAATAAAAATAGGTCTCGTTCCCATAGCAACAATTGGCTCTCTTGTTGCTCCCTTATACTTTTTTGCTCTGAAAAGACTGGAAGCAACTGAGAATCTGGGCATGTATTTTTTAGTATTTAAATATAGGATTTTAATAAATAAATATTTCCTCATGAATTGTGTATGTTTCAGGGCTGCAGCACTGGGCATAATAGATTAACATCAGTAACCAAATCCTTCCTCTTTCTTTATCAAATCCAAACAAAGGAGAACATTTAAAAACTGTTACATTTTATAGAAATCATAGACATATAGGACTGGAAGGGACCTCTGTACATCATCTAGTCCAGTCTCCTGCACTGAGGAAGAACTAAGTATTTTCTAGGTCAGTGTTTCTCAACGACCAGTCTATGGACAGGTGCCAGTCCCTGAGATCTCCCTGACACAGCTTGGGAAGACAGCAAGCCTGTCCCTGGTATCAAAAAGGTTGAGAGATACTGATCTAGACCATCCCTAGATGGTCCTTTTCTTAAAAACCTCTAGTGACAGTCTTTTTAACCTCCACAACCTTCCTAGATAATTTGTTGCAGTGCTTAAATACCCTTACAGTTATGAAATTTTTCCTAATGATTAACCTAAGTCTCCCTTGCTGCAATTTAAGCCCATTACTAGTTGTCTATCCTCAGTGTTTAAGGAAAAACAAATTACCACCCTTCTCTTTATAACAGCCTCTTACACACTTGAAGATTATTATCATGTCCCCACACAGTCTTCTCTTCTGCAGACTAAATAAATCCATTTTTTAAAAATCTTTCCTCGAAGGTCATGTTTTCTAGATCTTTAATTATTTTTGTTGCTCTCCTCTGGGCTTTCTCCAATTTGTCCACATCTTTCCCAATGTGTAGTACCCAGAAATAGAAACAGTACTACAAGTGAGGCCCTAGCAGGGCTGAGTACAGTGGAAGAATTACTTCCTGTGTTTTGCTTACAACACTCCTGCTAATACATCCCAGAAAGGTGATCACTTTTTTTTCTTTTTTGCAACATTGTGACTCATATTTAGTTTGTGATTCATTATAACCCCCAGATACTTTTTTGCAATACTCCTTCCTAGGCAATCGTTTCCTATTTTGTATTTGTGTCACTGATTATGCCTTCCTACATGTCGTACTTTGAATTTGTCCTAATTGAATTTAATCCTATTTATTTCAGACCATTTCTTCAGTTCATCAAGATCATTTTGAGTTCTATTCCTCTCTTCCAATGTGCTTGCAACTCCTGCCAGCTTGGTATCATCCACAAACTTTATAAGTGTACTTTCTATGCCATTATCTAAATAATCTATGAAGATATTGAATAGAACTGGACTGAGGACAGATCCCTGTGGGACCCAACTCAATATTTCTTTCCAGCTTGATTGTGAAACATTGATAACTATTTTCTGAGCATGTTTTTCTAACCAGCTGTGCAGCCTAGCTTATAGTAGGTTCATCTAGCCTATAGATTTCTTGTTAGTTTTGAAGGTCATATGGAACAGTATAAAAAAAGTGTTAAAAGTGAATTACTGTCCTGGAAGATAGTCAGTGTTACAAATGAATCATTATACTCAGAAATAATAGGACTTTTACTTTGGTTTCATTATTTAAAGAGAAGTTTTTGTCTGAACATTTACAGGCAAGTATTTCTATTTATTTCATATTTACTTTAAACAGGACTCAGGACCCAAATCTAAATAGTCCAGCACATTTTGGGTATAAGCATATAGGACTTAATCCAGTTCAAAAGATCAATTTTGCTAGATTGAGTGATATACTCATAACTTCAGATTATTTTTGCCTGTCCTGCTTGTAGAATACTCAAAAACAAATTGGAAGAACACTACTTTGAAAAAGGCAGAAGAAAAATGTGCCCTATGGGTTTAACCCTGATCTCAAATAAATAAGCATGAATTGCTGAGCATCTTGTTAAATCATCTGCTATACTGGCATACACATGGAGAATCTAAAATCAAGACTGAGCTTTACGTGCATTATCCCAGTTTTCTGACTTTTCTGATATTTAGGGTAAAAATTATATTTAACTATCTCAGATGCAAAAGTAAAATAGTACATGCTGTAGATACATGAAATGACCGAGGTGCTTTTGAGAGACTTGTGTGTGTTTCTTTGCAATTTGCTATGTGCTTCAATCTCTGTCCCACTCTCTTTCCTTATTAGCCTTTGCAACTGGAAATATCACACACTCATCTTGCCACAACCTTAATGAGTTTTTGTATACCCATACAATCATTTGAAGATTAAATGTGCATTAGCTCCTTCTGCCTAACCACCCATCCTTAAGGAAATAAAGAACATGCTATCGTGTTTTTCTAATGTTTTATCAATGTCCTTGTAAAGTTACTTAAAGAAAAACAAATAAATAAATAATCACTTTACAGTGTCTGATATTTTAAAGGAATAAGCTCTGTGCATGAACAAACTGAAATCTCTGTGAGTAATTTACTGTAAATGTTTTCTTAGACAATCATAACAGACAACTTCATTAAAATTCAATTTCTTTTCCACTTAGCTGTTGTACCATTTTAGATTAATATTCTCAGAATGTTGTCTGACTAGTCCTCATTGATATGCTTGGGCACTCTGACCTTGGGATGTTAATCTGAACACAAACATTTATCTCTGCCTTGTCACCATTTTAGCTTTTGTCTTATGATCAAATCCCTTACATAGTTGGATATCCATCACATTGCTGCCATTGGCCTGACTTGATTTATTGACAACATCTAGAAGCCATAGTTACTATGAACAGTTTAATGCTTAATAAAATAGAGCAAGAAATTTCATAGTACTCTGATGCTCTGGTAACTACAACTATTCAATGTTTCCAGTGCTGTTTATCGTACTCTAGAATAATATTCATACACTTTGTTTAAATACACTAAACTGACTAAGTTACCATATTGTTGCTATAAAGTGTACTAATTACGAAAAACCAACCAAACAAAATCCCCAACCTATAATTACACTGTATTTAGTTTTAAATTTTGTTTGTTGGTACCACAAGCAGAATTTATTTGTGTAGTTTTTTCCAATATTTTGGTAATCACTTGTCCAGGTCACAAACAGCCTATGTTGGAGCACTAATCTACTAAATTGGGAAGACTAAATGGTTGTGGTAAAAAGCAATACCTAATCTTATGCAGTAAGAATGGTCTACATTTTTGGGTCCATTCAACATTAAACTGAATCATCCTGATCCACTGCTATGCCTCATGGGAGTTGTAGCTTAATCTCTCATATTTGCCTTCTCCCTGCCAGGCTACATCTCCCATTATACATCATCACAACAGATGCAGATGAACGTCACACTGACCAAAATTAGATTTTTTTAAATTCATTAGATTAAATGTTTCAATTTGTTCAACCCCATTCAAAGCTGAACTTTTCATTTTGGTTTTCTTGGTACAAAATAAGATTTGTTGGCAAAACTGGCATATTCTTATGGAAATTTTTGGTTTGATGGAAACACATTTTCCACTGAAAAAAACATTTCACCAAAAATTTCCTAACTATTCCCCAATTAGGACCCTATTAGGTCCTCTTAGCTGACCTAAGCATGCTGATGATAGTCCTAGTCCTATATACTTTAATTTTGTTAATTTGTTAATTTGACAATTTCTCCCTTTTGAGCCTATGTACAACTTCTTGCTAACTTTTGTCAGAATGAAAATTTGACCAAGTAAGTCTGATGGTTAATATGTGGAATAGTTTACAGTTTAATTGGGATAGCAGAGGGAAAGAAGGAAAAGTTTTTCCTTATTTGCATAAAACTGTGATCCTGTCAGTATCAGTTATTAAGCATGCACTATAATTAGGCATAGCCATTCAGACTTTATTGGGAAGTGAAGAAAGATTCTTTATGGTGATGTTATTTCTGACAAGGTTTAAAAGTATGTTTTGATCTTGTTATTACCACCATAATATCTCTCTTGTATGATGAAGAATATAGATTCAAAAAGGCGGTTTTAGAGTTTTTAATGCTAGTTAAGATCCATTTAAACAGAGTAAGGGAAGATCATACACATGAATTTTCTTGTTTTGTGGCTTGTTTACTTCTCTATAGAGTGAGACTGACATATGCAAATGGCTGCTTTACATTGCGTTCGAGCCTTCCCAAAGGCCAAATGTTTCCAAGGATTATTGTTATTGAAGTATCTTTCAATAAGGTAAGAAAAAAAGAAGTAGGAAAAGAAAAGCCTCTTGAAGAAGACTTGTTTTGAAACTACCAAGAATGACAACTAGAAGGAAATCCATAATCTTGGGAAATAAATTGAAGTACTTTGTATCACCATTTATTTTGTTCTTACTCATAATTTTATAGGGACAGATATTCTTCCCCCAGCACTTTAAATTGATATAAATGAGGGGCACAAAAGGAGTACATTTTCTGTTATCCTTTCATATCTTTAATCAGAATGTATGAATCAAATTATTACATAACAGACGAAAATACTGCAAGTTATAAAGCACATTTATCCCTCTATTCCCACAAAGATAAACTCTTCAACCAATTATACTTTCCCCACAGCCAGGCATCAGCCACTGCATTAAATATGACTTTCAGCCAAATGTGAAAGATATTCTGTGCCTGCAGATTAACTGTTATTTTGCCTGCTTCTTTGCCATTGTATATTTAGATCAGAAAAAAATAGTTTGGGGTGGCCCCAGGCTGTACAGTTATGGTAAAATATTACAAATGTCACTGTTTCTCAGGGGAAAGCCACTCATACAAAACTTATAATAAATTTCCACACTTTTTATTATTACTGAAAATTGCTATACTATTTTTGTGGAAACTGTAGCTGTGATGTATATCATCTAAGGTGCTGTTATAATGAAACCTACTGAAATGGAATGTAGGGGCATAGAAATATTGTAAAATTACTGTGATAACCCTTCCTACCTTTGTTGTCGTCATCCATTTTAGGGACAATGGCTTTGTATAGGGACAAGATTAGTGAGGTGTTAAATTGCCAGAAACAGGATTAGGGTTGCACTTGAGGTAGTTCTTCATATCAACCACATTTGATATTCTCGAAAATAATGGGGAGACACTTGCAGAACAATGTCAGTGAACTCTGATTATGGAGTTGCACTAACCAGGCAATTAGGACTTTCACATTTTCTGCTGTGACATTACCCGTGACTGTACTTGAATCTTTCATTTAGATGGTAGGCATCTTCTGTACATGAGAGACATTTTCAATCTAAAAACACAAATTGGCATTAAAAATTGGTTGCAAATGAAACATCCCTCTATCACAAGTTTTGATAGTGAAGAGAGAAATCTAGACATCCTTCTACAAAATATGGACTATTCTCATTACAAAAAAAAGTATTTCCATTTCCTAGCAGTAGTAATCACTATAAGTAATAACAACCTAGGGCTCCCAGTCATGGACCATGACCAAATTGTGCTAGACACTGTACAAACACTGAAAAAAAAGTCAATTTCTGCCCAAAGATTTTAAAATATAATTCAGGAAAAAGAGATGGATTCTGACCTTTTTCAATGAGTTCTTTTTCTCTATATAGGCCATATCTTGATGTGAAAATGTGACATGACACATTTAACTGGTGTATTACACAAGGTCAGTAGTGGTATATAGCCCCTGAAGTATCATGCTATCTCTTTTCGATTTAAATTTCCCATTGTGGGGATTAGAGTTTTTTTGTGGGGAGGGTTTGGTGACTGGTTTCCCCATACCTACAGAAGTTGAAAGTAGTGCCATTCCCTGCAAATTATTATTTATCTTCAGATTTCCATTTGACATTGACCCACATTACCTCTCCATAAGCAAACTAGGGAAATGTGGTCTAGATTAAATAACTATAAAGTGGGTGTACAACTGGTTGAAAAACAATACTAAGAGCAGTTATCACTGTCAAACTGGGGGGATGTCTCTAGTAGGGTTCTGTAGGGGTCTTCCTATATCAGGACATATTTTCGTTAACGACTCAGATAATGAAGTGGAGAGTATGATTATAAAATTTGCAGTGACATGAAGTTGGGAGGAGTTGCAAGCACTTAGAGGTACATGATTAGAATTCAAAATTACTTTGGTAAATTTAAAAAATTGGTCTTAAATCAACAAGATGAAATTAAACAAAGACAAATATAGAGAACGTCACTTAAGGAAAAATCAAATGCAAAAACAAAATGGGGAATAAATGGCTTAGCAGTAGTACTACAGAAAAGGATCTGGAAGTTATAGTGGATCACAGACTGAATATGAGTGAACAACAATGTGATGCAGTTGTGAGAAAGGATAATAACATTATGGGTTGTATTAACAGTGGTAATAAGGAAAGCATGGGATTCTTTCTTCCTAGCTGGCACTGGTGAGCTAGAGTATTGTCTAATTTTGACAACAATTTAAGAAAAAACGGGA
This sequence comes from Mesoclemmys tuberculata, assembly GCA_007922155.1. NCBI lineage: Eukaryota > Metazoa > Chordata > Testudines > Chelidae > Mesoclemmys > Mesoclemmys tuberculata. The sequence goes on along the minus strand of ML675618.1, from coordinate 43,195,780 downwards.
GAGAGTCCAGAGGTGAACAACAAAAAAGTCCAAAATATTTAGAAAACTTGACATATCTGTAATGTTTAAAAACAACCACCACAACAATCAAAGCTTCTTAAAAGAAATAAGGATTTTTGATTAAATAGAAATGATCACAAGAAAATTTCCATTTTCATCTTTTTTTCAAAGAATGTTCCCAAATGAAAAATTTCAATTTTCTTCTCTCATAAACAGACTGCTTTAGTGAGTTTTCTACTACTTCATTAATGGAAAAAAAATCACGCTAAGAGAAATACTTGGAAAAAATATGAAGATGTCTGGTCACGCATAAAATTACTGCTACTTTTGCAGTTTAGAATAGTACCCAATATTAATTACTTAGTTACCTATTTAGTCATTTTAATAATTGATGACCTCTATGGTTCCAGATTGTTTTGTTTTTTTCCAGATTTTATAAATATTGAGTATTGAATGTTGTTATTTATATGCTATTTCCACCTTGTGCAAGTATGTATATATTTTGTTTCATTGTATTTATATTTTATGTAATAACAATAAAGTTTAAAAAAAGAAAAAAATATTTTCCCAAAAGTTTTTTTTTGAAGATTTTTTGGGAAAATTCCCATTTCCTCTGACATTTTCATCTTCCCCACCCCTTTTTTCCCACTGGACAAAGAGAAGGGAATAAATGAGATAGAAAAGGGGAATGTAACATTCTCTCACTTATTATTCCCTTTCCCTCTTGCTAGAGGAAAAACATAAGTGAGAGAATTTCTCTCTGAACACAAAGTGATTTTTTTTGTCAAAAACATAACAAAATCTGTAAAATACTCTGAATTAAATGAACATTTTTTGTTTCTTTTGAATGTTTATTTACTGCATAGAGCTGGTCAAAAAACAGCATGTGTGCTCCTGAATATCCAACTGTATTAACAATATGATTCAAAATAATAATTAGAAAGTTATACTTGCATTCAAATAAGCTGTCCTTTTCTTTATAAGCAACAGTATAACTACTAGTATATATGACTTAGCATGATGCCCATAATCTTCCTGAGGAACAAAACTTTGAAGTTGTGTGTGTATTTAGAACAAACTAAAAATAGTAGTTATCAATGAAATCTTAAAGAACAGATTTTTTGAGGCTGAAGATTTTGCTTAACATCTATAACACCACAGACAGTAGTATGAAGGAAAATCCTTAAGTGGATAGATTTTGTTTTACCATTAACTTGTGAGATGTTATGGACCATTCCCCTCAGAATAGTACTTCTTACTGTCAGATTCAATCCACTTTTTTACTGGTTTCATTCATACTGTTAATGGTTCAGGGAGCATTTTGAGTATGAAGGTGATGAGTGATAGAATAAACTCAAAAGAGTGTGTCTGTTTCTCTGGAAAAGCATTGATGGAACTCACAGATTTTTATAGTTGGGACTCTACTGCGAGATCAGTGAACCTGAAATATGGCTTCCTTCTGCTGTATTAATTTAGATGGAATAAATGGACAAAAGGTGTTAACATAACCCAGTCACTGTCCAACATTAACAGTGTTAAACAGGGTCCAGGATTTAGTATACAGAGATCTGAAGACAAATACACAGTTAAATATTCTTTTAACTTTTTATTCACGATACAGAAAATAAGAGAAAAACAGTTAAAGCATTAGAAACATAAGATACTAAGTGTGGCTTTCATTTTTACAACATTTCTTGATCCCTTTCCTTTTGAGTTGGAGAGAGATTCTAGAAGAAATCCCCTCCCTGGCTTGTTTGTCAGTCTTAGATGGTATCAAATATTGTAGCTGCTTTTTTGGGTAAAAGAGAATTTAGTTGAGAGGAGCTGGAGATATTGTTGTTGCTTCTGTCATTAAAATCCAGTCCCACTTCATCTTAGCTGGCGTTTGGAATTCAGTTGGCTCTGGTAGAGGTGGCAATGTCATCTGAATCCTTTCTGGCCCAGTTTGATCAGGACATCTCTCAGGATTAGGATGGTGAAGGACAACAGTCCCAGAAGATGCTCGGGTTGGCAGACACAATAGTGAAGCTTGCTTCAGTAGCTTCCATCTGGTCTGCTATATTTTCACCCTGAAGTCTCTTTAAGGACTCAAAAAGGGAATGATGGATAGTATAACCTGCCCCATCATTATTTAGCCCACCAGTTAGAACTAAAATCCAACACAATGTTAGTTCATTAATTTTTGGTTGCATAACTTCCGCTTTTACCAAGCATGATTTCAACATAGTCCTTGAATTATATCAATGTGGCCTTTTTTGTTTGGACTAATTTAATCTCTATCTGGTTTTCTTGCACCTGTTCATAATATTTATTATTGAAAACAACTACATCTACTTTCCATGAATATTTGTTGTTATAGATTATTGTTCTTTTGAACTTTTATGTACTTACAATTGAATTTACGAGGCTACGTTTGTAGTCCCAATTAGCACATGTCCCAAACTAGCCATGAGGTTATTGCCAGTGATTTAGCAGTTTCTATTACAATCCAGTAACTACTGTAAATGGATATTGTGAAAGAAACATGCTAGATATATGCAGATATCTTTTACTTGACACAAACATTATATTGAGAAATGTCTTAAAAGCAAACAAAACATTTTTCATTTACGAAGGAATCTCTACCGTAAACCAGGAAGAAAATAAGTATGTTTGAGAAGAGGAGGATCATCTCTAAAAGCCTCCTTACTTCCTTTGCCACCAAAAATTAAGCCTGGCTTCTAATTTCTGTTACTGCTAGTGAATATTATAGGTTATGAGACCAATACCATAAACTTTCTGCACTCAAGACTCACTCTGATTTTAACACATACTTTATTCAGGACAATGAAAGTGACATCTTGTCCAAAGATACTGTGTTATTTGAGAATAAAGGAAAAGGAATTCATTGTATACTTTGATTCCAAGGTGTATTTAATTATACCTCAGCATGAGGGAATGAACTAGATGATCTCTGGAGGTTCCTTTTAGTCCTATATTTCTATTATTGTGGGTCCTATTTCCATCATTCAGAAACGGCTTTATTGCTGTGAGTAGTCAGATATAAAAAATGAAACACTTTGTCACCAAAGATGCAGTATTTTGTCATCACAACTGCTGGTGGGGTACAGTGGATAAATTCAGAGTGTCTGTATTCAGCCAGACATAGAAGACACTCCTGCACAGTAGTATATGCAGCATTGTTCTGTATAAAATCTAGTGTTTAATCAATGGGCTTTGATTTAGGGAATGAAATCTTTTCTCCTATTGATGTCAATGGCACAAAGGATTACCTCAGTGGACTATGATTTCACCTAGGATCCGAGTTCCATCTTTCATTGATTATGCTCAAATCATTTGGCTTTTCAGTTTGCACATCTGTAAAATGGATATAATTGGTTTATCAAATACTGTTCTAACAAACATCTATATTATGCACAATATGTCAAGTGTGTTCCTCAAAGTAGGTAGGTAGGTAGGTTTCTGTCCCATAGTTACTTATGTTTAACCCAATCAGATTGCAGCATGCAAATTAATTGACAAGGATAGCTTTTGCAAAAATGATTATATTTAAATCAGTACAACTGCAACGTGCAAATAAAAGTGTAGCTGTTCCCTAAGGTGTGGCTCAAGCCTCCTCCCTCATGCTTGCTGCTTAGGCTGGCTTCTCTCCTCTCCTCACGTAGGTTGGCATTCTTTTTGTTGCACCTGGTGCCTTCCTCCAAGGAAACCCCCATTGTGCCCAAGATGCAAAGGTGCTGTCCCTTGGTAGAATGAATAAAGCTATCACAGCTGGCAAGCAATATAAAGTGCATCAGCACAAGCACCAGCAAAAAAAGGCACATCTGAAAATAACAGTGTAGCAAAGTGAGACTTTATTAGGAGCAGGATTAAAGGGAAAGGGATAGGTTTAATTAATAAGGACTAAACAGTAACAAATCAGATAATTCCCTGCAACTTTCCCCACCCTCAGCTCCTTTCCTGGCATTTTCACATGCAGCTGGGACATTGGGGATGAGTTTGGAGACAGGTGCTGCAGCACTGCGAATACTGGATGGCTGAACAAGAAGGATCTCCTTATTGTGTCCTCACCCCTGGAGGGAATGGGTCCTCTGTTGGCTCTCTGGTCTGAAGTCTTGTGATGGTCTCAACTGGCTCACTGTTGCCAGCCTTGGATCAGTGCTCTGCCACTCTGGACACTGGTCTCCTCAGGGCTGGAACTGACTAGTCCATGCACTAGATCCCACAGCAGTTCAAAGACTTCCTTTATAGGAGGGGTCTGTTAAACAGAGATTCCCTGAGCTGTTCTGTTTCACTCAGCTACCCAAACTCAAAACTGAAACTAAATTAATCTCTGAGTCAGGCAGTCCCCTCCTTCAGAGGGGCTGCGCGGCCCTGGCTCATCTATCACCCAGCAAACTGTTTGTCCAGATCCCCCCCATGCAGAAGTCGCTGTGCTGGCCAGAGCAGGAGTTTTGGGTCCATTCTGCTCCCAACCTAACTTCAGGTATACTGGGAAATGGTGTCAGAGGGCCATCATAATTATAATGTTTTGGGTAGGATCCCAGTCCAGAATTCTGGGAGCTGACAATTTCCAAGTATGGGTCACTAAAGGAAGAGAAGAACATGGAAGAAGAAGGAAGAGAAAGGAGGAAGCAGAGGATGATTTACTTCTGATGTCATAATGACACTACCGCTCGGCAATGGGCTTGTTTAGAGGGGAGGTGCTGCAGGAGTAGGAGATTGTCTAGTCCCACCAACCAATGATTGTTTATTCTCAGCTACTTGATAAATGTTCTTAAAGAGCTCCCAATTACATGCCAAGTGTTGTTATAACCGTGATTGCGGTGAGCAAGTACAAGTCAGGAGGTCAATACATATTTTTGCTTCATAATTGTTCTTGTTTGAAATTGACCAGTCTAGCTTATACAAATTCAGTTTACAAAATTAATATTTTGACTGTCAGTTTAACACATTTTTAATAACCAAGCACATTGCAAATAAAAAAGAAAATACTATATAGTGCTCTATAAATATGTTCCATCTTATTTAAATGTAAGTTGTTAAGTGATTGTTTGGTATTTGGAAAGGCTATACCAAACACATTTATCTCAGTAAAATAAAGAAAGAAGCAAATAAAAACCCTCTGGTTGTCGAAAATGTCATCACATTGGAACCAGCATAATGAGTCTGTATGGGTTTATTTATTTTTTCTATCCCCAAGATGTTGCATCTCATTTCCAAAGCAGCCCTGGAATATCAGAGATAGCAGTAGCATACATTAAAACTTTAGCAGAATGCCAGAGACATGGCTCAGCACACTGGGTGAGCCTTCTGGTTTTGAGCAATGTTAGTTCAGTGTCTAGTACTGCTAAATCTTACTGCATTTCTGGTAGCTAGTAAAGTAAGAACAGCTGCCTGCTGAGACAGTTTAAAGGGATTGGTCTGACCCCACCTTGGCAAAATAACAGCCCCCATTGAATATTTATGTGCCCTTTATATTTGTGCTCTGGAAATGTATTTATGCAGAGGCTGAGTCTGCTGTATCGTAATAGTTATTTTCTTTTTCCAAAAGGGAGCTAAGCTAGTTAGCATTTCTTGAGCTGTGACCCACTTTGATTGTTGTATGCAGTGTTGTAGCTGTGTTCATCCCAGGATGGTAGAGACAAGGCCCCCACTTTGATTGTGGTGTTTTGCTGCTAATTGCACATTCCTTGAGATTGCCTCAGTGACTTTAATTCTTCTTTTCATTGTTTTTATATGGGAACACAATGGTTATCGGTGTCTATGCAAAACCCTGTGACAGAAGGAAATGATTGCATGGTATTTCTTAGCTCTGTTTTAGGTCACTAGATCAGAATCACCCTGTGTTTCATGCAATCTATCACTTATATTGTGACAGAGAAAATGCCTTTAGTCTCTGATCATTAAGCTAACAATATGGTTCCACCACCTGGGAGTGATTCCATGCCATGGTAGGTAATTGGTGACTTCTATTTTTCCTACCTATCAGGTAGGTAATTGGTGACTTCTATTTTTCATCTGAGTGTGATATCAGCAGTTTCTTATTTATTGTCATACTCCACATCCCTCCTTCCATTTTAAAACAACTGGCTGAAGTAAGATCCTCTTCGTTTTTGGAGGATTTCAAAAGTCTTATCTGCAGGCATTTTAATTGCTTTATGATTTTCTATCCCTCAACACTCATTGAGTGAGGAGCAGGGAGATTTTCACATGAAATGCCTGAAGTTGAAGCAGAGTGGGCCATCACTGAATCTTCTAGATCCCCGTGGCTCTGAGCCCACATCTCCCATCTGGCACTGGCTGTACAATTGACTTCCGTTTTCTGCTAAACTCTGTTTGCTGTGTGGTAATCACAACCTATTCCCACTGCATTTATCTGTTTCTTCCACCTACTGCATCCAGTTTGATATGTAGGTTTTAAACTCTGTGAGGTAAGAACTCTATTCTTTGTTAGTTTTCTGTATAGTACTGTACAAATTCTTGTTCTATTGAAGCTCTGAAGTGTTATCCTACTACAAATAATAATAATAATAATAATAATAAATAAACAGAAGATGGCAAATAGTCACCAATAGATATATTTGTTGTGTGACATAAAAGACATTACACAAATAATCCTTTGTTTTTCAATGAGAGAATATGGAGAGAGAAACTAACTGTCTCACATTTTTAATTTTTTTCCAGACTTTTCCAATGAGAAAAAATAAATAAGCAAGCAAGAGTATTTTCCTCTATTTCTTCTAACATTTATCTGACCTTTTTTCCCAATAGGAAAAGACAGGAACTTTGTTTTTTAAAAAAAATCTCCCCTGCACACAATAACATTCTGAAAATTACCTTATAGTGAAATGGAAAAATATTTGTATTATATCTTTATAGTGAAATGGAAACATTTTGGTGTTATATTTTTACACCAAAAATTGGATTTCTTTTTTAATTTTGAAAAAAATCAGAAAGTATTTGTTCATGTGAAAAATTACTTTCAATTAAACCTCTTTTTTTTGAATGGATGAAAGAGTTGAACAAATTCTAATCAGCCATATATGATACTTTTTTTTTGAGGACGGATGAAGGAAAATACCCATCTTGATTCTGAGAACCCAGCATGAATACATAGGGACCGCATTTTGAAGAAATACTTTTTTTATTTATCTCTATACTGAGTAAATCTTGACATAAATGCTAAGAGTACTATAAACATGGAACCTCACTGTGCCAGTTTGAGAGAATCATTTTATGCAGGGAACCACACTTTAATTACTCTATACTTATAGATCTTAGGGTAAATATGAGTGCCAAGTATAATGACATTATTTATCTAGTTAATTACTATATTACATTTACTATGCTACCATTGTTTCACATTTGTGTGTGTGTGCCATAAAGCTGTTCTAATATTATATTCATTAAATTATCAAACTTTCTCATACTCTTCTGTTTGTTTCTCATATTTTTCTGTTTTGCTTTTGCTTATGAATATTTATCCAACTCTCCGTTTTTTCCTCATATTCCTTTTCTTTTCTTCTATCATCCCATCTTCTGTGTTTTTCCCCTTATCATTTTTTCTTCTTAGTCCTTCCCCTTTTCCTTTAATTGCTGGCTTCTATTTTCTTGCCACTGGATGACTGACTGGCTGTCACCAGTACAGTTACTTTGTTAACACCAATTGGCAATATTCTGGACCCCAGTCAATTTTCATCCAATTGCATAAGGTACAATTGTTTTGTTAATTTTTCTCCTTTGATCAAGATTTTACTGAGTAAGTTTTGGAGATAAAAACACGTGTTGTTGTTGCATATTTATCAGGGGTTGCAGCTTTTCCACATTTTAAAAAAATATTGCCCAACATGTTGAGATACAAATCCTAAATGTAAATCAAATATAAATCTCAATTACTGGAACAAAAACACTTGATTTGAATTTCATGCTTTGACAGGTAAGAAGAAAATTGCAGGAAGATATTACTAACTAACTAGATCTAGAAAGAAAATGCAAGAAACTTCTAGACAAACTTATTGGAGAAAAAGAGGAGGAAGAGGCACAAAACCTATAGTTTTTAGGAAATCTAGGACCTCACATTTTGACCTCCACCATTTTCTGACTCTTGATTATCATTGTCTTGTGGAATTTTCCATCTCTGTAATGATTTTGAGGATTGGATCTCTGCTAATCTGGTCTTGTTATTGTAACCAAACAAAAGAAGACTGCAGTATGCTAGATGTGTGCGCTACTATTGCTGATCAATTTGTAATATCCATCTCCACATTGCAGTTACTCATTTAAACTGTGTTTAAACTCAATCCAGGTATGGAGCTTTCCATTATGTTGTTCATGAATGGAGGGAATATAGGTTAGTGGTTAAAGGCCTGCTATTACTCTGTAGTAGGACATTTAAGCTCAGAACTTCTGGATTACATTCCTAACTTTGCCACTGTTTCACCTGAATAACCCTGGTAAGTCACAGGTTCTCTGGTTTTAAAATGTAAAATGGGCAAAATACCTACTTCCGAGGGGAATTTGATTTAAATTACTCTTTGTAAAGCTTCTCTAGTACCCCTTGCTCCATAAGTAAATCAGTTGAATGGTGATTCCATTACTATTTAATTCCCCCACACAATTAACTCTACCTTTTCCCATACAAATTGTTATGGCAGGCTTCATGTTGAAAACATTGTTGTCGACTTTTTTTTGTTTTTTTGCTTAGTGATTGTCAAAATAATTGTTAAAAAGATCACCCTTTAATTCTGTCTTCAGCTCGTTCACTGAAGCAGCATGTTCAGATAATACATTTTTTCTTTGCATTTCTGTAATTTTTTTTTCTTTTCTGTTGTTTTCCTCTTTAACCTAATTTTCCCTTCTTTTTTTTTTTTTCTGATTTGAATGTACTTGACTGAGCAGCATTTCAAGGTAGTATTTTTTGTTTGATTGTTTTGTTTTTTTAAGACCTACCTCACTTCACACCAAGCAGGTCTTTTAAACCCTTCACAAGCTGGTTTCCAAATAAGCACAATGTTGGATATATAATAGCTGAACTTTTTGTCAAGTGTCCTCGAGGAAGAAAGCAGATCTTTAAAGATAAATGTGAATTGAGAATTCTAGTGAAATGTGTTTTTAACAACTTTTGTCATGAAGTTCTCTATATATAAGCATGCAAATTTATTTTCTGAATGTAGCTACTGTACTGTATATTTCCCCTCTTGGTTGATGTGTTTCGCCTACTTCCAAGAACCATAAAATAATTGTTATATGTGGGAAAAGGGGGGTCGAATTAATTAAAATTGGTGTTAATTGTTTTTATTCATTGCTGCAAATATGGGTCAGCACTGCCACTGACTTCATATATCTTTTAATAGCATTGTAAATTCTAGCATGGATTCAGATTTCCTTCAAGTATGAAGTTGTTAGGAAAATAAATGATAGTATCTTGTCTGGTACATGTCAAGTGTGGGGCAGACTTAGAGGGCATGTCTACACAAGCATTAAACTCTCAGGTTTGCTGGGCTCAGGCTACGGAGATATAATGCTGTGTAGATATTCTGTCTTGGACTGGAGCCTGAGCTCGGAGACCTTGTAAAGGAAGAGGATCCTAGAGCCAGCCTGAGCTCCAACGTCTACACAGCAATTTTTAGCCCTGAAGCCAGAACCCCGAGTAAGCTGAGCTGTGCCAGCTGGTGATGTTTAACTGCTTTTAATGTATCCTTTTTGTTATCTTTTGTCAATATACCCTTATTGATGTACCCTTTGGGGCCACACAAGGTCTGTGGCTCATTTATGTCCCACTTAAGCCTTCAAAACAGCACTTAAGTGCAACTTTAGGCACACACAGATTTTGAGGGGAGCTTCTGCACTTCAGTGTATTTCAGGCTTTCATCCTGACTCTGTTTCCCTCTACATAGCCCCTTTGTGCCACCACCAAATTGTGAAATGGCAGGGAGATTATGTGCCTTAGGAATTTCATCAGAGAAGACAGGTTCCCCCAGCAGCATAGGGATAGTGTAGGCATGTCCCTCACATGGGGGGGAAAAGGGTACACTTTACAGGGGCCCAGAGTCACTTGGGAGCCTCTGTCCAGGCTACAATCTCCATTACCATGAGGAAAAAAAAATTCCTGGTTTATGGGATTGTATGTAGGGGATGAGGGATTGTGGTGTGTGGGAGGGTTACAAGTTTGTACTGGGCCCGAAAAAATTATGATTGGGTCCTGAGTGTACAGAGCTCCCTGTTTAGGGGCATATTGGAGTGATCGCTCGGGGCAGATTGGGAGAGGGTGGAATTTCTGTGCTCCAGCTATATGAATGGCCGAGTTATCTACAACAACAATGCAAGGATGCTGTAATGTAATCTGGTACATTGTACCCAAACTGCATCCCAACCACTATAGCTAAGACTTGGGCCATGACCCTCCTAACTATGGTGCAAAGAAATCTCTACAATCTGATGAAGCTGAAGCAGTAAGAACTGTGCTGCTCACCTGGATAATGATTTTAAGCACTTCCTAAAGAAGCAGCCTTCAATAAAAACAGTTATGTCATGATATGAGTGTATGGTCTAAGGGCAACAGCTTAATGATGTTAATATCACCTTAAGGTTGTTCACAAATATAAAGTCCGGACATTTACTTTTCTTTAAAATTAAATCTAATATTCTGGAGCACAGTTCTTCTCTAAAGGGTGGATTCCACAGATTTTGTGGCGGTGGAAAATAGGGGGGCTCTGTCCACAGAATCATGACTTCTTATTCACTGATCTATGCACTAACTCATGTCCTTCCATTATTTAATTTTTTTCAGTATAGTTGCTTTAGATACTTTTATACAAAGGCTTTTTGTTTGTTTGTTTTTCTGATTCATCTAGTGCCCTTGTGTTAAGTGGCAGCTTCATCTATTTGGTATAGTTCAGGGCATTCACACAACAGTTAATATATTTATTCAACCTTTATTGTTTTTGTTTGTTTGTTTGTTTTTTATGTAACTCTCATGGTGCCGATTAAGGGAAATTTCATTGTGGTTTACACTACCTTAATTATACAGTACCTCATGCCACAGTCCTATCTCTGATAGTACACATTTTATTTCTTTTGTTTGCGTCTTATACTTACATCTATTGCCAGTTAAATATATGGCGTGGGTCAGGAAGGAGACATATAGTTTCACTATCAATGAGTGAACAGAAAAAGGATTAAAGAATGACTGTGTGTCACACAATTAAACTCACTGTGGAGCTAACATTACACAATATATCCCCATTTATACAAGTACCTTTATGTGCAAGCTTTGTAGAATAAGGTATTACAGAGAAGAAGGAATTGGTTTCTGTTTTTCTATGCAGTTTTTTGAGATACAGAGTGATCACATCACTAACATAATGCCACCAAATTCTTGTTGTATCTTATGTGGGGGGGGATCTCTTCTGTACCATGAACCTAGATATGCCAGGCATCTAAATGTCCTCATTGATTATATTGAGGTGTAACGGCAATTGGATGAAAAAGACACATTATGCCAATAGTTCACAGCCACTGGAGCATGATCCAGAAATACGTTTTGAGCAGGGTGGCCAGTGGGTTGTACCACATTGGCAACAACATCACTAAGGCATGGCTGGAACCTAGACAGGAGCAAGAAGGAACGTTTTCCTTTTCCCATCTCCTCCTGCTGTTATTTAGGTACTCTTTTACTTAATCTAGTGCTTTATGGAGGTTCAAAGGATCATTGTATGACAGGTGTAAACAATGTATTGAATGCTGTATGATGTCTCTTGTGGTAATTTTCTGAGAATGAACACTACAACTTAAATCCAATCGTATGATTGCTTTATTTTTATATTGAAGAGAAAGTTCATTTCAAACATTGTAATAAGTCATTCGGAGCATAATCTTACCTCCATATCAATACTCCTAAATGAGCTGCAGAACAAGCAACTCATCTAGCCCTTGGTACAGGTCCCTGGAACCAAACTTTGTCCTTGTATGCTGGCATGCAACTCTGGTTGACTTCAGTCAGAGCTACATGGGCATATCTGAGGGCAGAATTTTTCTTTGTGATTTAGTAGCTTGCAATTTAAATAAAGAAAATCCAAATGACCTGAGTCTCAGCATTGAGCTGAGCTCACTCCTTCTATCAAGTTTAGGGTTTACATGTTAGGATTAGGTTTAAATTTAAGGCTACATGTAAACTGAAAGACAAGTATGGGTTTAATTTCTTTATAAGGTTTAATTACAATCACTGGACTAAAGTTAGGTCAAACAATGTCTTAATGAGCCAGAAGTCAGTGCTGCTAAAATGTGGTTTATGTATAGTTAGTCTTTAGTGTTTTAACCTTTCCATCATTGAACTCGGGGGGAATGTCACTCTGCCCAGTGGAAGGTCAAGAAGCAAGAAGGAAAAGACTCAGGTATGGGCCATGAAAGAGGTGGGGCAGGACAGATTTCTGGGCTGAGGTGTAATGGATCCAGGCTGATGTCCAAGGTAGAATGAGAAGACTTTTGGAGATAGGAAGGAGAATACATCAGGCAGGTGCCTGAGAAGTGGGAGGACTGTGGCTTCTGGGATGTCAGGCAGGATTGATATCTTGGGAGGAGTGACAGAGCTCAATGAGCTTTGGTAGGACTCTTGGCTTGTGGTGAGAGCAGAGGGGAAGGGTAATTAAGCCATCTGGGGTTTTGAGAGGAGTGGGAGGCGAGTGGGCAGGTGGAAAAGGAATGTTCTAGCAACTCGGAGGTCATGAGCAGGAGCTAGCAGCTGTATTCTGATTTCATTTCACAAAGGACACCCTAAGCAGGGAAGTTTAGAAAAGATGGGTAATTGTTCTTCTACCTTCTCCTAAAATATGGCATGGATTTTAATCTTTCATGGGTGTTGTCTCTAGGCTTCTTTTTGGCTCAACATCAACTGTAACATAAACCATAAAGATGCAACGTAATACTCATAACACAATATAACATTTTGTTAGCACACATTATAACATAAGATTATAATATGTGAATATTTAGTGAGGCATGACACACAGCGTAGCAGATATACAATGTTGCAACAGATAGTACAGAGAGAAAAAAGACCCTTCATACATATGTATAAATCCTTAATACAATGTTATAATATAAAGTCAAACCCATTACAGTATAACACTGAGATTCCTTAAACATATGTATAAAGTAACATTATAATACTACACATTCAATAACATTAATACAAAATAATATTCTAGGAGTGTTGATCAGGCAATCAAAGAATGGGAGGGGTAAGAGGTCATTCAGATGCAAGTATTCAGCTTTATTTACAATCATATTCATACATTCCTTATCCTTAGAGTTATATTTACTTTCCTTCTGCTTGATCAAATCCCTGACACACCTCAGGGTCCTTCTACTTTGCTTGCTGCTGTCTTCTCTTGTCTTCTCCTCTGACCATCAAAACCACTCACACCTAAGCCTTATTCATAACCCCTCTGATTGCTTGCTTTCTTCGTGCCAGTCATTAGCATGATCCAGTGGGGTGATGTCTTTTTGACCAATCAATTGTCTGATATGCTAGTTAGTTTTACCTGTCACTTGAGCTGAAGAGCCTCCTTGCTATCTAACTGACTCCTCCCTTCAGGTCTTTTGGAGTGACTTTTATTTCATCCTAGTCTACCTCTCTGCTACTGGTGAGTTTATCTTAACCACCTCCATTTTGTGTCTTTTCTATTATAAAACCATTGTGGCTGCCATTTTGGATTTCTGCTCTGAACTATCACTGTATACTACTTATAAAAAGCTTTAAATCTGAAGCTAACCATATTTTTATATATATGTAATCATGATACTGTCACCACCTTCATTATGCTTATTAGAACAGATAAAATTCACAATGTTTTTCTCCCTCTCTGCTTGTTATTCGTCTGTGTGGATAAATGCTGTCTCTGGTGCTAATCTCCTTACAAGGACTAGAATAGTTTGAAAACCTCTTGTATCAGGCTTATGGGGTTGCAATGCCACCCAGTCAAATTTGGCCTATCCAGACTCCCATTGTCATGATGGCTTGGCCAAAGCTCAGTGGTGCTGGATCCCAGAGACTGCAATACCTGGAGCAAGGAGGGAAGCCCAACCAACCTTATTGGACAGAAGTCATAGAAACTGCCATGAGACTCTTTGAAATATTGAGGAGACTCAATTTTGGGTCCTGATCCAGAGATTGAGAAACCCTATTCTAATCTACTTTACATCTCTACTCACAAGAATATTAGGGTTAGGCTAAATAGGCAGTGGCCAGTAATATCTAATTTTTAGAGGTGGCTCCAAAACTATCTTCTTCCACAACAGCCAGGGCAGCTTATGGGTATGTGTGCACATAGGGAAATATCTGCTTCCTTAAGGCTGTCTGTCTGTTTCACTAAATTTTCCCCCTACTATTGGCCACAGAAATGGTGGCAGGGACCTGCCAAGCTATCGTGGTTTTGCTCAGTGGGCAGGGAAGAAAGTGTCACTGTAAGTTAACGCCCATGCACTGCCAGGACAGAAAGAGCTGCCATGCTTATCTGGCTCCCATCCCCAGCAACCAACACATCACTGAAAGGTATTTATGTACAGTTTTAAAGGTGACATGTCACCACTTGCCCTCTGCCTTTATGGAACCAGGAAGCCACTAGTATCAGCATCCTGATGTTGGAGTGAGTTCCAACAGGGAGGGTTTAATGTAACGTCTACCCCTTAAAGGACACCCCTATCCTTTATCAAACACACAGGGTAGCAGCATCCTAGGGTGCTAGCCTCTCCAGGGCCAGCTCTGCAGAATATCCTTACATTGAACAACAGGGAATAAAGGTATTGAGCTAAATTCTGCTCTTAGTGATGTAAATCTAGAGTAACTCATCTAAAGTCTTTTACACTGGTATTGTTGACAGTAGGGTTTGGTTCAGGAGAATAGCAATCCTTGCAGAATGTAGCCTCAAGCTCTAGTTCTGTGGGTTTGGGTTGATACCCCTGAAATCTCTTCAGTCTTTGCTAGTCTACCTTTCCAGCAGTTGTTTGACAGTGCAAAAAGCATGTTTAATTATAATTATGAATCTTGAGAAAGGGGCTGAAATATATACTGAGCTAAAGAAATAAAGTAGGTAAAATGCGCATGGCTCTTTGATCTAAGGAATATGAAGTAAAGACAAATGTTCCATTCTAAGGATTACAGTGAGCCTCACCCCCATGTTAGCTTTACGTTACAAATCATATGCAGAGCTTTCAATTTAGAGCTAATATGTAAAATTAATGAAGTCCAACACTCATTAATCCTATTACAAGGAGGCAGGTTAGGTGGCACTCTGTTTTGTACCTGTATCAAACTTTAATACTTATTTTTATGTTGAAGACCAAGTTCAGAGCCACACCTCTGGGTATATCTTTCCTTGTGTTTGTTAATCTTTCTTCTTGGTCCTGAAATGTTGCTGAGTGCTCTGAACATTCTCTGGCTTAGACAGTTAACTGAACATTTTTTAAAAATGTTTTATCAGTTATGAACATTCTTGGATAATTTTCTTGTCCAGAAGACAGGAGAATGGCCTTCTTTAAAAATGATAAACTTTATATGTGGAGCAGTTAGGGGTAGGGTCAAGACTCTCTCCTGGAGAGACTCCATGCTGCCTGATACATCCTCTAGATAGTCAGACTGATTCAGTGAGGACATAGAATAGCTATTAGCAGTTCTGCACATGGGTTCTGCTGAGGATCAAAAGAGAACAAGATGCCAGTGTATATAACCTGGTGGATGTGGCAGGCAGATTGTTAATGGTTCCTGAGAAAAACTCTATGAATAATTGTTTGTTTGTTTTTCCAGTTTGGTGGTAGAACAGAATAATAATCAAAAATAGTTTGTTTGACCTGAAGTAAAATTTCAGTGAAACAAAACATCAAAGTTTTGCTTCAGGTTGAATGAAAAACGGAATGTTTCATTCTCAGGTTTTCAAATGTTTTTTTAAATTTTTCTTGATGAAACTGAGGGAAATTCTGAAATGAAATTTCTCTCTGAAAAGAAGAATCAAAATGTTTTATGTTGGAATGCTGAAATGAACTGTTTTGATATTTCCAATTTTTTCCCAACCAAAACAATTTGGCAAAGTTCCCCTGAATTTGCATTTTCCATTGAAAAAAATTTTACACAAAAAATGTTTCCCATCTCTGGTCCTGGTCTTTCTGAGTCCCCTGGATGAGCCTTGTGGAGGCTACTCCAGCCCTGAGGCTGATGTAACCTTTGTAGATCTTTGTGAATGGGGAAAAGGAAGGACAAAGGGACCAATAATCAGAGTTCTAGTTGTCAGGTCCCTTTAAAAAATAATCCTTAGAGGGAAGGGGAGTCTCACAGTGGGATTGGCTTGCCTAGCAGCAACTCACCTTTATGTTTTACAGATGAAAGCTAAAAAGATAGAAGCTTAGGGTTAAATCCTGCACCAGTCACTTTGTGAGAAGGAGGTAGAGTTAGCTCACTGCTTCTTCCTGGTCCTCACTGGTTCCTGACTGTGAGGATGCTAAGCAGCTCCTCGGAGGCCTATACAATCCTCAGAATAGCAGGCCACCATAGGCTCCTCTTTTTTGTGAGTAATGGGCCTCTATGCACTGGAAGACGTACTAGACAGATAAGCAAGCATACTGACAAGTGATTTACCAGTCATTTATGACCATTCATGAGTTAAAAACAATCCTCCACCACAAATGAATGAAGAGTTTACTTCTCAATGAGGCTTATTCACATGCAATGTTGGAGTTTTTGTTCTTCCATTTTTGAAGATTTAATACTCTAAAAGGCCCTAAAATGCTGAAAAGTGTATTGTTTTCACTCTCCAATAACTCACATATCAGTTATTTTTTCATAAAAGCAAAAATATAAACAAAATAAAAAAAAATTACATGTCGAGGGGAGACCAAGCATGGATAGTATCAGTGTCAAAGGCCTGTTTCAGAAAGACAGGAGGACGTGGAAATATTAGTTTAGAGCAGAATAGCACGTTTTATTAGAAGATATCAATGTGCTTTATAAAAATATTAATACATCTATTTTACTGATGGGAAAAGTTAGCTAGAAGGTGGTTAGGTGACTTACTCAAATTCAGAGTAAGTTATTGGAAAAGATGAGCTAAGAAATAGAATTTAGGCTGCTAATTCTCAGACTTTATTCTCTAACCCCATCTAATCTAATCCCATGATACATAGGGACCATTTCATCTGATACTGAAATGAATAATACTTAGTCCTGACATAAGTTCAAGGGACTGGACTAGATGATCTCTCAAACTCATTTCCAGTCCTACGATTCTATTAAGACATTTCTGCAGTGGAGTAAGGTATCTTATGCTACGTGCCTAGAGTAAGGAGTGAAGAATAATGCTTCATCCATGTAAAACCAGAGGGAGAAATTAAATGTTAGAATATAGTTAACAAAGACTTTGAGATTAACACCAATGATTTTGTGATAAAGGACATGGAATTGTTTAGACCCCAATTCAGAAGAGTACTTAAGCATATGCCTAACATAATGACAACTTTAGTTGTTAGGATCTTAACATTCATAAGTTGTTAGGATCTCAGTTTATGTCTGCAAAAGGCAGCACCTCCAGGAGCGCTACGTCTACAGAATAGCAATGTAATCTATTAATATAGTCACTATATATTTGGTTCAAAATGGGGAAAAGTACCAGATACTAATTATACTGGCCAACCCTACTTATATCTGTGGTGGTTTGGTTAAGTTATGGTTAACCCAAACATTTATATTGCTTTTCTATTTACTTATTTCTTCCCCCCACCACTCCCAGATTAGAAAACATACATCATAAGTGGCAGTGGGATATCACTTTCATGGTTACTAGTTCCACATGGTCATGGTTCCACCCCTAATTCAAGAAAGGTGAAGCAGTGCAGTGGAAAACACTTTGCAAAGTGATGGTATAAAAATGCAAAAATGCAAACTATAGTAACCACATTGTGTGTGTATGTATGTATGCACTACAATTTGTTATTTAACTTATTACAGACAATATATATTAACATCCAACTACTCTGATATGTTCAGTGTGTAAAATGACCAGTTTGTTAAAAGTTTGCCAAATGCCAACTCACTTTTATAGCATAATCAACCTTAAAAATAAAGAGCAAATGTTTCCAATGTGCTTGAATGACCTAGGAGCCTAGATTCTCTTGGCACTTAGCCACGTCTGAAAATTTTATCCAAAGCATTATTTTACAAAGACTATATGTATTATATTCACATTAATATCTCAGGAAATAGATATCCAGCTGATCAAATCATAGAGGAGAAAGCAGCACAAAGAGCAACTCGTCTTGTCAAAGAAGGTAGTTCACTTAAAAAAAAAGAACTGTCTTTATATTTTTGTCTATATAATAAACTTTTTGTGTATTGAAATGGAAGAAAATGAAAAAGCTATATTCTCTCAATTCTGGGGAAAAAAAACTTTAGGTATAGAGCTATTCTCATGTTTTTTCATATTAAGGACTGAATTTTTGAAATATAAAAATGTAGAATCTGACAGTATTCTGAGGAGACTACTCACTCACAGCATGGTATCTGGTCTCACTGTTCCAGTAGCTCTCTAAGCTTAGTGTTTAGTAGAAACAGAATTGTGACTCCAGCATAGGATAGATACTGGTGATGATGAATATTAAGCCTGATCTATCCAAGTTTTGAACAATCCTGCCCAGAATAATTACATATGTGACTTTTGTTCCTCTATTTACTACATTTGCCTTGATTGTAAACAAGTATTTCACTTAACCCCATTGTTGTTGTTGTTACTTTTTTGTACTACAACAGCACCCAGATGCTACAAATGAGATGGGACAACTGTGGCTGTAGGGGGGTACTATACAAATGTAGAAGAAGACATTGTCATTGATCTGAAAACCTATGTGTTAAACTAAATAGGGCCAGATGGGGGGAGATTAAAATAAACCATTTTGTTACATCAGTCTTTCGTAATTTAAATTATTGCCTTAAAACAATTGTATTTTGAAGATATTTTTCAGCACATTTGATAAAATAGAGTGGTATTTTCAAAGAATATATAATATAATATAATATATCAAATAAAACTATCAAGAAAAGAGTAGCATGATGTTGACATTTAAATTTAACTACATCATTTGATTAAATTTTTTAAAGCCATTTTCTCATTTTAAACTAGATCTTGTTCTGCATAAGTTACCTTTTGTCAAGTAAAACTTGAGAGAAAACTTGAGACTGTTCTAAATGGGGCAGCTAAGTATACCTTTAGCTTTGGGAAATCCTCAGCTAGCACTTTGTTATCCACTTCTAGTCTCTCACCCCTTGATTCAATGCATGGATGCTCTACATTGCACTGAGTTGTAATAGCAGGATACTCTGGCTATAAGGAACGAAAAAGTATTGCCCAAGTGGGCTGCCATTATAAGGCAGTTCAATTTAAAGCAGCCATGAGACTGCTGTCAATTACACCAATGGGCAATTTCCCACAAAAGGGCTGCAGGGAGTGAGAAAACAAGGCAAAAAGAGTGTTATGGCACACCTGGCAATTCAGCTCTTAATATATACCATAAAAGAAGCTATTTGGGCACCTAGTAAACACCTGTAATCTGCAAGGTTTCTGTGCAATGAAATCCCATTACTTTATTAATATGAGTTCTAGTATCAATATCTCCTCCACCTTTGGCAGATATCAACACTTACTGGTCTGTGAATGTCTGTGCTTTACTTTCTGAAAGAATATAGAATTATCTAATGCATTTTATTAAAACACGTGGAGGGTGTAACTGCATTTACTTTAGTGGAGTTACTCTTAATTTACACCAGTGTGAGATTAGAATCAGGCTTATTAAAAATTACTGTATTAAAATAACATTATAGTATGTATAGGCTTGCCACTGATTGTTAATCAACTAAGCCTTGTAGTTGGATATTTAGCCAGCTAACTGTACTTTACATTTTATTTTTAGGCTTCAATCCTCCTGCCAGCCCTTTGCAATCAGCTCTGTTCTGTGAGTGTAAAGATAGCATCTTTTACACCAATTCAACAGAAACCTTGTGATGCATATATCTCTGTCAGAAGTCACTCTTTATTGAGGATTACAGTCTCAGTCTCTTTTGATACTTTTTCCCCCTTCCTGATTCACACAAATATGTGTGTCTCATGATTATTCACCATCTAACTCATATTGCCATCTGAGACTGGTAAATGAACAATTAAGTAGCGTTTATTTGTTAGGTGCACTAAGATTGCACATGGTTTTGAAATCACACAATTTCATTTAATCTTAAATGAAGCTTGACAACTAGATGTCTCAACAAGATTGTGTTAAAATGGCCCCAAATAAATTGTTTCCTCATATGAAGGTAATATATATTAAGAGTTTATTGGATTACTGAAGCACAGTGTAAGATACAGGTATGGGCATTACGTTGACAATTTAACATTTGAACATAATGTACAATGACAACAATTTAATCTTCCTATCTTTGTTGGAGTTTTGGATCATAAACAAAACTGAATGCCAAAATGATCTTTATAATTTAATTTGCCCTTGTCCTTTAAAGGAAGTATAGACAATCTGTGCTCTAAAAAGCCACATATCCTGTGTTTTTAAGCTGACATGTCACAGCAGAGGCAAGGTTGCTCCAAAGTGCTGCGAAACAATAATAATGGAACACTGAAAAATACTACAGTGACGACTCATCACTTTACAGTTGAGTGCTATTGAATGGCATCAAAAGCTGATGGCATATTAAAGACTTAAAACTATCATCTGAACACTCAACCAGTAAGTAAACACTGGGGAAAGCTGTTTGTCACCATCACATTGGCGTTACTTGAATGAATAAACCATCGAATCTATGTTACAGAGTCAGTTTCATTTTCACTGAAGAACATACTTTGCTTTCAGAAGTGCTGTGGGAGTTCTCAATTCAAAATATCTTTGAGGCTTTGAGAGATTCTGTTTTATCAGGCAGTAATATCCTAGTAAGATCCCCTGTGTGATGTTGGATAGTATTTAGAACAGCTGACATAGAGAAAGCCACTAAAGAATCCATCCCTGGACTTTGTACTGTGTGCTGGGGCAAGATACTATGGCAGGGAAGAGATCTGGCAGTGGGGAGGCAGTGGGGCACAATGGTGCTAAATATAGCAGTGTAAATGTGGGAGGCACTGCTTGGGCATGTAGACAATCATGTCTACACACATAAACATATTCTAAGGTTCTGGCATGTCTTTACTCATCTCAGCAATACTTCACTGCCTACACTGCTATTTATACATCTGCTACAAATGTGGGTAGTATATGTGCTCTACATACTGCCGAAAGCATAGACGAAGGCTAAGACTATCAGAATCTGACCCTTTGCATGCTTTAATTCTGCTCTGAGTTATAACAGTTTAAATTAGATTGAAGCCATTGAAGTTCACAAAACTGGACCTTAGAGCATTAGTGAAAGACCCACAGTTACCTGGGAGATAACATGGGTAGTTCATTTGAACCCTTCTTAATTAAAGCTGCATTATATCTGTTCAGAGGATCTTACTGGGAAATTTTAAAATATGTTTTGGGGATTTAGGAAAGAAATACTTTTAACCAGTATCCCTACTATATGATTGATCTTCATCCCACTTTTCTTCTTTGTCACCATTATTTTCAGTCCTTTCTTTATCCAAGAACGTGTTCTAACTTGACCTCATTTGTAGGCTTTGCATTAATTGAATCACCAGTGATTTGTCTTATATGCTAAGTGTTGTATATATGAAATAATATTATCTGAGTGCTCTGTGTCTCTGGATTTCCCAGTTTTTGTCTGGATTTCACCCTTCCCTAGGAATACTTGCAGGAGGGAAGTTTTGTATTGTGTGCCCTCTGCAGAAAAGGCAAAGGTTTTTCATTCAAATACTTTATATCTCCTGTGGTCTTCACAAAGTCATGGGCATCCATGCTCCTCCATCTCCAAGCATCCCCCTCCTGTTTTGTGGCTCTATTTGTGAATCTGTTGTCCACCTGCTCCTTTATTTGATCAGATCCAGCTGGGAATATTTTCCCAGGAAAAATGTTGTGAAAATATATCATTTTTGATCCAGTACAGTAGGTTCATTTGAAAGGTAGAACTTTTTCTACAGAAGCATCAGGGATCTTAAAAAAAAGAAATCCATAACAGAAATGGTTTAGAAGTATTCCCTGAGGGGCAGGAAAACCCACAATCCCCACCTCCATTTAGTACGTATAATGTGTTCCACCCTGAAGCTGCTATTGAGGGTTTATATATATGTTTGAAAACAAAGCAAAACTCATAATGTCCATAAAGATTAAGGGTGAGATTTTCAAAAAGTGACAAAGGGAGTAAATCACCAAACTCTCATTGAAAGTATATAGGAATTGGGTGTCTTCAAAAATTCCACTTTTTTTTTTTTACAAAAATTAAACTGATTTATAACAACGTAATCTCTGAAAGTACTTATATAGACTTCATTTTCAAGGCATTACAGAACTGAGTCCCCTTATACATTGTGCTCTCTTTCACAGAGATGTCACTGAGAGCAGAGATTGGTCCACAGTAGGATCCACAAATCTTTGTCAAATTACAAAATAATAATCATGTAACATGCTCTGTCTGGAAGAGAGAGCTTCTAATTTTAGCAAAGACAACACCCAATTAATGGCAAGTGCTGCATGAACTATGACAACAGGGGGATTCAATTTTGTGAATAAGGACCAATTATCCAAAGAGCAATCTATAAAAGAGACATTGTAAAAGATTTTTTCTCCCTGTACTCTTCTCATCAGACTTCAAAGGGACTTTCTCAGTATTAGAAAATACTATAATTCAAAGGTGGAATTTAAACTTGATATGTCACCTACAAGGAGGATGAGGACCTAAAAGCATGGCGACGTTAAAAACAGAGGCTTTTGTCTTTTCTGAAGAAAAGTGATAATTTTCATAACAGGATTTTCTTATGGGCTTTTAAGTTTCAAGAAGGCTTGTCAGGGAGATAAAAAATATCCCATACTTTCTGATAGGATAAACTGTTTCAAGAAAGAGGAAAAAAGATTCTTCAAGATTATGAATCTAGAGCTAAGTAAGAATCAATGGGCTAGAATCATTTTAGTCAAGAAGAAAATATGAGGCAGAACATAGTCACAAAGATTGTATGCTTGCTTTCCATCATAGGATTTGCTGGTAGGTGGAGAGAGCTTTATAGGTAAATGATTAGTGGCCTATGGTAGTACAAGTTGTTTTTTTAGGACAATAAACATGAGGTGTTAAAATGATTACTCTAATTGTATTGTTTTCTCTGTATTGCACGTAGTGTGGTGTGTTCCTTGATCCTGTCTGCCAGCTAAGGGGATGTGATGTCTTGTGCAGGATGCCCAGAACAGTGCTACTGTACCCAGTGTGCCTAAGCAACAGTGAGAGCTTTGGTGTTGCTAAGCTATATGTCATCTTCCTGACACACCAACCTGTCTGCCTTGCCAACAAATTCTTCAGGACTCTGCCTAAACCTAGAGTTTTAGGCACAATCAGTGAAACCCAGGTCTCAGGTTCTCCAGCGTCGTCTCTGAAACTATTAAGTTTGCTGCCTCCAAAAAGACAGAGCACACATCCGCTGCTGGATTAGCTGAAGACTCAAATTTCACTTTACTACACAGCACTGAGATAGATTTCTAATAAAACAAGCATAAGTTTATTAACAAAGACCAGAGATTGAAGTGATATTAAATAAAATTAAAAAATATAGGTATGGTTATAAACAAAATAAAACACGCTTTCTAGTGAGTAAAACTTAATCTTAAATTACAATTTACAATCTTTGCCTAAGCAGTTGTCTTACTCACATCTAGTTACCAGCATCTCCAGTCCTCCAGGAGACATAATGTTCATAGAATCAAAGAATTCTGTTCCCTTTGTTTCCTAAATGATGAATAACTAAAATGTCTTTTTGATCCTTTTCATATTTTCCAAAGGGCATTGTCTTTGTCTCAATAGCTAGGAAGACAAGCTAGGGAGGCAGATTCTGGTTTCCCACCTTCAGTGTGCTCACCAAGCTGCCACTTGCTAGCTGGTTTGCTTTGTTCATCTTATATTTTCATTGTCCTCTGGCTTACAAAGATTGACCCAGCTAGGTAAATCCACCTTCCTTCATCTAAGTCATGTTGGTTTATCAGCTCTCTGCACAGCATATTTTGACATATTTCAGTACACATACATAACTTCTTATGCCTATGCCACACAATGATATTCATGGCATGCATGTCTCTGGCATGCATCTGGCATCAACCTTAGTTGATGCACTTTTATAGTATAGTAATATTTTATACATTCAGATGTTTCGACTGCTTATTCTTTAGGGTTCAGATCTGTTTTCCCTTGGGATGTCTCCACAGTGGGCAAAATAAGCATGTTCTGAGTGAAATGTGTTGAAAACTGTGTTAAAATTAGAAGCTACCACTTTAATTTGTAAGGGGTTTCCTGATCCTGCTTGCAGGCTAGGGGACTCTGCAGTAAACCGGAAATATGGGTCTTTAAGCACTGTTGGCAGTCTGTAGAGAGCCAGGCTAGAGTAATGTGAGATAATGGACGGCCCTGTGTTTTAGGAAGCAGCCTGCTTTGTGTCTCTTTTTTTTCTTGTGTGTTAAGGTTCTGAATTTGAAAAAACAAAGTGGTAGTATGTTGCTGTCATCCAGAAACATACAAACATAAACTTGTCTAACTTCTCTTTCAGTATGCCGTAAACATGAGCCTGAGCTTAAAGGAAGCTCAGGAATACCACACTGACAGTGGACGTTACAAATGTTCAACATCTCTCGAGAACGGGCCCTGAGTTCTATAGAGAGTAATCCTTTCTCAAAATCTGTGTTTTGCTTTTACATTAAAAAATCCAGTGTCCCAGCCACAGACACCCATCATGTGTTGGCAGCAGCTTCTGCTGAAATCCCTGTTCTCTCACTTTTTTGTATTACTGTAATAAAAGCTAAATTATAGTATTTGCCACCACAACAGCTTTACTTCACTTTTCTTATTCATACCACATTTATTCTTATTGTATGTTAGATAATAATGTAGAGTGACTCAAAATTTTAAACATTTCTCAACCATCCTATTCTAGTTGGACAAAACACTTGTTTGTCCATAGTCCCTCTCAATATCAGAATTATAGATACATAAAACAGTTTACAGAGTTCAAAAAGATATTTTAAGACGTCTATAAAGTCTCACTGAGAATAGTTCACTGGGCATTCAGCAGTACCTTGTAAGTATAATTATGAACCACGACCAATAAAAGAGAGCAATAATAAATATATAATTAGTGAGCCATAGCAATAACATTAAAATATAATAACAGTTTTTCTAACTTTCAATAAAAGTAGTAAGGAAATGCATTTTCAATGTAAGTTTCATGTTTTTAAAGAAGCAAGCTATGAAGAGACTTTGAGCTCAAGTTGCTATTTTCAGTGCGTCAGTATCAACAAAACAATGGGTCACAAATGGATGTCAAGAAACATCTGATCATGCAGAGATGTGGAATGGCCTATGAAGCACAGTTGTTGAAACAAAAACATTGAAGCCATTCTTACAGTAATTAGATGACATCTTAGGAGACACAGAGTGCTAGAAGAGAATGAGTTTGATGGCTTGAGTGATCTTTAGTCATTACACCAACATTACCTAACTTTTATGTTTTTTCTTCCCTTGGTTTAATAAGGTAATGTTTTTCTTTCTGTCTGTTATATATTGTTTTTGGTTCTCTACAATAAATTAAGGACTTCAAAGTTAATTTGGAAAGATTTGTTTATAACCAGTTTTGTTAGAAAGAAATCTTTTAGACAACTGACAATTCACATCAAACTCGGATAACCTACTCACTTACATAGTAGATTTCTTTTCATTTTATTTAATATGGAAATAGCTATATTTGATTTTTCTTTATGGAAAAAAAATAGCATTTGAAAAAGGAAATGATCTTGTTCCATTTTTTCCCCTCTCTATTCACTTCTCTATTTATGGAGATCTACCAATGGAAAGCAGTGCAGGCCGAACGCTACTAAGGTAAGTTGGTCTCACAGAAAGTGATGAAATGACTCATATATAAAGTAAGTCAAATTTAGCTTTAGAGTAAAAATTATGGAATCTAAATGGTGCCTTAGAATGTTTAATATGTAGTCAGTTGTAATTTAAAATTTCAAAAGTTAAAATTTCAAAAAACAAATTTAAAAAACTGGCTAATTTATTTTGTCCTTAGAGCCTTGCTGAAGATATTAATATCAGGCTGTTTCTGAATGTATAATCTTTTAATGAAGAAAAGTAAAATAAATTAAAGGGGGAGAAGTACAGAATTTTTTAAAAAACATATAGTATATTAGTACAATGCATGAATTACTTTAAATAAGATGTGTATGATAAAGTATACAATCAATTATTCTAATCAATTCTATGAATGGCAAAAATAGAATCAGAGTAATAGAAACATAGTTCTGGAAGGGACTTCAAGGAGGTCATCTACTCTATCCGTCTATACTTAGGCAAGATGAAGTAGACCTAAACTACCCCATGCTGGAGTGTTATCATTTTATCTGATTTCCTATTCTATTTCCTATTCTGGGGGTTATGCTTTTGTCATCACTATTAAAACTATGGACACTTTAACAGACAATCCCCTTGAATGCTCATCAAATCTTAAATAAGAGTTCATCCAAAAATTAATTCCAAAATTAGATCACTGGGAAAATTTAGTAAATTCTTCTGATTGGATAACCATTCTTAATAGTCAATTCATTCTTTTTCACTCACAAATATGTCTTGTTAATAACTGCACAAGTATTAATTCTTAATGATTCTAACAGCATGTGTTGCTCCATTATTGAGCAGTAGCAGGTGTCCTGGGACATGCAGGTCAGTTTCACAGTGGAGTAGAAATCAGTCACACACAGTCTGGATATTCTCTAAGGTCAACTTGCCTGATTTACACTTATACATCAGTACTGAAGTGAGATGGTCAAGCAGCATGTAGGTCAGTCCCTTCTTGCTGGAAGCCCAATACCAATGCCTGATTCTCAAAGACTCTAATCAGAACCAAAGGTAGAGAACAAACTCTTGCATTACTTGCACAGCTCTCATGAATCTGCAAAACATCTTTGATAACCCTAAATTAAGAACACACCATGTCTTCAAAGAGTCAAAATTCACTTGCAAAGGAGAGGAAGGATGGCGCAATGATTAGAGCCCTAGCCTGGGACTGGGGAAAGAAGGTCCAATTCCCTGATCCACCTCAAACTAACTGTGAAACCTTATGCAATTCATGTGGCCTCTCATTTCCTCATACGTTAAATGGAGATTACAGTGCTCAATGGTGTTGTCAGGTTAAATACCTTAAAGACTTTGAGGCACTCAAATACTACAGTATCATATATGTTACTTAGCTAGATAGTTGTATTTTAAGAAAAAAACTTGGAAGAGTGTGTGTAACAGCATGACCCTGTGATGCTCAGTGATGTTATCCTCTTGAAATTAACAAATTAGATGTAACCAGATATCATTTGTAGATTATTATATTTCTTTTTATTTTACTGTATTAGACCAAATATTGGAAGTGACGGTAACCACCACCTAGACTTTTGTCAATGATCACAAAATTGAAAAATATTTATTAATGTGAAATACAATTTGGAAGGAGCTTCCTGTATTATACATGCAGCCACAAGCACCAATCAATGATAAAAGGTAGGTGCTGCAAGAAGAGAGGTGGTTAAGTAATTATGTCTGATACTCATTTCTGAAACAAAATTTTACCGGCTGAAATGAGAAACAATAAAATGGTTTATCTTTACAAGTGTTCGAGAAATAATTTCTATACCATAATGAACAATAAAAACTCAAGCCCCCTCCAAGCATGATTGGACTGTAGCGCTGTAATATCTGCATGAATATGCCTGGATCCTGAACAAAGCATATCATGCTATAATGCCACAACATGAAATCAGAAATGTTAAGCACAGTCCACAGTGACCATCTCTATACTGAGATATGTAAGATCATAGGGTTAGTAGTCATGTTCTGCCCAAGTATGAATGCCTGAAGATAAGATACCCAAGTGGAAAAACGTCAGTAAATATGGTAAACAAAACCACAAGATATTGATCACTTTTGGTCCAAGGGTGGCACAGATCTATTTGGATTATAAGGCAAAGATGACTCCTTATTAATGCACTATTTGGGTAAAATTTTCAGAACCTCTTAAGTGACCTAGGAACTTAAGTCCCATTTTATTTCAAAAGTGATTTAGGCACTTAGAAGCCCAAATCCTTTAGTAAGACTTAGGTTCCTAAACGCTTAAAACATTTTTGAAAATGCAACTTAGACATTTGACTCACTTTGACTTTGTAACACCAAGTGGTGGAATGCCTAAATACATTTAACAATCTGGGTCTAACTCCATTTTGAGAAAGGGACTTCTAAGCACTTAGGTGCTTTTGAAAAATGCCCATAATATCTAACAGGCCTCATGAGCCACTTAATTACTAATGTTGTGGCAGTTACAGGAAACTGGAGTAGAATTAATGTTACAATTAGAATGCTGAAAAGTTACCGTATTACAACTGAGAAAGAATATTCTAATCAGAAAGTGGCTGGCAATCTGGAATGCTAAGAGCTATACAATCTGCACCAAGTTCATGCATCACAATCCCCACAGACTTTGAGTCTTACAGAAGTACTAGACATCAGAGAAAAACCAGGGTGCTGACTCTCTTGCTTGAGGACATCCAGAATTCTACTGACTTCTGTGCAGATAGAAGTAACACATGCTCACCTGGTCACTGAAAATGAAAAACATTAGAAGCAGTAAACAGAGGCTACTGGTTGCAAAACTACCTTCCCAGCTTAACAGGCCAAAACGGAAAGAAATGTTTTGAGAACATGAAGTGATAGTGTGATTAAAAAGTCATTGAGATTCAAAGAGAGTAGTTACTGGCAAATGTTCAGCAAGTGGCTGATCAGACAACTACACCAACCTTCACCACTCCTTTTTGTGTTGTTAACATTAATCTTTGGACCTCTAACCCAGGTCAGGTGGCTGGGGGAAAAACGAAGTTGCAATTTCTTTACAGCATTCTTGTGTATCACATCTTTATTTCACATGTTATCATGGTATATATCTCTCCACAGTGTTCTTAGGTATACAGACCCCACAGTGACTAAGAAGAGGGTAATGACAGCCTGTGGACACAATCAGCTCTGCCCTGTTACACATCCCAGACTGGAAGGAGGAATTAAAAGAGGAAAAGCCCAGCTCAGTAGTGGCTGACCAGGAATTATACCACATGTGCTAACCCCTCAAGGAAGGTTGAGAGCAGGGGCTTTCCTGAAATTGTTAGATGCCAGCACCTTTCTGGGGCAGGTGTGTCTGGCACAGAATCTTCACATTTGCCTTGTTCCCTATAATTCATCTATTTTCCTTTTGGACCTGTGACGGAGTGAACCTGGAAAGGAGCTGTGAGAAAAGTGTAGAGGCAGGCTGAGGTAGGAAGTAACCCAGGGAAGCAACAGGTCTGAATAGACAGACCTTAGGTGTTTACTACAGGGTTCCTCAGCCAAAACTCAGACTGTTCCCAGCCCACCAAGAATAGAGATACAGACCCTTAATAACAAGGACTGGAAGATCAATAAAGACTGAAATCAGGCTGAAGACCCAACATGAAGCTGGTGGACTATTGTGCTGGACTTGGCTTAACCCTGAAAGGGTGGGACTATACATGACCTGGCCAGATGCCAAGTCATGAGAATAAGTAGATGACTGCAAGGCTAAGCAACATATCTTAGTTGTGATATTAAGGTAAGTAATTTATTCAACATAATTTTTAACTAAGATCCAATTGCAAGGCCAAATGAAGACAGTGGTGTCACACAGGTTTAACTACGGACAGAGGGTGAAATCCTGGCACAGCTAAAGTCAATGGAAATTTTACCCAGAATTAGTAAACAATTTGTTGCAAATGCATGAGTAGAATTAGGCTTGAAGAATCTTTGGACTAGTCTGTATGGCAAGTTGCTGTACGGTAAGCTAGGGCTTTAATCTACTGTACATCAGCTTGCCTCACAGTAATTTGGCCTGTACACAAGCCCTTTATGATAGGTGATGGTGTTCAAGTTAGATATCTCAAAATGAGCTAGCAGAGCTGGCAGTTAGAAACAGTTTCCTTTTAGTTTTAAATGGAACAAATTTGATACCTAAGTCATTGAGAGTCAACATACATAAAACGCCATCATGCTATTTTTACGAAGTTACTTTTCAGTGCTAACTGGGCCTTCACTATGCCAAAGGCCCAGGTCCTGCAAGGTATCAGTGACTTCACTGAGTCCCTACCTTGTGCTCAATACTTCATTGAAGATACTTAGCACTTTGTACCCTAACAGTCAATTTTACAGTGTGTTTTGCTGGACATGTATGCTGAATGTATCTTCCAAATTCCAAGAAATAGGCTTTTGGGAAGAAAATCATTAGTGTTCTTTTTTGTTTTTCTCGCTCTCTTACATGTGGGTGCAGGTTCTGATGTTTAATTTAGAAAACAGCTGTTCTAATATTTCTGGAAATGCGTTTTGGTATTCTACTCTCAACCCAGAAAAAGTTTGTAAAGTGAAGTAGACAAAAAACAAAAGAAAACTCTAAGAACACTTTTTTAAAGTACAAACTGGTTTTGGGAGAAGGAAAAGAAATACAAAACAACATAAAAATCCATATTTAAGGCATCCCAGAGTCCCCTATCTTCCATGGTTACTTTATCCTGAATATTTTGTTGATTTTCAGTGGAAATGTTTTCCTTGGGTGTCTCCCTAGATGAGCTAAGGCCCTTGCTGTGCCCAGTTTCCACCAAGGGGTGGGCCTAATACAGGCCACAGATACTTTGTTTTGGTAGTGGCCCTGCCCTTGTGAATCTGCTTCCTTTATTTCTGGTTGGGGAAAAGCAAAAGTTCAACACAAACCACGCCCTTAATGGGGTCGATAACAAAAACAACCCTCCACCCCAAATCTGAAGCCCCACCTAACTTCAGTGGTGCCTAGGTAGCAGCTTTGTTGGAGTTTTATGACTGGGTAGCCAAGTCAGCCAACCCTACTGGGTTTGCTGGATTCCTAAGAGAGCTGGGAGGTTTCTGGCATAAGGGTCCCTCTTGCTATTCCAGGAGCTACTCTAGTCACGCCCTTCTCTTATGTACTGCAGTTTCCTCTTTTAAAGCCCTCCTCCCTGCCATGTATGATTGACAGTGCAGAGGGGTGGGGATACTTTAGCACACAGAGCTTCCCTGTCAGTATAGGGTTTATACACCCTGTAACACGTTCCCTCCACCCAATTCGATGTTCCTTGAAAACTCAACATTGTATCATTCAGAGTTCATTCAAAAGCAATGCCAACTTTCTTCTGACTCAGGGAGTGAGAAACAATGAAACTATAATAAAATCCTGATTGCCTGTGTGGTGGCACATTTTTTGAATTCCCTATTCTAATAATAATACTTCTCTATCTAACCTGCCCCAAAAGGCCCTTCTGTCAAAGAAAGCTTGATGTAGTTTTCCTTAGAACTTCAAAGCTAGTCCATCCATTGTCAAGAAAGGGTTAGTTACAAACAACAACCTCAAGTCCTTTCTCCAGGAGCTGAGCTTCCTGGCTCCATACCTCCTGCTTCTTCAGGGAGATCTTAAGTTCTTTTTAAATATATTTTAGATCTTAAAAATCCCTCATCACTATTCTGTCAGTAGTTTTAAAATCACAAAACACCTCTCCAATTATAATTTGAACGTCTTATAAAATGCCAAAATTATTCACATAATTCATTTACTAAGCATATATGAATATATATATATATATATATATATATCACTATATCTCTCTCTATATATATGTAGTAAGAGATACACTAAGTATATATTCTTTGGGATTTTTTTATATATATAATATATATACATCAAAATAAATCCTGTCTGCCAATTGAAAATATTTGAATGATATTTTCTTTAATAAGAAAGACTGGGGTATAAACAAATTAGAATAACTTTATTTGAAACTTAATTATTAAAATCATGAGCATGTATCTTTCACATATACATTTTCAACAGTGTTGTCCAGTTTTTTAAAAGACAAATATATGACTTTTGTTTTGGTAAAGAATTCTAATAATTGTGGATATAGCCTTTCTGAATCTTGCATGATTATATTTGAATTCTCATGAGACTATTAGGAGATTGAAATTGTTACATTTTTTTAAAGGTATCTTTCCCTGGATTTAATTTATGATGTCAAAGTTTTAATGATCTACATGGAGACGATATACAGGCAAAAATAAACAATACAAACAATTTATTTTCTTTTGTAGATTTGATAGAACTTTTTAAAATTGCACGGAGACACTCAACATGTATATATCATTCATTTTTAACTATAAGTTTTTTATTTATGTTTGCATGTGTGAGTATAAACTTTTGAGTGGAATTAAGTGCCTAACAGATTTTGTACCAAAGTCACATTAATTTTCAATGTGTTTTTTGAAAACATCCGTTTTCTATACATATTGTTCAAGTATCATACAGTGTCAAACACAAAAATATGTGATTTCTCCCTTTAAGAGTGTACAGCTGAAACAGTGATCTAGCAAACACGCATACACATGTTTAATGTATGTATATGTTTAGTTCCATTGAATTCTATAGGGGCTACTCCCAATTTGTAAATATCGGCAAAAGTGTGTTTTGCAGGATTGATGAAATTTTGTACATGCTCTTGCATAGTGCAAATCATAATGCTCAGACTTCAGAAATAATAAATAGTAGTTAGAGATAAAATGCAATATACAATGTAAAATAATGTGTGCACACAGATGACCCTGATACTATGGTTTGATTCTCTTCTAATGCAGAGTCCCATTCACTCCAGCAGAACACCATGTGTGCCCATGAAGAGCAGGATGCAGGATAGGATCTGAATATACTTGGAGAGATTTTTCGCATTAAAACAAAACAAAAAAAAATATCCTAACTCTCTATTTTCTGACATTGATCAGATTTAGACCACACTGAATTATTTTCAACTCTTCTCTCCAGGAAAAACATAAGACATAACAAATGTTATTATGGAATTGAAAATCAATATACTATAATGCATCACCTTCCATAAATACAGGTTATGTGTACTGTAATTTATCATGGAAACGCATAAGTGCTGAAAAGAGTCTCTCTCAATACTTCTCTTTCTGTTGGAAGCTTTTAAACTAAACTAAAATATAAAAAATCTACTCTTGCAAAATTGCACAAGTTGAACCACCTGCTGTTGCTAAATTTACATTTAAAAATGGGAACATAGGATTGATCCTGTATCCTTCCTACTGATATGAGTCATAAATGTTTTTTTCTGCTGTCCCAATGGATATTAGGGTGCAAAGCAATATAGTCTTCAGGCTAGAACCACAAAGAAACTTACATATCTAGGAAATCACTTGGATTCACAAAGGCTGGCTTTTGCACTTAGGCTTCCTAAACAATAAATGGAGACAGATAGGCACCTGACAATGATTTACAAAAGCCAGCATGGTAGAAGACTCCTTTTCTAGCTTAGCCAATGAGAGTTCCCAAGCAGAAAGGTATGTATTAAGCCCTTCCCCCTTTCTCACAGATAGGTGCATGAATCTGGAGTGCAGGTAGTCACCTCCCACTGCTTGTGATTTTCAGCTGCAAACTTTCTCGTGGTGATGGGTGTGATGTTGGTAAACCAGGTGCCAGCTCATGCCAAGGCCAGGACTTCACTGAACACTGACAAATGCATAGCTGGTATCCAGTCTTTTACCTGTAGTATAGTATAGTTAAAACATCTATTAGGGTAATATGACTGGGTTAGTGTTTAGACTTCATGGAATGATGGCAGGATGCTTGCCTGTATTAATCCTACTTGATATCTCATAACCCATGGTATAAAGTAATACTCAAGTGTTTATTCAGGAACTGTGAAAATTTTTGTTCTGAAATTATGTAACTCACCAAACAGGAAAACAAATATCTCTCCCATTTCTTTTGCTTACTTGATAAATTCTTAGTTAATTTATTATAGGATTGACTAGTAGTGTTATCTTTGGTGTGAGATCTAAGGTGCAATTTGTCCTGCGGTAATTGTCCTGGCCCTTTGAGACTCACAGTAATTTGAATATTTGCTGATGTTTATTGTAAAGGGACTGTCCTTCACAAAGCCAAGATTGCCTAGGTAGCAAGACAGACTGAAATGCCCAAGGGAACTTTCTTTGACTTCATGTTAAGGTTGTATAGAACCTGAGGAGTTTACACTTGTTACTTGTTTGGTGAAATCTAATTACAGAACTCATAACCAATTTGGGGTTTGTGCCCTGCTTCTTAACAGATTGTGCTGGTTGTTATTCTTCTCATGAGCCACTCTATTCACCATGACATGGCACCTACATCATTTTAGCAAGAAACTGGGAATGGGAAAAGAGAAGGATGACTTCCCTCATAACTTTTATCCTGGTGTTTCGGGTACTCACTTAGGATATGGGACACTCTTAGTTCAGGTCCCCCTAACTACCGGCGAAGGGATCTGACGTGGGCCTCTCTCAATCTTTGCTGGTGAAGAGCCATTCTCATTCTTGCTCTTTCTCTCTGGCCCAATATTTTTTCAGTATTTAACCCTCCCTTTCTTCCCAACTATTTTGTGTATACTTGCCTATATGAATCTGATCCAGTAGGCAAGGTCTGAGAACACTTACTGGATAGGGTCCCTCGCATGACTTAGGTGAAAGAATGTCTATCTTGAACTGGTTTGTGAATTGCTGTGGGGCTTAGGCTTCTGCACACCTGACACAGGAGTGCAGTGTGCAAGCTTACAGGCAGAAACATAGGTGCTTAGGAAACTTTTACTGTAAAAAATTTAGGTGCCAAGTAAGCTTATGAGCCTACAGAGTTTGAGGGACACTGAGCAGGGGAATTCCAATGGTGGTTGATTCTGGGATTTAGATGCCTAATATGCCAGTTACATCCTAAACCTTTTGTGAATTTAGCCCTAAGTATTAATTGAATGTAGGAATCATTCACTATATGAGCAATAGTTGCCTCCATCTATAGTAGAACAGGCAATGGCCTTGAGGGGCCATCATATTCTGCAATCTTAGATACAGGCCATATGTTCATTTAAGGACAAATTATCAGGTTTATGTGTGGAGAGATATGTGATAGGTTCAGTAAATTAAGATCTGAGTCCTTTGGATCCAAGCTTCTTAAAAGTCTAAGGAGGGGGGGACTGCTCTCCAAACAAGCTGAAACCAATATTTGCATCTGTTTTGTAACCTAACTTTTACAATGAATATTACCTTTCTTTCATCTTCTAGCATATAGATTGTTTAATGATTATTTTTGCGTTGTAAAATCATGTTAATGTTTACTTAAATATTTTTTTAATGTATTGCTGCTCTTTATTTTATTTTCCCTGTTGTCTGTAGAGAGAATGTGCCTCGGTATTTCTGTCCTTTTATTTTTACATTTTATTTTTAGAATTTGACTATGTTTGTATCTCTTTGACTTTATTGACTGACATTCATGAACATCTTCAATAGTAATATTCAAATAATTCAGAGACATACTGCAGTATATAGTACAGATATTTTTATAGTGAATTTGATTTAAATTGGAGACCAGTGTAAAATCTACAATTTTATCTCAGTCTCCCTGGGAACTTAAAATTGCAAAACAGAATTCTGTTTTTATATTATACAGGAAGACACATGGATTTTTTGTCACTAAAGTCTGTTATTAAGACATCTTAAAAGGGGCATTTTATTGAATGTGCCATCTAAATCAGCTTTCCCATCAATTCTGCATCCATTTGTAGTCAAAAGTAATGAGTGTCTCAGCTGCTGCTTCATAGATTTCAAAATAAAATATTAGAAAATCAAAGTAAGAGTGCAATGAATGGAAATGGCATTGAACTCGAGATAGCAATATTGATACTTTTTTTTTCCTGCTGAGGCAATTATGACAAACAGCAAATACCATGTTTTATGTTATTAGCTGGTGACAATATAATTATTTGAAGGATTGTCACAAAATGTTCACTGAAAGCAGTAACGCATAGCACAACATAAAGCTTTTTAACAAAGAGTTTGAAATTGCTGTTAGTTTTGAATTAAAAAGGTAAGCATTTTAAAAATAGAAATGAAAGGTTATGTCTCTATAAGTCACTGAAATATTAATGCAATCACGGTCAGCCCAAAGAACTTATTCCCATTTCAGAAAACGGGATAAATTCTATCTTTATGTTCACCTATTTATCCATGCTTTCTGTGGGGTTGAATAAGTGTAACTGAAGGCAACATTTTGTTATTTCTGTGATATGTGAACCTGCCAATTGGCAGAATGAAGTACTAATGGGGAATGGCAAGATGAAAAAAGAAAGCAGAGACATGGACCACCTGGAGTTACAACAGAGCTAAACAGGAGAGAGGGGGAAAGGAAGGACTGGAAGACCAAGGAGGGGTAGCATGACAAAGAGAATGAAGGAGGGGAGAAAGCAAGAGGATCAGGGATTGCAAGTCCATACCCAGTTGCTTCTCTGTGGTGAACCCTATAAACACCACCCTCATTTTCCTTGTGAAAAGTTGATATGGCTATATGATGGACATAACTTTCCTTTATAGCCAATTATTTTCCTTTTCCCCAAACTACAAGCTGAGTTGACAATTACATTTTCAGTTTTCTGTTGGAAAAATATATTAATTAATTAGTGACTTCTCTTCCTGGAGGTGAAAGAAGGCATTTTTTACCATTGATCATGCCCGGATAATGTAAGCTAAGTGAACTGCACAGGATGTAAACACTTCATTTAAATTGTTGATGGGAAGGCACCTGGATGAATGGAAGGACACTGCCCAGGAAAACCAGGTCTTAATTGCATTTCCCCCTTTCTAACCATCACTGCTGTATTCTTGTACAGATTAACTTTGAGCCAGCTGATCTTCCTCCAGGTGGTGCTCTCCTAAGCATTGTTATATGCTAGTGATAGTGTTTGCATATGCAAAAAATATGATACAGAGCTAGGTGTCATCCAAGTATTGTTTGCATCATAACCTATGTTTCTTCATCTCTCCAAATAGTCTCATCCAGATATTGAAGAAGAGGCAAGATAGGTCCTTGAAGGGACCATGAAAGAGAAGGCTTTTGGAGAAGAGGAACAGTTACCCATTACTACTTCCTTTATCCTGTAAGTAAAGTATGACTGGAGCCATTGTAGGGTGCAGCCAACTGCTTCAGCTATATCATGCAAGCAAATCACAATCATCTGTGATCAACTGAAAAACTTGTATTTGATGTTCAAACACTATCATTATTTTAGGTTTTTTAATCTTTCTGTGCCATATTCCCTTCTTAATTTCACATGAGTGATAGCAGACATGGACAAAACACTGCCCCCCCCCCCAAAAGCAGCAAATGTTTGCACATGGTTTGGTAACTGAATGGAAATGTTAAATTCTGGAAATATCATGAGATTTTTCAGTCTGGTTTTCGGATAGGAGATTCTGTTACATTTGGGCAAACTCCAGTCAGACATTTGGATGTAAATATAAAGATACTGAAGCTCACTGAGTGTTGCTGTTCAATAAGTGGTGATAGTTAATACAGGGGAGGATACAGGAGCTGTGAAAATGACTGGGCAATCTCTTAAACAGTGAAATACAATTATGGACTCACTTATAATGAGCTGGATTGTAAATTTGCAAGCTGTCCTGTCTAGCTACACCTCCCCAGAGGTAGAAAAAAACCCATTTATAGCACAATCATAATTCCTCTGAAAATCTTCCCTTGCTTTAGCAATGTTACTGCATGTGTTTTTCTGGAGCAAATTGCTTCTTCATGGGAGTTCAACCATTTATTCTAGGTGGTCCGCTAGAGCTCCTTCCACTCTTTACCCTTTTCTGTTGCCTCTCAATGTATGTCTACACTGCAGTATAAACCTAGGGTTCAAACTCAGGCTCAAGCCTAACCCCCTTCTGTCTACACACAAATTATACTAGCCCAGGGCTCAGATCACGAGTCCTAAGATGCCACAGTCGTGGAGGATCAGAGGCTGAGTTAAGCCAGGACCCAGAATTCAAGTCCATTTGTAATGTAGATGCATCCCCTCTGGACTTGTGCTCCAGGAGGCACAAAAAGTATCCCATAATTACATAGGCTAACTTTCTTTGTCCTTTGGATTGTCAAGTTTATCCATGCTGCACCAAGGACAAAGGGCTAGAGTAGCACATTTTGGGAAGGCGCTAGGAAGTTTGGGGTATAGGTGTTTGGACTCAGGCTGACATACTGCAGTGTAGATGCTGGAGTCCCAGGTTGGGACTTAGGGTTCATCAGTTCCTAACTTGGGCTTACAAATGAGTGTAGACACTGAAGCCCTAGGTTAACAAACCCAGGATCTCCTACCTTGAGATCTGCTAACCCTGGGCTTACCTTGCAGTGTAGGCATATCCTCAGATCATTTGCTCACAGATTAGAGCCCTTCTCCCCAGCCTTATAGCTAGAGTGGCAATTTGAACGGCTCCAAGCAAAGTAGTAAGTGGGGAAGTCTTTACTCTCTTGTGTAGTCAAGTAGAGGCTGTTCAATTTATTGTGAAGAGAGCAATGTCTCTAATTGAAGTTAAAGTAAATGCAGCATTGCTGATTCTAGGAAGGTAGACAAGAAATATGGACATTGTATTGAAAACTAGAAATTTGTATTCAATGCTTGGTCTGGTGAAACAGGTTTCTTAAGTATAAAAAAGGCTAATGAAACATCAAGACCACTTCAATAAATGATATTCTGCTTGGGGTTGCACCTAAGTTAAAATCTATTACTCTGGTGAATCAACCAGC
The DNA here is from genome assembly GCA_007922155.1 of Mesoclemmys tuberculata. Lineage (NCBI taxonomy): Eukaryota > Metazoa > Chordata > Testudines > Chelidae > Mesoclemmys > Mesoclemmys tuberculata. Next base: position 43,156,904 of record ML675618.1, on the reverse strand, counting down.
TGTTATGATATGTGGGATTTTGAGAATCAACTCTTGTCTAGGAAGGGAAAGGCTATTTTCAAAGGAATTCCAGAGATATGTTGTTTGTCCCTGCATGACAAATATCTGTAGAAAAATAGATTCCCTCATTTCCCAGAACTCTGGGGAAAGAGTGATGGGTCCCAGGAGCTGATGTTTATATGGGTATGTGCTCTCTTGACTAATTTTTGTAAAGCAACAAATCACATTTTTTAAAATGTCTAATTTCCCCTGTCTCTTAATTATTCTCCTGTGTATGCATCATACATTTCAAGAGACAGACATATTTCTTTTCACAGTACTTGCTGTAAGGTAGTATGCATAATTTCCTAGCAGTTTCAGTAAATATGGATAACTTTATTAATTTATGTGTATCCATTAAGCTGCACATTTTATTGAATTTAATTTAAAACTCTTTTTAGCAAGTGGGAGTACATATTTTGTTTTATTTTTGAGACCATGAAACAATGAATGCCACCCCTACTAATTTTAGAGGGATATATGGGGCAAAAACTAATGTGGAAATTAACCTTCCCTTAAAGTAAATTGTAAACTAAATGTAAAATGTAATAAGCCACTAGCTTCCATTGCGTTATGTAGATCTACTAGGAAGAGCAAGTGCTAAAATTTTAAAGGCTGCAGTACAACTGTTATCATCAGTTTCAGACAATATCTATAACTTAAGATGTGGTGAAAGAAACTTGAAGTATGCTGATCACTTGTTTTTTGTTAGTATTTAAGGTTTTTAATTAATAAAATATATTTTATTTTCAATATCAGATAATGTAAAGTGTTTGTTTAACTTGAATGAGTGTCCTGTATCTTCACCCATCACCAGCTGCCTGTGTATTCACTCCTACTTGGCATGATGCCATACTGGAGGCCTCTATAGAGCAGGGTTTTGTTCCATGTAGAAGGCATACAGTCCTCCCCCGAATCCTATCCCCCACCTGTGTGGGGAAACAACACCAATTCCACTACCGAAGAGGTACCATTTTACAGAGTCTGCCTTTGTCTCACAAAGCAGTTTCTTTCAAAGTACTGCTCATGACCTGAAAGCAACACACACAAAAACTGTGTTGCAGGGATGATGGTCACATAAATAAGTTGGATATTTAAAGCACAACTGCCATCTGTCCTTCATTGTGAAAGATGTTATGCTGCATTTATTCTTTTAAATTACTTACCTCAGAAATGTCAACACATGAAATTGAAATGATAGAAAATGTTACAGCTCTGACTGTTATGGTGATAGGGATTATGAGGCTGGACTTCAGTGCAGACATCATTGTCCCCACCATGACTGGCTCAATTTAGTTCTGTAGGACTGAACTGTAATTAGCCATTTTACCACATGGTATCCAACTTGATGTGAATTATGATTATAAGGAAAGAGTTACATTTATTAATGAAAGCTATGTACTGTGTGCAACAAAGTTATGTGTCATGCAAAACTTTGGGAACATGTCAGGTGGGAAAAGGAAGCTTTCCCATTGGTCAATTGGGGAGTATTTAAGATTTTAGACAGTGTTGCAAAGGGCTTTCCCTCTGAGTGGCAGCCTTAAAACTATACTCTCTTAGAAGTTCCATGGATCAAGAACAGAAGAAAAAAGACCAATCTACCTGTTCCTGTTACTCCTTGTCCATCATCCTGATTCTGTTCTGATTCCTCACTCCTCTGTCTCCCAATCCTTTCCAATCCCGTTTGGTTACCTGATCCTTTTTCCTGGCAAGGGATGATAACTTTCTGATAACATTATTGTTCATTACCCATGGGTTATGTTAATGGTAAGGGCCTTGGCTTCAAGCTTTTTGGTTAACCCACAAGCTATTTCATTCTGCTATTTACATATTTCAGTTAATAAAATGTTGCATTTATTTTGCACTTTTACCTGCTGTGTGATACTGATTGTTTATTTTAATTCCTCATGTGTGATTGGACCTGGGATAGGGTGGAGTGACTGATGGAAAGAGGGGTCCTTGATAAAAATTACTTTCCCAGGGCTCCATATTGTAGAAATATCTGTGCAGCAGCTCTGACAACAAAGAAACTTTCCACTGCAGTCATCATAGAAGGACTGAGTGCCGTCAGTGAAGGATTAGAAGGGGGGAGATGAAAATTAGCACCAGAGTCTCAAATTACCTTTGTGGTCCATCCCTCCATCCTTCCCATAGAAAACTTGAGTTGGGCTTGAGGGAGGTTCTCCTCCTTATGGAGATTTCCTGCAATTTGCTATGTGGGGAGCGGCTGAAATACAAACCTTCCAGATCCCGTATTGCCAATTCCATACATTCAAAAAGCACAATACAGACCCTCAGTCCTGAGATTGTCTTTAAAATAATGAGTTGTTCTGGTTTGTTTAAATTTGGGTTTTTCTTCTCTGCCTTTTAGTTTCTAAGATGTTATTGTTTTCAGACATTACTCTGCAACTCCTGGGACTTGACATTCATTTAATTTGCTTTATTTTTTTTAAATGAAATCTAAGATTCCCTCTTCTCCAACTGACTAAAGGGGAAGAAAAGTAAGATTTCTAAAAAAATTATGGAAGCTGGTGGTGAAGGCCATCTCCATCAATGCTCTGCGTCCCCCTCTTATTCCCAATCTCATCTGCCAACCTGACATGGTTTCAGAGCTTTTCCAGCTAGCAGCAGTGAAGGACAATCTTGTCCTATGAAGGTCCTGTACTAGGTCTAGCACAGCAGAAAGTTAACATAACTACTGTTGGTGCGCAGACTTGGTCAAATTGCTTTAATCAGCACTGATTTCTGTTGGGAGGGAGTGGAGTGGGCGGGCGGGAGGGGAGTGGAAGTTGTCTTCAGAGATAGGGTAGTAGAGAGTGATCTAGAACAGGTTATGATATGATATGATAAATAATGGAAAAGAGCTAAACAGGGTAAAAATCATCTTAAACAGAAAAGGTAAAAGTTAAAATTGTTTTATAAAATTGGATAAGATAAACGTTAACCATGAATAAAAAGCAAAAGCGAAGAGGCTAGTGTTAGAGAGCTTTATAACAGAATTTATGACAGAATATAATAATGGGGTTCATTACCAATAAAGGGCACAGATTAAAGGTGAATAAAACAGAGGCAATGATGAAAATATTAAATTAATTAGCATTAAGCATAAAAATCAATAACGGCAAAGGCTAAATTACAGGCAAGGATTATTAGTCTAGGTTTAGTATTTCACACTATAGGAAACCAGACCATAGCAGCTAAATGTGGAGTCAAGAGTTAAACAAAAACAAATATAAACTATGGATCAAATACATCTTCATCTTCCCTTCTCCACAAAATAAAACACATCTTTTCCCAGTATCCCCAGCTCTGTAAATTGCCTTATGAAACAATAAGCTTCTTGGGCTAAGGATTGTGTCTTTTTATATGTCTGTCTAGCACTCTTTTGGTTACTCAGTAAATTTATCATGAAGAGTAATTAATAACAATGATTGGCACAAGAAAATAAGGCACCGAGGCATGAAGCACCTTTACTGTCTTGAAGCTAAATTAAATATTTTGATTTTGTGCCTTTTTGTTTAAGATGCAGGTCTAGTACCATTGCAGAATCTGTTCTCTGTAGCAGCTTGACTATTTTTATAGCATCTGTAAGATTAATGTGGTGACTTAACAGCCTAATTAGGTTTAATTTTGGCTTTTCAGGTGTCTGGAAAGTCCTTGAGGATCCAGAAGAAGAAATCTTCTAGGAAGTAGTATTTTCACTGGATAGAGAGCGGGAAATTGTTTCTTATTTAAAAAACAAACAAACAAACAAACAAAACCTGACTCTTTATTATGTACATTTTACAGAGCATTCTGGTTGTCATTGTGATACAGGAAAATATACCCTTAGACTTTTTTCTTCTTAGTTGTAAATGTTAAGAATGAACTATAAAAGTATTATTTTTTTATATATAATACCCATCAATAAATGTTTTTCTGCAGCCAATGTAATCACTTATTGTGTTAAGCCATGATTTATTACTTAGAAAACTAAAGTAAAAGGCATGACTATATGCAAAACAGGTCACAAACCATATACAACAGAGTGAGAATTGTTAAGTGAAGATTCTTCCTGTTCCCTAGAGAAACAGGAAATTGTTACTATGAAATATCAGCTGCCCCATAATTACATATGGACGATTCCTTCTCAGCGTGAGCTCTTGTTTTCTGCAATGTGCTTACCAAGGGGGATTTATAATGGATGTATCACACAGAATGCTTTATGCGCACACATTTTTTTTTTTGAAAAAGTCCAGACTACATATGGCATGCTTTGATTTTTACCAAAGCATGTATCTGATTTTTTTTCAGACCTGAAGGGGAAAATAAAGCATTCTTTTGCAAGTTCAGGTGTGCCAATCCTTCTCTTCTGGGTTATGTCCTGTTCAACAGTTACAGAGGCAGTTTTCGGAGCCGTCCATCAAGGCCAGTGATCACCTCTGCTGACCAGCATTTTCCATAATCTTTTATCCCCACGTTCCCATCTCTGCCCTGCTGCACTTTGCAATAGAAACAATTGTGGCATTATTTTAAACCTCTTGTCCCTCCCTATGCCTTTAGTGACTTCCCCCCTGCAGTTACCACTCCATTTTGCTTTCCCAGTTTTGCTGTTTGAGTTTGCTGATTTTTTTCCCCCAGTGTCTTGCACCTGGAGAGAATATAGAATCATAGAAAGGTAGGGCTGGAAGGGAGCTCATGATGTCACCCAGTTCATCTTCTGTGCTGATGCAGGACTGTTTATATACCTAGATCATCCCTGACAAGTGCTTGTTTAACCTATTAAATACCTGCAATGATGTGGATTCCACAACCTCCCTTGGAAGCCTATTCCAGTATTTATCTATCCTTTTAGTTAGAAAGTTGTTTGCTAACATCTAACCTACATCTTTTCTGCTGCAATTAAGCCCATTACTGATTGTTCTACCTTCAGTGGACAGAGAGAATAATTGATTGCCATCTTCTTTGCAAGAGCCCTTAACGTATTTCAGGACTGCTATCAGATGCTTTCTGTCTTCTTTTCTCATGACTAAATATGTCCAGTTTTTTTATGTTTTCCTCTAAACCTTATATCATTTTTATTACTCCTTTGGACTCTTTCCAGTTTGTTCCCATCTTTTTTTAAGTGTGGCACCAAAACTGGGCACAATACTCCAGCTGAAGCCTCACCAGTGCCGAGTACATGCAATGATATTGTTAATACATCCCAGAATGATATTATTATTTTTTTTTCAACTGTATCACATTGTTGGCTCATATTCAATTTGTGATCCACTGCGGCTCCCAGATCCTTTCCTTCACTATGACTGTCTAGCCAGTTATCCCCATTTTGTATTTGTGCAGTTGATTTTTCTTGCTTAAGTGTAATACTTTGACCTTATCATTACTGAATTTCATTTAGTTGATTTCAGACCAATTATCCAACTTATCAAGGTCATTTTGAATTCTAATTCTGTCCTCCAAAGTCCTTGTAACCCTTCCCAGCTTGGTGTCATCTGCAAATTTTATACGTGTTTTCTCCACTCCATTATTCAAGTATGTAATGGAAATATTGAATAGTATTAAATCTGATTCACACCCCTCCGAGACCCTACATACATGGTTCTAGTCTGACAATGAACCGCTGAGAACTACTCTTTGAGTATAGTCTTTCAACTTGTTATGCATCCAATTTAGACCATATTCTAGATCACATTTTCCTAGCTTGTTTATGAGAATGTCATGTGGGATTGTGTCATAAGGATTATTAAAATCAAGGTATATCTTGTCTACTACTCCCCCCATCCTAGGCCAGTAACCCTGTCAAAGAAAGAAATTATGTTGGTTTGGCGTTTGTTCTTGACAAATTCATGCTGGCTATTCTTTTGTTCACCTCAGAGAAGCTTCTGGACATGGATCTCAGCCTATCAGCCCTCTATTTTTTTACTAGTTTCCAACTCCTGGAAATATCTGCAACCACAAGTGGCTGTTGAGGAACCTTTTCACCCATCATAGCAGAAAATTAGCAGGAGAAGGACATCCAGACACTAGAGGTATTTTCATGAAGGAGAAAACAGGTAATTGTAGACATATATCAGCTATGCCTTCTTTTCCAGTGAAGTAATTACTGCCAAGACCAAGCTTCCACCTGCTCCAGGCCTGAAAATTGTTCATATACTGCAGTCATAATAACAGAAATTGAGCTATTCTACCAACTTAAAAAATATATTTTCCTGATTCCCCTGGAAGTCTTTATTTGGATGTTACATGGTCACAGGAACAGAAGGAGAAATTGTTCACAGACGTGCACTATCAACTGAATTGGAATAGACCACTGTTTCAGGAATCAAGCACATATTCAAGGCATCCTGGAAAAAAAATCTCCTTTCTGAGGTTGATTCTCCATAACAACACAATTTTAGCAGGACACATAATGCCTTAAAACTTGCAAACAATCTGTAGGAAAATACAAAAGATCCTTATCAGATAGCTTTCTCTTACTATCTTCAAAGCTCTCCTTCTCCCCCCCCAAAATAGAAGAAACAATCCTGTCCTTCCTTCTTAAATTCCAACAGGAAGAAGCCAAAGCCCCATTTTGATTAACCGGAAGTTGTTAAAAGGATGAAGAAACCTAGGACTAAAAAGCATTTAATAATTAAACAACAAAGATAAAACAAAAATCTTTGGTATCCTGGTTGTTTTCTGTACTCATTTTGCAAAGATATTAAATGATTAAACATAGTGTGATGGGGGATCATATCTGGCTTTCTCTAAAGAAGTTTCAGGTGATTTTTCCTAGCTACAATTTTTTAACCAAAGTTAATAAATATAATTGATGTATTATGCCTACAGTGAGCAGTAAAATCTGGAAAGACAAAGAGAAAAATGTTTTACTCTTCCCTCCAAAAGAGACACAACCATGTCTTTAACTGCTGTGGCTGATAGTTATTAACAGCAAGTGATTGCATCCAAAGAGAAGCTTTTGCCTGAACAGACAGATGATGAAGTTATACAAATAGCCATACATACAGAGCTTAAAGATGTAGGGATCTTCTTCTTGGGAAAAGACACTATCATGACATCAAAGGATCATGTAGTAGAGATGCAACAAGAGTCACAGGAAAATGAGGCAGTGGGGGGAACAAACTGTCAAAGGCCATTCTAAACTTCTGACACTGGCATCAAAGATTCTCTGATCTAGCAGATTTGTCAACAACAAATCCATAACTTGCTGTCTCATGAGGCAGTAGTATGTCCCATCCCATTATCTCTACACAACATAGCTTGGTTTTTCAGAAGCTAGCACACAGCTACTTAGATTATGTAGTGTTCTGTTGCCTAACTACCAGGTTAAAATATTTCTTAACTAATGTATGAGGAGAACACTTGAAAACATACTGTACATGCGCTGGTTCGATGGTGGTAATTTGAGGTGGGATTTTCAAAAGCTCTTAGCAGTGGCCTAACTCTGGTCCCATTGAAGTCAATCAGAAGTTTACTAAGGGGATTTGTAGATTGACTTGTAGATTGACGCAATATACTGGGCACAAACAAAATAGTTCTATAAGGCAGCTAAACCCCCAAAAGATAAATAAATGCCATAGTGGAAAGCTCAGTGCAGTGCTCATTGCTTTAACAGGAAATCTTTCCAACCAATCTTTGAAATTTCATACCGGTTCCCTCTCCATTATAGCTACCTTTCTTGTGGCCATTAATTTGTCACACAAGTTTTTGGAAATGAGTGCTTTTTCCAGAGACATCCAGTGCTGTATTTTCTGTCAAGAGAATGTCATTCCAGATTTTCCTACCAAAGATAAGCACAGTTTCACTAATCTCACGAAATCATATTCTCTTCCAGCAACAAGGCCACTCATACAGAAAAGGGACTGAGAACACTGATATCAGCAGAGCTATTGGGTTTTAACTGTATATGGCAACACAGCTCAAAGCTTCCAATGAACTTTTTTATGTATTAATCAGGACACAGGAGAAAACATTATAGATTTACTGATAGATTTATCAGAATGGACTTTTAAGAGGTCTATAATATAAACAAACAGCACCTCCTGCTCTGCTTAGTGCTCATTCTGCAAGGACCATGGCAGCATCATAGGATTCAAGATCAAAACATCAGCAGAATAAACTTTCTGGACCTCTGCCTGGTCAAATATTCAGATGTTCAAAATATTACATGCTGTAATTTGTGTCATTCAGGAATTCTGCCACTGAAAGAAATCTCTGGTACAATAAATCAGAGCAATGAAGTAATCAAAATATACACAACATAACTGATATAATATGATATATAATGAAATGCATACTATTTTTTGCCTTCTGTAAATATTTCCTTTTCTCTTTGTTAGCTCTGCCTTATGCATTTCCTCAGAGCGGAGACTTGTTAATATTAATTTTCTGAGACATTGTTTCTATTTAAGTTGGAGTGTTTTTGGTTTTCGGTTTTTTTATTCAGTTCTATAAATATATTTAATGAAAACAATGAACCCACTTAAGAAATTAATTTAAATTTTTACAAACTGGATTTCACTGTTTTTGTTCTGCTTGTGCTTACGGGATACTAAGGTAAAAGCAGCAGTGAATTGTTCTGCAGCTTCAGTAGGAGGTCTAATTGCATGTACTCATAATTTTTCAGCTTTAATAACTTTTAATTGTGTGGTATTCTCTTAGAAATGTGTACAGAGAGCTTCACTGTCATAAATTAAATGTCTAAAAATTGTTTCCACAGACCAAAGCACTGCAATTTTCTATCATTCCATACATTATCAATAGTTACTTCCATTTAAATGAATTATTTTCCTCTCTAGCTGCATTGCCTCCATAAAGCTTGTCAGATGTAACCACCTCATTCAGCATCCATATCACTGCAACTTGTCATTATTCAGGTGGATTTTAACATTGCTGTAGAATCATAAGTTGTATCTTTATCACCAACCCTAATAAATATGTGCACCGAAAAGACCTCCCTGACACACATTATACATAGTTTCTCTTCAATCTCTGCACTACTGTTATGGACTTTTAGTTGGAAAATAAGGCCATCGTACTAAAAAGCCTAACTGCATACTTAACAGTAAACAAGGCTCTGAAGAGGAATTGTAAAGGTGTAGACTAAACCATCATATTCATTTGAGACTATTACCAGGGTTGTTTATATATAAAATGTGTCAAGTAATATGTCACATCCAGTGATCTTTGTTGGAAAATAAAAAACACTAAAGAATGTGGCCACAGCTGAGTTCAGTAGATGTAAATGGCTTATTCTAGAGAGGAAGAAATTAAACAAACAAAAAAACAAAAACACCACATCAATCTCTGCCATATACATACACACTAGCAAATATCTGATATTAAAAGTACAATAAAACTTCTTCCTGCAATTTTATTAGTTGCACTGTAGTGTGTTAATGTCTGCAATAACACCATTATTATAATTGATTGAAGTATCATAACACAACTAAGCCAAACAAAGCAATTAAAATTTAGCACTTTTTCATAAAAAATTGCATGCCCAGTCAGATCATAATGTTTTGGAGAATTGTTTATGCAATGAATGAGGTAACGGCAGGAAGTCCATTAAATTTTCAGACAAGAAAAGAAAAATAAAGATTTGTGAAGGTCTGTGCGCTACCTTGTGGCTAAAATCACAGAGAACACAGAATTATGCAGAAAATGCAAAACAGTCTGATTGAACAAACATGGAAATAATATTATATAATAGTTTATAGAAGAGACTTGAAAGTTAGCTTTTGTTGTGTCAGTTATCAAATCCAACTTTTGCAAGGCAGTCATTGCCAGTGGATATCTAATGGCATGTTGTAACCTCTTCATGTCCAGATGTTCATGCATGCCCTGGAAATTAGAGGCATAGGTTTTTAACAGGATGAAGAACAATCCATTCATACCAGCCATTCTCATTACATAACAGCATAAGCACCTCTTCAGAACAGCTCCTTCTAGAATATTGTTGATTGGCATGATGCTCCTGAATAAGATTGCCCAAGGAAAAAACTCTTTTGAGTTACAGTATTGCAAACACAGGGGAGTGTGATTGGTAAGACAATGATTGTATTTATAGGTACTCATTGGTTTGAGGAAATAGGATCCCTAGGATTTAAGACAGTATTAGGAAGAAAACAATGTATGCTGATGACATAGGAGAAGTACCGTGAAAAGAAGAAAAGTATATAAAAATGGCTTCAAGTATTATAAAAAATAATACGTTATAAGAAAATTATGCAAAGGCAACAGGCAGTTTAGGATTCATACTCTGTGGGGGAAATCCTCTCTAATATCTTGGGAAAGTAACTGAGTTAGGGAACTCCAAGGTGGGACAGGAGAAGAAATTGTGCCCTCTCCAGCCAATGTTCAATCAATTGTTTTATCACATATAATCCAAATTAGTCTCCTTGTTCTAAAGCTCTACAAAATGGAACAGCCATAGCAACAGATTGTCTTACTCCAGCTTCCTGAGGAGCTTGGTTGAGGGACAATCTCTCTGTATAGCCTTTAAATCCTGCTCCATCCTTCAGATAGTGGAACTGCCCTGATTCCATTGCAACAGGAATAAAAGGTAAAGAATTTGCCCCTTAATGAGAAGCAGCAGATTTAAAATAATATCTCCAGGTGGAATTAAGATGAACTAACATTTTTAGCTACAAAACAAAACGAAATAATTATATTTTTGGTAAAATATATTTGTCATGATATTTTTATTTCTGCTGTAATAATAGCCAGTGTATGTAAAATCAGTGATACTGGATTTTTTTCCAAATATTCTGTATGTCCACAGAACGCTCCTTCAATACATTTGTGCCATAGAGAAACTGATAGAATTTTGCAAACTTCTGCAACAGTAGGTTTACTTTTGAGGTTGAGAATAGATATTTTTCATCCATGTCTTGATCTATGAAGAAATTGAAGGTTTTATTCTTCTCTAATTTACTCAGTTTTTGCCTGGATTTCAGTTACCTGATACTCCTGATGTATGCTGTTGTGTATGAGCAAAGACTTGGGACCAGAGTGTGCTGTTTATCATTTTGTTTAAGGCTGTGAAGCAGAACCAACTGCAAAGAAAAAGATGGTGTACGTGGGTAAAACTATACCACACACTTCCTGTGTGACTTTGAGCATTCCTCTAACCTCTGAACTTAATAATAATTAGAGATGGTTGAATTTCTGTTCTGTGTACAATTCTGGCTTCTTGAGGGTTGTTTTTTTTTTTCATTCCATATTAGAATGAACGTTTAAAATTTAGACATTTCCTGCAAAACAATTTTATTTTTATTTTATATTATTTTTGTATTTTTATTTTATATTTTAATTATAATATAATTTTAATTATAATATACAACAGAAATATAATTGTTATTCTAACTGATGGTTGCTATTGTAATTGGCTTGGTAAATGGTAGTTCATTTACATACTGGTATTCTCAGTGGTCATTTGTAATTAGTAAGTAGTTTGTAATTTGTATTTCAATTAGTACAGTAAGATAAAATTATATTTAATTTCTAATAGAAAAGTCATTTCAAAATGAAGAAGTGAAAAGTTCCATTCTGATCCAGTTGAACTGGAATGTTTCAAGCGTTATTAAAATGCTTAATTTTTATTTTTTTAAACAAAATTTAGTCAAAATTACCTGAGTCCGATTAAACATTGCAATTTAATGAATTGCCATTTTCTGACAGAAAAATGCTCTCTGGGAAAATTACTGACCAGCTCTGCTAACGATAAACTACCACATAGGCAGGGCTGGATTCAGGCAATGGATGGATGGATTCAGGCTGGTTGCAGTGGGCAGTGGCAGGAACAATGTCAAGAGACCCTTTGATGGGAATTCTGTTCTCTTTTTTGAGTTGGTATGAGTTCAAATGGCTTCCTTCCTGTCTCTACTGGCTGCAGTTCTTCTTTCTGTGGGAAGCTTTCTGTAGACTATAGATATATGCACTGTTATTAGTGCAGAGGGGCAAAAAGCAAAATTCCAGATCCAAATAGCCCTGAATTCTGTGAGATATTACTTTCTGATTCTGAATTTTGCAGCTGTTCCCTATAATTACAGTGGGTTGAATGAAAACAATGGACTTGACCTCCTCCAATTATTTGGGAGGCTTTGAAATCTAGCTCTTAAATATGAGGCTTGAAACTATATATTTACTGGAATTCAGATGCTAAAACACCATCATCCTGTCAGATTGCAATAGGGCAGTTCTACAAAATGGCATAAATTCAACCAGTTGTTGTTTGCTACAAGTTAACCTTAGCTGCTTTTTTATAGATAATTTATCCAAAATGATAAACTACATATTATAGCTGAGTTTTTTTCTTTCCATCTTGAAAAGGAAATCTTCCCATCTATACATGAAATGATCCATACTCTTTTACAGCAGTTAGAATGCTGTCAATTATTTCGAGTGGTTGCCTATAAATTCTGTGTAAATATAACTTGCTAGATTTGACATGAAAAGTAAATCAATCTTTAAATAAAGAAGATAGTCTGGCATTCAGGTGGATAAAATGAGGTTTTTAAAAGGAATGTTTATTGTGCTATCCTAGTACATTTCACTACTATTTTAATATTCTTTTCATATGTACTGGTTTGTATGTTATTTTATGAAGTTTATGCAGAAATGAATTGCTGGAGGGGCAATTCTAAAGGTGACCCAGACCAGTCCACAAACTATTCACATTTACTTTGATTTTAGTAATCCTAAAACATGAGAGTATCTAAACAAAAATATGACTTTTTAACATCCACTCTGCTTAACTGACAGAGTGCTGAAAAAATTCAAACTTTAAAATATATGATACATTACTATAGGGCAAAATATAACATTTGCCAACATATTAGAAGCTATCTTCAATAAAACTATATAGCCAAACTATGCCTGATGTATTTTTTAAACTAATATGTAATATAACTTTTCTTGTGTCTATTGACCCATCTAGAGATGACCTCCCTTTCATCTGGACAATGACAAAATCTCTGAATCTCTCTATGTGATTCTGTTTTTGACAGAAACACAGCAAGAATAACCTTTCCTCTTACTATCCTGACCACAAGCAGGAGAAAGGAAATTTTCTGGTCTTGCATTCACAGGAAAGATATTGTGTGCTTCCACTACATGTCTCAAAACTTCCAATTACTTAGTTTAGTTTAGCACTATTAGTGCAATTTAAATATTTAAAAATTACAGGAAAATAAATGATCAAATGAGCCCTTTGGCTTTGCAACAATTTGTGAGGAAAAAAATGTGATTTTTTGATTGATTCAGGTAATGTGAATGAATTATTAGTCCTTACGGTAGCGGAGAAAATTAATCTTTTGAGCACAATGAAATTAAAAAGGTTTTGGCTTGCCTGATCAGAACAAAGTAAGATGAATTTTTAATACAGCAAATTAATTAGGCACATAATGAGGAATAGAATGCATAATAGGACTAATTCTGATAAATAGCAACATAGTCCAGATTCTAAAGGAAATAAATATCATCCATCACAGACACACCTTAAATTTTGTTCATTGGGAAATATTAATAGTAATAGATCCTGCATAAAAGAGTTAGACAAATTCTGTTTGCTGATGTTGTTCAGTGCAATTACGTTATATGTTAACCCTCATCTGTAACTTTTTGTGGAGTTGATCTTAGGTCATTATTCATTTCTGAAGGTGTTAATGTACCATAAAGGATTCGTATTATCATTAGACATACTGTCTGTGCCAGGTGTTGCATGTTATTTGCAACTGCCCTGAAGATCATTTAACAGCATATAAATCTTTATGGCCCCAAGATGCTTTGCTACAATAATTTGCATCTTTAAATAGCTTTTGAACCATGAGTTTTAAAAATAAGTAAGAAGCAAATTTTTTTTTATTAAAGCATGCATTTCTTCACTCATACTGTAGTACTGATTAATAAGCTCAGATGACTATCTGAAAATTCTATTAAATTCTATTAAAGATGGAAGAATTAATGTGTACTCTAATTCTCACAATTTAACACTAAAGTTTTTCACACCAACAAAAGCAGAATATTTTACCAGATAGGAATGAAATGTAAGAAATTATTAATTTTCTGAAAAATCTCCATGAGTTCTTCAAGATTTAAACTTTTCTTTGTTGGGTGTCCTTTCTTTTCTTAAGTAAAATATGAAAGTCTAAGTGTAAAGACATAAATCCTGCTGACAAATATGAGGTGCACTGTGAATTCAGTATTAAAGTTATACTGTAGATTTCATGTAGGTAAATTTTCTGCATATAGTTGTGGCAGTTGTACTGCTATGAAACTAGCAGAAATACTCATCATATTTGGTGAATAAGCATAGAAAAGGTAGAACTACAAAGGCATCATTCCTCCCTTCTCAGATAGTGGCAGTCTTTCCATGTGGGTGAAGCTCCTGAAGAAGCCATGCTACCAGGTGTGTGCCTGGTGTGATTACAGCATGCCCTAAAATTGTATGTTTCTTTGTAGATCACAAAACATCCATTCTATTAGATACCCCTTTCAACCTGAAATGGATGATGCATTAGAAACTCTACAGGGTCACTTATGAGCCTCATTCAATTTCTCCTAAAATCAATGGAAAACTCTGTAATGTCTTCACTGGAATTTCCATTCTAAATATTCCATTCCTATAAGATTTTCAATGACAGGGAATGACAGGGCCCATAATGTTTCATACTCCATTATTAGTGATTCTTAAATAGAAATATCAATATCACTTTCATTGTGGTTATGCCTATCCTGTAGCATTGCTGTTGTACATGACAGACTATACATATTTGAATGTAAAATGGGGGGATTAGATATAAGTCAGCTGTCTGAAGGAATTGTTGGCAATCAGTTTATCTGAAATACCAGAGTACTTCTCTACAATCAGAAATAATTGCCATATGTATGTTACTGCGAAGTAGCAGTTGGTAGTATTTCTGGACTTTTTAATGGTGGCCACTGTTTCTGAGAATGTTGTATATCCTCATGCTTTGAATATTTATTCAGTATTCTGTAGTTTAAATTTTGGGCCTGTTTACTAAAAACTTTCACAATATTGATCCAGGCAAATTTATATTTTCCTTACCATTTAATTAGTTTTTTCCTCTGTGGCCTGCCTTAAATTCTGCTTTGATATAAGACAACACAAGCTGGGTTTTGCACATTGTTAGGTGGATCAGTCACTGATGCATGTCTTGGAGTGAAAGTAGACTCTCAAAGTCAATGGGAGTTTTGCCTAAGTAAGGACTAGAGCAGGTGAAATTTTCCAGGTGTATAGTTTAGTCACCAAAAATGCAGTTTTTTTGATTCACTGAAACTATTTTCGAATTCAGTTAATAGTTCTGGTTGGAAAAAAATTAATCAAAATTACATTTAATTTCAAAATTTAGCTAGATTTACTTTAAACAACAAAAAGAAAGGGTGAAAAACACCCAGAAGCTAAACTAAATGCAAACAAACAAAAACATTTTGAATCAAATGAAAAGTTTTCAATCTCAAAATGAATTTTATGCATGTTTTTTCATTTTGATGAGAAAATTTTTAAAAAAAATCAGATTTATGTACATTGGAGACCTGACTCTTCAATTTGGCCATCAAACTGAGAATCAATTTTTTTTTTTTACTTTTAATAAGGATTAAGAAACAAATCAACCCCTTCAGGGAGTTCAAAACCCAGACTTTTGGCTCAAATTGTAACAGAGGGAAACCCTTGCATGTGATCTCTGAACATTTGAAGAGGCATGGGCTTATAATCAGGAGCCAGGGTCACAATAGAGTCATACTTCATGACTTTATCCTTATCCAAGGAAAGGGATTTATGCAGGCTTACATTCTTCACACTTTAATTACTTTTAAAAGGGAGGGAGTTGACTCAGGCATGGGCAAGGAACAAAGATGGGCTTGAGGAATCTCTGCTTCTGTAAAGGCTAGAATAGCCTGGAGAGTAGAATGTGACGCACTAGACCATTGCTTGCATATAGAAGACCCCTGCAGATGTGTCCATATCCTAGGATTAAAAAGAATATGTCTCTACCTGCTGTGAGGAGGTGAAGAGATCCTCAGCTATATGATTTTGGGTGAACTCTCCTAGTTGTACTAGAACTCTACTAGACTCTTTTGGTCCTCTACTGGGAAGGTGTGATTTTGTCCTGAATAAAAAAGGCAGAATATTTGTCCTGAAGGATTTGAAAGATGTGTTCTGTTTAGGAAATCTCTTTTCATCTGTGTTTGAAAATATGCATACATCTCTGCTGAAAAATCTACTTCAGAAATGCCAGTGAATTTCAAATACTCCTCATTCTGTATGTTTCCGCACAATAAGCAAATATGTGCAGTACGACTTTATATTATGTTAGTTCATGTACAGTATTCATATAAAAGTGTAGAACAAACAAATCTTATGCAATCACTGTAAACAAATACAAAAGAAAGAGTAAGCAAATTCTTGCAAAGAAGAAGCATTTAAAGCCTGTTAGTCATGTTTATAAAAAGCATGCAACTGAAAAATAACTTCAGGCCCCAGTTAGAAATAAGAACCCATATGTCATTCCTTATTCTCTGATAATAACCTACTACCGAAGTGTTCTATCTGTCATTTAAAAATGACAGAGTGTGTTATCTTTCGTTACATTTGATCAGTTTGTGTTGCCTTGTTAGTTGAGGATAAATAGAGTACACAAAGGAACAGAAGCAGATTCTAGTCTTATATTCTGTCTTTGATCCTGAAGCTGATAGCTCTAGTCTAGCTAGGTAAGTGCATTTTTGAAGCTGTCTTAAATAAACAAATCTTATTATTTTAAATACAAAAATTCATTTAAAAGAATAATTTGAAATAATTTTCAGGAAGGTGAGGATGCATTTAAGAAAATTTAAAATTAAACTTGCAATCATTTATTCTTCTCAACTCTTTGCTTTCTTCATTTCTCTTGTTAGTAAAATTATCCTGATACATTTAAAATGGTATTCACTTTCTTTTAACTTTTTTTTTCATAAGCAGTGATGTATTTGTCGCTACCCTTTATGGAATAAAAGCCAACATATCTATTAGGTGAGGTCATGGACCTCTTACTAATTAGGGTTTGATAAATATACCTAACAACTATTAATGGGAAGAGCTAGGTCCACTAGCCAGAATAAGAAGTAACCAAGCTTCTCCCAGGCTATGCCCCTGAAATTTAAAATAATACATATTTATTGTATACTCTTAGAATCATAGAATTGTAGAATATTAGAGATGGAAGGGACCTTAGGTCATCTAGTCCAACCCCCGGCTTAAAGCAGGACTAACCTCAGCTAAATCATCCCAGCGAGGGTTTTGTCAAGCCACAGCTTAAAAACCTCTAAAAAGGTAGCAATCCTACAATTGACAGTGGGCAGAGTCAGGGGCACACATGCAATCAAATGCAGACTCGGGGACTTAAATTGTGTGTTATTGTCAATTAACTTCCTATCTAGTGTACTTTTGTTAATATAATTTACAGCCTCTCTTGATGGTGATGTTCTACCGTTGTCTCTCTTTTGGGCTTTATTCCAATTTCACATTATTTAAAATAATAGTAGGCCACAGTATTTATTTTTGCCAGTATTGTCTTCACAATCTGTAGTTTCATCTTCTTCTTTGCTCTCCCTTCACCTTCTTATATATTTCTCCCTTGTTCCCTACTTTATGTTGTCTATCTCTTCCCCTGTATTTTCCATTATTTTTTCTCTCATTTCTCTTCCTCAAGATCTCCATCTTTCAGTATCATGATTTTTTTAGCTTACTTCATTCTTCTCTTCCTCACCCATTCACACATTCACATCTGGTCATCAATTTACACAGAGAACTTGGAAATGTCACTAGACACATAAGAGTTGGTGGGATATATTTGGTAACCAAAGAGTAATACCAAAGTTGAACAGGGTTGAGGGGGAGGGTATCCGACCAATGAGGGGCAATATGAAGATGAAAAGCTATGTCCTGCAGCTGTTAGGATTACTTCTGAAACATTAAGCCTTACAAAACTTCTATCTTTCTGGATCTATCCCTCTCTACCTCTCTGTCTATACATCTCTGTGGCCATGGCTACATTAGAGACCTTGCACTGTTATAAGTTCAACACCCATATTAACAATTCTAACACGAAAGTGAAACAGACTGGTTTCCAGCAGTGAATTTGTCAGTGGTTGGTTGAGGCCTAAAGCCTTGGCAAAAGCTGACACCTGGTCTGCAGCATCACACCCCCAATGGAAAACAGGATAGGAAGGTATGTCACAGATGCCTCTGAATAAGTCCCAGGTTTCCCCATTCTTAATAATGCATCTGCCACTACATTTTCTCTCCCCTGTATATAGATTATTTCCATGTCAATTTCCTGAAGAGCTAGGCTCCAATATAATAACCTAGAATTGATCTCCTTAGCTCATTGTTCTGTCAAAACCCAGAGACATTGGATTTATGGCTTATTATAACAATCGATAACCCACTAAAAAAATCTTCAAACAATTCCCCCCTTTTTTTCTCCCCATCACTTGGAGGAGTGTTAATGGGGCACTTCCCTTTCAATAGACCCTTGAAATATATGTTAACTTCTTGCTAAACAATCCATTCCACCTTTTATTTAGCTGTGACATTTTGAATATATTTCTCAGACCTGAAGAAGAGCTCTGTGTAAGCTCAAGAGCCTGTTTCTTTCACCAACCTAGGTTGGTCCAACAAAAGAGAGAACCTCACCCATCTTGTTTCTCTAATATGCTGGGACAAACACAGCTACAACATAGCTTACAGACTCAACATATGGCAGTCATTTCTGATTTTAATAAATTCATATTCTTCAGGTATTTTATTTAAGAGAGATATTTTGGTTCTGTAGTCCATAAATTCATTTATTCAGCTATGTGCCAAAATTGAGATACCCATGAGCTTATTTCCATGGTAAACATTAAAGCAAAGGTAGTGACTGAGTACACTTGAAAGTTTCTACCAGTCAGAGAGACATGACTGGCTCTCCAAGGAATAAAAGACTTGATTTTACACAACTGAAGTCAACGCAAGTTTTGACATTCATTTGAAAGGGAACAGAATCTGGCAGTAAAAGCAAACACCAGTTTAACTGGTATTGCCTATTTTAAGAAAAGGAAATATCTCATAAAAGGTGTATAACTTTGCAAAACAGAAGAAACTTTTCAAATTTGACCACTACTGTCATTAACATCTTATCTTATACTCCAAAGATGTCTGATTTCTAACACACACTTTGAAATTAAAGTTGATCAAATTAGTTGATTATCATGTTTTCTTTATAAAGATATTTTTTCTGAAAAGTCTTTTTCTTCAAAGACTCTTTTCTTTTAAAATTCATTTTATCTTATGATGTGTCTTGCTGCTATTAAAATTTAGTAGGGAAAAGGCCGAAATAGATGGATAGCAAGACACCCGCGTTTTTTACGAGGATTCTGAGACCGATAGGACAGAACGTTGAATTAATGAATAGCTTTATTGATGATTACACAAACTAGACAATTGACAATATTTTTTACAATTAAACAGTTAGACAATTAACACTTACACTTATTTATTATTATTTATGCACTTATTTATTACTATTTATGGTACCTTATTTATTACTTATCCTTATTTTTCTTATTCTAAAAATGTTTTAGCAATTGCCTAAAGGAGACATGATTCACAGATCTCAGTTAAATCTCCCCAATTCCCTGAGTCCACAAATTCCTGAACTATCCAGATGCTATACTCATGGCCAGACTTTGCCTTAGCCTCTGGTCTGGATTCTTGATTTAAAAACCTGGTCCTCTACAGGTGGTTGCTGGGAACTGGAGCTCGCAAGCTTCTTAGGGTTGGTGTCTTCTCGATAGACTCAAGAGTAGACACCCCCTGTTGAGCTGGGCTGCAGTCCACTGAACCATGCTCTGAATATTTATTTACTTTTCCGAGCACTTTGTGGTAAAACAATTTTATATGGTTTAGCTATCCTGCAGAAGCCTGTAATTACATAACTTTATATATAAATGTATAATATAAATATAATAATAAATAATATATGCATAATAATAAATATAATATATAAATTTATAATATATATATATAATATAATATAAATTATATAACTCTATATCCTGCAGAAGCCTGTAATTATATAACTTTCTGAAAGATCCTAGGCCCAGACCTTGAGCTGTGGCTAAGCTGCATAGCTGCAGTTCCAAAGAAGAGCCTTCAGTCACCTTTAGACTCCTTCAGTCTTCGATCCATCCAGCTGGTGGTGATTCACTTGCAAAATTTTGAACAGTTCTATTTTATGCTAGTGGCTCTGGGCTCCTGGAGTCTTCTAGTAACTGGGATTTGCAAGGGTATAGGAAAAATACCTACTTTTCCCTGGCCATGCCCACTGCGTCAGTGCCCAGAAAAACAGGAGATTGACTAGGTACTCCCAGTGTGGGTCCATACTAGCTCAGGGTCTCCTGTCAAGTGAATCCTAAATGATTCAGCACAAGGAGCCAGAATATTTTTTTTTAGAAGAGAGAGGGTGTTAATTTAGCCACTGATCATTTTAGTCCCCTGTGTCTGATTGTGGGGTAGTCTTTTTCTTCCTCATGCCTTCCAACAAACAATAGAGGCCAAATCATTCTGCAGATGTATGACTATAACTGTCATCAAAACTGAGTTGGATTTATGTGTGCAGAACTGATGGCAGAGTTTGTCATTAAAAATTAATGAAATGCTTCATAATTCTATTAATTCTTTTCTCTTTTTGCATCCTGAATGAAAGATACACTAAAGCATCCTAAAATGTGAGCTCCAAAGACACGGATTCTGAGTGATTTTCCAGCTCTATATCCATGAAATGGATCACAGTTGGAAAGTAAGTTAACTTGGGGGCTAAATTTTTGAATGTTGCATGTACATACATTTTCAATTTGTGGAACATTTATAGTTCAATTATATATCCCAGAAAACAGGTTTTATAATAGCAATCCTAACAGTGACCCAATCAACTATAGAGTTGCTGAATAGATGTTGTAATTTACAGTTTTTACTCAGTTGCATCTGGTTTTAGAGATTACAAAATTTATAAATGTATTTAGGATGTGCTACTTTAGATAGCATAAGAACAGACTTCATCTAAAATAAACATGCTCTCAGTTGATAGGAGTAAATCTCTATGTGAGGGGAAAGAGAATTGTAAAGAAGAAGCTGAGTACCAAGAACATCCCTTAAATTCCCTGGAAATGGAGAGCATTCATTAACCTAAAAGAAGCACTCAGCACCAGGAAAAATCCATCTCAAAGCTTTACCATGCTTTTTCAAATGATTTTCATCACTATTTTTTACTTTAACAATTAAAATTTAATGAGGAAATGATACAAAACATGTGCAAATTCACTGGGAAAGCAAAGTAAAGTGTTACATTATTAACATAAATATAATGGGATAGTTAAAGCAGTTTGTAAAGTATATTTGAAAATTATTCAAAATTATTCAGTAATCAACAGTCTTTTGCATTGTGCATGAGTTGTCAGTTACTGACAATGATAAATGATATTCTATTCTGTTATTCACTTGATGGTAATGTGCTATTCACATCTGAATAGCTTTATCTACCCATGATATTTTTTTCAAGTTCTTTGTATTGTTCAACTGTTATTTGGTAACAGACCCTTTCTGAATTGCATGCATTTAACTTAAGTTTCTTCTGCAGCCAAAGGAGAACTGAGACACTGTATTTAGTCAAAGAGCAAAATATAACTTTAGGGCAATGACCTAGGTATTTCAGTTCAGGAGTAGACATCTTGAAGATGTGAAATGATCCAGCCTTTATTATGCTTTTAAAATACCAATAGATATTAGCTGCTGACATGTAAGTGGCATTTATCTGGTGGAGGGGAGAAGAAGGGAAGATGTTTGAGATCCTCAGTTGGTGTATGTTGATGTAGCTTCACTGACATCAATGGAACTACATCAGACTGCGCCTGCTAGTATTTGGTCCTATACCCTTATGCTAAGTAATGAAGCTACAGTTTTGTTTGTTATAACAACAAATAGGGTAGATAATTGCAATATATTCAGAGGTTCAAATTAGTCAAAAAGCAGAGTTAGTGTAGTATGTGTCACAGCTATCAGGCAAGGTGCACCTCTGACCAGAGCTGATTGGAAATCAAACTTTTTGTACCAAGAACAAAAATTGAAAAATTTGAACAATCAACCTGGAGCAGCACAAAATCTAAAATTTTGACAATTTTTGCTAACTTAAAATTCCATATATATGTAGTAAATTGAAATGCTTTGTTTCAATACATTCAAAATGTTTTACCTAGATTTTGACAATGTATTGTATATAAATAAAGTAAATTTTAAATAAAAAGTTTTTTCCAAAACGATCAATTGAAACTTTTAATTCTGAAAATATCAAAATGGGTTGTTTCAACATTATCAAAATGTAGATTTTTTCCCAAATTAAATGTAGAAATAATAATATAATAATAATAATAATAATAATAATATATTATATATAATATCATAATAATATAATTTTGCAAAATTACATTAAAATTATATTATTTTGCAGTAATAATCTGTTTTGTTGAAATATCATAATCCAGCAGATAACTGGATAAAAAAAATTCCAGTCACTTCCACCTCTGATCATTCTCGGTCTCATCAAATACACCTCCAGCCTCATCTCAGACCTCCATATTCCATATGGAATCATGCAATTCTTCAACTCTCAAAACCAGGTCCTGAGTTACAGTCTCCATGATTAGCTCAGCAGGTCTGTTTGACTCAGATTCTGCAGTTCTGTTCCCCTTGGGGCAATGACAGTGGTAAGCAGTGGCCGAACACATCGCACTAGAGAGCTCTCTGTGATGGGCTGAGGTCTTGGTGTGTGAATGTTTATTTTAAGTACATGCAAGTTATCTGTTAACTGATTGCACTGTATTAGATACTACCTTCTTGTGAAATTCTTGGTTGGGATTTTCACTCTTTATTTCTTCTTGTTATAACTTATATTAGAGACTGAAGCAGTTGAGTGGTTGGCCTAAATGGCAGTTGTGTTACAAATATATTGAAAATGGCATTTTTGTCTGTTCAGTAGAGAACTGAGTTAAGGCAAATTGTTGCTGAAGATATTAGGTGCAATATGCAAAATCTTAAACAATAAAATACTGTGTTGTGGGAAGAGGCAAACCAACAGCCCTGCTCTAAAATATTGGAAAGTCAGGTTTCAGGTATGAGGTATCTTTTATTTTATTTCTAGGCCCAGGTACTAGGCTGTTTGGGTGTGGGACTACTAGGAGCTGTTGTAGCCTCAGTTCTGATGTGGGGATGCCACTTGATAATGGGAGAAGAGCTCCACTATACTTCCTGGATGAGCAAGGAAGCAACATTCCATGGACTCTTGGGAGTTCTTCATTTGTAGGAGTTGATTATATATGTTCAAGAATTATAGGAGTTGTGGATTTGTCATTGGTTTATTGGATTTGGTCTTTATTTTCTGTGTTGCTGCCATAAGGAAAGAAGAAGGGAAATCAAACCCCAGAGAAGCTTTTACGGTAGTGCTGGTTGGAAAAAAAAGAAAGAAAAAAGAAAAGGAAAAATATATATTCACATTTAAAATCTGCCATCTTATTTTTGGAATTTCAAATTTTGAAATGTTACTGAAATTTTAACATCGAAAATCAAATTTGATCTGCTCAGTTTTAAAGTTCCTGTTCAGGCTGCAGCTGCTGGCTGTTTCTAGTTTCCCTAAGCCCTCAAAATAACTCCTCTCACTGCTTTTAATAAAAAAATATGTGCATATCAATTTTTGCTTTATTCAGGCATCTCGAGTACAAATACTGAATACAGAGGAATGTGGTTTTGGCTTTTTATATAATACTTAAAGAGCCATCCAATATCTTTTAAAATTAAGTGGTTGAAGCCTAAAATAAATATAATAAATAAAATAAGTGGAACGGTGGGCATTGCAAGGTGATTGCAGTATAGAGCAAGCTGCGATCTTCAACAAGATTTTGTTTCCTCTTTGTTGATCTAATTTTGAAAATTTCTGATCTGCCAACCTGTTTTTTTTGTATTTTGATTGTTTGCTTTTTAGGAAATGTGGTTGTGAGATACCCACGGTACAAAAGAGACTAATAAGCATCTTTGTCACCCCTGCTGTCTAATCTGGGGTGCCCTTTACAATGCTTTGCTGCTGTAGCCATCTGTCTGGACTTCTCACAAACAGCATCCAGTGTGTAAATCAATCCCAGCTGTGTCTGTGTGTGTGCTGCAGCCAACTAGCTACGTCTTCATTCTCACCAGCCTTGGTTATCATGCAGGGTGACCACAGCACACTCCCATTGTGAGATTTTCATCCAGAAATGTATGTAGCCCACTTCTAGACAATACAAATTTTTATAAAGTCTGTATTTCTTTCATAGAAATAATGTGCACATATCTTGTTATGCCACATGGAGTTTCACAGACACTTCAATTTAAACACAGTGGATTAGATAAAACAAAACAAGTTCATTAACCACAAAGAGAGAGATTTCAAGTGAGTATGAGTACTGCAACATAAAAGTCAGAAATGGCTAAGAAAAATAAAGATAAAACACAACTGGGGCCTAACTTAACAAACTATGTTAAATTAAAAGCAAAGTTTTTCTCATCAAATGCTCTCTGCAGTCTTAATGACCAAACTTCTTAAGCCAGGACCCTTTTCCCAGTTCAATGGTTGCTTCCTTTGTCCATTCTGGTGAAATTAGTTGATGGAAAAAGAAAGAGGAGGGTGTGCTTTGGGATGTTTGTTTCTCCTTTTTACAGTGTCAATCCCCTCTTGGAAAACATTTCAAGGTGTGATTCTGGAGACAAACATTTTATGGAGAAGGATGTTCCTTACTGCGTTTCCTCACCTATTTGAGGTTATTTTGTCTACCCTTCCTGCTTGATGATTCTGTGTGCTGCTTAAATGCAAATTAAGCAGAGCACATAACTTCCACTGTGTTAATAATATTATACAAGGAAATCTTATAATTTCACATGCAGTATTTACACACATATTTTTATCAGGACAATAATGACCAATAAGATATGAGTTTTCACATGATGCCTCACAAGGCATACTTTGTACAAAGATTATTATAATAGTGTGTACTGTGTGAACATAGGGGTAAATTCTGTCACAATGATATGTTTTAGATGTAATAATTTTATATTTCTGAACCATAGTTTTAAACACTAAAACTAAGATCATAATAATTATTACTATTAATTTGTTTAAAATGTACAATGAAAGTGGTCTATTCAGACAACAGATTAAATCTAATATGTATTTGGATAATATTTAGAAAGATTGGACATACACAAGTCCATGGGGTCAGATGCAATGCAAGTCCATGGGGTCAGATCCAAGGGTGCTGAGGGAGTTAGCTGATGTGATTTCAGAGCCATTGGCTAATATTTTTGAAAGCTCGTGGCAACAGGGGGAGGTCCCAGATGACTGGAAAAAGGCAAATATAGTGCCCATCTTCAAGAAAGGGAAGAAAGAGGATCCAGGGAAATACAGTCCGGTCAGCCTCACCTCAATCCCTGGAAAAATCATGCAGCAGGTCCTCAAGGACTCCATTTTAAGGCACTTAAAAGAGAGAAAGGTGACCAGGAGCAGGCAACATGGATTCACCAAGGGAAAGTTGTGCCTGACCAACCTTATTGCTTTCTATGAAGAGGTGACTGGTTCTGTGGATGAGGGGAAAGCGGTGGACGTGATATACCTTGACTTTAGCAAAGCTTTTGATACTGTCTCCCACAATATTCTTATCAGCAAGTTAAAAAAGTATGGGTTGGATGAATGGACTACAAAATGGATAGAGAATTGGCTAGAGCAAAGGGCTCAGCGAGTAATGATCAATGGCTCCACATCTAGCTGGAAGCCAGTCACAAGCGGAGTGCCCTAGGAGTCGGTCAGTTTTGTTCAACATCTTCATTAATGATCCAGAGAATGGGGTAGATTGCACCCTCAGTAAGTTTGCAGATGACACTATGCTGGGGGGAGTGGTAGATACCCTGGAAGGAACCGATAGGATACAAAAGGACCTAAACAAATTGGAGGATTGGGCCAAAAGAAATCTGATGAGGTTCAACAAGGACAAGTGCAGAGTCCTGCACTAAGGACGGAAGAATCCCATGCACAGCTACAGACTGGGGAATGACGAGGTAGGCAGCAGTTCTGCAGAAAAGGACCTGCGGGTAACAGTGGATTAGAAGCTGGATATGAGTCAGTAGTGTGCCCTGGTTGCCAAGAAGGCTAATAGCATATTGTCCTGCATTAGTAGGAGCATTGCTAGCAGATTGTGGGAAGTGATTATTCCCCCTATTCAGCATTGGTGAGACCACATTTGGAGTACTGTGTCCAGTTTTGGGCCTTCCACTACAAAAAGGATGTGGACAAGTTGGAGAGAGTCCAGCGGAGGGCAACAGAAATTGATTAGGGGGCTGGAGCACAAGATTTATGAGGAGAGTCTGAAAGAACTAGGCCTGTTTAGTCTGCAGAAGAGAAGAATGAGGAGGGATTTGATAGCAACCTTTAACTACCTGAAAGGGGGTTCCAGGGAGGATGAAGCTAGGCTGTTTTCAGTGGTGGCAGATGACAAAGCAAGGAGCGACGGTCTCAAGTTGCAGTGGGGGAGGTCTAGGTTCGACATTAGGAAAAAGTTTTTCACTAGGAGGGTGGTGAAGCATTGGAATGGGTTACCTAGGGAGGTGGATGCATCTCCATCTTTAGAGGTTTTTAAGCTGAGGCTTGCCAAAACCTTCGCCGGGATGATTTAGCTTAGGATAGTCCTGCTTTGCGCAGGAGGTTGGACTAGATGACCTCCTGAAGTTCCTTCCAATTCTAATATTCTATGATTTGCACAAGTGTGGAACTTTCCAAATGCAAATAACATGATGGTCAACTTCTAAATTTTCATTTTAGGAAGAGTTTGCATCTGATCATTGATAATCACAAATGTATATATTGTGTCAAATTATTATTTTTAAGTTTCCCCCGTAGACCTTTTCAGTTTACCTGATTTCTTGAGAATTATCTAAAAAGCATTACTCCACACTTTCTGCACAACAAGTACATGTGAGATGTTTCTGAATCTTCATGGATCTTTTCCTGGTGCTTTTAGCTGAGATTAGTACTACAGGTGTATCTAGTATACCATCAGCATTTTTTAAAAAAGGGATTACAGTGCTATTAATGAAAAGAAACAACTAAAACAAAAAATCACTTAGACTTGCAAAGGATTCCTTTCTTGTGGAGAGACAGGAAAAACACAAATATTTTGTTTTATACTCATAATCTGGAGACTATAAAACTCACTCATGTATACTATAGAGTGAATTCATTTTTATAATTGTCTCAAAACTCCTGAAAAAAAATGTGTGGCCTAGTATTTAGCGATGTTACAGAATGCTTTCATTTGGTAAGCAGACTTAGTTTAACATTCTGCAGTACTTGACCAGTGTGCCTGATTCCCATTCACATATCAGAGGCTGTATTTTCCGTCTGTTGTGTGCAGGAATTAATAGATGATTATGTAACACATTTAGAGGAATAAGCAGTCAAATATAATTTAGATAAAATTTGGACAATAACATTTGACCAACCAACCAGCTGGTTGATATAATAAATTTTGAATTTATTCAGGGAAACTTCCCAACTGGGAAGAACCTTATACAGAATATAAGCATTATCCTGAAATTGTTACACTACGTAATACCATCCTCTGTGAAAAATTCTTGTCACACTGTCTGGAGCGGCTCATGAGTGTGCCAACCTTAGGGCAGACTGTCAAAAACAACAGGGCAGAAATCCCAAACTAGTCGTATGTTCTATAATTAGATTTTACCAACGCACTAGTAAGTGTGAACTCCTAAAGTACAATGTCAGTCTTACCATGGAGTTACAGACACTCCATGTTTTACATTCTGCAGTATTTGCACTGTGCTGCTGTAACTGCTATAGTGTTGACATGGTCTAACAGATTTTCGTTCACATGAGAATCTGAGGAAGTTCTTGTACTATTACTAGTGGGCTTGATTCAGCCACGCTCCAGCAATAAGCGATAGAATATACAGTTTTGTAACATATGCTGTCAGAGCCTGTGGCCAGTCTGTGTATCATGAGAGCTAATAGAAGCACAATAAGCAGATGGATCTGGCTGCCTGTCTGCCCATTGTAAATTATATTATTAATGTGGCTCACAAGGCCTTGTGCCAAGTTTCCCTAAATGTCTTCCCCAGAGGCCAAGGGGAAACACACTTTGTCCTGATAGACATGAGGTGGAAGCTATATATTTAGTAAAGATATTGCAAAAGAATCATACTTAGCCCTGGAAAGATAAATTTCCACTACCAAAAGATAGAGATCTATGTACATTTTACATCTCTGCTGCTGTCTGATTGCGTACTTCCAGTACCAAATGAGGTTTGTGGTTGCCTGGTCAGTTTGTAACTCTGATGTTCATAACCTTAAATCAGCCCTTTCACCCATACAGTTCATGGCACTGCATCTTTAACTGCATGATCACATACAACTTTTTCCATAGGACTCTTGCCTTATTAAATGCACAGGATTGAAGATACTAAGAGAATGAGACAATTGTTAAATATTTCTTTTTATCCACATCATTCAATGTTTTGTCCCAGACCTTATTTTACTGCACACCATTCAAACCCTACCCTGAATACAGAATCATTAATTTCCTCACAGACTTTTCTGTTGTGCACATCACTGTAGTGTATGAGTGTCCAATGAACATTAACAAATTTATCTTCACAACAATTCTATAAGATAAGAAAGTATTATTACCCTCATTTTACACCTTGAGAATTAAGACATACAGAGACTACAGTCAAAATTTTCAATTGCCCACTAAACTTTTGTGTCCGTCTTGACATATAGGGTGTGATTTTTCAGAATACTTAGCATTTTATAGTGATAAATGCCTATATATATACATATACATATACACATATATATTATATATATAACCATTAAACAACTTCACAGCAGTATACAAATATTAATAGATGAATTCTGTCTACACTGAGTAAGTATGTAGAAGTGAGAAAAGTGAGATGGAATTGCAGGCACTTATCCATAAAGTCAATGACACAGCTAGGACTAGAACTCAGGCGTGCTGGATTTTCCTACCATTGTGTCCAATCATCTAGGTTACACTGCCTAGTTACCAGACAAACTGTACAATATTCATTGACTTCCGTTGCTGATATGAATGCACAGAATTTCTGAAATACCAAGCCTTACGTGTCAATTTGTCACTCAGAAAATGAGTAACACACAATTAGAGGCTACCAGAAAAACTTTTGCTTAAAATGACTTGCACAGCAACGCGTAGGGAGTCTGTAGTAGGACAAGAGAAAGAGTGGAATTCTCTTGGATGGTAGTCAGATACCTTAACCACAAGTTCACCCTCTCTCTTCCTGCAATCTCTTTCCTCATTCTCTATACGCTTTCAAGCTTCTACATTGAAAGAGGCCTGGATCGTACACACACAGCCCTGATTCATTCACACAGCACTGTCCATTTTTAACCAACTGAAATAACTAGAGAGAGGATTCAGTCAGAAATCTGGATTATTATTTAACCACCCCTCTCAAATCTCAGATTTGTTCCAATTCCTGGCTTTGATTTGGCTCCTTAGAGAGAGGACATAAAATGGATCCCAATCCAAATCACAGGTGGACTGTTTGAACCTAGAGATTTGGTTTGGGTCTATTTCTAAAATCAGTAGGCTCAGTTTTACCCATTTCTACAGGATCTTTAATCCTCTGCAGCGTCCTTTCCATCTGACTGGTTTTTTTTTTTTAAACATATGTCTCCCTGAGGTATTTCTTTTGCCAGCTGTTGAAGTGAAGATGTACTATAATGGTACCTCAGTAGAGTAGATGTGTTATAATGATGTATGCCGTTAATGCATAATCAGTGACAGCTCTGATCACTGCTGTGCTAGGGATGCACTGGTGTAGTACATCATCAGAATGATAGCCAGCAGGAACAGAAGGCCCAAGATGGACTTTTTCTCTGTACTATTGTGAACGGAACAATTTTGATACTATTACTGTTTGAGTAGCAGCCTTGTGCTTGGCCATATACAAACAAATGGAAAAACACAGCCTCAAGGGAGTTTACAAACAAATTCAAAGGAACAACATATTCTTTTTATATACCGTGCAAAGGATTTGTTTTAAGAGGAAATTCTTGACTAGAGGTTAGAGGAAAGTG
Source organism: Mesoclemmys tuberculata (assembly GCA_007922155.1). NCBI lineage: Eukaryota > Metazoa > Chordata > Testudines > Chelidae > Mesoclemmys > Mesoclemmys tuberculata. The sequence continues at coordinate 43,126,626 of ML675618.1, read as the reverse complement.
TGGAAAAAGATAGTTAAATGGATAAGCTAGGAAGCATAACATCTCTCCCATACCTTTAGGGACCAGATTTTGCCACCTTTATTTATGTTGAATAGTACAGTACTTTAGCATACAGTCCCACTAGTATCAGTGGGACTACTTCCTAAGTGATGTGCTATACAAATGGAATAAGGATGACAGACTCTGTCCCTCAGATGTTAAGGTCAGCATTTTAACTGGATTCTGACAATAAGCCTTCAGGCAAAGGTAATGATAGATACATACAAATATCTCACATTTGAACATTCAATATGTTTTTGTTCATGAGCATTACTTACAGAGGTCATTGGGGGCTCTTATTGCAGATATTCAGGAATCCATTTCATTGGCACATAATTCACAAACCCTACTGCACATTACAGAAACATAAAGATTTTGAGAAACACTTTGGAAGACATGGATCTCCTCATGAGGTCTCTGTTGAGCTATGTAGTATATTAATGTTCACCAACAACCTAGATTTGAAAGGCTGTGTGTCTCATTAACCATTCTTTGGGATACTTAGTCCCCGAGGAATGAGGGTTTAATTTAATGTGATTGCTTCTATTGGGTTATTAAATTATTCCATATTGTTTTTGTTGTGTCAATTTCCTCCTTTTTACATATCTTTTAATTTGCTTATTATAAAATACATTTAAAATCACCAATGTGATGTGCTCCCTTTCTGCCATTAAGGTACATAAAGGGAGAAGAAATTGTTATATCTCCCTAGCAGGGAAGCAGCCCCAGCAGACATAGAGCTGGCATAGTCAGGTCCTCTGACAGCCCTTCCCCAGAGCCCCAGCACAAAGAGTTTTGTCAGGCACGGTGAGGGGTGGGGATGACCCATTGCCGATGGCTCCAACTTGTGTCAGTTTTAGGGCAGAGCTAAGTAAGAACCAGAGAACTATTATCAGTTTCTTTATGGCCCTGCTAAACTCAAAGGATCTTGGTTACAACAAACAATCTTGACTCTTCAATAAATTATTGAAGCTGCACTGCTCAGAGGTTGGAGAAAGGAACTTGAAAACAAACAAATGAACAAAAGTGAACAAATTACTCAGTGCATGTGAACTTGAGCATGTCTACCCTGTTAGCTGACCTTTCTGGGTAAGTACATTACATATGAGGGGCTCTATCATACCTTCCCTTGGAAGAACTCAACATAGCGGATAATCTATGTGTGAAATGCTCATTATCCCATTCTGGGGGAAGTGATCTGCAGCTTTTTCAATAGGGTAGCAGAAAAACCAGTAGTGGTCTATTAACTACACTGATGACTCAAGAACTATGTGGAAATCCACCTCTGTGCTCAGAGGTCCCTTGCGGTCCCTTCTGACCCTGTGATTCTATACATTGCTTCCTTTCAGCTGTCTGCCATCCAGCAGCAGAGATCATTCTGGAGATACATTGCCACTGGTGGCTAGCACACTTACATGGTGAGCTGCACTTTACATCCTCTTTTTGTCCATCTTGACTAGACCCCTCTGATGACAAGCCCAGATTCCTTCATTTCTCTCAAGGCCTCAATCTTTCTAGATCTCCACTAGATCTCCACAAAGAGGCCCACACCCTGCTTCCCAAATGTGTTAACATGACAGGCCTAATTGGGTTCATCAACCTTTCACTCTAGTAGCTTGTGACAGTCTCTGATTAAAGTGACTCACAAACAGTTTCTTAAGAACAAAGCATTATTTGTTCCTTCACTCAGAGGTACAAAGCACGCTGAGCATAGGGATAAAACAACAAAAGGCATGGGTTTTACTTCCCCCTTCATCTTTCTTTGTCAGCTTTTGTAATTTCTTTCAGACCAGTTAATGTCATCTCTGGCTATGGGAGACAGCCTACCTTCTGCAGCATTTCCCCAGTAGGTGTGTCTGTCAGCACGCTGACATCTCCCTCACCCCTCCCTTGCCTCCTAGCCCAGCCTCAGTATGTCTATGCTGCTTTGTAAACCTGGGTCTGGGAGACCCGGGCTTGGGGACACTGTGTCAAGCTCTCACCTCCCACCCACACCCTCCCACAGCACAGTATCAGGACCTGGCTCCTGAGTGATTGCTGATCCAAGTCAGGCTGACTTTTGTGTGGACAGAAGGGGGGCTTGGTCTAAAACCTGATTCAGTGCCTGGCTTTAGCAAGCAGTTTAATATAATAAAGTTTAGACTTTTAATATTTTAGTATTCCCTTTGACCCGATGTGGGGATCTACAATCCTTACACGGCCCTGATGCCTGGGATGGGAAGTTACAGTGCTAGGCCCCAAGGACGTGAGAGTTAGATAAGGTTGCCTAGGCAGGTGGAAGCCGGCCAAGGACGGCGGACACCTCCCTTTCTTCTTTCTTAGCTCAGTGTCCAAGAGGTAAACAGAATAATAATTAGGCAGCTGTGGGAAATGTTAAGCTATCCATGAGAATCAGCTTGTGCTTGTGCTGTGTGTATGCTTGTAATTTTTAACCAATCAGTAACTGCAAGAAGAGGATGTGAGCAGTGCATGAAATATTATATAAGATGGCTTTTGCCCTGGAATAAACGACTTGGCTTGCAATCATATTGGTCGCTGTGCTTTGTCGGGCCCGCAGGAACCTAAAACGAATGACGCCCCTGGTGGACTAAAGGAAGCCGGGGGCTGACTGGGGACTCCAGGTTGACTAAGACGCAACAACCCTAGACATAGGCCTGGAAAAAGTAAACTTGCTGGCCTGAATGAAGCCAGGCAGAGGCAGTCCCCAATAAGCAGCTTCCTTCCTGTTCTCTGAAGCAACCTTGATATCCTTATTTTGGCCTTTGTTTAATTCCTTGTTTTTTTCTCCAACAGCATTCTGTGATTTAATTATATTCAGTCAGTCAGGATAATCCCAGCCAGTTAACCTGAGATGAAGATGATATTTATAGAAAATAATACAAATATTTCCCTCATTCTCCAAAGGGCTCAGATACCAAGGCATTAAAGCAGCTGTAGACAGTGTTGGATTTAAAAAGTTGTTCTCAGCAGCTTTTGTGGATTTTTTTCAGTGTTTAAGGATACTGCTAGAGACAGCAGTAGCATCCTGAGTTCTTTCCCCTACCCACTGCCGTCATGTATGACGTTCATGTCCAGCTGCCCAGGATCTGCATGGCCTGGTTTCCAGAATCTTCGATTGAAAAGAATAGGTCCTATACCTTCCACTCCCCTTCTGTACTTACCAGAGAGATTTGGAAGATATCTGTGCTACTTCCATTCTCCTCTATGCTTCATGGCCCCAGAACTAATTACTTAATTAAAATGAATGTATGGTAGTTCAGAATTGTACTCTGTGTATGACTGAGATTTGTAACAATAGCATAAAAATGGACCTCTTTTGGAGGAAAACATAAGTGCATAGGATGGGAGATAATTAATAACGTTATATTTCTCAGTGACTATATTTCAAAAGAACATTTTCTTCAAAATAACAAAAATATTTTTAATCACTTTATGGCTTATTATGCTGGACAGCAAAGATTTTGCTTCCTGAATACTTTTGGGTGTATCTTATGGATTATGGCTGCTGATTACAAAAATCACCATGATATTTCCCTATCACATACTGATTTTTTTGAAATCACCTATATTTGTTATTTCAATTCATAATTTAAGTCTATTAAAATGTTAAACTGAAAAGTTTTCTATCTTGTGTCCAAGCATACCTGGGTATGCAGTGACACTGCAACTAGCACAGGCCACACAACATGCAGTGGCAATGCTAAGGCTTAGGCAGGGCGGATACTGGCAGGACAGGTTTTAGAAAGGCTATAAAAGCATTTCACAAACACCGTTCTATGCATTGCGTTTATATCAGTTTGCATTCATGCTGATGTGCATGCTCTTTTAAGTGCAACATGTCACTAAAGATTCGTTTTCTGCATTCGGATTTAGACTTCTTCCCTGCAAATCTTGGTGCAGTCATTGACGAGCATGGTGAAAGGTTTTACCAGGACATTGCGATCATGGAAAAACGGTATCAGGGCAACTGGAATCCATCAATGCTGGCCGATTATTGTTGGACGCTTAAACAGGGAAGCCTCAGACACTGAGTACAAACAAAAATCATCAACAAAACATTTTTAGCTAAGTTGAACTATTGCAAAGCGTTTATGTGATTAAACGCATTGCATTCAATAAAAGTCAATTTCTTGTTTCTCCAAATTCCTACATGGTACAAGTAGTCTGAAATTATATTTGTGTTCACCTTCAAGCAGTCTAGCGTAATCAAAAAAAATTTCTGAGGAAGCAACACGTTTGAAAAAATTTATTGTCCAATGTTATTTGCAAGATCTGGTGTGAAACAGTAAACTTTATTCTAAAATTTAAGGTACAAATAAATTATGGAAAAAAAATCCTATTCTAGCTTTTATTTATGTATTTGATTAAGGACTAATTATCCAAAATAGAAAAGTGGGTGCTTAGTCCAAATTTTGATTTCTTGCTGCTGTAAATAAGAAGTGTAAATGAGAGCAAAGAATGGCCCTTCAGGTCTCATCTCACAGGATTAAATATGCATTATCAAGTTTCATCCTGAAGGGAATTATTACAGGTAAATTGTGAACGTCTAAAAGTAGTATTTTGTTGAAACTGAAGCAATTTTACATATTATGAACACATTTGCTCAAAAGGCTGGAGCAAGATGAAAAAGAGACATTTCAAGGTATAATCACAGTCCTGCAGGTGTGCTCTTTGAGAATAGTGCCTCTCTGTTACATATGGTAGTCTGTATGTAAGGAGTGTGCAATTTAGCCTCCATGGCACATATATAGTCAGCTCGATGGACTGTGCAGAGGGATCAGATAGAGGCATGGCCCATCGAAACCCCAGGTTCTCACATGCTTAGATGCTTATCCACTTGGGAAACATGAAATTCTTTCTGTTTGCCATTTCTGGTTATGAACTGTGCTATTCACGGAGCACATTCCACCCCAGCCAGACAATTGAGAAGATTTGCCTACAGATGCCTTGATTCTTTTAGCCTCCAAACCATGGATGAAGTTCAGAATCAAATCCTTGTATATCACTGTTGTAACCCACTTTTTTTCCCCTTAAATTTTTATTTAGTAAGAGCCAATTGACATAGGAAGTAACCTGACACATTTCCTTACACACACCTGCAATCAAGGAACCTTTACAGATTCTTCTTGTGATTTCCATCTTCCTCTAAGGCATTCTCAAAACATTCTCAAAATAATATTAATGTTATTGTCTTAAACCAAGAAAAGATAGAAAACTGAAATAACATTAAAACTTCTTACTTCCAGCATGCCCATTAGCTACAATATCATATAAAGATATGTAAAAGTCACTTACTACAAGAACTTAACTATTATCTTGGCTTTTGGTGATAAAAAAGACTAACTAAGTCATACATATAAAACATATTGCTAATTGTATTACCAAAATCTCAATGTAAAGAGTACACACATTTTTTATTATTTATATATATATAAAATATATAAAATATATATAATAAATATAAATATATAAAAGAACTGTTATGTTTACCAGTGATTAGGATGCACAAAACATTGTTAGCACTGACACTAATTTACAGAATCTAACACAAGCCAAATATACATGTGGCAGATAAAACAACACAATGCACATGAACAAGCAGGAAAGATTAATATCAGTAATATTGCAGTGTTGGGATGCATGGCAATACTGTGATGTTTGAGAAGGTTAATAATTTAAGAAGGTCTAAATTGTAGATATTACTGAACTTGCAAAATTCCTTCCCATGACTTTTACATCTAATTATTAAAATACTAAAGACAGCTCCTCAGAGACCACTTATCTTACTGGATCAAAAGTAATATGAAAAAAATATGCTTGAATTTTCTAATCTACAGAAGACTAAATTCTAATAAATCAGAAAGGTGTTAAAATAAAAGTTATAGAACTCAGCATGAAGAGATTCTAAAAGAACCCAAAAGAGTCTACAAAATGAATTCCTTTAGTTCAGTTTTGTTCATAATTAGTACGAATAACCCTGTTTTTATTTAAATAGGATTATAAATGACAAATATTATAAATATGAATGTGATCACATTTGTAAATCCAGGGCGAATACTACCCAGCAGCAATAAGGGAAGGTGCGGTGGGCTTCCTGTGTTTTCTTGTGGCTGAAAACTCCGCCTGGAGTCGCCTCAGACAAAGACCACAATTTTGGAGGCTTAGCACTGGGGCAGAGGGCATTGTCCACCTGCCCATCTGTGCTTCTGATGCAGGTTTCACACAAGTCCTGTCTCCTATGCCTCTGGGCCATACTCGCCATGGCTGAAACAGCAAACCGGTTCATTGAATAGCTAGGGATTCTGATTATGTTCTGGCTTGCACCTGAGTGTAAAAAGGGGAGAGATTTTTAAATAGTAAACTTGCACTAGACACAGGGTATGCACTTACAATGGTTGACTTGTGCTTTGCATGGTGGAAAGCTTGGCCTTCAACACATCTTCTACACTGATGGAGAGGATTTTGCAGATTAGAAGGTGGAAAAAGAGACTGTGTGATGACATGTTCACCGAGAAAATGGAAGTAAGAGCCTGGAGGATTTCATTGTCTGAAAAACTGGACATGGAAATGGGGAGCAGGAAAGCAACCCAGGAGGATGAGCTTTCCACGCAGGATGAGATCCTGCAGATTATGGACCAATCAGACATATCGAGGCAACTGGTTGAGCTTCAACAAAAGTAGCTTGAGGTGAAAGTCCCTCTGCAACCCCTGCAGAATGGCCTGCAAGCATTTCCTTGTTCCCAATCCTCCTCCCCCAAACATTCCAGGAGGCAGAAGTGGGAGAGGGATGATGCAGTATTCCTTCCACTCAATTCCAGGGAGAGTACTATGAACAAAAGCAGCTATTCAAGGACTTCTGATTGGCAAAACTTCTCCACTTTCACTGACAAGTTGCATTTGTTTCTCCCCCCTAACCTTATCACACCGTTTGCTCAAGGTTAAATTATTTTCCTGTTTTTCAGATTCTTATTTTTATGCAATGAAAGTCAACATTTTATGTATGAAATACTCTTTATCTATAACAGCCATAGGGATTTGGGAGGGAAGGGGAGGTACAGGGAAAGTGATGCAAAAGAGCAGAAGGTATACGAAAGCGCATTGCAGATAAGTGGTGCATGTTACAGTGGCTCATTACTATAATGGGTTTTCAAAGCCTCCTAGAGATGCAATGCTCTTCTTATTGCCCTGGTATCTAGCAGCTCAAAATTAGCTGCCAAGCTATCCCCTTCCATACCTCACCCTTGTGGAAACTTCTTTCCCTTGCCTCACAGATATTACGGCATACACAGCATGAAGTGATAACAGTGGGGATATTGTTTTTACTGAGGCCTAACCTAGTAAACAAGCTGCACCAGCGACACTTTAAATATCCAAAGGCACATTCCACCAACATTCTGCACTTTATCAGCCTATTGCAGAATCTCTCTTCACTGCTGTCCATTGTCTAGCTTCCTGAGCCATTGGAGCAAAAAGTAGGCTGAGTCTGCCAGGATCACTATTGGCATTTGAACACCATCAATGGTTATTTTGCAATCTGGAAAGAAAGTCCCTGTTTGCAGCTTTCTGAACACACCCGTGTTCCTAAAGATGCATGCATAAGGCACCTTTCCTGACCATCCCTCATCGATGTCAGTGAAACACCCCCTGTGTTCAACTAGCACTTGCAACGGCATTGCAAAAAGTATCCCTTTTGGTTTGTGCACTCTTTGGCAAGGTGGTCTGGTGCCAAGATCAAAATATACATGTCATCTATTGTCTCACCACGGTTAGGAAACCCCATCATGGCAAAACCATACACTATGTCCTGCAGCTTGCCCAGAGGCACCCTCTCTTAGCAGAAGTAAATTAATGGCCCTGCATACTTGGATCACAACAGCTCCCATGGTGGAGTTACCAACTCTGAATGGATTCTCCACTGACTGGGAGCTTCCACAGAGCAATTGCCATTCGCTTCTGCACTGTTAAAGCAGGTCTCATTTTACTGTTGCTGCATTTGAGGACTGGGGAAAACTCTGCACAAAGTTCCTGGAAAATGGCCTTTCACATTTAAAAGTTCTGTAGCCACTGTTCATCATCCCATAGCTGCATAACGATACAATCCCAACAGTCAGTGCTTGTTTCCCAGATCCAGACGTGGCACTTCATCATGTTCAGCTGCTACATGACTGCCATCATCAACTGGGAATTGTTTCATTCTGTAGATTGCAGCAGGGCTGCCTGAATGACATCACAATGTTCCTTGTGTGGGCTCCTGTCTTAGTCCTGGAAATACTGCAGGGAAAGGCACAAGGTGTTTGTAATAGTCATAACAAGAGTGCACAGCTGAGTGGAGTCCATGTTTTTCAGGGTATGGAATACATATCGCTAAACCAGGCTTTTAAATAAAAGCACAAAAGAGTATGGGTTGTTTGCCATTTATATCAGAATAGGGTAAGAGTGATGGAGGAAACAGCATCATGGGAGGTTGAAGCCATGTTTTGGTCCTATGAGACTTTTGCAAGCCCTTCCGAAAACCCTTGCAGCTAATTGCACAGTGGGATAGCTACACACAGTGCACGGCTTTGTGCATCAATTCAAGTGCTGTTAGTGAGGGTGTACTCCACTGACACAATGAGCGTGGCATGGAATTACTGCAATGGCCAGATGGTGATTTAAAGTAAGTCAACTTAAGTATGCAGAGTAGACATTCCGATACTCAGCTCAAGTGGCAGATGTCTGTGCAGTGGATTTCAGGGTTCCAGCCTGCTGATGAACCGTGTGGCTATCAGTGATGCCATATGATGGAATTTCAGGGTGTTTTTGTTTGCTTTCTTTAAAAAAAAAAAATCTGTTGTGTGTATTCTCCTAGGTTAAAAGAACACTAATAATATTGCAAAATCAAGCATATTAGGAATCTCAAAAGCTAGGAAAAGGCTGAAAAAAGTTACCTCCACAACTATAATCCATCCCCCCCCCGCCCATATTCTTTATAATACAGTATTTAATTACATGATCTTATGCTATTTTTGCCAACATGAACTCCTGTCTTATTCAGTTTCTGGGTGCGACCTGCTTTGGAGATGAATCAGGACTGGTACTAAAGTAGACTGTTCTCTGTAGGACCCCTGCTTCATTTTTGCAGAAGTTATAAGATGCGTAGTGATTGAATAAGGCAGGTGATGTAGGAAGAGAATAGATGATCTTATAAGTTCAGGTGGCTGAATGAAGCCCTGGAGAGATGGATTCTATCCCTGCCTCTGCCACGCTGTTCCTATGTGAAGGTAGGCATGTCACTTTAACCAAAGTTTTCATTGGTGTATTCCATGTTTTCTGAGTTCCTAACTTTGCAAGTGCTGAAAACTCACAACTACAACTAAAGAAAATGAGAGTTGTGCTCTGAATTATATAAAGTGCTATGTATTGCTATTTAATGTGAAAAATTAGATCCTAGGTGTCTCAAACTGGACACCCAAAATTAACGAGGGGTACTTTTGACCTCAAGCTCTCTGTGCCTCAGTTCCCCATCTGTAAAATAAGGATTAATATCACATGGGTATTGTAAAAATAAATTATTTAATGTTTGTGAAGCACTCAGATACCTATAGCAAGGAGCACCATAGGAAAGCCCCTGAGGAAAATAATCATTCTGTTTTCAGACCGCAGTTTGAATAATGCACAGTAAATAAGGCATGGGCCCACACACTAAACAACATTGAATTGCTGCTTCCTATGTGAACATTGTCAATCAAGTGCCCTGAATGCATCAGGGTCCTGTGGAAAAAATATGTAATTATGTGATGAAAGACTCTGTCATAATGCATATGCACAAGGAAACTGATTTAAGGTTCAAGTTCAAAGGCCAGATTGTCCTGATTGCCAAATTAGCATGTATATGTTCACAGTAACCAAACCAATCAGTGATATTATGGTCATCCTTGAACCTGAAGGGCGAACAGCATGGTGTGTTTATGTGTGTGTAATATCTTACATATTTGATTTATAATTGATTATTATATTACATTGGGTGCACTTAAAAAGTGCATTGGGCTATAGAGTTATTACTATTCTCCATTTTATATATATGAAATATTGTTAGGATTTGTAATATCTCAAAATTACACATTATAATACAAATTGCATATTACTTATTATTATTTGTTTAGGTCCAGAAGTCTTTGAAGCACTTTATCAATATGGTTGAAGATAAATGAATCAGCATGTGAGCAATGAACTGTTTTGGTTCAATGCCTATATAGCGAGGCCATGTGATCTCCAGGCCTTGCCCAATACAAATAATATATAGTGCTGTTGATAATAGCTTTTCAGAACAGGCATGAACACAACTACATGCCTGTGTTTATTTAATCAGGGCCTAAGTAATTAAGAAACTACCCTTCCATGGATGTATGTTGTAATTTTTTGAGATCCCCAACAGAGGTTACAATCACTTTCATATTTAACAAGTAAATTGAATTTAAGTATATTCTTGTATTAAGTTATCATTCCAGGCATTTTCTTTATATAAGGATGGGAATATATAGGAGCTACTGTAAGGTTCCTTATGACAATCTGTAGCTTTGTTCCAACTTCTTCTGAACTGTTCATTTGAGATGCCTAAAGGTGTATATTAATTCATTGGATTCTTTTAGCGTTGTCTCCACTGTAGTTACTGTCTCATTCCCCTCTCTTTCTTCTCATAATTCACAAGCTTAACAGCAGTCTTTAACAACACATGACACTGTTGGTGATTTTTACATCGTTGTTTCTGGCTCTTGAGAGAGAAAGTCAGCATTCAATGTTATTCTTGGAGCAGTGATCCAATATTAAATTGCATGTTCCTGTGTAAATGAAATACTAGTCAAATCACATATGCTCTATGAGAGAAACAGAAAAACTATCATACCATGAGAAATAGGATCCAAATATATAGTTTCAACTATTGCATAATTTGGTACATCATTCATCATAGGGTCCTATTCATTAATAAATTCAGTAAGAAGAATTGTGAAAACACCTTATTAAAATTGAATCTCTACTTCTTTGCATTATTCTGTTATTGCTGCTATTTATGAGCTGGTATCTCTATTGGTTTCTGCTTTGGAAATGACATATTTTCTATAATGACACTGGTTACTGAAATCAATTGAAGGTGTCGTAATTTTCAGATCTGTAACTTACGTTAGCAAGATATTTTTAGTATATGTATATATATTATCCTTTTTAGTTTGACAAGAAGCAGTAATACATGCAATAGCAAATTTTATCAAGTATATTATAAACATTTTGTGCCCTTTATAACAATATTGTATTTATGTATTCTGTGTGTTCTTCCTTTTTTATAGGACTTTTCTATACACCTTCATATGTATCATGGCTGCATAGTATTTGTTTACACAAAAATCAAAATTGTTTAGCTGTTTTCTAGCTTCTAAAGGGCAGGAGAGAGGATAAAGCCTATCCCTTATAATTATGAGTCTTTATTATATTTGACTTATAAAATAATGATACTCTTTGGATTTTGCAGTTGAAACCATATCATGAAAAAGTATCCTCTATCAATACATAGTAGGTACTGTCAGATAAACATTTCCCCCCCATGCTGTTCATGCTTGCTATTATGATGCTACCATTTCCTAAGGTTGTAAAAACTGCTACATTCAGATCATCTGCTCCTGTCGCAAGATCTGCCTTTGTAAGATGAGAGAAACTGCATAGTAATTTGATAAAGCTTGATTCAGTGGTTTTAATTGTGATGTCCTGCGCCTTAAATGCTCGGGCACTCCCCCATCCCCAGTACAAAGCCTCACTTCTTTGTTACTTTCAGTTTTGCAGCAAAAACAACAAAGTGAGCACAGCAGAGAGCTGAGTTTCTATCAGCTCCCTTCTCTGATGAGATCAAATATAACATATACTCCTACCCTGAAATAATTCTTTTCTGAGCCTCCTCTGTTGGCCTTTAAACAAACCCCCAACCTCTCCCAGCTCAGCAGCAATTTTCCCTCAAACTAAAACACACCAACTCAAAACCTCACCAGACCCTGCCAGAACAACAGATGCAAAACCTGCAGACATAGCTCCACTGCTACAATGATTAGCACCTCCAACAACACACCTTTCAAGATCCATGGGTCCTACACAAGCCTATCACAATACATGGTGTACCTCAGGCACCCCCAATAACAAAAAATGTAAAACAGACAATAACTATGCTCTCAAATAAACACACACAGGAAAATGATAAAAGACAAAACACCACATTACTGTAGATGAACTCTTTTCACTCTACATCTGACATATTAGTCCTCATCCTCAAAGGTAACCTGCACAAATCTTTTAAAACATGAGCCTGGGAGCTTAAATTCATAATTTTTTCCTAGACACTTAAAATCATGGTTTTAATAGAGACACTGGACCTTGTCTTAACTTAAAATAGACTTTTTAGCTTTTACGAGAAGAAACTGGACAATTTATTGCTTGTCTACAGGAATACACCACATGCAACTAACAGAGTCTCCTGCAACTCTTTTCTTTAAATAATCTTTGTGCATATTTTGGGACCTGCTATGTCCTGATATTGCCTCACGTGCAAATAGATTGATGATGTGAGACTTCTCATCGTTCTTTTCAAGTCTGAGACTCAGTGTGGAATTGCAGCTCCTGTTGTGGAGTGAAATGGGTACCTGGAGAAATTGTAAAATGCATGGGACCTCTTTTGTTGGTGGTGAAAATATCCACCAGTATGAACATGATATTTGGACCAATTGTTGCCTCGACCAGTACCAGTGTCGGGGCATACTCTAGTAGGACTTTCTATTCCTCTGATTGAATCATCTTGCATTACAACTCCTAATTTTGATGACTTGTTGGGAAAGACTTTGGTGCCAGATCCAGATGATTCCTTACCACCAACTGACCCTGTTGTTCAGGACACTTCCATACATTATCCCAAGAGACTGTAGAAACCAGTGGTGCACCTGAATTTATAAGGTGATTAGTTGATGAGTTGCTATTGCAAGGCAGAATAATCCCTTGAAATTTGAGAGTCTACAACTTTTAATTAGCTTATATAATATTTCATGTTAGCTCAGTAAAAAATATATATAGGAAGATTTTTAAAATCTTGAGAAATGTGTGAAATAATTTAAATTGGACAGCAAGCCTGATAAAATGCAAGGCCTGGCAAAATACAGAAATTGAACACATTGCATAGGGAATTTGCAACAGAGCAATAACTGAGCTAAACTAGTTAAGCAAGATGGAATCACAGAAATATTCTCAACCAAAAAAATGTGCTCACCTGCAGTCCATATGCCGGAGGTGAGCATCGGATGCACTGGATGCGCTAAGGCAGACTTCTGCAGGACAGCCAAAACCCACGTGAAACCGTTCAACCAGACTGTCGTAAAAGTAAATAAATACTCAGAGCAGACAGGGGTTCTGTGGACTGCAGTCTGGCTCAAAAGGTGGGTGTCTACTCTTGAGTCTATTGAGCGGACACCAACCCTAAGAAGCTTACAAGCTCCAGATCCCAGTGACGACCTGTCGAGGATGAGGGTTTTGAAGCAAGGATCCAGACCAGAGTCTGGGGCACAGTCTGGCCATGTATTTAGCATCCGGATAGTTCAAGAGACTGTGGACTCAGGGAATCAGGGGCATTTAACTGAGATCTCCAAAGCACATCTCCCCTAGGCAATTGCTAGAGTGCTTATAAGGAATAAAAGTTAATAGGAAATTAAAGGAAATAGTTAGGTTTGTTTAGGTTTAAGGATCAAGCATAAGTTGCGTATAAGTTAAAGAACTTGTCCCAGTGATTATCTGTCGAGGATAAGGATAATTAATAGAGAAGTTTCCATAAATAGTACTGATTAGTGTAAGTGTTAATTGTCAAATTGTTAGATTGTAAGAAGTATTGTTAATTGTCTTGTTTGTTTGTGTTATCATCAATAAAGCTATTCATTGATTCAACCTGGGGTGTTCTTTCCCATCTATCTCAGAATCCTTGTAAAAGAATCCGTGTGTCTTTATACCCGTCCAATTTGGCCTTTTCCCTACTAAATTTTAATAGCAGCAATACATGTTCTATGAGCTAATGAACACCTTCACAGATGCTGACACAGATCTGAGAGCCTAGAGAATGTCCTTTTAAAAAAAACTAAACATGGATATGGAATACAGAAAATCAGCACAGAAGCAGGAGAGTGCAAGGCAACAGGAGATGTTGCATATTATGAGGAATCAGTCTGACATGTTGAGATGTCTGGTAGAGCTTCAGGAAGAGCAGTGACAGGACAGAATCCCTATGCTGCCCCTGGAAAATGCTCAGCCAACAAGCTATTTCCCATCCCCAACCCCAAGGAGAACTAGGAGGAGGTTGAGCAGGGTTCAGTACGTGCTGCATTCCACGCATGTGGAGGAGAATAGAAAGAGACAACGGCCCCTTTAAGAACTAGAAATATGCATGATTTGCTGTTTGCACAGTAACACTTTTCATTGGCTGCCCAAGCAGCCTTATGAGGATGTTAAGTTATTTTCCTTCCACCCCTCAACCCCGCTACCCATAAACTGATCATGAATAAAACTTTACTGCTTTAAAAAACATTTCTTTTTTTTTTTCATGTAGATTTCTCTTTATTCACTGTGGATTGCCAGTGGGAAAGAAGGTGAGGAACCTATCGTATGAGGATGGGGGGTGGAATGGAAGGCACAGTACTAACAGAAACATACATTACTGCAGTTAATTCCAAAAATGGGTTTTCAGTGCTTCCCTTAGGTGCAGCACTCATAGTTGCCTCTTAGCGTAGCACCGGAATCTAGCTGCTCAAAATTTGCTGCTAGCCTTGTTGCAGACCTGAGTTCCTAAAGATGTGTACGTCGTGCACCTTTCCAGCCCACCCCACACTGATGTTGGTGAAATGTCCCCTGTGATCCACAAGGGCCTGCAACACCATTAAGAAGTATCCTTTCCCATTTATGTACTCTGTGACAAGGTGGTCCAGTGCTAAGAGAGGGAAATGCATGCCATATATCTCCCCCCCACAGTCTGGGAACCCCATTGAGGCAAACCCATCCACTATGTCCTGCATGTTTCCCAAAGTCATTACCCTTCTGAGCAGAAATCTATTAATGACCTGTCACACTTGCATCACACCAGTTCCCGTGGTGGATTTACCGACTCTGAATTGATTCCCAACTGACCGGGTTGTCAAGGGTTGCTAACTTCCATAGAGCGATGACACTCTCTTCTCCACTGTCAGAGCAGAGTATTCATATGCTTCAAGGCTGGGGACAGCTCTGAGCAAAGTTTAAGAAAAGTGCCTTTTGCATACAAAAGTTCTGCAGCCACTGATCATCATCTCACACCTTTATAACGATGGAGTCCCATCATTCAGTGCTTCTTTCCCAGGACCAGAACCAGCTCTCCACTGACTGAAAATGCTGTGTGACACCCTGCAGCAAACGGAAATTGTTTTGCTTCATGGCTCGTAGCAGGGCAGTGTTATGTTAGGCACTTGTGCCTACAGGTTCTGGATACCAGGTGAGGAATAAAAACATGCCCACAGCTATTAGGTACAATTAGTTTTAATTACGGGTTACACTCCAAACAGCAGAGGGAGACCCTAACGAAGCTCTGTGAAGCAGCTGCAGGGGAAAACCAGACACCGCCAATGGGCTCATGGCTGATTTCTAAGCAACTGTAGTCATTTCAAGCTTTTATACAGCACAGACTCTAGGGAACAGCAGGAATTGGCTTATGTACAACAAATAACTGAGCTCACACTTTTGCTTTCCTTGGTACACAACGCAAGGAGATAACAAGTCACAGAACAACTTATGTAACCTATTTACCACTTAATTGGCCTTAACCAGACTCACCTCATCAACTATTTCCAATGCATCAGAACATCTTGCGTGACTTTCACTACAGGCAGCCTCAGTAACATTGCAATTTTCTGCACTGCGGCTCCTGTCTCGGCCTTGAAAGTACTGAAAGATAAGTCATGAGGTGTTCGTGACACTCACAAGGATAGTGCAGAGCTGAGTGGGCTCCATGCTTCTTCAGCAATGGCATGCTTGCGGCACAGACTGAAGAGTTTAGAAAAACAGCACAAAAAAGTGTTTGTCCATTTGTTTGAGACATGAAGGAAGGGTGAAGGAGCACGTTGCATCATGGGATGGCGACAACCCTCTCAAAAGTCTCTGCATGTCATACTATTTTATTTATACAAAAGCATGTAATAAGCATTACATAATTAAACCACATTAATCTACATAAAATAGCAAATAACACATTACAACTAAAACAACTCAATTCTCTCCATGTCATGCCACTGTGGCATAGCTGCCCATGGTGCACTGCTTTGATTGTTGACCCAAGCATGGCTAGCGGGGATGCAATACTCCGATGCAATGAGCGTGGTGTGATCACAGTCCTGTGATTTCTAAAATTCAGTGGGTAAAAGTCGATTTAAATAAATTGACTTCAAGTGTAGACATAGCCTCTCTCTCTCTCTCTCTCTTTGAGTCATTTGGGCCAGAGAGAGAGGGAGGGAGCACAAACATGATTACTGTGATTCTATCTGATTTTTTTCATTTCAATTGCCTCCATCTTTTATGACACACAAACTTTGACTTAGCACAAAACAATTTCCTTTCAAATGTCTTTTAACTATGGGGATCATTTGCAAATCTGAACCAATAAGCAATCAGGGATAGTGCAGGGAAGAGTAGAATGCCAAAGATTGCAGAATCTGTTTTACATGGAAACATTCACAGATGTAGAAATGCATGATTTTGGGGGGGAAGGTGCAGGAGGAGTGTAACTTCCATAAAAAGCCTTTGTCTTCATCTTTCCATGTAGTATCTCTTAAATCAATGGGAAAGAGCTGTATTGATTACTGCTAGGAAAGCCCACCCATTATCCTACTGAAAGAGAAGACTGTGAATTTGACAAACCTTGCCATTTTTATCTATTCTGCTGTATAACTCTCAAGTATGTTCTTTAGTTCATTATTTATTATTGCTAAGGGAAGCTAGTGTGAAACAAGTTATGCTCCTAAAAGTCAAGACAGAGAATCTGAGGACCTCTTTATTCCTTCTTCTCTTTTGTGCTATCTTCCTGATATTTCATTTATTTATTTGAACCTGTATTTCTGCTTTGCTAGTTCAGTTACTATTCTTCTCTGTCACTAATCCCCAATCTGAAGTGATCCACTATTTGAGCAGTCTGCTTGTGCTGGTATAATGCCAGTTTTCCTATAATGATCCCTTGCTTCTTTTTAAGCTGTCTGTTACTGACAAAGTATGAATAACAAGATGATAAACACTTCTAATTAAGGAATAGTACTGACAGGGTGTGAATTATGTCATAATATTTCACAGCTACAGTGTTGCTAAGTATGAGGCTGAAGGTTGAGTGCCATCAATGTACCTAAGAATGAATTATTATAACACAATTCATGCTCAGGAGTAACTTGCTGTGTTTATAAAATAGTGAGTGATTTTAACTAAAGAAAAAAAGTTTGTTTTCTTGTAGCCATAATTTCATGGTAGAATGAGAGAAGTAGGGAAAATATTTTTTTATCTGTTTTATTTTTTGACATAGTATCACTTTCTAAGAAATATATATATATGAAATTTGCCTCTCACATTAAGCATTCTAGAGATCTACCAATCCCTCAGCTAAAAAAACAAAACAAAGGTTAGAAACAGCTCTGCCATTATGTGGTAGGATAGTTATTTATTTGTGCATTTTTATGTTACTGTTGAGAATGGCATATTGATGAGTAAAGGATCTTGTCTTTCTGAGGATGTCATATATTTCTGCTGATTAATTTACTATCTCATTTGATACTTCTGTGTAGAAACATAATAGTTGTTTTAAAGAGGATTATGATGTCACAATGAGTTGGTTGTTACGTAGGGCAAATAATAAGCAGTGGGAATAGATGACCTTTGAAGACACAAAAGACTCAATCCTGTAATTTGGAAGTTTTCCCTTTGCCTTCAGTGGGAGCAGAAACAGGTCTAATGAAATTGTTTTAATACAAATGCGCCTAACTTAAAGAAATAAGGGAAGAAAAAATTAGTCATCTATGATAAAGGAGCCACTTTTTTTCTCAGTAGAATATTATCTCCTGTCAAGATTTCCAGGAGGCACCAGTTGATCTTTATGTGATCATAATTCATGTCAGTACAGACTCCAATGAATTCACACAGAAATTTAAAATGAGTATTAATTAACAATCAGTTCTGTGAAAGTTACTAAAGCGCTTCTGAAGCTAAATGAAAAACAGATTTCTACAAAGCATTCAAAACAATTTTAAACAATAACTAATTAATGTTGATCTATTCTTCAGAAAAACAGCAAAAAACAAAAGCAAAATGTATTCAAAATTAATATTTTAGCCAGTTCTATTCATGAAACAGAAAAGGTAAAAGTTTTTAAAAGTTTTTTTAATGAATATATCTGAGCTATATATTACATACAAACTAGTTTATAGTAAGTGTCCTATGGATAACTGGCTTCTTTGAATTCCTTATTGAGATTTATGGTTGGTCACTTATGCCATATGACATTTTAATTCTCTGAATGGAGACAGCCTTTGCAGACAGTATTTTTCCCCACACACAAATAACACAAAAGGGCAGAAATTTTGATACTCAAAGCCAAAACATACTTTCTGTATTCATTCATTGAAAACTTTTCATAACAATGAAAAGTTAAAAGTTCTGAAAGGTATATAGGATTTGCCCTTTTGGACAGACTGAGATCTCAGTAAAGAACAGCTGTCATTCTCAGTGGAAAATGTTTGGTTTTAAATTTAGACAGTTGTGAATTTTTGAAACAGTCATGCTAATCATATGGAATAGAAAATGTCACTAAGATAGCAGCTATGTTCTGCTATATATACAGGCAAAAGATGCAGAATTTTCAAAGCACGCTGAGCAGGACCAATCATCTTCCTTTCCTTTCCTTTATTCAAATATGTTAGTTTTAGCCAGTGGCAGGTTGTTCATGGTGTTTTTAATGTATATATTTGTTTATTTGTTTAATTGTTTATTTATTCTATTTCATGACATCTGTTTGAGACTGCACAGAGATTTTGAATGTTTGAAGTGCAGCTGAACAAAATTAGAAAAGGTACATTTTGCAAAACACTAATCAAAAAAAATGTTTGAGTGTTTTTGATCAACTATAAAGCTGATTGAAAAATATTGATATAAAAAAACAACTGATGAAAAAGGAATATGTTTTTCATGAACATTTTCTTCATTCAGAGTTGGAGTTCAAACATAAACTAAAGTAAACCTCATTATCAAATGAATGGTTTCTTAATAGAGAGATTGTATGAATTGAGGAAAATTCAGTTTGGGCCACAGTCTTTCCAGCTGGACTTATACAAGCAGACCCTGAGACTTTTATTGACTTCCTTTCACATCAGTGGAATTTTACATGGAAACAGGAATCCCCCAATGTATTTCTGTTTGCAGTATCAGGAGCCTTAACTGGGACCACATTGCCTAGATGTTTTATCTTACCATACATCATTTAGCATTCAGTGATGTAAGAAAATGGGAAATAAGGACATAAGAATGGCCATATTAGGAAAGATCAGTGGTCCATCTAGCCCAGTATCCTGTCTCTGTCAGTGGCTAGTGCCAGATGCTTCAGGGGGAATGAACAAAACAGTGCAATTTTGAATGATCCATTTGCTGTTGTCCAGTCCAAGCTTCTGGCAATCAGACATTTAGGGACACCTGGAATATAGGATGGCATTCCGGAAAATGCCATTGATGGACCTATTCTCAATGAATTTATCTAACTCTTTATTGATCCCAGTTCAAAAAATGAACCCACCTTTTACCTTCACAATTTCCCATGGCAATGAATTCCATAGGTTGTTACTCAGGGTTTTTCTGAACCTCAATCTCCTTGTTACTTTACTTTTTGTGAGACAGTGTCAGGAAATAAATCAATAGGGACACTGCCCATCCATCTGATAGGTTTTTGGTATAAACTGTGCAAAGAAGGGTGCTTTCACTTAAAGCTTTTACTTTATTTAGTCTCCAGCACACACAACCAACAAGTTAGAGCACCCCAAATTAAAGTTACCTACGGTCTTGAATGGTCTCGAGTGGGCAAATGACAAGATTCAGGTGGCCAACTGTCTGCCTGCCACTGGGAATCTCAAGAGGCCTTACCTGAGTAATTCAGACTTATTTACCCTTTTTATGCTTACAAATATTACATAAAAAGCAGGTTTACAATAGCCTGTTAATTAAAAACATCTGTTAAGGAAGCACTTTTGACCTGTTAACCCTGCAGCAGTATTTCTACATAATAGTAATCCAAAAATATACCCAGACTTCCTATTTTTCTAGGACACATATGTCAGCAATTTCAAAAGAGGACTTATCAGGAAGGCAGGTAGGGTCACATTCACATCTCATGGTCATTCAACCCCCTCCTTCTGCCTTGCCTAGTTATGCTAAGGTTACTGCAAAGGCATAATAGCTGCTTTTGGCAATAAGTATGATAAATGAAATTCCAGTTACTGTCAGGAGCCTAGGATATTTGCTGGTTATCCAAAATCTCCCCTTCCAGGGTCAACTGTGTGTTGTATGAAGAACTTCCCTTTGTTTGCTTTAATCCTGAAGTTTAATAACCCTTAGTTCTTGTGTTATGTGAAAGGATAAATAACACTTCCCTAGCCCCATACCTTTCATGATTTTATAGATTTCTATCATAACCCCTTAGTTATCTCTCCTCTATGCTAAACCATCCTAGTCTTTTCAATATCTCCTCATATAGAAGTTGTTCCATACCCCTAATCATTGTTGCCCTTCTCTGTACCTTTTTCCAATTCTAATTTGTCTTTTGTGAGATGGGATGATCAGAACCGTCCACAGTATTCAAGGTGTGGGCATACCATTGATTTAATGTAGTGTCATTATGATATTTTCTGTTTTGTTATTTACCCCTTCCTTAATAGTTCCTAACATTATGATAGTTTTTTGACTGCTGCTGAACATGGAGCAGATGTTTTCAGAGAATTAATCATGATAACTCCATGATCTTTTTCTTGAGTAGAGAGGTAATTTAGATCCCACCATTTTGCATGTATAGTTTGGATTATGTTTTCTAGCATGCAATACTTTGCACTTATAAACACCGACTTTCATCTGCCATTTTATTGCCCAGTGACTCAGTTTTGTGAGATCTCTTTGTGACTCTTCACAGTCATCTTCGGACTTAATTATCTTGAGTAATTTTATATTTTCTACAGATTTTGCCACCTCGCTGTTCACCCCCTTTTCTAGATAATTTGTGAATATGTTGAATAGCACAGGTTTCGGTACAGATCCTTTGGGGGACCCATCTATTTACCCCTCTCCATTGTGAAAATGGAAAATTTATTCCTATCCTTTTGTCAACCTATCCTGCAATGGATCAAGAGTGTGAGTATTAGCCTCAGAGTAGACTACGAAGAGATAAGGCACAAACCCCAAATTGGCTGCAAGTTCTATACTTAGTTTCACTGAGTATTAAATGTAAACGACTCAGGCAGTATCACAGCCTAACCATGGCATCACAGAAAGTCCCTTGGTTACTCCAATCTATCTTGTTACTTAAGCAAGCTTGCATTTGCGATAAATGGTGGCTTAAACCAAAATCACAATATTCAGGTTACTCCTTGTCCTAAAGGACCAGTCACTCACTTCAGGTCAGTTCTCACACAAACAACAACACTCGTAGATCATCGGATAACAAACTATCTAAAGATTTATTAAATACAAAAAGGGAATAAGAAAGTTATTTATAAGGTTAAAGCTAATAAACCTATACACACAAGTGAGTTAGTCTGCAAAAGAAAAGAATGAGGGGGGAATCAAAAGGGGATTCCAGGGAGGATGGAGCTAGGCTGTTTTCAGTGGTAGTAGATGACAGAAAAAGGAGCAATGGTCTCAAGTTGCAGTGGTAGAGGTCTGGGTTGGATACTGGTTTTTCACTAGGAGGGTAGTGAAGCACTGGAATGGGTTACCTAGGGAGGTGGTGGGATCTCCATCTTTACAGGTTTTTAAGATGTGGCTTGATAAATCCCTGGCTGGGATGATTTAGCTGAGGTTAGTCTTAAATTTCAGAAGATAATATCAGTTTTTGTAATACGCAAGTTCTAGGTGTTCCTTAGGCGTAACCCAGGTTAAACACTGGAGATCTCTTTCGTATGCCTAGAAAACCTTGCCCTTGAGAGTTCAAGCAGCATAGAGATATAGTTTCTCCTTGGCAAGAATTTTTATTCCCTTTCCTTTCTCTTTTCTGAGCTGTCAGTTTAACTGATGGGAAGAAATTCACTTGCATATCTCCTCTTCATAGTGGGTGGGAGAGGGGGGATAAGGAGGAGCAAGCAATAAAATCTTTTAACCTCTAATGTTTTACAATAGTTCATCAGGTGTTCGTGGAGTTTCTCTGTCGGGCAGGTCCTAACACCTTCTGCTGAAAGACAGTATTTCACATGAATGTCAGCATTTCTCTTTCTGGTCTGGTGATTTACACAGTTACAGAGAATTACAGTGGAAATCCTCAAATATTACCTCACAATATGAGATACAAATATTAATTGTATCCCACATTGTAAGGTAATATTTGAGGATTTCCACTGTAATCTTAATCCCCAGAAAGTTCAGGTTCATTATATTGACTGTGTCATTCTTATCCACATGCTTGTTGACTCTCTCGAATAATTCTAATAGATTGTGGTAGCCTGGTTTCCCTCGTTGATCCATGTTGATCTTCCCCAACATATTGAGTTTACCTGTGTATTTGATAATTTTGTTCTTTACTATAGTTTCATTCAATGTCTTGGTGTTGAATTTAGGTTTATGGACCTAAAATTGACAGGATTGCACCTGGAGACTTTAAAAAAAAATAGGTGTTATATTAGACACCTCCATTTATCTGGTAGAGAGGCTGATTTAACCTAAGGCTAGATACTACAGTTAGTAGTTCTGGAATTTCATATTTCAGTTCCTTCAGAACTCTTGGGTCAATAGCATACCGGTAACTTATTACAGTTTAATGTATCAATTTGTTCCAAAACCACCTCCATTGACATCTCAGGTTGGGACAGATGCTCAGATTCGTCACCTGAAAAGAATGGCTTGGATGATGTGGGGATCTATTCCATATCTTCTGCAGTGAAGACTGATGCAAAGAATTAATTAATTTTCTTAACAATAGCCTTGTCTTCCTTGAGTACTCCTTTAGCACCTCAATAGTCCAGTGTCCCGCTGACTCCGTGGCAAGCTTCCTGTTTCTGACATACTTTACAAAAAATTGTTGTTAGTTTTTGTGTCCTTAGCTAGTTGCTCTTCAAATTTTTTCATGGCTTGCCTTATTTTACTTTAACACTTAACTTTCCAGAGTTTATGCTCCTTTCGAGATTCCTCTTAGATTTAACTTCCAATTTTTAAAGGATGCCTTTTTCCCTCTAGCCACCTTTTCATTTTTTTTTACTCTGTTTGTTTATTCATGATGACATTTGCTTAGTCTTCTTACCTTTTTTTAAATTTTGGATATACATTTAGTTTGAGCCTCATTTGTGGTGTTTTTTTTAATAGTTTCCATGCAGTATGGAGGCCTTTCACCCTTGTGACTTTTAATTTCTGTTTGGTTCCCTCTTTTTTGTGTAGTTTCCATTGTTGAAGTTGAACGCTACTGAGGTGGGTTTCTCTGGCATATTTCCCCTACAAGGATGTTAATTTAATTACATTATGGTCACTATTACCAAGTGTTTCAGCAATATTCACCTCTTGGACCAAATCCTGTGTTTTACTGATGAGTAAATGAAGAATTGCAGAATTGAATTCCTTGTGGATTCCAAGACAAGTTTCTCCACAAAGCAGTCATTTATGGTGTCTAGAAACATTGTTTCTACATCTCTTCTTGAAGTGAAATATACCCAGTCAATATGAGATTAATTGAAATCCCCCATTTTTATGGGTTTTTTTATCTGCCTTTGTAGCCTCTCTCAGCATTTCATAATCACCATCACCATCCTAATCAGGTGGTTGGCAGTGTATTCCTACTTTTACAGTTCAAGCATGGAATTTCTATGTATAAGGATTCCATAACATAATCTGATTCATGTAATATTTTTACTTTATTTTTACTCTGTACTAGGATATAGAGTTACACCTTTAATAAATTCATTCCTGCCTGATGTCTCTGCCCAAAGTGTGATCTGCTGCACCTGTCAATTTGACCACAGCCCTTAGTTTAGAAAATAATCTACAACCTTTTTAATGTTACATGCCAGTAGTCTGTTTCTATTTTGGTTTAGGTGGAGCTCATCCTTCCTGTATACGTTCACCATTTACCAAAAGGTTCCCCAGTTCCTAATAAACCTAAAATCCTTCACCCTACACCATTGTCTCATCCATTCATTAAGATCCTATAGTTCTGCATGTCTTTCTGGCCCTGGATGTGTAACTGGAAGCATTTCCGAGAATGCTACCATGGAGGTCCTGGGCTTCAATCTCTTACTTGGCAGCCAAATTTGGCCTCCAGATTGTCTGTCCAGACTTTCCCTGTCTGTGGTACTTTCTTATATCATAACCATTGGCTTCTTCATAGCACTGCACATATGTCTGTCTATATGGCTTGAGAGATCCACAGCCTTCACACCCAACAGGCAATTCACTATGTGGTTCTCGTGGTCATCACAAACCTAACTATCTGTATTTCTAATAATTGAACCCCCTTCATTATTACCTTGTTTTTTCCTAGTAACTGGGGTTCCCTTTCTAGGATGGGGGTTTATTCAAAGTGAAAGGATACCATGACATCATTTAGAAGGAAGGTCCCAACTATCAGATTGTTTCTTTTCCTCCAGCTTCATGATTTCCCTCCCTGACACTTTCATCCTCCTTAACAGCTGTCAGACTGAGGACTACAATGTTCTATCCCTGAAAGTTTCCTTATCTTCTTCTCTGTCTCCCTTAACTCATCCAGTTCAGCCCCTCTGGCTTCAAGTATGTCTGAGGGCCATGAACTGCTTGCACTGAATGCACACATATGCCACCTGTCCACAAGTACATGCTGTATTCAGTGCAATAAACTGGATAGCCTCCACTCTGCTACTGGACTTCAACCTACATTATTTTTACTTTCAGAGGGGTTTTGCTTTGTTTTTTTTTGGGGGGGGGAAGGAGGTTATTTGGATAAGTTTAAAGCATGTTTGTTAAATGTATTTGCCTCTCATAGTCTCTCTCTCTCTCTCTCTTAACTCCCTTGCAAAATTTCCCTGTTTACTAGCTCCTCTGGTCATTTTGGAACGGGCTTTTTAGACCCGTGTTCTCCCTGAGATAGCTCTGACCTCTTTAGTAATCCTAAAGGGGTAGAGATCAAAATACTGCAGGCTAGAGCCTCGTTAGAAATCTCTCAACCTAGCCTAATTGTCTCAGCACATAACTCCAAAATCAGACCACACTATAATCTTCAAGAAAGCAAGTGCACAGCAAGGAAGCAAACATACAACAAACAAACATTAAAACATATTAACAGACAAACTCAACTCAAGTATCATGTATCTGTGTTATTTTTCTATATATCTTGTTTACAGTGGATTACTTGCTAAAGGGTTAGATCAAAAGAGCTCATTCAAAGGATATATATAAGCGTATGCACAATGTGCTCAGCCATTTAATGGCATCATCATCATCAGCCAGTTGGAGAGCCAGTATCTGCTGTCAAAATAAGTCAGTGGGCACTTGACAATATGCGACATAATCTGGAGTTGTCTGCAGCTGCATCACAGGTCATTAGAAAAAACCCATTCAAAGAGATTGGCTGCAAAGTTGCCCTGACTGTTCAAAACCGGATGAGAGATGATCACAGATGCCTTGGCAGATCAAAACCCGGTGGGCAGATGGTTGGGTCTGTGACAAGAGAGTGATTAGTAATTGTTGTCACTGACCACTCATTACACCAAGTAGATTCCACCATCATGTTCTGTGGTGGCATAAATGACCATAATGGGCACATAGAAGACAAGTAGGTTGGTGGGTAGTAAGAGGTATGCGTAAAATGGCAGGTCATTATTCTCATGAATCTTAGCCAACAGCGTGATGAGGCCTTCTTGTGGTGAATGTGAGGATGTGATATGTTGCTAAGTATCAGTAGCCATGGTGACAGGGTTGCCACTAAAGTCCTGGTAATAGTATGCATACCTTTGTTAAGCTCAACATCAAACAGCCTTCTGTCAGACAAGTGACACCAAACAGGAGTACAATACTCTGAAACTGAGTATCACAGGGCAAGGGTTGATATTCGCTCACACTCCAGGTTGAACGAGTCAATTTTCTGTGCATCTTGTTCCAAGTGCTGAGTTTGGCTGCCATCTTTCTCAAGTGGTTGCAGTACATTAATAACCATCCCATGTCATACTGAGATAACCTGGGTTTGACTCATGCTTCAGGCATTGGCCATTGAGAAAAATGTTTAAGTCATGGCTGGCGCTTGCATTATGTGGATAGAAGGTACTAGAAATCATTTTAGATAAGCTCAGCTGCAGGAGCAATCGACTACAATAGTCTGTCAAGAGCTATCTTAATTCAGGACCTTGTCAATTTCTGAGGACTGACCTCGGTAGCTGCAGCAGATGTCATCAACATAGATAATCTTGCACAACAGGGTAGCTGGTAGGTTCTTGATATACACATTGAACTTCAGAGTAAGTAAACAGAAAACGTAAAACGATGGCCTGGATAAAGCATCACTGCAAACACTCAATAACTAGGTTAACAACTGTGAAGAGGTAACATAGATGTTTTGCCAAGGTTGAGACTAGATAAATTAAAGGGAACACTAGAATTCTATTGGATTCCATCGCCGATAAAGATATGGAAGTGCCATGAATAGCTAGGGACTGCCCAGGCTGTCAGTGAAAAGCTGACAGATTTGGCAAACACACATCAAGGGAGAGAAATAGGAATGCAATATGGGCTATCTGTTTTTCTCTGCCAGAGATGGAATTAGCTAGTCTGATGATGGAACTAAAAATGTGTAATTAATAAGTTAGGAGGGAAGAAAAGTGTGTAAGGTTTTTATTGTTTTTACCCTTTGATCTACATGTTCTGTACCTTTGTGGAATGAATAACTAATGTTTCGGTTTTGTGTCACTGTGCATTTATGTTGTCACGGCTAACAAAGTGAAAGTCTTAAAAGTGCCAAGATTGAGCTGGGCTTCTGTTGTTAACGTAGTTGGGAGCCAGGGGGCTGCAGCCCAGAGATCCAGGCCCTCGGTGGTTTGACCACATGGTTCCACCTAGACTGAAGTGCAGGAACTAGGCCTGTCTCCTAAGGAGTTCATTCAAGAAGTATTAAAATTGGTATAAAAGGCATAGTTTGTCTTGTAGCTATGACAAATAGCATCTGTAACGCCTATGTAGAAGAATGCATTAAACAGCAACTTTTAGCTGATATTTCAAATTCAAGTGATTTCATTTCTTCCACCCTTTTCCTGCAATGTCCATGGTGTACAGTCTATTCTGTTGTTAGTTTAAAATATTTGTTTATATTAACACTGTTCTTGTATCTGTCGTTTTTCCTCTCATCTTAATTCTTGACATCCACATTTTCTACCTCTCTCTAATCTAATCTCTCCCTTTCTTTTAGAGAGTAAACAGAAGCCTGTCTTTATTGTGGATCAATTGCTTATCACAGAGCAAAGTTTAAAAGGTTTATTTTATTTTATGATAAGCACATTGCTGCCTTCAAATGTTTAGCTTAGGAAACAAGGGGAAAAATACACATTCTGTTAATGGTGCAAACTAGTCTAAAAGAGCAAACACACAATGAAAAGAGAGATCAATATAATAATCAATAGACTCAGAGAAGGATAAAAGAGAGGATAAGCTAGTCTCATGATTAGTAAGAAGATGACAATTCATAACAGCATTCCTAAACAAATGCAATCGATGTCCTTAATATTGTGAGAAGGAACAAATCTAATAGCTGACTGAACATAAGCCCATGAAAGTTCAAAGTAGTGGGTAAGTGACTGGAAAAAACAGAACTAAGTATATCCAGAGACAGGGGTAGAAAAGCACAAATAGAAATTAGCTGACAACTGTTCCACTTTAAATGAGTTAGGGGGGGCACTGTGCAGAATTTTTCAAATGTTTTTGTTATTACACATTTTATAGACACACACTGAAAGATAACTTGATATTTTGGACAATTGCCACAATACATGCTCCATTAAACACAAAGATCAAATCTGTCCAAGGTCTAACACCACTGACTTCAATGGGTTTGCACACATTGCACACAATGGGATGAATTTGGCACAAAAATGTTTAAATAGTTAAATATTGAATCCCTGAATAGTGTGTGCCTGCAGATCTTTTCTAACATGAATAACAGCAGCAAGAAATAATAGATTCTTGAAGCAAAGAGTGCATTAAAATGTTAATGTGATTTGTTTTGTTTTTTTAATCACAAAGCAATTGTGGTCATGTACATAATGTACACACTGAAGAACTTCAATGCCTTATAAAAAACTATACATTATTCTGTTTAGAGATTACAAAATTATGTCTCAAAACTAAAATACTTTAAGTCAATGCTAAAGATATTTATTAAGTTTCAAATCCCACTAAATTATTATTGAACAGCATTTTAAACATTATTGTTAATATTGAGGGTATTTTAATACCACAGTAAAATTGAGCTTTGTGGAGCCTGAAATCAAGGTGTGGAGTATGGCTTTTCTGCTTCCAAGCACAGAAGTGAAACACTATTTTGCTTCAACTTCAATGTTATTATTAAGACATAATGGAAACAATGTTCAGTGTAATACTTACTGTTGAGCTAAAATTTTACATTGAAGATCAATGGCTTCATGTGTAGTTGACAGCCTGTGACTATGGAGTGCCCCAGGAATCGGTTCTGGGACTGATTTTGATCAACATCTTCATTAATGGTCTGGAGGATGGGATGAATTGCGTCCTCAGCAAGTTTACATATAACATTAAGCTGGGGGTAAGGGTAGGATACAGAGTGATTTAGACAAATTGGGGGATTGGGCCAAAAAAAAAAATCTGATGAGATTCAACAAGGACAAGTACAGAATCCTGCACTTAGGACGGAAGAATCCCATGCAATGCTACAGACTGAGGACCAACTGGGTAGACAGCAGTTCTGCAAAAAAGGACTTTTTTGTGTGTTACAGTGGATAAGAAGCTGGATATGAGTCAACAGTGTTCCCTTATTGTCAAGAAGGCTAGCAGTATATTGGGCTGTATTAGTAGAAGCACTGCCAGCAGATAAAGGGAAGTGATTATTCCCATCTACTCAGCACTGGTGTGGCCTCATTTTGAGTACTTTGTCCAGTTTTGGGCCCCCCACTTCAGAAGAGAAAACTGAGGGGTGATTAGATAGCAGCATTTAACTACCTGAAAGGTGGTTCCATGGGGGATGGAGTTCTCAGTGGTAGTAGATGACAGAACTAGGATCAATGGTCTCAAGTTGCAGTGGGGAAGGTCTAGGTTGGATATTAGGAAAAAAAATTTCACTACTAGGCTGCTGAAGCACTGGAATGGTTTACCTAGGGAGGCGGTGGAATCTCCATCCTTTCTACCAGTGGTACAATCACACTCTGACTTGCACCATGAAATCTTTCATTTTTACTGTTCTCCTGGCTCACATCTGTATGTGAAACTTGGATCACTCACTTGGCTCTTATATATACTAGCAATATACTCTACCTCCTTGTCTCTGTCCTTCTTCTGCTCCATTATAATTTCCATCCCCCATCCTCTCCCCTTCTCTTTTCCTCACCCCTTAACAAAAGATTAGCCCATAGTACAAGTAATATCTTGGTTTCATTTTCGAACCTAGAGATCATTAGGTATTGCCTAAAAGGCACTGCCATCACTGCACTTTACCTACAGTAGTCAGAATGGAATGTCATATTTCCCTGGATTTTTATAGTGAATTCCCTAATCTTATTCTAAGTAGGCAAAAATAGCAATTCTATTAACATATCTAAATGAAATATGTATGTACTTAATTGAAAATATTTACTGAAGAGAAATGGGTGAACCATCTTGAACTTTCCCCAAAGCCTAACTCTCACAAGTTTATCCTGTCACTTGTATTTACAATGCTTATATATGTGTTTAACAGAAGGGAACGACTCCAGTGTCTTGAGTAAATATTTGTTTAAAAATCAATCACCTTCCATTAAAGATTTTTCTTTTAATTCTTTAAAGTAAATACCAGTAGGTAGCCACTTAACCCAAAACATAGTCAGGATATTCAAAGTCAATGCAAACATACTGTCTGTATATCTCAACAAGCAAATATAATGTAACAATGGCTGTCCAAGAGACAGATGGGTAGATATATTTGATTATTATGTTAACTCTGCATGCATGTATCTAATTTCCAAGAATAATTTCAACTAGCCTTATGCCAAAAGGCAAATTCATTTACATAACAATCTATTTCATTATAACATTATTTGAGTATAAATTAAATACAGCAGCAAGAACAATTGGCCAACTACACTTGATAATAGGTCATTTAGTTCTTCCCATTTCTTTGGTATCTTTCCCATATACAGGCAATATTGAAATAAATAAAAAGTTCTTTAAAATGGCTTGCTGTTTTCATTCCTGTAAGCTGTTGTATGTTCAATTTAAAAATAAAGCCCCAGACTTAACTTTTCATTTCCAGGCTCTTTATTTATTATTTCTGATTTTTCTGAACTCAATTTAATAAATATATAACTGTATTAGACTCCATAATAATAATAGTAAATGTGTGTTTATTTATGCATATGCACTGTATATTATGGGACACATTTTCTAAAGTACTCAGCACTCACAACTGGGCCCAAATTTTCAAAACAGTTCAGCTCCAGTATAGGCACTTAAATGAAGTGAACAGATTTTTCCAAAATGGGTAACAGTGAGCAGCTCTCTTTGCTCTCATTGGGAGATTATGGGTGTTAAGCAATGTGGAAAATCTGCCCACTTATTTTGCTATATTCGAGCTGATAGATGCTGCAGACTTCAGAAAATCTGCCCATTTTTTATGTAAATACATTTGGATATATGCCTGTTTAAATACATACCATGGATCTCTCTCTAGAGAGTTAATCATGTGTAAGCCCTATAGCCAGTAGTTCCGGAGGGAAAAAGCTCTCTATTTCTAGGGTGAAAAGGAGAAAGTGCTGCAAAAGCTTTGTTTTCTACCCATAATTCCTCTAGTGACACTTGGGGAGTCACTATAATTGCACATGAATTTATATTTTTGAGTGGCAATAAGATCACGGAGGGCCTCAGAGCGTGGAAAGAGCTCTTATACTGTGACAGAAAGCTCATTTCCAAGTCTCCAGAATTCTGATCAAGGGTCCTAAGCAGAGCTGAGTTGAAAACCTTTGGTGGTACCATATTCCATTGGAATATGTGATTCTGTCAAAACCGAAATGTGTTGCAAAATCACATTTAAATTACCAAAATCTAATTTCAGAGAAAAAAATCAGGAAAAAATGTTCCAATCATATTAAAACCACCCATTTTGATATTTATGATAATTTTGATTTTATTCTTTTGAAATACCTTTTTTATTTTGTATTTACAATATAAAATAAAAATAAATAAGATAAAATAAAAAGTAAATTTTGAAACAAACCGTTCAGTTTTGTTGAAATGAAATAATTCAATCAATCTGGAAAAAAAAGAAAAAGATGTTGAGAATTTTCCTTCACAGAGATTTTCACAGTTTTCAGGTTTTGCTGTGATCTGGAAGAAGGCCAAATTTCAAAGTCTAAAAGTCTTTTGTGAAACAGAAGTTCTGTCCTCTGCCCAGCTCCAGTCCTAAAAGTCTTTGACTCCCTTCCTCTGAGGGCTTTGCTGTGAGAGACAACATAGACTGAGGATTTTACTGCAAGAAATGGTGCAGAGAACTCTGCAGAAAGGAACAACAAAAACTGAAGATTTTATTGAGAGAGCTGTCAGAGAGGACTTTATGGCAAGAGATGATGCAGAGGATAACAGCAGAGCTGAGGAGACTCTAGTGAGATCCTGCATATGCAACATCTTATTAAATTTGAATGACTAAGTTAGGTTAGATGGTGGCATCTTCATGTGAATCCAGGCAAGCAGTTCCCTTAAGGATGGAGACAGACCTGACCAGAGACATTGGACTATGGCTACTCATGTTCCAAAGTGTGAGTGCGGTTTGGTGTATAGGTGAGGTGGTGTGGCCAAGGCACTATTACCTGTGCAGCATTCTCATCACCAGGTGGGAAGGGAGTTACACTACTGTCAAAGTTACTGGAAGATGGGGATGCATTGCTTTTTGTTTGGTTGGTTGTCTTGCATATGCATTCTGCTGCTGTGTTTTCCCAGATTTATCACTATGTTCCCTTTCCCCAACCAGAGATTCCCATGTTTGTACACAGTCCCAGAATGCTTCTTAGTATGGAAGTTCTACCTTTTAAAGTCAACCAGGGAAGATGTGTTTAGTTTTCTAGGTTTCTAGCTTGGGGCTCATGCCAGTTTAGGTATTTGTCAAGAGGGAACCTAGATAGATTGAGCCTAGCCAGCCTTTATTGCTGCTGTTAAAGACTCAACAGAAGGCTTATGAGAAAAATGAAATATTTCTCTCTTCCCATGGTTGGAATCCTGTCCCCACTGTTGTCCATGGGAATTAAACCATTCACTTTGAGGGAACACAGATTTAACCTCATTTTTATACTGCACCCATCACAATGGTGTCTGAGTAGTAGTCATACAGCACATCCAGATATATTAACAGTGTTTCTATACACTATTCCACCTTTTTACTCACATTAACCTTTTGGGGCTGTAAGCACAAATGTATATTCTTAGTTTAATTGCTGAGCTGGAAAATGCTAATATTTTTATGTGGCATATGGTTTTCAATATTTAAATTGTGATTTCAATAATTGTGAAGTTACTTGAGTTTGTACACTCTTTGGAGTGAAATCCTGGCTGTGGGCTACAAATGAGAAATGACACACTCTTCACCTGGAAGAAGAATTTTAACAAATAGTTGAATCATCTTCTTGTTCCCCCCCAAATCAGTGGAATTAACACACTACAGGTTCAGCCTGATGTAAATTCTTATTCAGTCTAGTCATGGAACTGACGTCCTTTGCCCCCCCTGGAATCCATGTGCACCCTCACACATTTAGTTTATTCATTCTCTTGGTGGTTGTAGTTTAGCAAAGGATCGCTAATCAGAACAGCACCTACATATTTCCTAACTTTAAACATGGGCCTAAGTGTTATTCTGAATAGGGATATACTGCAGCACAAGCTTAAGAGCTTTCCTGAATCAGGGCCTGTGTTAACAATAATCTTGGGCATTTAGGGAGGGTGCTGTCACACCTTGGGAGTCAGAACATGAGCACAAATATTATATTTTTTCAATTTTGCTCTTATTGAAAACTACGTAATGAGATGTAGAATTTGTTGCATAGTGTCATTGATTTTTGAATGTTTTCCATCTTTGGAATATCAGCGTTTTTAGTTACTGGATTGATTCTTAAATACCCTTCTTGAATTTTACTTAAACTTTTGTTGACCGTGTTCCTTTAATGTGGGGGTCCAAACCAAGAACAATTTATTTTAAACGGGTACCTGAAAGTAGACACTTAAATCCATATTTAGGCATCTATCTGAGTGTCAAGATTTTCAAAAGTGCAAAGAGCCCAACACCTTCCTTTGATCAATCCCTAATTTAAATGTATGGGATCATAAATACTTAATCAAGGAAGAAGCATCCATCAACAATCAACTAAAAACTCAGGAAATTAAACAAAACAAAACAAAGAAACAAACAAAAACCTTAGAAAAATCTTTTCTCCAAGTCTTCTGTGACAAATTTTGTTTAAAAACAACCAATTTAATCAAAAACTTGTTTCATTGTATGATTTATATTTTTAGTTATATTAATGTCCTTCAAGTTCTTGAAAGTTAATGTGCAGCAAATAAGTAAAAGATAAGACTAGCATTTCATTTGGTTTTTACTCATGTAAATCATATTTAATTAAGGGTACCTTATTACTTATGGTAAGCACTGAAGAGGGCACATTAAAACTGGAGTAGATTTTTTTATAAAAATAAAGTTAAAGGAAATGAAATGTTAGCGGAAATAAAATCCTGTCAGGGATAAGTAGCTGTTCTTTAAATATTTTTCTCTCTTACATATTGCATGACAATTCATAACATTGTATAAATGTTCAAAAAAGTTTTATGAATTGTAAATACATTATCTGAAAATAAGATCCATATTGAAATATACTACATAACGTTTTTAGTGTATATACAATAAATAAGAACTCCTAGCAACCATATATCTGAAAACAATTTATTGTTATTTATTGAAAGAAATGTACCTAATTAACTGTTATTCTTTCACATTCTATATTGGCACAGGATGTACCAATGTACCTGTACAATTAAACAGGATGATGTTTAATCATAAAACCTTAAAAATTGAAATTCCCAGTTTTTATAGGACAGCTGTTTAGAATATTTTAATCAAGTATTTGTTGGGTTATGTTATTCATTTTTCACAGATATTCAGAAAATATTCATAAATGCTGAAAGTTTCCCATATCATAGCACGAATGATCATTTTTCCCCAAAAATTTTTGTAACCAAAAACTTATTTTTCATTCTCTGTTACTGCTTTGTATCAAAAGTGTGTCAGTCAGCCATTAGCAAAACTAATATTTAATGGGCCTGAGTCTGCATTGTCTTTGCACTCTGTGTAGTCTGAAAATATAAAAATATAGGGCTGGAAGGGACCTGAAGAGGTCATCTAGTCCTTCATTCACACCTATATCATCCCTGATGGATGTTTGATTAATCTGTTCCTATTGACAAGGACGCCACAATTTCCCTAAGTAGACCCTTCCAGGACCTATTATAGTTAGAAAGATTTTCCTGGTATCTAACCTAAACTTCCTTGCTTGCAAACTAAGATAATTACATCTTGTCCTACTCGCAGTGGACATGGAGAACAATTGATCAATGTACCCTATATAACGATCTTTAACATATTTGAAGTTTGTTAGCAGGTCCCCACTCAGTCTTCTCTTCTCTAGACTAAACATGCCCAATTCTTTCAACTTTTCCTTGTAGGTCATGTTTTCTAAGCCTTTTATTATTTTTGTTCTCCTCTGGACTGCATCCAATTTTTCTGCATCCACGTTAAGAAAGATGATCACAAAACTGATCACAGCGCTCCACCTGAGACCACTAGTGCTGAGTAGAGCAGAACAAAGACACCTCCTGTGTCTTACTTATGACAGTCCAGTTATTATGTATCAGAATGACATTTACCTTTTTTTTGCAATAGCATCACATTCTTGACTCAATTTCAATTTGTGACCCCCATATTATTTTCTGTAGTACTGCTGACAACCCAGTTATTTTCCATCTTATATTTATGCATTTGATCTTTCCATCCTAAGTGTAGTACTTTGTATTTGTCTTTAATGAATTATATTTTATTGATTTTATATATTATATCAAGGTAATTTTGAATTTTAATTCTGCCCTACAAGGAGCCTACAACCCCTCCTGGGTTGGTGTCATCTCCAGATTTTATAAACATACTCTCCATTCCATCATCCAAGTCATTAATGAAAATACTGACTATTACTGGACCCAAAACAGACCCGCTGTGGGATCTCATTTGAAAATATCTTCCCAGTTTGACCAATAAAACATTGATAAGAAGAACTCAGCATATAATTTTTTTGTTTGGGGACAGACCAGAAAAATCCACCTAAAAAAAGTCATTGAAATTAATGGGAATCATTGGTTCAGATTCCTGGTGACCGAAATCTAAGGACTAAATCAGTGGTCTCTAGCAGAAAGGAATGCTGTCTGTCAATTAGGGTAAGAAAAAATCTCACCCTTATTGTTTTTGTTGGTCCCATTAAAATATTTTTCCCTGCTATGTTGATAGAATAGGGTGGTGTGAATCAAAGAAGATGCTGTGATATGAATAAGATTATAATAAATATGAAAGACTAACTACCTTTTATAACATGTTCCTTGGTTATTTTCCCCCTAATTTTTCCTGCCATAGAGCCCAATTCTGTGAGACCATGGGACAACTCAATTGTGAGCAATGCACCTCACAAGATTGGGCCTTTTTTTTTTGACGAAGCTTTACTTTCTGATCCAAACTCTGCCATGAAAATGGGATGGAAATTAAATCATATCCCAAGAATGTTGGTATAATTTTTCTTTTGTGCGTGTGTTCGAAGTGGAAGAGTGAATAATGTATTTAGTATTTGATTGCATACTCAATACACCATGTTAGCAATTCATCATTATAACCTATTAATATTAATTTTCACTAAATATGGAAGCCTCACATAATCAGTAATTTCCTCGTCAATTTGGGAAAATCAAATTCATCACTAAGAATTACCTATAATATTAACAGTGAAATGCTGTCCTGGTATTACAAATAAGTAATACAATTCTATGCTATGATTGCTCAGGAGATTTCTCCTCTCCCTTCCCCCCAATACCTGAAGAATGTATCAAGAATAACTATCAGTTTGTTGCTTTTCATGGAGACAATGAAAAAAGCAGGAAAGGATTTCTTCCTTTCTTCCTCCCACCCAGTTTGATTCTTAGTGGGAACCACATATGCTCTTTGTGTTTAATGTTAATGATTGCTAAAAAGAGGAAATAATTTGAGGAGTGTTAGGGGATAATATGATTACTTAAGATAAAGAATCAGACTGTTCATGGCCATATGTGGGTACATGGGTGTGGAAAAAAGTGTAAGGAGCTAGAACGTGCATATACAATATAAAGAAAAGATTAAAAACCTAATGCAAAACCCATTGAAGTCAATGAAACTCTTGCCATTGACTTGAATTGGCTTTGTAGCAGGTATTCAGAGTCTTTCCACCTCTCCTAGTCTTGAGACATCTTTTTTTAGCTTTCTTGGGATATATTTTATGTTTAGCTGAAATATAAATATCTGCTAGGGTATCAGAATCTGGCTTAATGGTTGCTCTGAATGTTTGGGAACATGAGCAAACCATTTTATTTCATGAGCAGAGAATTATTTTGCTGAGCAACATTTGTTTTTAACTGAACCAACCAGGAACATAAAGAATTAAAATAAATGAATGAACGCTAGTGTGGCAAATATAATTTATCATTTATTAACAATTTGTCATACAGCATTCATTGAGAAATATTAGTGTTCTGCTGTTTGTGGAACCTGGATGTGGCATTTGTCTATCTTAAGCACTTATATGGCTCCTTTTGGCATGGTAGTCCAACACCTTCCAGTTGTTACAATGTTGGGGAATAAATACTTTAAAAGTGCTTTATTCCCATTTTACAGATGAGAAACTGAGACACAAAGCCTTAAGGCCAGATTTTAAAAAGTAGTTAGGCATTGCTGTGATTAACATTGCAATGCCTAATTAATTTAGGAGCCTAAATTTAATTTTTCAAAGGGGATTAGGAACTTTGGCTCTTAAGGGCTAGATTCACAAAGAAACTTAAGCATCATAGCTATCTTTTAGGCACCTAGAAAATCACTAGGATTAAAAAACCCGATCCAGTACCAAGGCTCCCTATACAACGAATGGGGAGAGACAGGTGCCTCAGAATGGGATTCATAAAAGCCAGCCATCTAGGAATTGCCTTGCCTAAAATAGCCAATGGGAAATGCCAAGCTGAGCAGTGTATGCTCACCCTCACCTTTCTGAGAGATAGGACCTGAACCTAGGCTCGAGGAAGGCACTTCCCTGTGCTTGGGATTCTGAGCCACAAATTCTCTCTTGGCACTAGGCACCTCTATTGTTTTAACAAGATGCTGGGAGGAAAGGAGGATTACCCTCAGCTGTTAGCACACTTATTAGGGTATTCACCTGGGAGGTGAGAAGCCCCCAACTGCAAGAACCTCCTCTCTCAGACAGAGGCAAGGATTTGACCTGGCATTAGCTATCTCTCAGGTGAGTGCCCCAACCACTGGACTATGAGATATTCTTACACAGGGCAGTCTCAGTCTCACCTGCTTAAGCTGTTCCACTGTAGATAAATGAAGTTTAAAAGTCACTGGAACAGCGAGACTGGATCCTGAATCTCCCACCCAGAGGAGTGATCTAACTACCAGGCTATTGAGTCACTCTGATGTGCTCCTCCTCTCTGGCCCAATGTTGAAGCTGTTCCCTGGTGAGTAAATAGTGAAGGAATCATTGGGTCAGAAAGCATATTCTGCTCTATATGATATGCTGTTTTTTGTTGTTGTTTTTTGGCTATTTTATATCTCTGATTTCTGTGATAACAGTTTTTATTTTTTTTGGATTTGATGATGAATGAAAATGGTTCTGAGTTTCAATTACATTCAGATGCTTACACCATAGAAACTATTCAGACCTCGCTTGGGACCAAAAAGTACGAGTCTCATAGACATGAAAAATATTGTGGAGAAAAATACTTAACACAGTTGTGTTGAAGCTCAGCAGTGGAATAGTTATGTTTGTTTTTATAAAGCCTTAGAGAAGTTCTATTATCAGAATCTGGTTGCCAATCCATAATTTTAATTTTCTATTTAAACACAGTAATCAAACAAAGGTGAAAGGAAAGCTTCTGAAAGGTTGGATGAAAGACATCTGTAGGTCAGACTTAGTTGAATCAGAGACCAAATAATCAGTGGTGTGGTGGCCTATTCTGATTTTACTCACAAATAATGATATTGTCCCTCCTTCTGCTTTCAACCTGTTAGTCAATTTTCTTTGTCAGTAACTTCAGTTACTTTAACCATACTAGAAGTCCAGGAATAGAGTGAATGTTTCAAATTTGCTTAACAAAAAAGGAAGGCATTATTAAGAATAGTAAGTAGCCAGGGCAATATATTTTAGTTATATTGTGTATTCAGAGACTGGTTCAGCTGATTAAAAGTACAGTTGACAATAGAGCTGGGTAAAATGTTCCAGACAAATAGTTTAGACAATGAAAAATGCAATTTAGTTTGACCTGAAATTATTCACAAATTTGACTTGAGTAGTTTTGGTGGTGCTGCTTCTCCCTATTATAACCATCATCCCACTTGTTAGGGCAGTCAGCTAGGACATGAGACATGCAGGTTTAAAATTACCCAACTGGAGCAGACACAACGTGGACCTTTTTCAAGTCACCAAATTTTAAATTTAGTTCAACTCAAACCAAAATTTTATTTCAATTTTTCAGAACTGCCACTGAAACAAAGAAACGCCATACCCCTATGTGTCCAGCCAATATATATTAAGAGAGCTATCATTTCTAAACAGCCCTTACTCAGAATAAGTAGTATTTTACTCTTCAAGTGGGGCTATTGGCTTCATTTGCTGGTCACTCATCTCATAAGGTACTATTCATACTGTATCACAATTTTTTTCAAAGCAACTATAAAGAATGACTGTACATTTTTTTAACTTACTACTGTAAGTCCACTATGTCAGGAACACTATTATACACAAATTTACAATCCACCTCAGATGGCAGCCAAGGCAGAGCACAGAAATGGATTAGCAGGCTGTAATTTATCCCTGTCCTTGCTGTGGGGCTAAGAGTAAATGAGACCACGCTGTGCAGTAAAATAGAAGGAGCAAGAGTGGGATTTTGTTTTAGGACAAAATAGTTGCCAGAGAGGGATACGGAGCCCTCTAATGGACAGGGCTAGTTATGGTAATGAAAAAATTAATAAGGACTGCACTGAACTAGTTTGCAGTGGGAAGGATTTTTCTGTGTATTAAATAATGCTTTGTGTAATTGGATAAAGAAAAGTTGTGGCCTGCAAGTAACTTCTTGTCATTTGTGTAGTGGTTTCATTTCTTGACTTTGCAATAGCTGTGTCAAGGTAATGTATATTTATACTAGTGAGACTTGTTTCTTTGTCTGCCCATTAAACGATGCTACTCTTTTGGCTCAGGACAGTGAAGATCAACCATGATGTGTTCCCCCCTAAGAAATGGTAAAGTGTTAATGTCAGAAAGCCAATGAATATCAACAATTTTCTAAATGAAGCTTCTTTTCTTTCCAGTATTTCAAAGGGAGATAGGAAGGACAAGAGGAAAGTTGAAAGAAAATATGGAAGAAGAGTAGCCATCTTAGAATAAAAGAGTGAGCATTGCTTCTGCTTGATTCCTTCAGATCTCCTGTCAACATTCTAGTGTGACCCAGTGCTCCTCTGGGCAAGGAGGGCAAAGGCTTGCTTCTGTGTCTCTATCCTTTCTTGATGGAAGGGGAACTCACAAACACCAATGTTGGTACTATGTGTCAGCATTCCAATATGACCCTAAACATGAACCCTTGTGGGCGGGTACAGTGTCGCAGATGAGTTCTTACTGGATTTTCCCCTTGCCCAGGGACATCAAAAAGTCCAAACAGCCACTTACGTGCTAAAGAGAACCTCGTTGTGGAGAGTGTCATTTATTAATGGAAAAGCCAACACAGAACATAAACAAAACTTTCATTCCAACATCACAGCGGGATGATAACTTCATTCTTGGTACATGTACCCACCTGAGTCCAGTGTTCAACTCTATCCAGGCTCTTCCTCCAGATTTCTCTTGATTCCAATTTCTGTTCCTGGTGTTAGGCCTCTTGATCCTACCAGGGTACATCCTTCTCTGGGGTCTAGGATCTGGGGAACTCTGTTCACTGTGACTCTTCTCCAGGTACAGTGGGTGATCCTTGCCAGGCTGGGCTTCCAGCCAGTGTTTGGGATCCCTTGGCTGAGATCACGTCTTTTTGAATGACTCCTGACTGAAGTCCCCTGCATAAGAGGCTCCCCACTCCAGAAATTCTTCTTACTGGCTCCTCATCCTTGTAGGTTTCTCAGAGAGCGCACCTTCTAGGCTCCCTGTTCAGTCCAGTGTTCAGGATTCTCCTGAGAGTTCCCCTCCTCAGGAGTCTCCTATGTCCCTTTGGAGTCCCCTTTCCCACTTTAACTTTAACTTAAAGACTAAGGGATAATTCTTGTAACTATACAATAATCTGTCTACATTTTACACAGTAAACATATTAAACCTGTCATGTATAACTGTTTATAAACATTATGAAAGAGGCATATAAAATGGAAAGAGGCAAGACAATTAATATGTAAATTATTTCCAAATCACTAACCAAAACATCAAGTATTTTTCCAGTTCTTGGCTATGGGATTAAAAACTTCATGGTCAAAAATGGGCTTTCATCTATGTCTGTATTTGATTGCTAGAAATGAAATCTGTCTCCTTTAGCTGTGCCCAATCTTCAAAGTTTCACACAAATTAGAAATTTTTCACAAGGAATTGCATTTGGAATCCTTGATTTCACACATTTTTTAAAAATATGCTGAAACAATATGACCCATAATTTTCATATGATGTTCTTCTGTTTAAATTTAGAGAATTGACTTCCAGTGCCAAGACTTTAGAAAAATGCTTTTCAAAACAGTTATCTGACTGATAGCTTCTGCTCGACTTGCGAGGAGTTCAATGTTGTTCTCAGTAATAACTCTTGCTTTTGAGAGGCTGTTTTAACATGAATCAAGGAGTCTGTCAATGACTATAAGAAGAGTAGGCTGTTTTTCCAACAAAAAATGAACTGTCCAGAACACACATGTTTACGCCAACATGTATATAAAATTATGACAATAGCCTTAGATAGCACCTAAATCACTATATTGGACAGGTATACTCAAAGGGATTATGTTACAGGGCTTGCAAAATAAACTGGGGACATAACTCTCAGATGACGTTACCAAAAGTAATGATGGCAAAATTGGTAACAACATCAGTGGCTCTCTGTCTATTCTAAATGTACTAAATATTCTTTATTTTCAGTGATATTTTCCCCAATATTTCCCCACAATTATTACAATATCTAAAAACAATCTGTCATAAAATATTGTGGAAGCAGGTGGAATAGGAACATAATAATTGCCATAT
Organism: Mesoclemmys tuberculata; assembly: GCA_007922155.1. NCBI lineage: Eukaryota > Metazoa > Chordata > Testudines > Chelidae > Mesoclemmys > Mesoclemmys tuberculata. The sequence continues at coordinate 43,084,606 of ML675618.1, read as the reverse complement.
TGGATCTGATCTGAGATCCACATAGAACAGTATAATGCCTCTGATGGTGAGTAGTATGAGGGGTAGGAATCCTGTGGTAGGAAATATGGGATACCCTGCCCCCACATTAGGATTCATCATTATTTCTAATAATAAGAGATTGACTTAAATTCTGAAGCACCAGGTTTAATATCCTTTTAAAAAATGTTATCATTAATTATGATTACTAAAAATATTCTTCATCTGGCAATGAGTTCCACAATTCAATCACATATTATATGACTTTTTTCCCCCTTTATTGGTTTTGAGCTTCCCATCTTTAATTTTTATGAACTATTCCCCTTTTTTTTTTCTTTTTTTTGTTATCAGGCAATTGTTATCCCAATTCATCTTCTCTGTACTTACTGTTCATTACTTTATATACTGGCACAAGTTTAACTCAACTAAATTACTATGTAATTTGAATAAAAAAGATAGCTGAATATTCTTGCCCAATGGCAAGATACACTTCCTGTAAGCAAACGGAAAGAAATACCTGGATCTTTGCTTTTCATCATACATAGATAAGAAATTTCTGTGTTTCTTATATAATACAATTAATGGATTACATTATTTAAATAAACAGGGATAACTAATTTCTTATCTTGAACTAGTAAAAATGCATCACTTTTTATTATTTCTGTTCTATTCTAGAGATGGGTATACTGAAAACTGACGTGAGACTTTGATCATAACAAAATACAATGCTGTAAGGTGGTTGCTAGCATTTAATCAGTATAAAAGGAAAAATGATATAAAAAGTGGTGAGAACTTATATAATTAAGTCTGCAGCTATACAGACAAGCATCCTAACTAACTGCTGAAATGTTTGCCTGATTCTCCAATTTCAATATGTTTATTTTTAGTGGAAGTTCAAATAAAGCAATGATTTTCTTTGAGAATGACATAAAACTAGTTTACTATTTGCTGTATATCAATGTAAATACTTCATACATGCAAAAGATAGAGGGACAGATCCTCAGCTTGTGTAAATAAGAATAGCTCCATTGATTTGGATGGAGATATACACAGGCTGAGGATATGGCCTATCAACATTAGAAATGAAGCAGTACTCAGACTGGGCTCCGATGAGATTTCTGTCAATGAATTCCAGCAGGCAAGTGTGATTCCATCTTCTATTATTTATAAAGTATTCTTTATAATTGGTTTCAGTTGAAACTACATCAAAGGTCTTGGCCTTGGAGTCTTTTTTCCCTGAATTTGTTTCCAGTAGATTCAACAGTTATTTTATTAAACATCTGGAAACTCCAGAAACAATGTTGGTAATTTCAATTAATTGTTTTATTGGTCACCTTAACTTAATGGTTAACATTTTCCAGACGTTTAGGCCACAATATTCAAAGCTTGGCCACTAAATGCAAAAACATCCTGACAATAATGTTAGTTGCTACTTTCTTTTTAAAAAAAGTCAGTGAATTATAACTGAGAACTGGTCTCCAGAGGCAGCCACATATTATAAAATACTCTTGTCGATACAATAAAACTAAGCCAGAATGTGTAATGATTTGGCAGTTGAAGGCAGCATCACAAAACACCTTTACCAAAAAATGTATCTGTTTTAGTGAAGATATAACCAAATATTATAAGATGGTGTAATTTGGCATAGCTCCATTGAAAACCGAGCTAGGGCAATTTACACCAGTTGAGGAGCTGGCCCCAAGTGTTTATCTTCAATTGAGACAGATAAAACTTTTTTCATTTGTTTTTAGTGCTTTAAGGCAGGGTAGTAACTATACATTCTGAAAGAAACGTATCTCTAGTTAGACACTTCAGTAAGCGCTATTATCTACCTTGAACTCTATGGCTGATCTTCTGAGACAAGTCTTGGTAGTCATGACTGATCCAAGTAGTTGGAGATTAATATACCTAGAAATGCAATTCTTTCCCTGTCTAGGATTGATTCATCTTGGACCAAAGTAACAGTCATTGTTGATTTAATGAGTGTTGGACAGCATTTTACATCCTTCACAAGAAATTGCCTGTTAGGGAAAGTTGTACATTGACATCTATATAACTTTTTTGTTTTAGTTGTTTTTGGTGGTTTTACCTTAACTCCTTCCATTCCTGCATATTTGCAATTTACCATTAGATTCAAAGAGCTACTTTTCTGACAGCAATGCCAAGAAATAACTAGCATAAAGTTGATAGTGTTGTAGAGCATTAAGGATTCTTTCTCCAAGAATCAGGCAGCATAGACAATACTGAAGAGGTTTATTCACAGTACCGGGAAGTCTAATAAATCAGCTTCAACTTCATGGTTTTACAGTGGTCAATTACGTACTCTTTCTTATCAATAACATAGTACGTTTTAAATTCTTTATCTATTCACTTACAAATAGAGACATTGTTCCATCCAGAGAGAACAACAGTGATAATGGTCATTACATACATGCAAAGGGACACTTTTAATCTCTTTACTTACATCAAGGATGCTAGGGTTACAGCCGGAGGGGGTAGGATGGAGGAAGAAGGGGGGCAGTCCTTACAGATAGGTGGCAGACAGACAGAAATTCTAAAAGCAAATGTGCTGTTCTCACTGGAATTAGAAACACTAAGAGGACATCTGGTTTCCTAAGCCATTGGATGCTTACACTAGCCATTGTCATTGAGGATCAGATATGCTCATTAGCCATTTACATGAGTTTCAACTTACAACTTGTTAGCTGAAAACATCTCAAACCTTACAGTTCCCTCCAGTTTGACAAATCGAACCCATAAGTGAGATATGATAAATTATTTAGATACTTTGATATTCATGATTTATTTTAGGATTATACGGGGAAGGTGTTATGGAGGGGGAAAAACAGGGAGTGGAAGGAAGAGTAGTGAAGTTGTTAATCATGTGCTTAAAGTTACAGCACATACACACAGAAGAAAACAGGATAAAAAGAGATACAGCAGCATCAGCTATTTGCAGGGTAGTCCACCAGGTGATGAGGCTATAGGATGGGCCAGAAGTTGAATCTTCCAAGTGGATTACAATCTGGGTGGAGAGCTGGATCTTCACACGACCTTTAGCAGTGTTCTTATGAACAGTGGCAGACACAGAGGCAACAGCAAGGACCACTTTAGCCAGCAGCAACTCTTCTACTTGGACAGGAGTATTGTCCAGATATAGGTTGCCATACCACCAAGGAAGTGTTGTCATTCCAGTGAAGATGCGGCTGGGCAAATGAATGTCACCCAGAGTGAAGGAGTCTAATCTGTAGACACATGGAGGAGTTGGCTGGACATAGTAGTGGGCCGAAGTTGTAGGAGAAGTAGTATTAAAAGAGCAGAGGGTAGAATAAAAGCAAATAATATAGTCAGTAGTTTCTGTTTAACAGTCTGAAGTTGTTATGAGCATGCTGCCATTGGGGAGAGAGGCATAAAGCCAGAATGTCCTATTCTACAGACAGTGTTATCAGACACATAACCAATAGATTTAAAATAAAAAGAGGAAGGAAAAACATGGGTGGAGATAACAAAAGGATATGTAAGAAGAAAATCAAAAGAGGGGATGGAAAAGGCCTCAGGGGGCAGACGGGAGGCAACAATTAACTGAGCAGATATATTTGCCAAGTTTGCAAGGGCAGAGGAAGAGAGGGTTTGGGAGGGGGAAAACCATATCTTCTTTTAACATATTAAACAAATCATGAGCTAACACATCACAAGCAAGTCCCTTAGATTGGGAAATAGTCATGTTGATTATGACATCGGAGGATTTCTCAGTTCTTGTATAGAATCCATCCATGGCTGCATCAATAGCAGTGAAAGAGTATAATAAGCCAGCATTGGTATATTTTAGGGCCTGAGTAATCTGGTTTTTAACCCAGGCATTGTAAGATCTATCCACTTTGGAATTAAACTAGTTTATCATGGAACTTGAGCTTCCAAATATTCCTGCAATGTCAGTTAGGATGCCTTGCTTTTGTCTTTTTACTGCATGGGTGCACACAGTATATAAGTGCACTAGTAACTTTAACTGTTCTTGTAGCCATTGTAAAGAATTAGGGTGGTTGAAACATACATTTTGTAATAGTATAGCAAACTTAATAAATAATATTTAACTTTAGACAGAATAATGTTTAACTTTAACAGAAACCATAATTATATCATGTAGTAGAAGTGTCTTATTAGATCCCAAATGTATAATACCATCAGGAGTTTGCGGTGGCTGCCACTTGAAAATTTTCTTGTGGAATTGTTGCAGCCTTTATAGCAGCCTTGTCTACAGCTGCATTTGCAAGAGAAAGTGGGTCACTGTTTCTGGTATGTGCCTTGATCTTAACCACAGTCAACCTTTAAGAGGGGTACTGAATGAAATGAGGTAACTCCTATTAGTCCAAGAATCAAGATAGTAATGAACTACCCCAAATGCATAGCATCTGTCTGTGTAAATGGTATCAGCCTGGCCTGTATTAGGCCCGTGTTAGTGCCACTAATTTGGCTACTTGAGCCAAGCAGGAAGGCAGCAAGGAACCCGAGTGGAGGCATGTACCTGACAGGTCACAAACTGCCCAGCCGAAACAAGGTTGACCAGTGACATAGTACTGGGACCCGTCAACAAACAAAACAAGATCAGAAGAGGGGAGTGGTTGTTCAGACACAAGTCAGTCCTATATAATGGTGTCCTCAGAAAGAGGACACTGATGAGGTTCCCCTGTTCTTCAGATTAAGGTAGCAGGATTAAGAAGGTTAGAATGTGCAATTGTAATGTGGGGGCTTAGAAGGGTGCATTCGCACTTGGACCATCGTGCTGCGGTGACCTTTGAGAAGCAGCCCCCATCCAAAATTTTCATCAGGCATGAAAATTGTAAGGGAAAATTGTAAGAAACCAAAGGTAAGGAAACAGTAACGGCCCAGGAGGCTGCCTCTATGGCTTGAAGACAGTGGTTAAAAGCGAGAGTTACTGGATCAAGCCCAGGTGGAATAGTGGGCCACAGGGCGGCACCTGTCACCGTGGTTCTGAGTGGGTACAGCAATAGAATGACCATCCTGTATATGGGTCCAGAGCTCGAATGCTACTGATGGGCAGTGGGACCCCAGTGCTGGAACCAAAAGGAGGGCTGTTTTAAGCTGCATTAAGCAGAGGTCATGCTCTGGTGACCAAGAGATGGGGTCCGAGGAGGCTTGGGCCCCTTTAAGAAGGTCATTGAGGGGTTGTGCTAAGGTGGGGAATGATGGGATATATTGTCTAGAAAAGTTAAGGAGGCCCGTTAACTTTCTTAATTTGCGAACTGTTGTCGGCCGCAAGACTGCAACAATTGCAATCTGGCAGTCTGAAGTGAGGACTTTGGAGTCCTGGGAGACCGTGTAACCCAAATATTGAACTGTAGGTAGAGCTATCTGAGCTTTCCGAGGGTTGGCCTTTAAGCTTGCATCAGCTAAGGCCTGGAGTAATATTTGAAGGGCATATAAGTGGTCATAGACAGCGGGGGAAGCAAGCAATGAATATCAAGATATTGCAAACAAGTAGAATTGGCAGAAGCCCAGTCTGCCAAAGAGAGGGCCTTTGCCATAACTTGGTGAAAGGGGGTGGGAGAATTATGATATCATTGGGGCAAATGAGTCCAGTTGAACTGGGTAGGACCAAAGATAAATGCAAACCAGTGTTGTGACTCTGGATAGACTGAGAGACTCCAAAAGCTGTTTGCAATGACTAACACAATGAAGATGCAGTAAGAATGATCAAGGCCCAAAAGGGCGACTGATGGGTCAGCTACTATGGGGGCAAGTTTCTCTGCATGTTGATTGACGGTGTGCTAGTCGATAGTAAGGCACCAGGAGCCATCAGGTTTTTTAACCGGCCAGATAAGAGAGTTGGTGGGATAGGAATAGGGAACAAGTATGCCTCATTGGTGTAAAGAATGAATAACATCACCTACCACATTTAAGGCCTCAGGCTTGAGAGGTTATTGTTTGGTAGGGGGGGAAAGTTGACCAGTAACCTGGATGGGTGGGCAGAGATGAACAGGCACCAAGCCACAAGAAACTTGTCCTCAGATGGAAATAAACCTGGAACATAATTCTTGAAAAGGGTTAGAGGTATTCCAGGTGAGAGTCATAGATTTAGTAGTGGCAATAGAAAAAAGATTTGTTGCTGTGAAGGGGAATGGTACGAGAGCACACAGTTTATCAGTAAATGTAACTGTGCTCTGAGCGAGATATTAGACAAAGATCTTTTCTTTTACTTTAACAAACTGGCTAGTACCTTAATATTTCCAGATCTAACCCAATACATTTCATGTTTTAGTGTAGCCAAACTGAGAATTTGCTTTTCAGTACATCCAATAACTAAAGCAGTTCTATTTTCCATTTTCATTTGTTGCTTGTGTACTAGCCATGTGATAGTGCTTAACTATTGCCACATAGTTCATATAGCTCTAAGGTTTCCCAACCTTATTTGGACTAAGTCCACACTGATATATATATATATATATATTTGTTTACAGTGCTTATTGATTCTCTTCTGATTAATGTAGTATACCACACAATGTTAGTAACAAGACAAACAGCACAAAACATAAAACACAATCTTTGTTGCAATAATAAATTCATGGTGTTGTTCTTCAGCTAGTTTGCTGGCACCCACTTTTCTTGAAGTTCTGAAAGACAAAAAGAACATTTTCTACCCCCTTTTGGGGGTGGCAGATTATTGCTTAAAAGACCTCTTCTTTTTACAAATTTCCTTGCTGATCACAGGAAAAACAGAAGAATTACCTTCATATTTTCCTGGATCTGGCTGACTTTTCCACAGCCATATCTTTTAACATTAAAGTGTATCCAAAATTCCTTCTATTAAAATCTCAGAAAAACAAAAGTGCAAGTGCGTGTGTGTGTGTGTGGGGGGGGACCAGTTAGCTTTGTAGGATCATTTTAAGGTATAAGTTCACTATAACAATATTCTTTAACAGTTTAATCAGAGATTCACAATGGCTATGAGTAAAAGGTGCTCTGGCCTGCTCCCGGGTCATTCTTTTTGGGATCTTCAATGCCTGCATTACTTGAATGCACTTCCCACTTTTGCTTACACTACTTGGCGCAGGCTCATCTTTACTTTGCCCGCATTCCACTGTCAGTCCCCAGTTACCAGCTCCATTACGCAGGGCATTTTGAACAGCTGTTTTGTTTTCTTTAAATCAGTCATATCAACTTATGATTTAAACTTAACAGAGGCCCACTTGCCATTTTGATGTTTCTTAAAAAGGACCTTGACCCATGAAAGGTCTGGGCATTTAACTTTAGTCAGGATATGGAGATCCCCAGGATGTAACATATATATTGTAACCATTTTATTATTTGTTTCAAAATATCAAATTTGGATCTTTGGGCTTTAGATCTGGGAGATCCTCTAACTTTTTTTTGTTCTTTCATAGTCACAGTAAAGTTTTTCTTTTCAAAATTCAATGATTTTTCCTCCCGTTGAGGGCATCATTGAAGCATCCTGGGGCAATTCATAGGACATTGTTACCCAGCCTCCTAAAACCCACTTAAATGGTGTTTCAGGGGAATCAGCCAAGCACCTTGTACTCAGCACTACTGAAGCACACCTGGTGCTCAGTACTTGGCAGTGCAGCCTTCGCCGACGCAATCCCTGCACCCCAAAAACGTGTCCAAAACTACATCGCCAAAACACAATCCCTGTTCAGTCTTCTTGTCTTTGTGCATTATGCATGATTCATTTTATAAAAACAAAGGGTGTAAAGGGATATCTCAAGGAGTCCCAGACCAAGGAGCGCGCCAGAGGTGGTAAGTGTAAGAGGTACTCACCTTTGTTCTTGGTCATGGGAAGTACACCGAGGATCCCAGTTACACCCTGCACCAAATTGTAGAGCATTAAGGATTTGTTCTCCAAGAATCAGGCAGCATATACAATACTGAAGAGGTTTATTCATGATACCAAGAAGTCTGATAAATCAGCTTCAACTTCATGGCGTTACAGTAGTCAAGATACTTTCTTATTGATTACATAGTACGTTTTAAATTCTTTATCTATTCACTTACAAATACAGACATTTTCCCATCCGGAGAGAACAATAGTGATAATACTCTTTACATACATGCAAAGGGACACTTTTAATCACTTTACTTATATCAAGGATGCTAGGGTTACAGCCGGTGGGGGGTAGGGTGGAGGAAGAAAGAGAGGAGGACCTTAGAGATAGGTGGCAGACCGACAGAAATTCTAAAAGCAAATGTGCTGTTCTCACTGGAATTAGAATCACTAAGAGGACATCTGGTTTCCTGAGCCATTGAATGCTTACACTAGCCATTGTCTTTGAGGCTCAGATATGCTCGTTAGCCATTTACATGAGTTTCAACTTACAACTTGTTAGCTGAAAACAATCTCAAGCCTTACAGAATCAATTAAACTCTTTTCTTTTTTTTTTTTGAATGCATAATTTGAGATCACTTGAAAATTATTCCATGTATCATTATTACTACTACTATTACTAGTATTGTTAATCACCATTATAACTGTGAGTTTGGTGTTTTACTTTTGTTTTTTTCAGAAAAGCAGATACTTCTACTCCTCATCTATGGGTAAAAGCAGTAAACGCCTCTATAAGCAATGACTTTCAGTGAGATGTTTTAAAATGGAAATTAGGCTTCTAAGTCACTTAGGTGTTTTGAAAATGTTACCCTTTGCTTTTAAGTGACATAGGACTGATGTACATGGAGTAATTTATCAGTATAACTAAACTGGTACAATTATATTGCTGTATTTATGCCAGCATAACTCCCCATGTGGGCATTCTTATTCTGGAAGAAGAGTTCCTTTTTTTTTTTTTTTTACAATTTATCTTGAACCGTTTTGAAGGAAATGTAAGCTTAACCAGAATAAGGAATTATATCACTATAACTATAGCAGTATATTTATACCATGAAGTTTCCATGTGTAAACAAGACCTTAGGCACTTTTGAAAGTGGAATTTAGGTGTTTTTTGAAAATTGTACCCTTCATTGTTAAGAGTAAGATAATTTTATCAGTATAGACATGCCAGTATATTTCCTCATGTAAATAAGACATTTTTCCCCCATTTTCCTGCTTTGAAAATGTATTCATATAGACAGAAGTAAGGTGGGTCAGATTCTGGCCTTTGCTTTGATAGCACAGAACAGCCTAAAAGTCTGATTAACCAGGTATCTGGATAAACTGTATGTCAACCTTCCTTAGTCTCCAACATATGGGTGGTCTGAGCAAAAAAGGGTATGGCCAGGTCATTTCTGTGCTCTTGCAATTAAGTGGTTTGTGGGTTGCTCCAAATCATGCTGGAGACCCAACTTCTTCCAGGCCAGTGCCAGAATCCATGTCCCACAGTACAGCTTGGCCAGACCAAAGAATATGGCCTCTTTTGTTAGCAATAAATGATGCTGCTAGCAGACATAATTGTAGGAGAAAGGCTTTTGCTATAAATGCCCCGAGACGCGAACTAGATGCCAAGAAGTCTTTTTGTCCTATGTTTAAAAAAAATATATATCTTCCAAAATGCAAACAAAAAAAAGCTTTAGAATCTCAAAAATATTTTCTAACAAACAATAGTTTTGTCAAAAATTTCCCAACTGGCTCTACTCCACGACTTTCCACTCAGAACTGTCCAGTACCCAGCAAAGATATTGAGATTGGGTGTTGAATTGCCTCATAAAAATGTTGATCCACTGTTTTTCAGTAGCTCACTATAAGTGGGTTCCTGTGTGTATTGTATATACAATATTATTTTGTGGTAGATTTTATATCACTTCAGGTGTTTAAAAAAAGATATTATGTCATTCTAAAATACAATCTAAAAGTTCAATCACCAGTTATCATCTGTGTTAAGCAGGAGGTGAAATTAGATGATCATTATGGTTCCTCCCGGCCTTAAAAGCTACACATTTCTTCCATTAATTCACACAAGTTCTAAGATCTTTGTGCTAGGTGCTCAAATACTTTGTTTATGAGCGATGTACAAAAGCCTAAAATGATAGCACATGCTGAGTACCGTACCCAAAGAGAGCTAAACCAGTATTTTTATTCTTAGATTTATTTTTTTCAGATTCTGTAGACCTTTGATTATGTTACAATTTAAATGAAGACATTCTCTAGAATCCATCTTCTTCGAAGGTTTCATTAAAATCTTTCAGATAAAAAGGTGCCACAAAACTGATGGACAGATGAGATACACAAATTCATACTTACTTTGCATTAAACAAACAGATAAGTAATTGCATCTTGGCTCCTCTCCTAGAACCCAGCATTGACTAACTGAAAGCTTTACTTCCTGACCAGTACACAAACAATTTACTATAATAGTTGATTGCTGAAGTGGCTTCCTATCATTATAATTCAAAGCAACAGAGCTAAGTAAGAAACAAATACTGCCAGAATGATTTAGGGGAGAAGTCAATGGCTAACTCTCTGTTGTTATAGTGTCATTTTTTCTAAAATATGATCATGATATCCCTTCCCATCCTATACCTGTGATTCATGTTAGTTAACTGTAGAATCTCTGAAGTTGGTTGACCTAACTAGAATGAATGTTTTTCCTGAGTAATTCTTAGGCTATTAGACTCATAGACTCATAGACTCATAGGTCAGAAGGGACCAATATGATCATCTAGTCTGACCTCCCGCACAAGGCAGGCCACAAAACCCTACCCATACACATTTATAACAACCCCGAACCCATGACCGAGTTGTTGAAATCCTCAGAAATGAGATTTGAAGACCTCAAGCTGCAGGGAATCCACCAGCAAGCGACCCATGCCCCATGCTGCAGAGGAAGGCGAAAAACCTCCGTGGCCCCTGCCAATCCGCCCCAGAGGAAAATTCCTTCCCGACCCCAAATATGGCGATCAGCTAAACCGCAAGCATGTGGGCAAGACTCACCAGCCAGCACCCAAAAAAGATTTCTCTGCAGTAACTCAGTTCCCATCCCATCCAGCATTCCCACAGACCATTGAGCAGACTTATCTGCCGATAATCCAAAATCAATTGCTCAAATTAAACTATCCCATCATAACATCCCCTCCATATACTTATCAAGCTTAGTCTTAAAGCCAGATAAGTCATTTGCCCCCACTACTTCCCTCGGAAGGCTATTCCAGAACTTCACTCCCCTAATGGTTAGAAACCTTCGTCTAATTTCTAGTCTAAATTTCCTAATATCCAATTTGTACCCATTCGTCCTCGTGCCTATATTAGTACTAAACTTAAACAATTCCTCTCCCTCCCTAACGTTAATCCCCCTGATATATTTATATAGAGCAAGCATATCCCCCCGGAGACTTCTTTTGGCCAGGCTAAACAAGCCAAGCTCTTTGAGTCTCCTTTCATAAGGCAGATTTTCCATTCCTCGGATCATCCTAGTAGCCCGTCTCTGAACCTGTTCCAGTTTGAATTCATCCTTCTTAAACATGGGACACCAAAACTGCACACAATATTCCAGGTGGGGTCTCACCAGCGCCGTATATAACGGCACTAACACCTCCTTCTCCTTGCTGGAAATACCTCGTCTGATGCATCCTAAAACCGCATTTGCTTTTTTAACAGCCATATCACATTGGCGGCTCATAGTCATCCTGCTATCAACCAATACCCCAAGGTCCTTCTCCTCCTCCGTCGTTTCCAACTGATGCATCCCCAACGTATATGTAAAATTCTTATTATTAATCCCTAAGTGCATGACCTTGCACTTTTCACTATTATATTTCATCCGATTACTATTGCTCCAGTGTACAAGGTGGTCCAGATCTTCCTGAATAGCATCCCGGTCCTTCTCCGTGTTAGCAATACCCCCCAGCTTCGTGTCATCTGCAAATTTTATTAACACATTCTCGCTCTTTGTGCCAAGATCAGTTATAAAAAGGTTAAATAAGGTCGGTCCAAGAACCGATCCTTGAGGGACTCCGCTAGTAACCTCCTTCCAGCCTGACAGTTCACCCTTCAGCACGACCCGCTGTAGTCTCCCCTTTAACCAGTTCCTTATCCACCTTACAACTTTCACATTCATCCCCATCTTTTCCAATTTAACTATTCCCAGAAACATTAACTATTATCAATCTTAACCAATACAGCTGCCTATCTTTAAATGTGTTTGAAATCATATTGATTTGATATAATTAGCTAGCGATGACCAAAGAGCTAGAAGACAGTGTCATCATTCTCAGTCATAAAAACATATTATCTTTTATACAGTAGTCTATACCACAATAATGTGATTATGGAGAGTCAGACTAAGTTGCATAACACACATAAAATTACAATACATGCCTTGAGCCATAGTTCGTAAACTTATCTCAGTGTAATGACTTTGTAGTTAATTTTGGAAAAACAAATTATGTGACATTTCCAAAGGATGTTACACCTGTCTTTCTGCCAACAGTGAAGATAATGGCCATGAGCACAGATCAGAGCTTGTGGTCTCTACACCTATGAGATGTCACAGACAAAACTGTGAAGATAATTTGAATACAGAGGGAAGAATTATCTGAAGGAAATGAGCAAAGGCACATATTTTTTTGGCTGCAGATGGTTAGTAAGTGTTTGAGTTTAGTTTAGCTATAGTGTTTGAAATATGTTTCTGACATTACTGGCTGCATCCAGATAGTTTTCATATATGACCAATTACTTTCTACTCATGGATTTGGAAATGGACCAGTTCCCAAAACCTTGTGGCTTAATATCACTTACAACTTATTTACACTTGTGAAATTCAATTGACTTTAATGGAGTCATTCCTTATTTACACCAGTGTAAGATACAGAAGAATCAGATCCCTCAGGCGAAATCTTGTCCCTCTTAAAATCAATTTCATTGATGTCAGGGGAACTAGGATTTCCATCCCCATGTTTAATTAAATACTCTCCTTTCTTTGGATGTTTATCATCTGAGACTTTGCAACAAAATCCTAGCTACTCAACAGAGCTAGCTGGAAAATGGGAACAATCAGTGTTACTTTCCTTTGGGTCCAGACTCCACAACATGTGGCGTTCTTGCTCCTAGACTTCCCCCATTGTTCTGAAAGCAATTAATTCCTGGCAAATCTAAAAACAAGCCCTGATATGGGATCCATTTTGACCACAATTTTGATAACAGAATCCAAGTATGGTGTAATATTTCACAGCAGGTACAGATTTCAGGGTAGAAAACATGAAAGCTTTGTATATTATGACTGTGATTCACTGTAATAAATTTTTCATTAAAAATCTTTGAGATTTCCTGATAGTTGTCAGTTTCATTAATGCAAACTCCTCTCTCTCTGACTCATTGTGACTAACTAAGAAGTCTTTGAACAAGCCAGGAATAGAAATAATTGGTAAGTGGAAGTGTTAAGCTGTCTGCATGGTTTTGCATATGGCAGCCTGACCTACTGTAATGCAGACTGGAACTGCAGTTAACTACAAAGATTTTTGATAACTAAACACCTAAAATATGGGTTTTAATATTTTCATTCCCCAGACACTCTATGGAAAAATAAATAAATGCACAGTTTTGCAGAATTTATTCACATGAATAATTTTTACTATCAGTTAAAGTGGCAAGTCAAAGAAAATTAAAGCTGTGTCCATTGTTTAATTTGCAAAGAGTGAAGCTGAATATTGTTTAAACAGAGTGAGTGGAACTTTATTAAACCCTGTGCACAGCTTTCTCCATGTAGCTTAGTTCCTTCCACTCTAACTCCCTGCATTGCCCATTTTTTAAATGTCCCGTTGTAGAAGGTGCAAAAAGACCAATAGTGCAGCCTAGTGATCAGGTGAGGATTGGCAGGGCATATCCCCACTGAAAGTGTAGTCCATTCCTTTATCATCTCTACCCCAAGGGTTTTCTGTCCTCCCCTTTAGTAGAGAGATTTTTTGGGAACTGGGTTCTCGAACTGTCAAGGCCTTTTCCAGCTGGTTTCTCACCTAGCTGAAGACTCCTGGGGTTATAACATCCTCTCAGAGTGGGCACATCCTCTCCCCCAGGCTTCAGTTCAGAACTCAATGGTGGGCAGTTAAACTGAACATCTTGGGGTACTAAGGTGCTGCCCCCCATCATTTCCCATCTCCTTTAGCTTCCCAGAGTAAATCATTGCAATCAAGTCTCTGGTCTGCTTCCTCAGCCACCAACCTCTCCTTGTTAGGTTTGCACAGGTCTGTGTTGTCATGTCTCAGGCAATGTGCTCCTGGACAGCACTTTCCTTTTCAAGCACCCCTCTGCTTCCTTCCAATTCCTACCTCTGAGCTCTGCTCCCCTTTTTAAAGCCCTGTTTCAGCTCATACATGCTTTTCAGGTGTGGCTGGGTAGGGTTGCCTGGGTTCAGGGCTGTTCCTTAACCCCTTATTCTCCAGTGTGAGGATTGTATACCCCAACAGATCCATCAATAATAGTCCTTCCAGGGAACATGGGCCCTCTGTCTCCAGTTCCACTGATCATAATATATCTTCCCTAGTTTACAAACATATTACTATAAACCTTACAAACAAATAATTGACACCCAGTTGATGCTCAGAACTCCATCTTGTGTCCTTTTGACCAAAGATTGCTAGCACATAGCCAAATTGCAGTCTTGTCTTGACAACAGATTCAGCTGGTTAGTCTTTCAGATAGCTAAATCAATCTGTTGAGGAGACCAATCTCTACCTCTCTGATACCCATCTGAAAGTGTAGCAAACTATCTCTCTGTGGAATTTTCTACTTCCCTGTGCAGTTTGGCCTCTGGATTATTCTCAGGATGTGATGATCGCTGTAGGCCCACTCTGGGTGTTGTGCTGGCATGTAAGTGGCACCCATTACTTCAGATCGCTTGTCTATCTGGAGTAGTCACGTCATATAACCTGGGTGCCACTGCACCCCCTCATGATGTCTTTAGTCCACTTCTTCTGATGTCTCTCTGATAGCTCCTCAAAGGAGTGTCTGTCACCAGGGCTGGTAGGTCCATGGCTGACCGGTCATAGTCTATTGCTTACAACATATCTCCTCTTGTAGACAGCAGGGTTTTGGTCCTTCATCCCTTCAGTGCTTGCACTGGACTGTTTTGGCACAACTGGGATGGGGTATTACTGTATATTAAAATTGCTAATAAGCATCTAGGTTGGAGTCAGAAAAAACAGCTTTGTGTAATAATCACATTGGTTTTCACCTCTGGTTGCATCTTTCCATTACTCTATGGGTATGCTGGGCAGGAGGTGTGGTGGTCAAACTCTCATTTGCAAGAATATTCCTTGAATCCTTGCACAGACAAATTGGGTCCTGCTGTCAGTGAATACAGTACCCAGAATGCCTACCTTGCAAAGTGGGCCTTTTGTTTGCCAATCTCTGACTTGCTTCTTTTATCAGGTAGGGCATTAACTTCCCAAAAATTTAGGTAGTTGTCCATTGTAATCAAGTACTGCTTTTCCTTGAAGACAAATAAGTCCTCTTACACTTTTTCCTATGGCTGGGTGGGCAGCTTAGGTGGTTAATTTTTTTTTCCTGCTGGCAGTTATCGCATAACCAGCAGTTGTCACACTCTTCTATCAAGGAGTGGAATTGTGTATCCATTCCTAACAAGTAAACACACTCTCAAGCCCATCTAAGTTAGCTGTCAATGCCCAGATGTGAGCCATGTATTTTTTGCATGATATGCTTATGAAATGAGGCAGGGACAACTGCTCTCTGTCCTTCCATCCATACGATTCCATGCTGAACACTTTGCTTCTCTTTAGTGTGAAAATAAGGTTCTGCTCCTACCAGTACTTTGGCTTCTTCTTAGGGTGGAAGCAGCTATGTATTACACACTGTGGGCATGCACCCAGCACACAGGAGCCAGGGAATTTCCCTAGCAGTACTGAAGCTAGGCAGCCCTCGTACCTCCTGGCCGTAGCCCCTCCCTTGACTATATGAGGCAGCACAACCCAGATCCCCTTCTCAGTTCCTTCTTATCACCTCTGGCTGGAGTCACAGCTCTGTGTGGTCTAAACCTCACAACCTCTCACTATTTCAGTGTCTTTTTTCTAACTGCATATAGTTAGTATTATCCTTACTGCTAGTGAGCTTTAATATTGGCTGTATTTCTTTAATAATAAGGTGTTAAAACAGCCTAGTGAGGATGTGCAGCCCATAAGAAGGGGGCCCCAAGGAACAGCCAATCAGGACCCAGCAGGTCCATGTCAGAGGGAGCTCCAGGGAAGAGTAATTTTTTGCTGGAGCCCAGGGAGTAAGAACTACATCCTTGGAGAACTGAGAGAGCAGGAAGCATCTTGGACAGAGTAGTGGCTGGCTCCTGAGGCTGAGAACCAAAACACCCTGAGGTGAGGGTGAAGAAAGTGGTGGGGCCATGGGGAAATGACCCACGGAATTAGAGCAGCATTGACAGAGGTTATAGAAGAGCAGCAGAAGGCTGCTATTTTCAGGGTCCCTGGGTTAGGACCCGAAGTAGTGGGTGGACTCAGGTCCCCCCCACTCACCATTGGGGAAGCATTGGGCAGAGATACTTCTCCCTTGGAAGGGGTGAACACAGATGATGACCTAGCTGAAGAGCTGAGTTGAGAAGAGGATGCAGCATTTTTGGGAGCTGAGAGAGGAGTGGCAGATGAGAGCAGAGACAGAGTGCTGGTGTGTGTATCTCCCAGTACAACCAGGAGGAGGTTCCAGTCCAGGAAAGAATGCTGCACCCCATGACATTCCCTGGTGATGGCCTCAGCAGGGTTTAAACATTGTCTGTCATTTGGGAAAGTGATCCCCAACAATGATCCCCACATGTGGTGCTTGCTGTGCTTGGGTGACTACCACGTCAAGGAACAGTGTTTGATTTGTAGATCATTCATGAAACAGACTCAGGTAGAGGAGTTTTTCTCCACTGAGAGCACTGAAGAAATATTGCATATGTGCAATTAAGACCATTCCGGATCTTGTGGGGACTCTTCTACCTCCCCCAGGAAGAGTGTGCACCTGTGCAGGGTTAATGCTGGTGCATGGGATGCTCCCCGGTACCAAGTTGGGAGATTACAGACCCTGTACTTGAACTCCGGTTCTGGCCCCAGGATATCTGTTGAATCCAGTACAGATAATGATGGAACTAACACTGACTGTTTACACCACCCAGCTACAGACACCCTCTGCCTTACTCTCCTGACGTCTCCTTTGGCCCAAGACTTTGCCAGGACTACATTATTTAGGGCCTTTTCAGGCCTGTTGGCACAGCAACACCTTCCGCAGTCCATGGAAGCAGGGTTGGTACCTGGTTTGCTGCAAGAGATCTCCTTACACCGGAAGACTCCTTGTCACTGTTGCATTTGGCACCACTGATGTTACTGTGATGGCTCTCCCAACCTTCCACTTTGGCACTGTCTGCTTTTGGAATTGCTGCTGAGTTCAGAGTCAACACCACTTCCGGCACTAGTGAACTCCATTCCCGTGGTATCACCTCCATCATTGGCACTGGTCCCTGCCTAATTCTGGGTGATGGATGAGTCAGACCAGTTACTGACTCCCTCAGGACTAGCTCCACTTTTATCCCTTGTAACCTGAGGCTCCTCAGCATCAAGGTTGAGACCTTTCTTCTCCATCTTTCCATTGTCCAACCAACATGAGAGACCATTTATTGAGCACTACAGGCATCAGGATTGACACTTGCGGTCAGTACAGGGGGCTCTGGCCCAGAGCTTAACAACTCCTTCTACTGGTGTTGTACCTCCAAGGGCTTTCATCTTCTTTTGGGGCTTCTGCTGCATGCTCCATGTCTAAGCATTTGTCTAATGTGAGATCATCTCCCCAGAGCTGCCATTCCTGGAGGTGATGATTCCAAATTCTACGGATTATGCTGTCCTGAATTAGGGAATCTGTTGAGTCTCCAAAATTGCATGTAGCAGCCACTGTGCATATGGCACTAACAGAGGGGTGTTTTCCTTATTGGCCTGTAATGAAAAATCTGTATCCCTCCAGAGTTTTGTTCTATTTTGGGAGCAATAGGTTACCAGAGCTCCTAGGACTGCTGTGAGGCTTGGGGCAGTGTTGGGCTTCAGAGGGGTGCAAGCTTCTCTGCCTTGTTCCCCATTAAGGTAAAATAATAGTTTTAATTTCCTGCTGTCACTATCTTCCTGAATGGCCAGGTCTGTGTACAGTTCAAATGTCTCACTTAAGTGGGTCCATCACAGGGCTAGGTCTGTATCTGCAAAATGGAGAATTCCAGGCGTCTACAGACCAAGTACCATGGCTCACATTGCCAGCTGCTGCACTTCAGAGAACTCACAGCTCAGACTCTGCCACCATGTTTAATTTTCAAGAAGTGAAACTGAATGTAGCTTATGTTGAGCAAGTAGAACTTCATTAAACCCTGTGCACTGCTCATCCATGAGGCTGAGTTGCTTCTTGCCTAACTCCCTGTATTCCCTGTTCCACTGGTCCCATCAGGAACAGTCCCACCAGGAAACATTGGCCTTTTGTTTCTAAACAAGGAGTATTTTCTGGAAAAATTACTACATGATTTGAAACATTTTGCCCAGCTTTGCTGCTATGGTCAGTTGATGGGTGGGGAAAGGAGAGAGGAAGGAGTGCTGTGATATGATTTGCCTTACATAATATTCTGTGGGAAGAGTGTTTCTTCTGAGATATAGCAGATCCAATGACATAGTTAGTGAGTGATCCAATGATGCTTCCAAACTCAGTGCCCCACAAAGGTTCATTATAAATCATGTAATTAATAATACATTCACTTCTAGAGAGGCAATACATTCACAGTATGCCCCATCAACCTCAAGACAATAATATCTTACCCTGGTTAAAAGGGAGATGCTTGATTTTATTCCTTTCCCCCTCATTTTCCACTAGTTATTGTAAGAATACTATAGTTACTGTTATCTTGAACATTCCCATTAAAGCTCTTTTCTCTGTGTATTTTCATTAGGGTAGTAAGAAAATATAATGGGTAATCTCTCAATTGCTCTTCAGGCAGTTTGATGGTACATTGTAGGGGCTAATACTGAAGTGATTTAACAGTGATTCTTCTGCACCCTCATTATTAGACTAGCATAGTCTCCTTTGTCCTTTACAATGACTTAAAAATATAATCATGTAGAGTACAGTAGTTTCATCTTATTATCCTTAGTGGGAGTAAAAGTAGTTGTAATCTTATTATTTTTACTATGTGGCTGTTGGTGTATATGTAATATTCATGTGAATTTTTCTGAGGTAGAGAAATATATCTGAGGAATCTCATTTTCTCTGCTATATGTGGTGGGAGTTCATATATAAAAAATCCATGACTATGTGGTGATAAAATATATAATAGTACAATGTACAGGCACTGAGTTTTTAATGAGGCTGATATTAGGCAATACAACTAAAATTAACTATTTATAATTTTAATGCAGCTGTAATCAATCATAACAATTGTATACCCATATAGTAATTATTTGTGTTTGTTTATGTTTTTATTTTTCAGTCTTGTGTCCTCAAGGTATGTGCCCAGTTAAAGTGATGCTAGAACTAGCCATTCTATTTTTCTTTCATTATAAGAGGGCACCTCCTGTGCATGTCTGTGTGTCATGGATAACTATAAAAGCAGGGTTTCGATTTAAGGGTATCTGTGTCCAGGAAAAGTAGGATAACCCCCTAAGAACCAAGCATAATAGACGTATTTAAGAATGAAAGGTGGAGAGATGGGATTGAGTTAGTACTAGCAACTGACATGTCAAAAGACTAGGTTATTTAGGAAGTCATCTGAAGTGGATATTAGAGTACTAAACAATGATTTTTTTAAAGGCATTCAAAACAGGGCATTCATAAGTAATTGGCCCCTTAATGAAAGTTTCAGTTACCTTTCCCCTTATCCTAGTAGTGAAAATAAAGTCAGCGCCCTGACAGTGATTACTCTGTGTGAACCCAGGAAAAAAAAGTGTTGATCAAAGAAATATTTTTATCTGATTGCAAGTCCTGGAAGCATTGGGGTCTCCTCCATCTTCGGAGAGTTCTGACATGGGAGAGAGAAAACATCAAAACATTTCCCCCAAACACTTCACCATTCCTCTTCTATGAGGAGAGGGATGTATAGTTTGTATGGCCTTCACCTCAGGAGCAGGGAGACTAATATTCTTGGAAACAGACTGGCTAGAGTAAGCAGGAGGGGGTTAAATGAATAACAAAAGGGAGGGTAAAAAAAAAGGGAAGCTATGAACACTCATCACAAAATCAAGATGTTGGTAGAAACAACTTAATCAATGAACCAAAGGAGATGAAGAGAAGAAATTCTTGAATTGGATCTACACTAATGCTAGAAGCCTGGGTAACAAACAAGAGGAATTTGAATTGTTCATTTACTTGGTATTATTGAAATGTGGTGGGATGATTTGCACTACTGGAATGTTAAAAATCAATGGTGGACAAAGGGGAAGGGAGTGGCAGTCTATGTAAAAAAAATTGTGCTACCTGTTTCTTAAACCTGGAAGAAAATGACTTTGAATACTTATGGATCAATATCCTTGGAGATAACGCACAAGATTGGGTACTAGTTGCTTTCTGCTACAAACCACCAAATCACACCAGAGAACAAGATAACCACTTCCTTAAACACCTATCTACAACTTGTAGGGGAGAAAAAAGAAAGATCATGGGGGACTTCAATTTAAGTGACATATGGAATTTCTGAACATTACAGATGACAAATTTCCTATCTGAAAAAGTGTTGTAGCCAACACTGGGGCATTTGAGTGGGAATTCTGCTGGAGAAGGGAGGAGTCAAGCCCCTGGTCCTTAGAAGCAGTGAGTGAGTTTTGTGGGAGTTGTGTGTTTGTTCCTTTTATTGTGTTTGGGTTTTTTGTGTGTTGGGAAGGGGGGGAATGTAGGGTTTTTTTTCCAGTTTGATGTGCCTGATACTGAGCAGTTGAGCCTGATTAGTGGGCGGGGCTTCTCTAATCAAGGGGCCTATATATGGAGCTGCCCAATCAGACAGTGCCACAGCTGCAGTGGCACATGACCCGGCAAACAGAGCTGTAAACGGGAGTTTAGGGGGAGGAAGTATGTAGAGTTCTGGTATTGTTGTTGTGGTGGTTGTTAGCGGTTTGTTTTGGTAGGGTGTTTTTCTGTGTGGATGACTGTATGAATGAAAAAGGAAAGGATACAGCAATGGGTAGGAGAATGGACATGAAGAGGAAGAGTGGTGTAGATATCAGTCTAATAGGTAATACTGGTGGTAGAATGACTCTGGCAAATTGTATAAGGAATGTGAGCAAAGCCAAGCAGCAAAAATTAAGATGCTTTTACACCAATGCGAAGAGCCGGGGTAACAAAACGGAGGAACTAGAGCTACTGGTGCAGGAAGTGAAACCAGATATTATAGGGATAACAGAAACAGGGAGGAATAGTAGTCATTACTGGAGTACAGCTATTGATGGGTATGTGCTGTTTAGGAAAGACAGAAATGAAGGCAAAGGTGGTGGAGTAGCATTGTATATCAATGATGAAGTACACTGTAAAGAAGTTAGAAGTGATGCAAGGGATAAGGCAGAGTCTGTCTGGGCAAAAATCACATTGGGGAAGAAAACTGGTAGAGCTTCCCCTGGGATAGTGCTTGCGGTGATCTACAGACCAGCGGGATCTGATTTGGATATGGCTAGAGATCTCCTTAATGCTTTTAATGAAGTAAATACTATTGGGAACTGTGTGATTATGGGAGATTTTATTTTCCCAGATACAGACTGGAAGATTAGTGATAGTAATAATAATAATAGGGCTCATGTTTTCCTGGATGTGATAGCTGACTGATTCATCATCAAATAGTTGCTGAACCAACAAGAGGAAATGACATTTTAGATTTGATACTGGTGAGTAGTGACGATCTGATTGTAAGAGACAACCTTGGTTCGAGCGATCATGAGGTAATTCAGTTCAAACTAAATGAAAGGATAAACAAAAATAGATCTGTGATTAGGGTCTTTGATTTCAAAAGGACTAATTTTAAAAGTTAAGGGAATTAGTTAGGGAAGTGGACTGGACTGAAGAACTCATGGGTCTTAAGGCAGAGGAGGCTTGGAATTACTTCAGGTCAAAGTTGCAGGAACTGTCTGAAGCCTGCATCCCAAGTAAGGGGGAACAAAATCATAGGAAAAGCTTGTGGACCAAGCTGGATGAGCAAGCACCTCAGACAGGTGATTACGAAAAAGCAGAAAGCCTACAAGGAATGGAAGATTGGAGGAATCAGCAAAGAAAGATATCTCTTGGAGGTCAGAACATGTAGAGACAAAGAGAGAAGTGCCAAAGGACAAGTAGAGTTGTACCTTGCAAAGGAAATTGAAACCAATAGTAAAATGTTCTATAGCCATATAAACTGGAAGAAAACAAAGAAAGAAGAAGTGGTATTGTTAAGAACTGAGGATGCAGTGGAGGTTAAGGATAATCTAGGCATGGCCCAATATCTAAACAAATACATTGCCTCTGTTTTTAATGAGGCTAATGAAGAGCTTAGGGATAGAGGCTGCGGGGCTAATGGGTTTGAGGATATGAAGGTAGAAATTACCACATCCAAGGTAGAAGCCAAACTGGAACTGCTTAATTGGAAGGTCCTGATAATCTCCATAAAAGGATATTAAAGGAAGTGGCACATGAAATTGCAAGCCCATTAGGAAGGATTTCTAATGAATCAGTAAACTCAAGGGTTGTACTGTATGGCTGGAGAATTGCTAACATAGTTCCTATTTTTAAGAAAGGGATAAAAAGTGATCCAGGTAACTACAGGCCTGTTAATTTGACCTTTGTAATATGCAAGGTCTTAGAAAAAATTTTGAAAGTAGTTAAGGATATTGAGGTTAATGATAATTGGGACAAAATAAAACATGGCTTTACAACAGGTAGATCGTGCCAGACTAACATCATCTTTTTTGAGAAGATAACAGTTTTTTTAGACAAAGTAAATGCAGTGGATCTAACTTACCTAGATTTCAGGACCATATTTGATATGGTTCCACATGGGGAATAAATTGGAAAAGATGGGGATTGATATGAAAACTGGAAGGTGGATAAGGAGCTGGTTAAAGAGGAGTTTACAACGGGACCTTGGGACTGATCTTATTTAACATTTATATCACTGACCTAGGCACAAAAAGTGGGAATGTGAATAAATATTGTGGATGATAGAAAATTGGGAAATATTGCCAATACAGAGAAAGACTGGGTTTTCATATAACAAGATCTGGATGACCTTATAAACTGGAGTAATAGAAATAGGATGAAATTTAATAGTGGAAAGTGCAAGGTCATGTACTTAGAAACTACCAACAAGAACTTTTTCTATAAACTGGAGAAGCATCAGTTGGAAGCGACAGAGGAAGCGAAGGACTTTGGGATATTGATTGATCTCAGGATGACTACGAGCAATATGATGTTGCCATGAAAAAAGCTAATGCAGTACTAGGATACATCAAGCAAGGTATTTCCAGGAGAGATAGGGAACTGTTAGTACTGTTATACAAGGCATTGGTCAGACCTCATCTGGAATACTATCTGCAGTTCAGGTTTCCAATGTTTAAGAAACATAAATTTAAAATCGAACAGGTGCAGAGAAGAGTTACTAGGGTGATCTGAGGAATGGACAACCTGCCTTATGAGAGGAGACTCAAAGAGCTTGGCTTGTTTTGCCTAACCAAAAGAAGGCTGAGGGGACATATGTTTGATCTCTATAAATACATCAGAGGGAGAGAGAAGAATTATTTAAGTTCAGCACCTATGTAGACACAGAAACAAATGGATTTTAACTGTTCATCAGGAAGTTTAGACTTGAAATTACAAAGGTTTCTAACCATCAGGGAAGTGAAGTTCTGGAACA
Source organism: Mesoclemmys tuberculata (assembly GCA_007922155.1). Classification (NCBI taxonomy): domain Eukaryota; kingdom Metazoa; phylum Chordata; order Testudines; family Chelidae; genus Mesoclemmys; species Mesoclemmys tuberculata. The sequence goes on along the minus strand of ML675618.1, from coordinate 43,060,826 downwards.
GCCTTCCAAGGAAAGCAGTGGGAGCAAGAAACCCAGCTGGCTTCAAGAGTGAGCTTGATAGAAGGGATGGTATGATGGGACAGCCTAATTTGACAATTGATGGATCTTAGATTACTAACGGTAAATATGCCTAATGGCCTGTGAAGGGATGTTGCATGGGGTGGGTTCTGAGTTAATATGGAGGATTCTTTCTGGGTGTCTGGCTGGTGAGTTTTGCCCACGTGCTCAGGGTTTAACTGATCACCATATTGTGGGTCAGGAAGGAACTTTCCCTTGAGACAGATTGGAATACACCCTGGAAGTTTTTCACCTTCCTTTGTAGCATGGCTTTGAAGCATATAGCATGAGCATGGCTCATTTGCTGGTGGATTCTCTGTGCGTTGAAATCTTTAAATCATTATTTGAGGACTTCAGTAACTCAGTCTTAGGTTATGGGTGTATTACAGGAGTGGATGGGTGAAGTTCTGTCACCTGCGTTGTGCAGGAGGTCAGACTAGATGATCATAATGGTCCCTTCTGACCTTATCGTCTATGACTCTATGAACATAGGGGAATTCTATGTTAGATGTTGTCTAACAGATAAAGAGGAACCAATCACAGAACTAAAAGTAAATGGTAGCTTAAGTATAAGTGGTCATGAATTAATCATATTTATAATGTGCAAGCAGAATAAAATTCAGACCAGTAATATATATTCTTTGTGGTTTAATAGGGCCAATTTCACAAAGTTTAAAACAATTATGAGCCAAATCAGGTGGGAGGAAAAATGTAACCAGAAAAATGTGAATTATAATTAGTAATCCTTTAAAGAACACTTTATTATATTCCTCCAAAGCCACAATCTCACAATTTATGAAGGAGGCTGTGTTGTTAATAAAACAATCTAGTCTAGAGGGGAAGTAAAGATAGCTGTAAATATAGAGAAACAAATGAAAGAAAGGGGAATTGACAATGATGAATGTGAATCAGAAGTTAGGAATTGTAGATAATGATAAGGGAAGCCAAGGGACACAAGGAGACATCTATGGCCAGCAGAGTTAAGGACAGTATTTTTAGAATCCTGAGAATGGCATTAGTCCATTACCAACTCAAAATACTGCAATTATTAATAATAATGCAGAAAAGGTGGAACTGTTCAATATTTCTGTTCTGTATTTGGGGAAAAAACAGATGATGTAGTCTCATCCATTCCACTAGAGGATGTTAAACAGAAGCTACTAAAATTTTTACATTTTACACATTTTACATTGGCAGGTCCAAATAACTTTCATCCCCAGTTTAAAAAAGCTGGCTGAGGAGCTTTAATTTGAGGTTTGTTTCAATAAGTTTTGGAGCACTGGGGAAGTTTCAAGAGACTGGAAAAAAACTAATATTATGTCCATTTTTAAAAAAGCTAAATGGGGTGACCTCAGTATTTATAAACTTGTCAACTTCACATCTATCCCAGGCAAGAAATGGAGTAGCTGATATCGGTTTCAGTTAAGAAAGAACTAAATGAGGCTAATGTAATTAATGGACATCAACATGCATTTATAGAAAATAGATCCCTTCAAGCTAACTTGGGCACAAGTAAACAATATGCATATTAATACAGCTAAATGTAAATGAATACAACTGGGAACAAAGCATGTAGGATGTATTTAGATGATAGAAGACTCTATCCTGGAAAGTAGTGACTCCCCTCCCCCACCAAATTTGGAATTTGTGGTGGATGATTAGTTGAACATGAGCTCACAGGTGTGACCTTGTGGCCAAAAGAGCTACTGCAGTCCCAAGATGCAAAAGTAAGGGAATCTCAAGTAGGAGTAGAGAAGTTATTTTACATCTGTATTTGGGACTGGTATTGGAATACTGTGTCCCGTTCTAGTGTCACTTTACAAAAAGGATGTTGATAAATTGGAGAAGGTTCAGAGAAGAGCCATGAGAATGATTAAAAGATTATAAAACATGCCTTATAGTGCTAATGCTAGACTTGAAGAACTCCAATCTATTTAGTTTAACAAAAAGAAGATTAAGAGGTCTCTTGATTACATTGTATAAGTATCTATATGGGGAACAAATATTTAATAATGGACTCATCAATCTAGCAGAGAAAGATGTAATACAAAGTTGAAGCTAGACAGTATCAGACTAAATTTGGAAGCAAACTGGGCATTACGTAGTAGCATGAAATGCACAAAAAATTGTGTGGGTTATTTTGGAACATTCAGCACCTACTTCTATACATAGGACTAGTCTACTTTTGGTATTTGTTCATTGTTGTAACTATTTCTTAGTGAAAATTCAATGCAATGTTTCATTTACCTAAAGGCAAGTCACACAGCTGCAAGCATTTGCACTGGGAAGTTGGACTGACAGTTACACAGAGCAAAAATCACCAGTATATTTGGGATCCTAACTGAATATGTCCAGCTCCTCAATTTTCATGTGTAAATTTAAAAATTATTTTATTTAATTTTTTGGTGCTATATATTATGTCATAACTCCAAGAGTTTGTTATTTAATACTGCACATAAAGTTAGAAAATATATGGCACTTAAAAGACAGTTAAAAAAAACAGAAGTTAAAAGCAATTACTATATCAATTTGGTTAATTTAAAACCATCATACAAATATTGAAGTTAATAAAACTTAATATTTAATTTCCTCTGCAAATAAAGCAAAGCACTGTATACCATAAAGCCAAGCTCAAGGGAGTAAAGATCATCTCTCTTAATTTTCTGTTCACTGCTGTTTATGGTTTCTTCCTGGTTTTCCGCGGGGGATCTTTAAACTAAGAATGGATCTACCTTTTAGAAGCTAGGCTTTAGAGATTACAATTTAAAAGCTAATTTTTCAGAAAGGTTCAGTTGCCATTTATGAAGTGACCAAATTTCAAAAGTGCTCAACACTTTTCAGTGGAGCTGTTGGGAGATGAGCTCTTCTGAAAATGTGGCCCTAACTGGTCAGATACAAATCAGTGCAGTGAGTCAGCCTTTTAGGAATGCAGTGATAACTGGCTACTTATCTATTGCATGCATATGAAGGGATGGATTCTGAGACTTACCCGCATTAGAAATTCTGATTAACAAATGAAGATGTGCTTTGAATTAGACCCAATATGCCTATTCCACAAATGATTAGTGCATAATTTGGAATGGGTAAACAATTTGAGGCAAAATAAGAATTTGTACAAACCATAATCCAAAATGCAAACTGAGCCTGAACCAAATATTATGGTGTTTCTGTTAACTTCTTTACATTTGCACACACCCCGCATTCCTGGTTCCAGCCAAGGCCGTAAGAAGTGAAATACCATAGGAGAGACTGGTTTTGAGCATTTTTGGCCTGAATGGATGGGGGAATTACTAGAAATCTCAAAATAAAAGCTATTTCCAGCAGTTTACTAGCTGAGTTTTGTAGACTCATTAGGTTTAGACAAAATAGATTTGGCTAAACATTTCCCATTAGGACATCTTACATTTCTTTCCTCCAGCATCTCTCCCTTCTCAGTCCCCTTCATCATTCTTTACTCTTCTTCAAAAATTTCACATTGATTTTATTCTCTCTTGACTTCACCTTTCTTTATTTGCCTTCTTCCAATTACTGGAAAATTAGTCCTATTCTTCTCCTGCTGCACGTGGAGATGCTAGTTTGCACTTACATCAGACCAGCCTTTAGCCAATATTCAATTGTTTACCAATATATACTGTTTTTGAATCAGGGGAATTTGGCTCCCTGCATGATAAGTGTGTTAATGAGTTAGAAACCAGAACACATGAAAAGACACAAATGTAAAACTTTTGCCTATTTGTATGTTAAAATGCATTTATATCATTACAGAATCAGCTTAAATATCACAAAGCTTTTAGCAAGCAGAAACTGTTTGATGCCTCACCTGGTCAATTTCAAAATTTTGGGGAGCCACTTGTGCATGCTGTGCAGGGGAGTTAGTAGTGTTTCTGGACTGTCAAGAGGATGGCTTCTCAGATCTTGGATGGTTTCTCATTCTCCTTTCTTACTTTGGGGGAAACCCTCCAGGAAGAGCCAAGTTTCACTGCCAGCTAAGAATGGGAATGTTGAAAGAACTAGCATGGACTAGAAACAACAAGTAGTGGGAAAGTGAGTGAATGTGAAGCACGTGAGGGGTGTGATCTGTCTTCAGGGGGAATGAGGAGCCGGGAGGCATTTCACTCTGTTTAGGGGGAGGGAAAGAAGGATTCGATTGGAAGTAAGGGAGAAGTAGTAGGTAAAATAACTTTATTCCTCTTCAGTTCCTCTGTACAGCACACTCAAGATTGATATGCTCATCTTCACCATTCTAAAGGTTAATTATTTTTAAAAGTTTGTGGAAAAAATTGGTAATTTTGCAAGATTTATTGTTCTGACAGTAATGGCTTTATATTGCACTCTCCATGCTGTGTTCTGCTGCATAAATATTTTTCAGAAATGCACCATCTACAATTTATTTTCAGAGAATGGCCTCACCTCAGCCTAACCCACCATCCCAATCTGGAGCTACTAATTAAAATAATAAGTGGATATGGAGTGCTGGCATTTCCAAAATACTCATAAAAATCTCCCGTCTTTCCATAATAGTTGTTCACAGTCTGAATAGCTCTCTCTTTACCATCCTATTGTTCTGTAACTATAGGGGGGTGTAATGTTCAGACACTAGTGTCAGTGAATTCCTGAAATTCCATGTCTGACCATGAAGGGTCCAATTCTCCGGGATAAGAATTTGTTTTTTGATACCCCTTGCATGCTGTAACTTTGAATGCTTTACATGACTAATTTCTGATCTCCTGTTTGTATCTTTTTTTCTTTTTTTTTAAATCTCCATGAATTCACAGTAATAATACAAAGAATCTACAGTAATAAAAGTAAATTGTCTTCTTTGTGACATTCAGAATCTTTGTTACAGTCTCTGAGATTTCATGATTCTGAATAATTTACATGTATCACAGGGAACTATCATGTTTACTATCTTGATGCTTGTTTTGGGCTAGTGAAACATGGCTCTGATCTCTATCAATTTTCTAAGCTTGTAGAAGATTTCTGTGCACATTTTATCAAGTTTCCTATTTCTTCCCACTGCTCAAATAATCAAATTTTGTTCTTTTCCCATTAACAAAAGGTCATTCTCATCATTAATATCTTCCATAAATGGCAAGTATGATCTCAGTTTGGGGTCTGCTTCTGCTTTATCTTTAGGTCACTTTTGCATAATTGTTTAACTCAGAACTGTCATTCTGTCTGTTGTTCAACAAAAATCTTTACTTTTTTTGTTTTCTCGTAGTAGGAAGAATATACTTCCTACATGGAGTTAATTTTTATCCTTATTGCTTTGGGCTAGTGTTTTTCACATGGGTACAGGCATATTATACAAAGGGTGTAGTAAAATCCCTGATTCTCTCTCTATATTTTTTACATTATGTCCTGCCTGACTAGGGCAGCCACCTGAAAATGCCAAAGTCAGGGCAGGCTATAAAAGGAGAGCAGATTATTTCAGCACTGGTGGGTGACACTGAAGTCAGACTTCCCAACCAGCCACAAACAGTGCTTCTGATTCCCCATAGTGGTTATCAGGAAGCCACCATACAAACACACACAGCCCCCTCTATTGCATTTCAGTCTCTGGTTCCCAAACAGCCACTAGACCCAGTAAAGAGACCAGTTATTTAAACTCTATGCTCTTTACGAAAAAGGTTCCCTATGATCCCAAAGGATCAGCCATGTTACCAGATCACTATAAGTTTGGATCTTATCCAAAATACCACACTGCCAGCCATGCCATTAGTTACTAAAACTAAAGATTTATTAATAAAAGAAACAAACAATAAGTGAAATGTTAAAGGATTAAAGCAATCAGATACATACAAATGATTTGAAAGTCCATATACGTCAGGTTTCTAGAAGAACTGTGGAGTTTACAGGCTTGTATAGTCCCTCTGATATACATCTAGTACCTGGATAGTTCTCAGTCCTCTGTTTTGCAGCTTCAGTTCAGTTGCAGATGGGTTGCTCCAGAGGTAGATAGCTGGATGAAGACTGGTGATTGAAGACAAAATGGATTCCCAGGTCTCTGCCTTATATATCCTCTGGCCCTTGCCACACTGCTTGTGAAATTTTACAGGAAACAAAATGGAGTCCAGAGTCACATGGGACAGACCTGGTGACTCATCAGGTATATCTCTGGCTGCTCCCCTTATGCCCCCTGCACTTGGGAATGTCTTCCTGGGCTATTGTTCTGCAGCCATCCTGTCTGAGGCGTTACCCAGACAGCACAATTTGAAATACTGATATATCAACCCTATCCATAACTTCCATTACACATATAACACATCAACATAAACATTATCATCTTACTTAGCACATTATAGCCTTTCTAATAGTACCTGACCTGGCATATCTCACATGAATCACTATGATTTTGATATACTTGTGTCAAACAATATAAGAAATAGCCCCTCCACCCCCACCCCAATCTAGCCAGCATGACACCCCAATGTGAGATTGGTGTAGAAGGAATTAATCAGAGCTCCTCAATACACCCCAAGGCATCCCCCCCAATCCAGCCAGCGTGACATACAGTTTCAGCATCATGCATCAAATTCCGAAAGTGATAATATCAAAGGATCAAATTTTATACCAAGATATCAGTGCATCTCCAATTAAAATCACAGACTTTTGTGTGCACATGTCTCAGGGCTTAATTCGGCCACATACATACAGGATGTACATACTTTTTGGAACTTAGTACTGTCAAATCCAATTCCCAGCTTTCAGTCTCTCCCTAGAAGTAGGTGTTTTCTGTCTTGTTTAGAGATCTTGATGCAAATGCAGCTGGCACCATAATTCATCAGATGATGCAATTAGATAATGATAATGCAATTAGATAATGATAACTGATAATGCAAATAGATTGCTATATAACAATTATGAACTGATTCTATATACATAACATTGCGGTTAGTTTCCTGTTATAAGCTTGATTTTCAATTCCACTCTGAATTTCCCAGTACTACAGCTCTTCTGAAATTCCCTACAGACCATTTCATCCATGCATTTTTTTCCAGTGGAAATTGAGAGGAATTATTCACATATGAAGGTTTGGAATTTTCCTAGAATATTTGAATATTTTACTAATAATCTTTTAATAACTGTGAAGTGATTGGTCTTCTGAGCTTTAAGATATTTACTCTTTTTATTTCCATGAATATAGAGGTACAAAAATGAGACAGGTCCATTTACACAGGACATTTCTAAATTACCTTTTAGATTCTGTGTGCCTCAAATTTTAGGTGCCTAAGCTGAAACACTTAGGGCTTGATTTTCAGCAGCACTGAGCACCTAAACCTCTTGTTAAATGCAATGGGAATTGTGGTGCTCAGGAGCTGTGAAAATGAGGTTTTAAGTGCCATCTTGAGCACACAAAATTAAAGCACCTCAAATCAGAAGCCACTACGGAAAATGGGAAGAAGGCCATTAAAATGAACTACACTTACCTCATCTGTACTTCTATATTTATGGAAAACAAGAATATATCTTTAAAATCAGAGAATCAACTAATGAAAATTATGAAAACACAATTCTATAAATAAAGTTCTTCGAGAGGTTTTTTTGAGGTACATATAACACTTTTTGTCAGGTATTAGATGACCATGAATATGTTATCCATAATGTATGCATGTCTCATTTACATGCATATACTTAATACATTTTAAAATATTAAAAATATTAAAGACTAACATAAATTACCCAACAATCAGACTCTTTTCCTGTGTTTCAATGTGAAAAAATTCACTACATGTATTTAAATGTTTACTAGGAAACACAGAAATTCTTCAAATTTATTTGTAACATACCGTGACACTTTAAAACATCTATAATTAGAATATATTTAAAAATACACTTATACAATATTTCAACAGTACCACATACATATCTTAAATTATGATACTATTATAACTTTAAACAGGAGAGGAAGGCAGGCTATTCTTGTGGTTAAGGGGTTCTCTCTTAATACATATTTGTATGGCATCTCAGAAATTGGAGCTGCAATATGAATAAATAATTTATGAGTGTCTACAAAGTAAATAACCATTTTGAACCAAGCAATGACATCTATTAGTCAATCTGCAATCACATGGTACTTTGGGAAAAAAGCAGTTTAATTAAAAACAAACAATCACAACCAAAACACAATTCCTTATATTCAACATTCCCCAGCTAGTTGTATTAAGGTGATGGATGGACCACCTTCAGCTTTCATTGACTTAAAAGGAACTGGACATTTTTTGCATTTTGTATAAGGCACTGAGCACCTTGCAGCATCAGATGCAAAGTACAATTATTTGAAATAAGGTTAAAATGACTTTCAAAACAGTGTGCACTTTGCCTGGCTCTTTTCTATTCTGCAAACTCTTTTGTATTAGTTCCATAATTCACCTACTTTAGCTTTAACTTAGTCATGTATGGTTCAGCTAGCTTGACTTGTCTTTAACTGAAAATAAAAAAACCAAAATGTCTCTCTTAAGTATCATTTTCACTAGGTTCACAGTACCTCTCTCTGTTCCAAATCCTTTTAATTTTTTTCTTTCCATGCAAATTATTTTATAACTCGAATGCTACTGAGCCTTACACATGAAGTAGCATAATAATCTGTTATGATTACATCGGTTGCCATAGGCAGACTTCCCTTAGCAATAAGAATATATCCATGTTGCTTAAACTGACATTACTTTTTGCAAGTTTAGCTTGTAGTTTCCATGTACAGTTTGCTTAAAATTATGCAAATTATTTGCACTGAGCTTCAAGTGCAGCCGTGGATTAAAGGCGTGAGGCATTTTGTGAATCTCAGCCTATGTTTGCAAAAAGTTCACTAACACTGGATAAGATTGTTCACACGGCTACAACCAGCAATCCCTATAGACCTCCCTTAACTGTTTATATTAGACGTAGGGCAAGCCTAGTTTAACTTGAACTTTCAAATGTGCTTGAAGGGTTTGATTTCCACTCCACCCTGCATTCTAAACCTGCAGGGTTCAGCTCATGAATTTATCATGAAACGTGTTCTGTTCAGGACGTATGCAAGTTTGGCCTGATCTAGACTGACTGGCAATTTACTTCCTAACTTCCGTTCTACATGCCGTCTCCACTACACTGAACTGATGGGAAATGTATGCCCATCAATGCAGCACTGCACTTTTTCTGGAGGTGGTTTTAATAGATTGACTTCCGGATCGATTGAACGTATCTTCACTGCTGCTTAATCGAACTGGATAAATTGATCTAATGGCAGCAAATTCGTGTAGACATAGCCTTAGATAAAAACATAAATATTCTTGATGGAAGGTTGAAGTCTGACCCTATTTTGTTTCTTAGCATTCAGAATGATAAAACACAAGAACCCCAAAACAGAGAGAGAAAGCAGGCTGCTCCCTAAAACAAGAGGAACAACTCAACGCACCTTACTTATCTAAGCTGGCTCTCTGCAGCCTTACTCTGATCATATGCTTCCTTATTACAGAGAACTCCTGCCTTCAAGCAAGATCAGGAAATAAAGTGATAGCTTGTAATTGTACGATTTACAAATAAAGTGATAGCTTATAATTGTAACATGGCTTCACACAGTACACAAGAAAGAGAATGCTCCAGGACTTGCTTAGTTCTGTTTCTGTCATCATGTGTTTTTTAATATTTAGTAATGGTCTCAGTTATCTTTCTTATGAAGGAGGCACATTTCTTTAGTACAGTGTCCTCATGAGCCTATGGTTTCGGTTGCTGTGGTCTCTAGAAACTTCTACTGCATACTGGGCATGCTCACAGATATTTACCACATACTTTAGCACAAGCAGTACATCACTCTGTTTCCATGTTCATGCTCTTATTGATAGCAATAGCTAACTTTACTATAAACATTAACTTTATTTTGTAATCTTTATCTAGATTTTTTAAAAGCAACTATTGAGAAGATACAGACGTGAATTTAAGGATACTGTGTATTCTTAAAAGGAATAATGCCTACTGATTTGGTTTCTTATTGTTTACAGGCTAGATTTTGACTCTGCTGGGTCAAAGCTCACTGTTATTTCAAGTAAATTATTTCTAGAAATATTCTGCTTTGAATCCTCATGGTTGATCTCTTCTTCAGTACTGTGCAAAGTGAAAACATAGAATATCTGAACTGAGGTCCATTCTACCAAACAAACAGGAGATTGTTGTGCTTTGTTTGTTACCACTCAATTTCTTACTAGAAAAGAAGGCTATCAGCAAGTCTGACATCTGTCAGTAAGTATGACTGAAAGATAGGTGGCAATATTTACATAAAGGTCTTTTTTCTTTCTTTTTGAATGTCATGTTTGGATCTATTTATATCATATTTGGATCTGTTTAGTAAGGCAGTTATAGGATCATATGAAACAGACCATATCTGACTATATCTAACTATATTCTCTTGACAAATTTTAGATATATTTAATAACAGGTATTACAATAAAAAACAAACCTTTTCATTTTTATTGGTACGTTGGCAATGAAATTGCCAGGCCACCAATGAGGAGTGATTTAAATACTGACATTTTGTTACTTATTATTGTAGTAGGACTGCTGAAGATTAATGGACCACTTTTAGAACATGAATTGGGTAATCAAAAAGCATTAGATATGTAACTATTTGTTTGATACAACATGTTTTTTTTGTTTTTCTTGGTTTCTATGGTTTCCAGTCCTACCCTGTAGCTTATCTTAAAAACAAATCATAAGCTTTACTAAGGCACTTTATTGCAGGGGGAGCTGATAGTGACCCTAATATTTAGGCTTCCTACCACTTTCCATAATAAAAGATTCTTGTGAGCTATTGGAAGGGAAACTCCAACAAATTCAGCAGGGAAAATCGCCATTTTGTGTACTGAGTGGATAGTGCTCAGCAAATGAATGAGTGGTGAAGAGAATTAGGATGTTTGTAGGATCCCTGACTCATTTGCCAAGAAGTTGGCCAGAGCATAAAGAAGAAGGCACACATCTACAGGAAACAAAAAGATTATTTTTGGTAAAGCTGAAGAATATCATATAAGAAAACTCAGTTCTATCCCTGGGTTTGGTAGTTTTCCTGAGCAATTCATTTAATCAAAATGATGGTGTGGGACATATTTTTTTTTTGGGGGGTGGTGGGGGACTTGAAACCTGGGGCCAGATTTACAGATGTGCTGATCACTCAGAGGCAACTGAAATCAGTGAAAACTATATTCTGAGCATCACATCAGATAGTAAGGCACTGTGGCTGGGGGGACTGACCATGAGTGGGAGTCCTGATTATGAGTTCTAATAGGGGTTCTGCTACTGATTCACTGTGCAGTCTCGGAAGTCTCTGTGTCACTTTCTCCTTCTGTTAAATGGGAATAACAATGTGCAGTGCAGATAAATTAATATTTATGAGGCATTCAGATATTACGATGATAAGTGCCTTAGAAAAGGCCATGAGGAAATCAGTAATTGTTTATATATTGCAGGTCTTGCATTATGTGCAATAAATAAGGCAGGGTCTGCTCACTGAATGGGAATAAAAATATTGAACAGCTGCCTCATCCTTTGAGCACAATCCATCCTATAAACTGAATGGTGCAGGAGTTCTGCGGGAGGGAGGGGACAGGACACTATCATTATGTACATGCATAAAGGGGAAGAATTCAGGTTGCACAGCCAGCCTAAATAAAATAAAATTACATTTAAATGAAAGTTTGGCCTGACTTCTAGAGGTGGTTGAGCACCACTGAAAATCATGACATTTCTATTTAGATTCCCAAATATGGATTTGGAATCCTATCTTTGAAGCCAAGTTTTGAAACTCCCCTCCCTCCCACAACACACACTCCATAAAGTCCATAACAGTGGCATCTGGCAATGTTTAATCTTTTGTCATTGACTGCCTCGGACCTCAAATCTAAGAAGATTTTTTTCCCCCTGAATCACTATGCAAAAGTATCTTTATCTAGAAAAGAGAACTTTGAGCAAATTCATGCTCAGACAGGGTCTTTGTTTGTTTTTCATTTTATTTCCACATATTAGATTGATGTTAAATATATAATCTGATGTTTTATTATTTTGAAAGTAGAACTGAACTGATTTTTTAATAGTCTATTCAACTATATTTCACTATATGCTTTTAGAGAAGGTAATTTGCCTTTATATTTATTTTTATCTTCATTCATTGTACTGAAAGTTGTAAGTTATTATTAAACTCTCATATTCACATTGGATAATTAGGTTAAATGTATTCTGAAACTAATAGGTGATGACTGCATATTACAGAAACATTTGCTATTTCCTTTGGTGTTTTTAGAGAATAATTTTGTTTGTTCCTGTCTTTTTTCATATCTCATCAAATCATGTCTGATTACGGCTGGATTCCCTGGTATTTAACTGTTATTGAATGTAGTAATGAAAGAAACCATGGAGATACTTAATTATCCACACAGCAGGTGTCCAATGGAGAAGCTTCTTTCTAACCTTTTCTTCTGTGATAAGATAATTACTGTCGGGTGCAATTGCTGCTAATATAAATATTCACTGATTGCAAACTGTGGCCTAAAGGCTGTTTCCGATAAAAGGCTCCTCCGTGAATCTACAGGGGTGTTATCGCTCACTTCTAAACAAATGCAGCCTCATCGACAAAAAAATGTGGTTTCTGCACGAAGAATAAATAACATCAAATTTGTAAGAATTTTTTATTGTGAAATAGTGATGGATAGGTGTTGACTGAATTAAATATCCTGTACATTAGCACATTTCACATGTTCTTTTCTAAGTCACCAACTTCAAGAGTATGAAAGTGGGTTGGCATAATCCCTGTTGCCTGTTTTATTAGCAAAAGTAAAGGGTTCTTTTAATTTTCTTTGCGTGTGCTGCCTAGAATTTAAAAGAAAAATTTTGTAGCATATTTCTGTGGCCAAATGTTGATCCTGTATCATATTCCCTGTCTGCAAAATGACTAAATACATGAGACTCTGAAATGAGCGAGAATTAAGTAAAGATTTATATGATTTTTCTAAATCAAAACAATCATATTTGATTACCTCAGTTCATTCGGCTGTGTACCTTTAAAAAAGTATAATTTTTAAACGACATCCCTTTATTCCAAAAGCCTTCAATCCTGTCATCTTCAGTATGAGATCAGAGTACTCAACACCTTCAGGAGTTCCTCAGCAGTCCGCAGGATCAAACACTCCATCTTCCTGTCTTGTTTCTTTATACCGAAAATATGGAATGGCAGTACAAAGTCTGGATTTTAAATTGCAACCTAAGCTCAAGTTTTTTTCCTATGTGCTTTGGATTTGCTACAGTAATTGGCTTTAAAGCACATAAGGAAAGATATTGAGGAGAAGAGGCTGCTCACTCTTCTCCCATGAACTTTAGTGCTACCAGAAGTAGGACTCTTGAGTGAAAAGTATATGGTGGAAACGTGACCACTGGATGGTGGGTTACATTTAAACATAACAAACAAAGAGTTTAATTGAAAATAACTACTAAAATGTTATTGATTAATAAAAATGGTATAAACAAAATTTGAAGAACAATAACTCAAAAAAAAAAATCACTGTTCGAGTATAAGTGCTAGGGTGACCAGATAGCAAGTGTGAAAAATAGGGACAAAGGATCAGGGGGTGAAGGGTAATAGGTGGCTATATAGACAAATATTAGGACTGTCCCTATAAAATTGGGACATCTGGACACCCTAATAAGTCCTCAAATCACTTTGGATACAGCTACAAAACAGTAAAAATATACAAAAATGTAATACATTACAGAGAACCTATGAAATGTGTTCATATTCAGGCTCCAATTCTGCAGATATTCACACACCTGATTATCTTTTGATTGATTTCAGTTGGACTACTCACAATAGTAAACATGTTGATAAGTGTTTGTAAGATCAGGGCCTTAAACAGTGAAATATCACAATGTATCAAAGCATATTAAAGCAAATCATAAATGATTGATTGCTGGACAATTATGCTATTACAATGGAGGACCTTGTCACTCTGCCCTTCTTTTGCATTATGTGGATGTGTCCTAAACAAATTGCCAAAATAACAATAGGAAAAAAAAGAGACAAATTTCTGCCCATTTACAGTCTGTCTTAATTCTACTGGGAAAGCACTGATGTTGTTATATCAAAAATTTCAGATGTAAGCAGCAATTCCTTTCTGTGCATCTGACTTTTAGGATTGGGGGCTTTAGTTTGGGTTAGCCCTGAATTAATTCCTACTAGGAGTTGCTGCTATAGAACATTCACACATTAAGCATTTATACCATTTACATTTAGATTTACAACAACCTACTGAATCCTATCACAAGGGTATAGGGCTCAGTGCTGTTAGGGATTGAGCAATTTTATAAATGTGACTATTGAGGGACTTCAGAGGCGAGTAGAACTATTCAGGATTAAACCTTCTATGACATCCTTTGTATCAATTGCACAATAGGTTTTATGATGTGTGTTATTAGCATGTTAAAGCTGTGTTCACTGCATTATATAGATGGTCGAAAAAAGAGGGAATATGTCATGCATATTTTTCCCTGATTTTGAAAATTAGAAAAAAATCAGCCAGTTCTGTAGCTAATGAAAAACTGAATAAAAATTGGCAAAAAAACCCATCAAAATTGTTCCTGATTTTCCTCCAAAATTTCACAATTTAATTTAAATCTTGAAAATTGATTTTTGCATGCTCTGCAGGTTTATGAATTCATAGTTACATTTATTTAGTTTTTTTGTTGTACACAAGGAAAAAGAAAAGAAAATCAGGCTTTTACACACAGTACAAGCTGTATTTTAAATTTGTACATAGTTAACAAAATAGGAACCTATTAAAATCAATCAGCCTACATGAATACTGTATGTAACCCTTTTCCTTTATAAAATACAAAAGTAATGTGTATTTCATGAAGATAAATGATACCAGGGGTCTGACTCTGGTATACATTTGCCGGTTAAGTTTATGTCTTTAAGCTCCATCTCCCATTATGTCTTTAAGATTCATCTCCCATTGTGAAGATCAGAAGGGAGCAAAACTGAGTAAAAAACACAGGAAGTGCCATCCTTGAAGCAATAGAAAGGAAGAACAATGTGCCACATCAGTCAAGTTTCATGCACCTGTCCTTTCAGTATCACTCTAAGCCTTCGTTCATAAAGGGAAAGATGTGGTTGATTTTCAGGAACCTGCAAATTGTGGAAGTTTTATTGTAAATTATCCCTATTGGTAATTTTTTTATGGGAAGAGGAGGATCTATGCCATAGCCCTTACATTTGGGGAAAATAGTTGTTTAAAGTACTAAGAATTTGAATTAATAATAATATACAGTATTTGTACTTCCATAGCATATTTTATTCAAGGAAACTAAGCCATAGAGTAAAGTAATAATAATTAATACTACTTAGCATTTATATAATATTTTTCTTCTGTGGGTTTCAAAGTGATGTACAAAGCTAGATAAGCTCCATTAGCTCGATTTTATAGATGGGAGAATATGCAACATTAAAAAATCAAGCAGTTTACCCAAGATCATGGCAAAAAATTACCACCACATCTCTCCTCCTGACTCAGTTTTATACCTTATCCATATACTTTCCACCTATTTCTTAATTTAAGCATAAATTCACTAGCAACTTTTCAGTAAGCCCAAATAAAAATATCAGGGGATCTTTTTGTTTCTTTTTGAATGATCTGGATTCTACACATTGTATTTTATTCTTGTTTTCAGGGGAGACTGCATTCACTGCATATTATTTCAGTGATCTGAACTCTGAGCATTTAACCTGCTGAGAAGCAGACGTCGGTATTAAGGACCAATATAACTACTAATTTTTATTCATTTATCTGACCAGATAAATTCTAAGCATACATTTTAATAGGGCTTAATGAGATTTTTCACTGTTTATGGGCTTTGGCTATACTATGGTAATTAGCATTGAGGTGTTATTCACTCTTGTCCTAATAAAGGTTTCATTTTAACCTTTGTAAGAGGCTTTGCTATTTTTTGCTTCATTGCTTTGCTTTATTGAACATTATATGACATAGTAAGCATTTGAGTATGATTGTGAAGGAAATTAAATCACAGAAGTGCATTAATGGTCAGGCGTAAAAAGCAGGGAAATTGAAGTTAAGGTTGAAACACCATACTTAACTAAACTAATTGTGCCTACTACTGCAACATATATGGTATGCACAATCATTTTCTCTTTTGTTACACAATATTTCTACACAATGGAATGCGTTCAGGACAATGTTTTGAACACAAATCAGAATTTCCTTTCCTTAGTGAGTTTCTCAACCTTAATGTTACCTTATATATATTTTTTTGAAAGATAGTATTTAAAATGGCCCATAATCACTTCCAGCACATACACGAAGGCATCTGAGCAGCTTCCATTCAAATGCAATGCTGCTAATGCTGCTGATAATTTAGTGTTATCTAAATCTCCTATGTGGCAATTATATTAACTGATGTCTATATTAATAATTGCATTTTTTTTTGTACTGCATACTCCTAAAAGAATTGGTTGCCATTGACTGAAATGGAACTATGCTGACTTGTAGCAGCTGAAGAACCAGTCTATTCTTATGTTGTTTGGGGGGAAAAAAATGCAAAGGTACTCTTGTTTTAAGTTAAACTACTTTTGAAATGAAGTAACGAAAACAAAACAAAACAACAAAAAAACAGAAGTTGTTCAGAGGCTATAAGAAGCAAGCTTCATCACTCATGGTAGGGAGCTCTAACTGATTTTCAGGGTCTTATATGCAGTAGTAATATATTGCTTGTTCTATGGTCTTAAAAAGGTTTTCTATGTATCAGTAAGCTTTGTTAATGTTCTTTGCTAAAATGTCTCCACAGTCTTTTTTTGCAAGCAATTTCCCAAAAGAGAAATACTAATATATTTGTGTGAAATGGTAACTTAATTGAGGAAATAAATTAAATTGTATTTACAAGTGAATTTGTTTTAATTGGAAGTCTAGTTAATATTAGTGTAATAATTCTGACTGTGCTGGATCTCTCACCACAGTCCTGACTGACAGCCCTTGTGAGTGATTCACATGGTACGCTGTACTTAGGTAAACAACATGTGTTGGCAGGGAGTATTGTTCCCTGAACATCTAAAAACCATGAAGTGAATTAAACAATACAAATCCTGAGCAGGTTTATTTACTCCTGCTCAAAAAAATTAGATCTGAGAATGAAGAAGCACTGTAGTAAAATAGGCTCAGGAAATAAAACAGATTCATTTGATGGCTCAGATAATGGGACATGGAATCTTTCACTTCCAAGGCACAACTTCTGAGGAGTGGTTGAAATATATTGCCTTGTGGTGGTTGTTCAGTGGCCTGTGTAGAGGGAGATGATGTTATCTATGTAGACCATAATGGAGTCTATATCTTAAAATATCCCCACTGCATTTGACACTAGTACCATACTTCTTGTTGGTTGCCGAAGAGATGAAGGAATTAATGGGCCACGCAGAATGAATTCCCCTTTCACTTCAGCCCTGGTTACTCCAAGTCTACATTGCAGCACTGTGGGAGAAAATTCCAATTTTGCCATGAAATGTCTCTAGCATTTCTCCTAATTCAGTATAATAATAGCTTATCTCTACGCTGGTTTTAGGAGGTAAAATCTGGTTTTAAAAGGATTCTGTATTCCTATGATGAGATAGGTGAATCTGAAATGAGTTCTGAAGAATTTTCATGGTGTACTTGTAACAAAGCTCAGACTAAACCAACATTTTATTGTCAGCTCTTAATCTCTGAATTTCATATTCATGTAATAAATAAATAATAATAATAATAATAATACTGCAGATTCCAGGGACAAAAGTAAGTACAAAACTTGTTTTCCCTAAGCTAATATTTATGATTTACTTCAGGAAAGGTGATTGGACTGAATGTCATGAAGTGGAAATAAGCAGGGGGATGCCAGATATTAAAATAAATAAACTAAGTAAATATTCCAGTAAAAGACACTCACTACTAGGTTTTCAAGCCCACACTGCACTGTAAATGTCTGCTGGAACCCTGGGCTATACCATCAGTAAACTCAGTATAATTTTTAGGAGCAAACCATAAACATTCCCAACAAATGCCACTTAGTAGAAGTGTTTTTGCAAAGTGATTTTGCCTCCGTCCTTCATTCTGAATTATGAGAAACTTTTTTTTGCTGAAAGATTAGACAAACAAACACCAGAATAGATTGTCCAGTTCCCTGTCTTTCCTATCTTCAGCACACACAATCCTGACCTGAAGAGCAATCAAAGGATAAGTGAAACTTTTTTTGTAGGTGACCTTTGTTAAAAGAGTGGCAGCATGTCACTGTGTCTGGGATGAGGAGATACCTCAGTTGTAGGATTGATTTAAAATTTGGGGTACCTAAAATGTGGACGTTCTCTGGCCCCTGGGCTAATTAATTTGTAATGCTCAAAACTATGGAAGCATTGAACCAAATTTTATTAAAATACCATGGTTAAATAAAACAAAACATGAGCTGTTTTTTGCTTAAATTATGAGTTCCCATTTGTTGAAACTTTGTACACATGTATTGAGTGTACAATGATGTGGTGTCTCAAGAAAAGAAAGATGCACATTTGATTATAAAAGAGATAAGGGCTTGAAAAGTAATAACCCAGAAATGACACAGATAGTGGGCATTCCTCCTGGGTTTAATGAGACTAAACTCACTGAGTCTTTAGCAAGTCTTAACTTTTTACAGTTCTTCTGCCCACTTAGTGCCTGGATTAATCTCCTCAATCTGTTTCAAGGGTAGGAAAAAAAGGAAACTCTCCATCAGAGTTCCCCTCCAGCAACTTGAGTCCATTGTTCATCTCAAATAAATAATTAAATAATAATAGTTAACATTTGCAAAGTATTGATTAAATTCACACAAGTGCTGGCAATCTGTAATAGGTAGTTTATCATATTTCTGTCTGTGAATTTTGTACATAAATATTGTTAAAAGTAACAACTCAGATGGCTATAGAGAGAAAAATGTTAAGTGGGGGTAAATAGCGCTGTGAATGGAATAACGGACTTGGGGTGAATTTTATCATTGTTTCTTTCCACCTGCTATCATTCCACCTTTAGTGCTAGATTTTGTAATAGTTTTATCATATAGAGTGGTTAAAGGACTGTTTTTTAATATCTAGTTCTAAGGTTAGAATTAAAAATCTGCATCATGCTTCCCCACATACTTGAAATATGAAACTGAAAGAAAATATATTAGCTATGGAGAACAACTGGAAGCATAATCTTGAAATTGTTTTCACTAATCTGATTGAGACCAGCATAGGAATATTGTTCTGTATATTAAAAAATATTTTTTCCTCCTAAATGCAATAGAGTATCAATAAGGAAGAAGAAACATTGATGTGAAATCAACATCTCCTGAAAATCATTTGAAAGCCATTTATTAAACTGTGCTTTAGTTTTAAAACAAATTAATTTATAAGAAAAGGAAATATCTCTAGACAATCTGTCTTATTGTAGCTATAGAAAAATCTCACCAGACAAATGTATTACTAAGCCTAATATTTAGAATATCCATACAATAATCCTTATCTGTGAAATTAAGTTTATTTTCATGTTCCCTAAGATTCTATTAAAATTCTAGGATAGAGTTTTTAATTCTGATATCTGTCTCTTAAAAGCCCCTCTCTGAAAATGTGAAGGTGTCAAGAGTTTTTACAATGGTGGAAAATAGCTATGTTTTCTTATTTGAGTTTTTAATCACAAGTGAAAAATATTTTCTCCAGGGAAATGTCTCCAATCTTCACTAGGAGAAAGAGGGAAACAAAGGAAAACGGAGGAAATCTCACAGGGTAAAATACACACATTTTGTTTATTTATTTGTTTGTTTGTTTTTATTTGTATGATGGTAATACTTATGCAGTCTAGGCATGGAGCAGGATCTCTATTGTACTAGGTCCTGTACAAATACAAAAGAAAAAGGTGGTCCCTACCCCAAGGAGCTTACACATTTTAGGGGTTACACAGATGTCCTGTTTTTAGTTTCAAAATAGATGTGTCATTCTGTTATGGTTTCCAACAACAAAACTTCAAGATTTTCACCCTTTATCCCTCCCTACAGTAACATAGCTACTGGAAGCTTTGGATACTGGCCTCTGCTATGTGATAGACTTTCAACCTGTTATTAACTTGTGATATGGCTGAAGGCAGAAAACAATTATCACTATCAGACTAGGACTTTTATGAACTTCAGTCCTTTAGTATATGCTGACAGCAGAAAATCCACCTCAGTATCTGACATGACAAGAAACTATTCTGAGAATAAAATGGTGGCCATATGATTGACAAGAAAACTACTGAGATTAGAGATATTTGTCAGATATCCAATACCTTATTCTCTATTTTAGATAACTCTGCTTTTATATTTCCTTAATTTATCAGATAATATGTGTGCTGAATAGGTAAAAGCTAGCTGGATAGCAGAAAAAAGGATTTATTAAGTAATATAGTCAACAAATATTTTTTTCCTGTTATTTGATCACCTGTATCTGAAACTCAAGGATATTGAAATTATATGAACAAATTATCGATCAATTGCTAGTAATAAACAAGAAGTTGTTTATTTTTGCATAACATGTAAATATATTAGTCATATGTCACAAGCTCATAAGTCACAATGCTGTGTTTTGGGGCAGGGATTAAAGGGATCATTCTAAACTGATAACGATAATTCTTTACTAACGGATCCCAAATACACATCATGGACTCCTCTTCCACAAAAACCTTTCCTGGAGATGTCTATTGTGTCAGTCCTTTTACTACTCTTATTTAACTTGGGGAAGTATGAAATGGCCCGGCCTGTGATGACAGCAATATGCAGATGACACACATCACTAAGTGGCCTAGGGCTCCTGTTCAGCAAACCAACTAAGCATCTGTTGAATTGTAAGTATGTGAGTCCAGCTTTATTCAGCAAAGTGCTTAAGCATATGAGTGGTTCAACTGAGCAGTCGACTTAACTTCAATGGAACTTACATATATGCTTAAAGTTAAGCACATGCTTAATGGCTTTACTGAACTTGGATGTATAAGATTAAAGTTATGCATGTCCTTAAGGGCTCTGCTGAACTGGCTCTTAAATTTTCATAAATAAATAGCGGTTTCCAGTGCATTCACCATTTGTTTTCCCCACTGGAGAAAAGGTGCCTGATTTTTCAGAAACTGATGAGCACTCGATCTCTGAAAATCATTACCCCTTAAGGCATTTCAGTACTGCCACACTCAAAATCACTAGTTAGTTTTGAGAAGTGAGGTCTGTGTGAGTCTGTCTTCCATCCGTTTACGAAAATGAAGAAAATATCAACCTGACCCAAGAATGGATAACTCAAGCTGAGTTTGTGAAAGATTGATGTGATCAGTGTGTCTAAGAACACAAGTATGTATAATAAATTTATCAGCATAGTGCTTTATCACATCTACAAATGGTGCAAGTACTTCTAGGAACTCGTGAACACCACCAACTGGGAAACACAAACATCTCACCTTCTACTGTTGTCATATGCTGACTGGTGATACTAAGCAGCCTTGGGGACATGACTAGTAATTACTCTGGATATCAGGGTTGTGATCCAGGAAGTACATTATAAGGTGGGTACTGGTACCATCACTTCTTTCTCTGCCATTTTGTGTGGAGCAAGCCGGTGCTTAACTCATTCTCACAAGAAACTATTTAGGTGCCTAAGCTTCCTGACTCCAGGCTGTTAGAAATAACCAAACAGTTTGTCCCGGGGGTAGATTGGGGAGACGGAACCCTTTATTGCCTGCTCGTTCTGCCTCGACGCCACGAATGAAGAACAAGGGGGTTACTTTGCAATTCTTTCATCCATAGCAGTATGTAAATGTATACATTTCCACCAACTCCCCATAGACTCTTATTTGATTATATTGACTCCTATAAAATGAATATTAACAACTACATAATGAATACAATTACACCGCCCCTGTTTGTTGTTTACAGGATTACCATACAGAGGTCAGGCACATCACCTTACAATCTATAAATTTTACACTAACATTCTTTGAAGTAAAGGTGTTCCAGGAGGAGAAGGAAGATAAGGCTTTCTTCCCACCAAGGCCTTGTGCAGGAATGGCAACAATGATTTTATTAGATTCACTCCCAGCACAGATGGCCAAGAAGGGAGCAAAAGAAGAGAGATAACAGACTCTAACTAGAATTCCCACCAATTAACAGAAACAAGGTTTGCACATGCCTTGACCCTGTTCCCTGTAGCTTAAGCCTGACCACTTGTCCAGCTTTTAACTCTTTACTCTCCTACACAGGCATCTGGTTCCATTGGTGAATCATTAGCAGAGATAGGCTCCTCGCTGCAACTTGAACTTAGACAGCCATCCACATGAGAGGGACAGGGTTTAGTACACACTCCACTCATTCACATCTCCAAATTTAGGTGGCTCCCAGCCTAGTGTACAGTCTTTTTTGAATTACATTCTAAAGCACCTATCTCCCCCTATTCATTCTATAGGAAGACCAAGCCCTGAGTCAGCTTTGTGGATTGCTCCTGTGATTTTTCTAGGTGCCTAAAATGCACTATGATGCTCAGCATTTCAATGCCTAAGTGTCTTCATGGATTCTACCTAAGATAACTACAGTTACCAAAAGTACTTTCTTCCATCTGGTTCTCTATGATGCTGGCCTGATAATGGTGGTACTAGCATTTATCACCTTCAGGATGAACTACTGATACTCATTCTAGTTCAGATAAGGTAAGACATTCATGAAGAGCTATCACAAACTGATCACTAAAAAGAAAAGCCAGTGGGAAAATATCATAGCAGTGATCTGCAACTTTCGGTGGATAACATTAGGGAATGTGAAGAGAGGATGTAGTGGGGATAGGTCCAGTTGTTGTTATGAGGATTACTTCAGCTTTCAAGATCTTTCATGGAAGCAGTGACAATACAGCTACCAAAAACTAGTTAAGCAGTATAACTCAGTGGTAGAGCTTTCTCAATACATGACCAATATAAGGGAAATTCCACCTCTCAACATTTTGAAATAGCATTTCCGAAGGGACAGGAGCAGAAGAAAACCAGTATTTAATATATAGACATAAACCAATGAGCAAACAAAGAGGGATGGAGAATTAAATGGATTAAAAACTGGTTAAGTGGTACAAAATGTAATTGTAAGCAGACATCATTTTTGAATAGGTATGTTTCCAATGATGTCCTGCAGGGATCAATCCTTGGCCTATGCCATTTAACATTTTTATCAATGACCTGGAACAAAACATAAAATCATCACTGATAAACTTTGCAGATAATACAAGAAATAAGGGAATCATAAATAATGAAGAAAACAAAGATTGATACAGAGAGATCTGGATTGTTTGGTAGGCTGGGCAAAAGCAAAAATAAGTGTGTTAAAATACTCAAATATAAATGTTTACATCTAGGAACAAAAAATGTAGACCATTCTTACAGGGGACTCTATCCTGAGAAGTAATGACTCTTAAAAAGATCTGAGGGACATGGTGGATCACCAGCTGATGAGCTCCCAGTGTGCTGCTGTGTCCAAAAGGGCTAATGCAATCCTTGGATACCATAAACATGGAATAATGAGTAGGAGTAAAGAGATTATATTAGCTCTGTATTTAGCACTGGTGTTATTGCTGCTGGAATCCTATAGTCTCTTCTGCTGTCCACAATTGAAGAAGGGTTTTGATAAATTGGAGGGGTTAGGAAAAGTGCCACAGGAATGATTAAAGGATTGAAAAACATGCACTATAGTGATAAACTCAAGGAACTTAATCTATTTAATTTAACAAAGAGAAAGTAAAAGAGTTACTTGATCATAGTGTGATCAAAGGACCTGGGGAACAAATATTTGATAATAGGCAACTCAGTCAAACAAAAGAATAACAAAATGTACGCCTTTATACCTTAGGCCCGGATGGTGAATGAGGGTCCTAAGGGGCCAGGATTATTAGTTTTCTGACACCAGGTTATTAATTAATGGGAATAACCACCCAAAGTTGCGTGGGGTCTTGGAGACAGTTTTTATTATAAGGTAACAACCAAAGGTTAAAACTGTGAGATATATGATTAATAAAACAAACAACCAACACTGAAAGCTAGAATCTGGCTTAGGGTTTTTGGAATGAATAGAAGATAAAATAACAGTCATTTGAAAAAACTTAGAAATACATTACCACCACGATTACTGCATCTCCGAAGAGAGGTCCGTATTCTTAACCACTACTACTCTTACTCGATTACTTCACCTCCGAAGAGGGGTCAATTAGTCTGAACCGGAATCAGGTTGCGACCCAATGATTGCCGACTCGATTATTTTTGTTGTACAACTATTAAACCATTGATTATGACTATTACAAAATTAACTGAGTGCACTGAAACTGAGAGAGAGAGAAAGAAGCGAGCAGTAAGGAACACAGAACGAGCTTTTACCAGAGACTGGTAATGTCGTCTGCTTAAAGAGCAGGAAAGAGGGAAAGGCAACTGAGCTTCTGCCCTGAGGCAGTGTCAGTGCCTAAGTCCTCACGACCCCATTGCCGGCCAGTACACCAGATTCTCCGATCTGAGTGGACCGTGGAACAATCTTTGCAGATTGAACACTTTACCTTAACTCGCTCTTTCTTTATATATGTTTTTAGAAGCACCTCAGCATTTTGTCTGTTATTTTGATTTTTAACTGAGTGAGCACAACCGCTAATTTGAATGCTGTTGAACTTTATATAACTACAGTTGAACTTAACCGCTAATTAAAATACGGTTGAATTTTGGAGGTCGGAAATGACTGGCCGCAAACTTCTTCCTATGACTGAATTTCTTCGTATGACTAACCTCAAGCTACTTCCTGTTACAGAGTCAGCTCAATTACAATTTCCAAACTTAATATTAAACACTAGATTATTCTAATTTGCAAAAAGCATGATTACTTGTACACTTATGCCATTACTGCTGAATAACATTTTTCTACATATTGATTAAACTTATTGATTGAGCATAGGGAAGGAGTTACAAAGTGAAGGGATTTAAAGGGCCCATTCACACAAAATATAGTGTTTAGAAGTTGAAACTATGCAAATTCAGACTAGAAATAAGGTGCAAATGTTTAACAATGAGAGCAATTAACTTAATCATTGTAACAATTAACTACAGGTCATGGTGGATTCTCCATCACAGGCAATGTTTAAATTGAGACTGGATTTTTTTTCTAAAAGACATGCTTTAGTTCCCACAGAAATTACTCCAGGAAAGTTTTTTGACCTATGAAGGAAGTCTAACCTTGCAACCTAACCCCTCTGGGCTGATCTCTCTGTTTTTTCTATAATCCTGGAGAGCACCCATATATTAATGTGTTACGTACTTTAGAAATGTTTGCAAGCAGATGGACAGAATCATCTAGGCACAGAAAAAGCCAGAGAAGAAAAAACAACTTTTTAAAATTTTACCTAGGGATAAATCATTAGACAGCAGGCACTATGTCTAAATGCCTACCTCATCTGAAAGACTCCATAGTAAAAATATCCTTTAGTTAATCAGCCTGCTCTAGGCAGACCGTGGCAAACATTTTCTTAAGATTTGTTTGACAAAAGTGATTCTCTGCTCATTGTTGGCTATTATTCAAAGTCTTTTGAAGAGTTCAGAGTACAAAAGGCATCAGATAAGTGACAAAATTGAACAGTATTCTTCAAAACAAGCTATGTTCAAGATACTAATATATAATTTACTTCAATGTGCCATGGAGAATTCCATAATTTTTCAATAAGGTAAGGTTATATATAACCTTATAAGGTTATTTATACAAATATAAATATAACATTTTCACGTACATTTTCACATAACATTTTCATTGCATTTTAAAATTTACTTTGTTTGACCTAAAGCTCCATAAACATACAAGACTTGCATATTTCTTTTCACCAGATAGATGAAGAAGAAACTTTCAAGTGTAAAAATTGCTGCAGGAAAACTTGGAGGCAAAGACCAACATTTTAAAACATGGGTGCCTAAATTTAGCCACATGAATCTGTATTTAAGCAACTAAACAAAATGCCTCATTTTCAGAGGTGATGAATATCTATCGTTCCTACTGAAATATCATATATCACAATGTTCTGTAAACTAATGGTCTGTTAAATTCTACAAAGGACAAGGTAATGGGTGTCTTCAATATCTGGGACAATGGCAATCATGAAATACCTTTCTTCGGGACTTTAAATTGCTTCTGAATCTACTAACCAATCAAAAACTAGTGGCACAATTCCCTGCCCATCTGTTCAGTAATATCTCACCCAATGCCCAAAAGAATGGACAAGAAATATGACAAAACAGATGGTGAGTGGCAATGATAATGATCAAAGGTCTAATGGAACATTCATTCTGCATGCAAGAATTAAAATGTACTGAGGAACTACCAAATGAATATTATAGTTGGGAATAGTCAAGTTCAAACTATTTTAATAGATTATGTTTTCTTAAAAACAATGAGAGTCCTGTATCACTTTAAAGACTAACAAATTTCTGCAGGCATAAGCTTTCATGGGCTGCAGCCCACTTTGTCAGATGCCCAAGAAAGCCTATGCCTGAAGAAATTTGTTAGTCTTTAAAGTGCTACAGGACTCTCATTGCTTTTGATGTATACAGACTAACACGGCTACCCCTCTGGAACTTTTCACTATGTTTTCTTCGTTAACCCAAAAACATAATCATATACCAAAATGAAAAATGAAAACCAAATGATACTAATCAGTAAAACAACACACTTGTTTTATAAAAATATAGTTTATGTATGCTTTTATTTTTAATCATTGTAACTACTGTTCTAAATAAGAGTATACACAATCCGAATAGGACACAGCCAATTTAGAAATAGAGATGAACAAAAAATCTAATCTCTGTATTACATATGATTGTTTATTGCACCAAAGTATTTATCATAAGAATTATTATCAGAAGTCAATCTCATAACCTCTCAGACTAGAACATATTAGTTAAATGTTACTTTTTCATCCTGTATTTTAAGAACTTGTGGTTGCTGTTGCACAGCACTCACTATGGTCAGTGTAGGTTACCAGTGAGACATGATATGCCTGATTTGCAGATCAATAAGGTTTAATGTGCAAGGATTTGTTAACTAGTTAATTCAATATAAAGCCAAACATTAACGACAACATATCCATAGTCACTAGACCAAGGAGTTATGTGTTCACTCCAGAGGCTGTATACATGAATGGCTGTCTTCAGGAGCCCCACCAGGTAATCAGTACAGCAACATTTCCTGTGGAATCAGGTGGCGATGAAGCACGCTTCTTCATTGGGAAGTGGCTTTTTATACCCTTTTTCTATACAGCATCAGTTCATTCACTTATCTTAAATGACATTATTATTACCTTCACTTTCTCTGTCCTTAATTGTAAGCAATAATTAATATTCATGTTCTCACCATGATAAGTTCTGGCAGTGGGAGATGCAGTGGGAAAACTCGTTCCAAACAATGGGAACCATCACCCCTTCACATAAAATATATAAACTCATGTCCTTGTTCATTTTTATCTATATGCAGCTGCAAACTAACAACCTATGTGCTGTTATTATTAGTTAGTTATTATTTGCTGTAGTGTGGAGAAACTGAGGCACCACAAGGTTACATAGCAACCTATTGGTCTCTGCCAAACGTAAAAAGCAGTCAGGCTGCTGAGATTTAGGCCTCAGACAGTGGTCAAATAATCTTACCAGTGGTCAAGCAACTTGGTCAAGCAACTCAGGCCAACCTAGGCCTCCAACAGTTGCCACCATACTAAATTACAAAAATTGATCTTTCAGCTGAGGCCCAGAACGTGGACTTGTAGATATATGGGAATTTTAGTAAGCCAGAATTCTCCAGTGGCTCATGCTGTAGTATGACCTCTTCTTTCACCACATGCAGACTGTGGCTAAAAGCAACCATCTGGCCAATGTTACCAAAGAACTTCCTACAAATGTAGCAGCCAGGCCTCCATTAAAAACTGCTTTATACTTTTGGAGTGGTGCAAATCAGTCTCAAAACTGACTTAATTCCAGTCTAAGGAAAATCTCTGACTAGCATGGATAAGTATACCTATAATTTTCTACCCTACCCACCTCTCCTCATTAGCATAGGGAGCATGCTGGTCTTGGGAAAATAAATGTTGTTAGTGGGGGAGTGTGTGATCAGAACATACTGTACTCTAGCTATCTCTGGCCATCTAACAGTACATGGTGGACTTTAGTAACTGGTATAGTTAGAGTAACCATGAGACTCTTCTAAATTTTTTCACTGAGAAAATTCTGGCAGCCCCAGTGGTTAAAAGAGTGAAAGAATGGCTTAGAGTCACCTTTAATTCCCACCCACATCAGATGTACTGAGCAGAACTCAGGTGCAGTTGAGGACCTAAGCCATAGATGTCAAACTCAGGCCCGCGGGCCAAATCTGGCCTGCAGTGTAATTATATTTGGCCCGCGAGAAAATGCCAAATGTCTACTAGAGCTGGCCTGTCGGTAGACAGCACATGCACCGATTTCACATGTGTTTATAGTATTAAGCTTTGCTTGTTCCAGATTCAATATTTAAGCAAAACTTAAGTTTGTTTCCATATGAAAAGGTTCATCGTTATATTTGATGAGAAGGAAAAACTTCCTCAATTGTAGACATTTTTTCAATAAATATCAAGGTTGGCCCGCGACTTTGTCCAAGTTTTTAATTTTGGCCCACTGTGTATTTGAGTTTGACATCCCTGACCTAAGCCATTAAATGTAAAATTTTACCTTTTCCCTGGAACATTGAAAAAGACTTAGCTTCCATAACGTCTAAATGAACGCATAGAGCATCTGGATTAATGATAAGCTCTCCTGGTTGACAAGATTCAACTATCATTACTTATTTAAATGCTATAGCCTTCTACAGATAAAGTAAAAGAGGCAAATTCCTCCTCACTGTAACTCAGTCAAAAGGGATGGAATTACTCTGGGATAAACTTGGTTCATAGAACTAACTAGTGCATCATGTGCTGTTTCTAATATGATATTTTGTGAGGGCTAGAAGGCAAACACTTCTAAGAAATGTTTTAGTGGTAAGACAATAATACTTCTGGTAGCAAAATTGTGGAAATGTCATCACAAATCTATGCCCCTCATTAAACATTTGATAAAGAGCTGAACAGAGTTAGATGTCCACTGCCTGAACATGCTAGCTGTTGTATCTGTGGAGGTCAATGCAGTGTTTTATTTTTTTTTTAAATAACTAATATCAAAAACTGATATTTGTTTTCAAACTGATGGTAAACGTCTTTATTCTATGATGCTGGCACACTGTGAATGCCCTACTTTGATTCTTTATTTTCATATTATTTCATTTTTCTTGTATTATAAAAAATGAGTTTTTCCTTTTTTGTTTTCATATTTTCTCACTGTATTTAGAGTAAACAAATCAAGTTGTATTTAAATAGGTTAAAAAGATCTATGATCTTAGATAAATACAACTATGTATGGGCATGATAACATAAAAGATTAAACCAACATGTTTCTTTAAAGAACAAATGCAGTTCTGCAGTTATATGACAATGTTTGGGAAAGGGACCACAGCCTAACTACTGTAGTGTGTGTCTAAAGTACCTATGTGTACCTTTTACATAATATATTAATCTATTGCTGCCATTTGCACTCTCTTGTATACATTAATTACTCTCTAGCTAAACAGAAGTTCCCCAGATTCCTTAAGGACCTATCCTTTACAGGATCAGCTCATGCCCTTTTTATTTTGAGCTTATCACCTTCAAAAACATTTTTGTACCTTCTCTATCTACTTCAGAATTGTATGCAACTCAATTAAATTGCCTCTTCATCTCCATTTTTTAATGAACACCAGACTAGTTTTCCTACCTTCCCCAAATCCTATGAGACACTTTAGCATTCAACATGCTCTTTTATACTCTTTCAATTCTTCACTTTTCATAATATTTATATAAAAGATACCCAAAGTTATGCACAATATTCCAGGTATGTTTCCATGACCTTGTCTGAAATATTGCTTTCTGTCTTGTGCTACATCCTGGTAGTAACAGGGTGCTGGGCCATTAAGGGAGATCATTGGCCTAGATCCTGCTTCAGCATGAACCCAGGGCATTCTGGGTGGTGTAGTGCTAAAGGAGAGCAAGGCTTATTTTGAAGAAGACTGGGGGGCAGGGAGGGAAGGGAATGGGTAAGTTCCTGCTCCTCATTAAGAAGAAAAATCAGGGATGAGGAAGACTTGGATGGGACTCTTCACTAAAACAGGTGGAGAAAGAAACCTAATGAAGGGGTCTAATGGATCAGGAACTCCTGGTCGATACAAGCTGTTTGAAGGTTAAAGAGGGAGGTGATGAAGAAATTATCTGGATGAGCAAGACGTAATAGCTAGTATTTGCTCTGCATCAGAGGGGAAAAATAAAGACAACAAGATGAAGATTCAGACTTGCTGTGAAAGCAGAAATACTGTGTGTCATGAGAGGAGAGAGAAATTCTGAAGGCTAAAGGTCTGTTGTGTGCATCCATTTTTATTTGAAAAGCCCAGATCCAGGATTCCACAAAGGTTCCACTGCCTCAAGGTGGAAGACAGTTTGCACCCTGGAAGGCTTGTGGGCCATGGAAACCCAAGGACTGTATTCTGTTTTATTTGGACTATTTGTTGCCCAAAATGTGGAGGATTTTATGGTTTTGCGGGAGGGCTAAGCAACACCAAATGTGAAGAGAAAATGAGGCACCAAGGTAGGGAAACTGGAAAACCTATGTCCCAGTGCTGGAAAAGTAAGAGGCCTGTATTTCCTTTTTAGTGCCTGTTAAACATAATGCATTTGCTTCTGTCTATTACTATCCCCAGATTATTTTCCTTATCAGTATTTTATTGTATGTGACTATTACAAAATGGATTATACTTTATATGTTTTAACCCAATCAACATTTATTTACATAACTGTACATTCAATTACATAAAAAATAGATTAGCTCATGCCAAAATTATGCAAGTGCACCCAATGTTAATATATAAGCAAGGGAATATCAGAAAATATAAACCAATTATATCTGATAACTCTAAACTATGAACATTGTAATTTCCAAACAACCTGCCTCTATTACCTATTGATCTCAGTTTTCCCATAATATAGCAATAAATGGGTAAAACTGCCATTCAGAGTGGCTCTACTTAATATTTCTACTAAAAGTATGAATATAAAATATGCATAATAGAGTTTCATAACCAATATTATTATTTTGTTATGTTCCTAATATGAACATAATATAAACACAGTTGGAGTGAGAACTAAATGTTTCAGAGTCCTTGGAGAAATCTGCACATTGTGATGGAAAAAATTAAGCCACCTGAATCCCTCAGTCTGAAAGGAAACCTTGAACTGAGTAGGCAGTTGTAGCACAGCCAAGTGTTCTGGAAACAAGTGATATTATAGATTTTTGGAAAAGATTAAGTACTGGACACCACTGCAATGGAACTCTAGAAGTATGATTGAATATCTACAATACATCTAAGGAGGCCCATGAAGATGTCTGTAAACTGATAAACAAAGTCATTCAAAAATTTCAAGAATGCTGTAATTCATAGAAAACACCAACAGATTAAGTTAAGTCAGCCACCATGAGAAACCAAACATGCCAGGAATTTGTAGAGATGAAAAATATTTGAACGAAGCAATGTAATATGACAACTATCCCATGAGAACAACTGAATAACTCTGATCCACGGGCCCACGAGCAGTAAATATAGGTTAATATTTTACCACAAATCCTCTGCTACAAATACAATATTTCCTATTATTAGTTCTGTCCCAAAGAGCAACAGTTAAACAACTCTTTCTCTCTTTCCATTTTCTGTGGTACCTATGAAGAGAGAAATAGAGGGCAGCTGTGATATGAAAGCCAGAGACCATTGCTGGAGGCAGTGTGGCACGAGTGTACTCTTGGGATAGAGAAACTCTGCACATCTGCCTGACATTCAACAAAGCTTGGATCCATTTCTCCAATCAATTCCTGACCCTCATTCATTTGGAAAATCATGATCCCTGGACAGTCCTGTAGTTTTCAGAGAAGAAAGTAAGCCATTTGCCAAACCTATAGAGGTCTGTATTTACTTTATTTTCCTGGCATATTTGTACATGGTAGAGGAACATAATTGCCAAAAGTTTCTAAAAGGAAAAAAAAAGACTCCCAACTTTTCCTGGAACATTACTCTTATTTATCTCTTATTTCTGTGTTAGCTTGTATGTGATTTGAAAGTCTAATCCATTCTAAATGGCTGAGCTTTGTAGAATGTAGAAGAATCTA
This sequence comes from Mesoclemmys tuberculata, assembly GCA_007922155.1. Classification (NCBI taxonomy): domain Eukaryota; kingdom Metazoa; phylum Chordata; order Testudines; family Chelidae; genus Mesoclemmys; species Mesoclemmys tuberculata. The sequence continues at coordinate 43,028,460 of ML675618.1, read as the reverse complement.
TTACTTTTCTACTAAGTGCATCCATTTTTACATTTGTGTTTTTCCTAATAAATGATTTGTATCTGCTACATAAATATTTGCAAACTAAATCCATGAGGACTTTAGTGAATTTTCATTTTATAGCTCCCTCCGTGAAGCTTGGAGATTTGATGTTTTTATGAATATTTGCAGTCATTTGCGCTATAAATGTCAACATTAAATTTTATTGTAATCAATAAAGAAAGAAAAAGAAAACACGTTATCCCCATGGATGATACAAAAAATGTATTTATGTATAGTGACAGGCTCTTTCAGTATAATATCACAATCTGTGAAACAACAAATACACCATGAATACTATCACTACCATGAAAAGTATCTTAATAATGAGATGTTTATAGCGATCAAATGTAACATAATTTTATTGTTATATATCTAATAGATTTTACTTAAATCACCATGTATTTTAAATATCTAGTTTAAATATTTTTGAGGCCACTGCCAGTAGAGTATGTATCTACTTAATGTTGGCGGCATCAATATTCAATTAAACTATAGCATTGGATGTAATCACTGATTTTGATCATCTATGCGTCCCTGATGCTAGACTAAATTCCTAATTGGAGTTGCTCATGTGCGTTAGAAATGGATCAGGTTAAAGTCCCATTCTCTCTAAATGGAGTGTCCCATAACAGATTGACATAATCAAGGTAAGCAGTATAGCACAAAATTGAGGGTATTCCAAAAGGAATTACTCTAATTATTTGTAATTACTAGAAGAGGCATCTAATCAGAGAGGACATAAATAGAAAGCACAGGTAACCAAAGAAGTTGCTATCATTCCTATAACACTTGAATTAAATATATGTTTTACAGTTTAGAAAACAATTATTTAGTTTATATTGGGAGTTTATCATGTGTCATAATGGCTGGAAAGGATGACATATACAGAAGCAAATTGAGTAACAAAACTGTGTTTCATTGCTGCCAGAGATTATATGCAAAGCATCTGCCACTGTAATTTCCATAGTTGGAAATGGTCTGGGTAACCTTCAAATCTTTGGAATCATTTTGTTGTTATCTGCTCTTTCTATTAGAAGCTCTGCGTGGGGCATGTAGGCTGCAGACTTTGACACCTTTCATAATAGGTGTTCTGGGAAATTAAAATAAACCCTCCTAATGGAAATTGAAACACTATGTATATCTTTTCTATACTGTCATGTATATGTTTTAAAGAGAGTGAAATTTACTTTCTAATTAAAATTTGTAAATGTTTACTTAACAATTGACATTAATATTATTCTATTTTCCATGTACGCTGAGGGACTTAAGAATAGGTGTATGCATGAGAGTAGCAACTCCAGTCATTAGGTAGACAACAGCACTGAGCCAAAATATGACAGTTAGGTACTGGCCCATGTGGGGGCAATGTGGAGTTGCACCATCCCAAAGGGAGTTGAGAGAGAGATTGCAAGTCGACAGTCTCTTGCTGAGCTCTCTGTAATTTTTACATGCTACCTCATCTCTTTGGCTGGTGCATGTGCTCTCTTGTTCTGTGGATGGTGGGGAGTGCTGGGTATGTCTTGTCCTCCTCCCGGTCCTCTTTGAAGCAATTTTCAACACTGGGGACTCAGACAGAAAACCATCCCCTGGGCATAGAAAATATGTCTATCTGTGCCCATTGCAGAACAAAGATCCCCTCTCTCTTTCTCACACACACACACACAATTTGGGTAAAAGCCAGTGACCATCTTGTCTATTTTCATCTCACTTCCACCATATGAAATGGCAGTGGTAACTATGTGCAGCTAATTCTAGATTCCACATGCATGAGTTCAAAGGGAGTTCTTTGTGCATTAAGAATGCAGTATTATGTCTTAATGGTTTATTTATTACTAGGTCCTGGAAAATCATAACGTCTCTAGAAACCTATGAGTGACTCATAGACTCATAGACTCATAGGTCAGAAGGGACCAATATGATCATCTAGTCTGACCTCCCGCACAAGGCAGGCCACAAAACCCTACCCATACACATTTATAAGAACCCCGAACCCATGACTGAGTTATTGAAATCCTCAAAAATGAGATTTGAAGACCTCAAGCTGCAGGGAATCCACCAACAAGCGACCCATGCCCCATGCTGCAGAGGAAGGCGAAAAACCTCCGTGGCCCCTGCCAATCCGCCCCGGAGGAAAATTCCTTCCCGACCCCAAATATGGCGATCAGCTAAACCCCGAGCATGTGGGCAAGACTCACCAGCCAGCACCCAAAAAAGATTTCTCTGCAGTAACTCAGTTCCCATCCCATCCAGTCAATAATAAGAATTTCAAGATGTATTTAACTAAGAGATCTACTGATAAAAAAGCATTATATAAGAGTTAGGTGTAGTTATTATTGGTATTTAATACTAACCTTTACCCAGTTCTTTGGGTAGAAAAAGGGTTTAAGAACCTGTGTGCAATATTAATGGAAAGCCAAATTGGTTAAAAAATTAGTGGACCATTGGATGAAATTCTCCATACTTCTATTCTTATGTATAGCAGCGGTGGTGTATAGAGAGTCATAAAACCTCTTAGACTGATGGAGGAGAATTTTTCCAGTTCAGGCACTGTATAAGACAGGCTGCCCTGTTAGGGAATTCTCACAATGCCAGGTACCAGGAATGTATGTGGAGGCAAGAGGGAATTCCACCCAATATTTTTACATTTGTATTTTCCTACTGAAGATTGCCTCAAAGTACTGACTCAGTGGAATTCTAAAATATTTTACTGTACATTTTGGACAGAGTGCATAAATTCCCTGAGATTGATCAGACAGCGTACTAAAGTGATCAAAGTCTGATTCTTTCAAGGGCTGGTTTCCTATTAGAGAGTTTTTCATGACAAGTTTTTTATTGAAAAATGGCCTTTAAAATAAATTTTATGTAAAATTGTTCACGTTACTGACATTTTCACAAAAATCCTTTTCAAAATTGATTTCAAAATATTTTGTTTACCTAAAATTGTGTCTTCTTACTGAAAATTGGGGATTCAGTAAATAAAAAAAAAGGTACAAATTATAAAAAGCACAAAATGGCATAATTTAAACCATGTAATGTGTCTACAATTTCACTGTTTGTTTGATTTTTTTTCATAAAAATGTTTTATTTTTCATCCATTCTATTTTCCTGTGGAGTTACTGAATTTAGAAGTTAGCGTAAGGAATCATTATAACTAGTGATAAAAAATAGTGTGTGATAAAAAATAACCGAGAAATAAATTTTATTTATAAACTAGGGAAATTTGAGGATTGATTCTATAAATCTTTAATCATGTAAAGACGAGCTCACACAAATTGTTGCACTGAAGCCAGGGTGAACAATGTTGCAGGACTGGACCATTAATCTAGAAATCATTGACAATGGAAACATGGAATCCCTTGTTACTATTTTTATAAATGCTTTTCTGGACTTGATGAACAGTTTAAAGAATTTAGTCTATCATTTTATGATGTTTCTATTCAATCTTCTATGTGCCATTTTCTGTCTTCCTTAAATGGGTAAAACTGAACTTTGAAGGAAAGATCTCTACTTTATCTATATTTTTATAGTGTCCATGTAGTAGCAAATGAGCATTGTCATTTCAGTCTCCTCTTTGCCTAATTCTAGCAAATCAGGCATTTTTTTTTCAAAATGTGTTTTTCTTGTGCAATCTTTGATTAAAAATCTTTGAAGTTTACTTTTAAGTGTTCATGTTTTCTATGACCCAAATAAAATATCATAATTTTTTTATTGTCATGATAGAATAAAGTTAAATATAGCAGAAATAAATTGAACAGACAAAGGGTAGATATTACCAAAATCAGTACTTAAATTCCCCCTTAGAATTCTGAATTCTTTCCTTGTCATATTGAAATAATAATCTTCAGTAACACAAAGAAAGCATATACTCATAAAAGAGAAATGTGGCTAGTTTACATATCCAGTACTGCCTCTAGACAGGTAGATAACATTTTCAAAATGAAACCAACTTTCTCCAACCATGGAGGAGATACCCCTAAAGAAGTACAGAAAAAAATACCCACCATTGTTCAATAGTCAACAAGCAAGTTCACAAGCATAGAAAATATATAACGTTTCAAGGTAAAAGGAAACACTAAACAATATTCAGTTGGGAAACAAAATACCTTGGTCTGTGTTCAGTTTTTCCTTTCTTTTTCTCTAAAATTTAATTACCAAAGACTATTCCCAAACAGTTAAGATTTTCAGACCTCACTCTACCTGGTAGGATGTACATTCAGAAAGCCTCGCACCATGAGAGTCAATGACAAAAGTCCCAGCAATTTCAGTAGGGCTAATATTTCATTCTAACTCTTTCAATAAAACATCTTTGTACTATGTTAATGGAGACATTATGATCCCATTCCTGTGAAGTAACAAACATGCTGATCACTAAGCATGAGTAACTGATTCTTCTAATATTGTCATATATAAACAATACTACTAGAAATTTGAGTACTTTTTTCCCACATGGAGTTTAAAGGCTAGTAGCAAGTTTCAGGATTACTTTTAAAGGTCTCGTTGAAATACATGTTGCTTGTCTTAAATTTACTTTTTCAGATGCTAACCCAAAGCAGAAAATTAATTTGGAGAGTCGGTAGTCATATGTATCCCATCACAGTATGAATTTTAGGAGCTTAGTTTCTGTGTTAAATCAAATATGTGATAATACTAGTTTGTTTATATTGTAAACATATTGTGCCATTCAATGTGAATGATTGCTCTTAGTTGTTTGTTAAGGCGATTTTCAAGCTGCTTAATGTGCTATCTAGAAAAAGTCCAACTCTCAGCAGAAGCACTGATGAAACAATGTTAGAAGATTTTTTCCCCATCTGTTTCATTCAGGGCTCATACAGTATTCTGTAAACAGCCATGGTCTAAGCTGTTTTTTCCCCCAATATATATAATTCACTTTACCATATTTCTGAGCATCATTCACTGGTTAGGACAATGTTAGCAAATCTGGTTGGAACATTTGCTCAGTTTATTCATTGTCTAGCTAAAATATGCTCTTGTCATGTACTGCACCAGCATAATAAAGGTGAACACATGTCCTCTTATTGACTGATCACAGATAGGAGAAGAGCTTACTGCTTTTTGAGGACAGGAACAGTCTTTTTTGTTTTGTATCTATAGTTCCTAGCATAGTGGTGTCAAGCTCCATGACTAGGGCTCCTAGGCACCACTATAATACAAATAAATAATAATAATTTATAATAAAAGCTTGTAGACAGCTGACAGAGTTACTCTTTTCCCTCCAGTGACAGGAGCTTGGGCTTTCTGTGCTGATGTTACATATTTGTATTTATTTGGATGGCTGTGGTATGTCTATGTAAAGAGCAACATTCATTTCATGACAATAAAAGCTAGTTGCGGGCAGCTGGATGATGGTTGGCTAGGCACAACATCCAGATTGCATGACTAAGCGTATGCACACAGCAATAAAACACCCATGCGGACTCGTGCTTATGGAACTCAGACTGAGGGGCTAGTCTAAGTAGTATAGCAATGTAGCCATTGGGTCTTGTATTGAAACCCAGGATCTGAGATCTGCTCCCCACATGGGGTCCCAGAGCTCAGGCTCCAGACCAAGCATCAATGGCAACACTTTAATTTTTTTTATCCCTGCAGCCCGAACCCTGTCAGCCCAAGGGCAGGTCTACACTGCTATCAAAATTTGGCAGCAGTAAACAGGAGTTATGCCAGCTACACAGAGTAGCTGGCATAACTCCCATTGACTTCTTAACCTTTAGCATGAAGTCTCCACTTTGCTGCACCAACAGGAAATGTGTTCCTACAGATGCAGCACTACACTTTTTGGGAAGGTGGTTTTATTAGATCGGCTTCTGGATCGATTAAGCATGTCTTCACCGCCGCTCAATCGAACCGGAAAAATCGATCTGATGGCGGTGAATTTGCGGCCGTCAGTGTGTACATAGCACACGTAAGCTGACACAGGCCAGCAGTGGGTGTTTTATTTCCCCTTGACGGAATGGGTATGATTTTCTTTTAGCTGGGTTTGCAATCTTTCAGGTCCGTGTGGATCCTTGAATGCTATAAAGGTGTCCAAATAGTAGCAGAAACCAAAAGTACTTGCTTCTAGCTTTGCTAAATGATGAGTTTCAAGCCTTCCCTTGATATGAACCTTGCCACTTTCTTATTTGATAACTGTAGGATATGGGAATGGCACTGAAGACCTCTCACAAAGTTCAGTTATTGCAGAATGAGGCTGCCCATTTGTTCCACTGCGTCTCTCAAGTTGGTATGGACAAATTATACCAGGCATTCTGTAGACTTTACTGGCTTTCAATTCAGTTCAAGCCTATATTCCATGGTTTAGATCCTGGCTATTAGTTGTTTTAGATGTTGTTCGATATGTCCAATCCTAATAGTTTAGATAAGCTGAATCACTGCATCTTGCAGCCCTCATATTGACATGTGTGGAAGCAGGACATTCTTAGTGATTAGTCCTGAATGGCTGTGGAACTTGATTGTCCAGGCTATCTGACAATCTGAGTTTGACCTTCAGGAGATGCACATTTAAAAAATAAAATAAATCAGTCATTTGGGTAAAAATATCGAGTTCAGTCTCAGTGTCAAAGATGATAAGGCGCACATATGCTAGGCCTGGACCATGATGATGTGGCTATTGGATAACACTTTGAGTTATAGTGTGCTGCAGCTGATGATTGTTCTTCAGTATGAAATTTGAGTGCAGCACAGTTTGGGGGAACTTCGTGCAAACAAGAGTGTAGAGATTAATTCTAATGAACCAGTTAAGGTTAATACATAGCACTTTTATAGTGCTTCACAACTCCATAGTGCTTTCAAGCATTAAATAATTCTCACAGCATGCTTGTGAGATAGGTAAGTGGTATTACCTCCATTTCAGCGAGGAAACCTAGATGCAGGGAGATGAAGCATCTAAAGCCACAAAACAAAATTAGTGGCAGAACAAGTATCATACTTCTTCATCGCTCATTCAGTCCACTCAGTTATGGTGCCTCACATATAAAGCCCTACCCTGGGAGGTGGTAAGTGCTCTCAATTTCCATTAGCTTCAACAGAAAGTTAGGATGTTTTACACTTTGTGGGATTGGGAATTTACAGAGGATTTGTTGAATACAAGAAGTAAGTTGAAATAAAATTAATTTGATTGGCTTATCTCATTTAAACTGTTTTGGACTGGATATGCATTGCACAACCTTTAACTTCTGCTTTGGTCAGTCATTTTAAAATGATACAAACACTACTAACTATTGGATAAGATCTATAAACTCTTAAACCAAGTACTTCTTGCTCATTCAAGTAGTGCCATAGAAGTTACCATATTGCGTTGACTGGGGACCAGAATGGCAAAGGGGAAGGCTGCCAACAATGTCCCCATATGTAAATGATTATGGCATTACCTGCACTGTACAATTTTATCTGCCAGGTACTCCCAGGCATTTAGGAAAAAAGTTGCAGCCTTATTAAACCACATTCAGTGTCTCCTGACCTCCTTCTGGCATAGCTGAACAATGACCTCATCACACATTATCCACTGGGGACCTATGTTGGGCTTGTTGGAGAAGGCATACTCCATCTTTAAAGGCACACAGAGAACCAGAGAGTTACCTATCATGTGGAGGCAGCTTCGTACCAGGTCAGCCTGGGGACAATGACCCATCCACCACTCTTAGGTTATCAGAAGAGAAGGGGACTGTTTATGTCCACTTGGAACAGGGTGAGTAGCACCCACTCTTCCACTTATGGAAGCAGTTGAAATACCAGGTTTTGTCATGATCTGCTATGGGCATTATGCTATTCACTTCTTTCTTGACGTGGGAAGAATTTTTCCTTCTCTGCCAGATTGGCCAAGATGAGATGGATTTTCCCCCCACTGCGGGTTGTGGGTTTAGTGGGTGAAAGTGGATTTAAAATATGATGTTGTAACTCATTACGTAAACTTGTGATGGATATCCAGTGCAGGTAGTCAGTAGGTAATCAGACAATATGGATTGGGATTTAAGGGGATATTCTTTAAAAGAGCAGAAACAGGGTGGGATCTGTTATGACTGGTATGGCAGGGGAGTCAACCCCCCAAGAATAACCTTTACCCTCATTTAAGTGGTGGGGGATAACAAGGTCCCAGCGGATGGTTGCTTGGCGACCAGGATGGCCAAGGTAAAGGGCTTCCAAAACCCCCTGAATATGTAACTGATTATGGAATTACCTGTATTGTACAATTTTATCTTTCAGGTATTCTGAGCATTTAGGAATAAAATTGTGGCCTAGTTAAACCTCATCCAGTGTCACCTGTCCTCCTTCCAGCATAGTCAGAAAATGAGCTGTTTTTGTACAACTTCCTTTTTTGGAGGGGGAAATAATTTTCACATTTCCAGATTTAAAATCATTCAACTCTTTCTTTGACAAGTCCACTATATCCAGCATTACGTACTGTGCTATATGTAAATATAGACTCTTGTATAACATTGCATTTTATACTGTTACATTGCAATGTCTTGTCTTCATCTCATGTTAATATTTTCCAATTCAAATAGTATAATGATACCAGAAAATTTCCTATCTTTATTTTATTTGTAACCAAGTTGTCCTTTGTTAGATTTTTGAAAAGGTTATTAAATTTTACAAATGAAAAAATGCTACAGCTATAAAATTGATATTAATGCCTCATTTTTCAAAACATGAGTAGTATCTATACTCAAAGAACTTTATACCAATTTTTTAAAAAAAGGCAAAAATATGACAGAAGGCTAAACTTGCAAATTGATGTTGATCATCATCTGTAGACCAGTAGATTTAAATTGGAGAAATCTTGGATTCAGTGACTCACAGATCCTTTAGGTCTGTTGTCAAAACAACAATGAGGAATTTGTCAAGATATTCTTTTCATAGAGTCATATATATATATATATGACTCATATCATATCATATATATATATGTATATATATATATTTATGACTCTAAATTATATACTTGCTCTGTTATATATATTTATATAAATAATATATATAAGTATAATATATATAAATATAAATTAATATATATATTATTTATTTATATTATATATATATATAAATATATAAATATATATTTATGACTCTAAATTATATACTTGCTTTATGTTATTTTAGCATTTATTTTCCCAATATTTCCAGAAATATGTGGAGAAGCTTTTAATCTCAGTCTTTTTTTATATATATATATTATTGCCTCCATCTTCTGCTGCTTGACAGCATTCACATTATATAGTCTTTTGTCATGCAATCAAATCTTCAAGTCCCTCTTGCTGCTTATCAGGCAGCTCAGAGCCAGCAGAGTGATAGAACTACCAAAGGGTCAGCTGCATGCCAAGGCTTTCAAAGTGAAAGGCAGAAATGAAGTGCTCTGTCTGGAAGAATGCACTGCCAAAACACACAAGAAACCAACAGCTTGGAACAGCTTTGAAAAATATTGCTAAACACTCAGAATATGTATTTCAGTGCCTAAATGCCCATAAGCAGAAAAACCTCATTTTTTGTTGCATTTAGCATTTAATGCTATATAAATATTCAATAAAATATAAAGATTTAATGGTATTTCTATGATTTATTGACCACTTTCAATATTCAATCTGTGTAAATGTAATAAAGTAGTGTTGTTATATGAATGTCATTTTATCACACTCTAGCAGTTATATGGGATCTCCATTAGCTAACCCCATGCTGCTGGAGTTTTATTTTCAATTTTTCCTTAGCTAGCAGTGTATGTGTTTTTTTATGATGGTGGTGAAGGAAGCATGGGAGATTGCAGACAATGATCTAACAAGCCCGTCCTCTATTTAAAATAGCTCCTACATTTAGATTAATATTAATATCTAGCCACATGCATGCATACGTCCATTTGTCGCCAATTTTGAAGCTTGATTCTACCACTTTTCAATATTTTCCATAGTGCCCACCAAAGTTATGAGATACAAGAGATTTGGTTTTCCCTTTCTTAGAATAAGAAACAACTGTGGGAACTAAGCAATGCTTTAATGTAATATTATTTTGGTATATTGATTTTTAAAAGCCACTTACTTTATCTACCTGACAATAGTGCAAAGAAGCTTAATTAATTAATGTTTTTAAAGTGCTACAAGATCCTCAGGCACACAATTCTGCATAAGTCCAAAACATATTATTCTTATATTTTACATTTTTTTGTTTGAATTCAAACTGGTCTTGTTATTGTTTTGTTGTAAAGCCATAATTTTCTAAAGACACGGGTATTTTTCTGCACATTACCCACTGCAGGTCCTAACAGATTAGATTGTTCAGAATATGATTTTGAATAGAGTTAGCAATTATTACACACTGCTAAAGACTGATGATGCAATTGACCTGCAGTACACCACATTATCAGCGTCAGCAAATGTTAATTTTATAATAGGACTGCTCATACTTTTCACAGAGTTACAGCTGTTAACTCCCTGCTGCTTAGTTAATCAAGAATTGAAACCAATCAAACTCCCATAGTCTTATAATTTAATGTATAGGCATTACAATAATTTGCTGTTCTAGGGTAGTGGGTATTTAAAAATTGTAGATGAAGTAAAATTAAACAGCTATCTACCATTTGTCAGAATGTGGTTTTTTGTTTGTTTTTAATATTGTCTGTTTTTAAAACTATAACTGTAAGAACCCTGATAATATAGAAGAACCTCTACAGACTCGTTAATTAGACTATCTATTTTATGGTCTTACAGTGCTACTCATTACCATATTATCTGAGTACCTTCCACGTAAAACAGATTGACTATGTTGAAGTTCCTAATGGACTTCATGGAGAAGTGGAATTACTAACGCAAATAAAACAGTAGAATGTTCATAGTCCGCACAATTTATAATCTCCAAGAGTCTTCTCTTTCTTTCCCTTGTAGATTCAATAATAAAATATTGTATTGTGGTCACATATTAGCAATTTTACTCAACAGAAGACAGTACATTTATTAGAATTGCACGGTACCTCATTAAATAATGTAAAAGAAATCAGGAAAACAAGGAAAAATAAGGAAACCAGAAAGGTAAGGAATAAACCAATATGGTTGTGAGAAATCCTTCAACATTTGGAAATCTGATCCTAGTTATACCAATAAACAGGAGTATAAACTGTATCAGACAATAAGCAAGAAGGAAATTAGAAGGGTTAAAATAGAGTTCAAAGAGCATATAACTAATGTTGTAAAATAAACAAATCCTTTAAAGTATATCAGAAGCAGGGATCCTTAAAAACAATTGAGAAGACCACTGGATCACTAGCAATTAAAGAGAACAATTAAGTAAGATAAAGATATTGTTGAGAAGCTAAATGATTTCTTTGTATCATTCTTCACTGCTCAGGATGTTGGGAAATACCTGGTTGTAATCTTTTCTGATAATATAGATGAGGTACTATCAAAGACTGAGATGTTAGATGAAGAGGTGCTGGAGCAAACTGATAATTAAAAGTAATAAATCATCTGACCCACATGTCATACGTCTAATAGTACTGAAGGCTTAAGTACAAAGTGGCTGAGCTTTTAATCAAAATTTGCAGTCTCTCATTAAAAACAGTCACAATTCCAGAAGACTGGAGGGTAGGAAATTTTGTATGTGTATTTTAAAAAAAATGTCTCTGGGGTGATTCAGAGAATTATAGGCTTGTAAGTCTTAGATGTCTACATGCCAAATTGGTTGAAATCATAATTAGAAGAAGAGTAAAAAACACTTGGAAGATCATGATCTTTTTCGGTCTAACCAGTAGAGTTTCTGAAAGAAAAATCTTGTGCTACTAAGCTCTTAAAATTTTTTGAACATGTCACTAATGTAGTGGATAAATGTGAACAGGTTTACATAATTTATTTAGGTTTTCAAAAGGCCTTCAGCAAAATCCCACAGTAAAGAAGCTAAGTACTCATGGAATGAGAGGTTAAATATTTCTTTGGATCAATTGGCTAGGAGACAGAAAGTAATTCTCATCTTGATAAAAACTTAACAGTGTGGGTTCTGAATTAGGTTCCATGTTGTTTAATATATTTAATAACAATGTCAAAAAGGGTGGGGGTGAGTAGATAGGTGCAAAATTTGTAGATGAAAAAGTTGTTTTTAGGATAATAAAGACAAGAGAGAACTGTGAGGAACTTCAAACAGACCTGAGCAAGCTAGGTGAATGAAATGGTAAATGGAATTCAGTGCTAGTAAATGCAAAGTGATACACACTGGGGGCACAAAATTAAAATATTCATTCATCTTAAAAGGTTCTAAGTTAACAGTATTGACCCAAGAAATGATCCTGAGATTCTCTGTAGACAGCTCAAGGAAATCCTCTGCTCAGTGTGCAGCTGTGGTCAGAAAACACTAACAAGATAATAAAGGAGATGGTGGATGATACAAAGAATATTATTAGGTCTTTATTTAAGTTAACCTCTTAGAGATCAGGGAGAGAATTTATGACAGCACAGATTATTTCACATCTGCCTAGTGTGGCGTTTTGACACCTTTCTCTGTAGTATTTGGGTCTGGCCGTTGTCAGAAAAATGTTACTGGATTACATGTACCCTTGGTCTGAACAAGTATGGCAAATTCCTATGAGCCTATAAATAATTACCACCCCAATATAATTGTCAAAGTAAAGAAATAAAATCCATTCCTTAATTAATTAGATTCAGACCATGATTATGCCCTTAGTCATTGAACAGTGACATGACAGAGCACCAGAAAGTATGCAACAGTTGCTCTCCTGCTACTAAACCCCTTCCTGGGGTACAGCTTACTACCTACTATGTGGCTACCAGTTCCATACAATGAACCAGAGCTGGGACTCCTTTGCACACTTTCCAACCCCTTTGGAAAGCTTGGAAAGAGCAATCCATGTCCTCATTTGATTACAAGTTCTAGAATTCTGACGGACCCTTATGCAGCCATGCACACCTTTTAAGGGTCAGGTAAATGTGGCTGTCAAGAATTTGTAACAGGTTTTCAGTAATTAATACAAATTAGCAAGGACCATGTAGTGGTTCCAAACTTTTTGGACTGGAGTGAGCACCTTCCCAGTCACCCTACAAAAGTCCTCTGTTGATCATCAGCCAGCCAGCTAGAGAGGCTGAATCAGTGACTTACAGAGGTGTGGCCCTAAACTTCATACCAGCAAGCTAGAGGTTCTGCACCAGCAACCTCACAAGTTACTGTGCCTTGGCAGCGAACCAACATGATAGTGGTACTGAGCCAGAAACATGACAGAAGCTTCATATTAGCCCAGCAAATTAGAAGTATTGATCCAATAGCTTCATAGAGGGCTGCAATTTCAGAAAAGCACAGAAAAATAGAGATGCCTTTCAGAAAGCTGTGCATTGACATCCTTCCTACAAGTCAGAGGAGCTTAGTCAGAGGCCTGTGACTTGAGATTAGCACTGGAAGCTAAAGATGCTGAACTCGGGAATTCACAAACTAGAACTATGGCAGCAATGAACTCTTGGTCACCAGTTTCTTGACCTTGTCTAAGAAAACTGGAAGTACTGAACCAGTAAGCTAACCAATGGCTGTGCTTTCTTATCAGCAAAGCAGGATAGAACTGTTGAGACAGTAATCTCAAGAGGCTTACAACTTGATATAAGGCAGCAAGCTCAACATTCTGAGCCAGTAAAGTTAAAGAGACGTGTGCTTTCTCATCAGCCCAGAAACATATTGATGCTTAGCCAGTAACTTCACAAACACTTGTTACTAGAGTAACAATGGGAGAAATGGTTCCTGCTCTGCCTGAGTTGGAGCAGCTACTTCAACCTAGGTCTCCCACAGGTGAGTATCCTTGTATTTCAGGTTGTGGCTCTTTCTCATTGGAAAACTTTAAAAGGTCTCAGGTTCATCTCAATGCAAACCAGGAAACATTTCTGAAATGCCAAGAATATTAATGGAATGGGAAACCGTTCCATGACCAGCTCCACTTATTATTTGACATTAACCCAGCAAATTAGAGAGGCTGAGCCAGTAACCTTGGAATCCTGTCCTTTGACTTCTGTTTAGCAAATTAGAGGTGTTTCCAAGAAACCTTATAAGCCTCTGCCCAGTCATCATACCAACATTAGAGAGGATCTGAGCCAGTAATCTTACAGAGGCTTCTGCCTCAATATCATCTAAGCATGTTAAAGCTGTTGAGCTAGTGACTTCACAGAATCCTAACAACAGACGAGAATACTAGAAATATTGAGTCAATAACCTCAGAAAGTCAACTGCTTTGTCATCAGTCCAGAGAGCTAAAAGAATTGGAATAGTAATAATAGAATCATAGAAGTCTAAGACTGGATGGGACCTCGAGAGGTCTTTTAGTCCAGTCCCCTGCACTCAAGGCAGGACTAATTATCTAGACCATCCCTGACAGCTGTTTATCTAACCTGCTCTTAAAAATCTCCAATGATGGAGATTCCACAACCTTCCCAGACAATTTATTCCAGTGCTTAACTACCCTGACAGTTAGGAAGTTTTTACTAATGTCCTACCTAAACTGCCCTTGCTGCAATTTAAGCCAATTGCTTCTTGTGCTATCCTCAAAGAGATTAAAAGGAACAATTTTTCTCCAGCCTCCTTTTAACAACATTTTATGTACTTGAAAAATGTTATCATGTCCCCTCTCAGTCTTCTCTTCTTCAAATTAAACAAATCCTTTTTTTTTTCAATCTTCCCTCATAGGTTATGTTTCTTACATCTTTAATAATTTTTATTGCTCGTCTTGGGACTTTTTCCAATTCGTCCACATCTTTCCTGTAATGTAGTGCTGAAGAACTGGACATAAGACTTCATTTGATGCCTACTCAGTATAGATAAGAGCAGAATAATTACTTCTCATGTCTCGCTTATAACACTCCTGCTAATACATCCCAATATGAGATTTGCTTTTTCTGCAACAATGTTGCACTGTTGACTCATATTTAGCTTGTGATCTCCTATGACATCTTTCTGTAATGCTCCTTCTTAAGCAGTCATTTCCCATTTTGTATGTGTGCAGTTGATTGTCCCTTCCTAAATGGAGTACTTTGCATTTGTCCTTATTGAATTTAATCCTATTTTATCCTATCCACTTCTCTAGTTTATCCAGATCATTTTGAATTTTAATCCTATTCTCCAAAATCACTTGCAACACCCCCATCTTGGAATTGTCTGTAAACTTTGTAAGTGTACTCTCTATGCCATTATATAAAGCATTAATGAATATATTGAACAGAACCAGACCCAGAATTTATCCCTATGGGATCACTCAATATGTCCTTCCAGTTATTAGGTTGGTTTGACCTGATTTCTCCTAATTTCACAAAGGTCTTAACATCAGCCCAATGAGATGGAAATGCTGAGCCACTGATGTTGCAAAGGTTTACTCCATGATTCCAGACTAGACACTAGAAGTGCTGATCCACAGACCATCTATTTTTCTGACTGTTTTCTCTCTCTCTTTTCCATGTGTATCTTTTCTAGTTATCTCTCTTTATTTTTGTCCTCTCCCCTCACTTTCTCTTTCTACTTTCTTTCTTACTGTGTGTGTATGCTGACTCTTCGTCTCCCACCTCCATCTGTAAGGTCTGACTCCTCCTCTCCTGCCCCCAAAATGCAATTCACAGAAAGATTGGAGGCTGCCGAGATAAGGGGATGCCTTTGGTTCCACATAGAGCTTAGTGGGCTTAGCCAAGAACTGAATTTAGGCAAATAATCTGCTGATTGAGCTTGTAGCCCTCTACATGTGAGCTGTTCCCATACCTAATTTCCTTAGCAGAGACAGTGAGGGTTCGAAAGGAAAGTGAGTGGATAACAAGCAGCCACTAGCAGCCAGGTTGCAGTGTGTCTGTGGCTGTGTATGGACTTGCAGCTTTGCTTACCCATAGTAATCGTGTCCTTTGTCTGACACCATCCCCTAAAGTATGCAGTTGCTCTCAAGGTGGGAAATATTTTTCTACTGTAAGTTAAATACAACAAATACAAAAGAAAGGAAAAAGGGTGTAAAAATAACTTAGGGCTCTGCAATTACCTGTGCAAAGCTGTCATAAGTACACAAGCAGATAGCATGCCTTGAAGAGTTGCTACATCACCAGATAAATTTTGTAATGTGGAGCACAGTTCTTTAGGTCAATTGCAACATCTATTTTAGGTAATGGGGAGTTAACTGTTAAGTCTATTCCAAACTATAGTCTGATTGGTCTTATTTGCTGCAAACTTCATTGAGTGATGAACAGAAAAACGTGTATGTCAGATACTATATTATAGCCTTAATAAAAGATAACTTTCAGGCATACCTCTATTTTCACACCAAATATAATACGTTATAGCAATAATATTTTGCATGGACATAGCACTCAATAACTATTTATTTAATCACAGCAGAGATCACAGGAAGATCTTCAAGGCACAGATGGAGCTAAATGACATGGTGTTTCAGTTTCACTGGGGGAGAGCACCAGGAGACCAGACTCCCTGAGGCATAGTATCTTTCTGAAATGCCAGGCAGGCAGAGGAAATATGTTTACTTCTCAACCTTTTTTGGAGACTCAGTTGGTTCTTCCCTTCATTACAGTCCTGCTCTCTGGGCTGGTACAGGGAATGAAGGAATGGGAGCAGCCCTCTAAGTGTGAGAATTGCAATTGTTTGTGACAATAATGCAGACAATAATGGGATTGGGGTAGGTTCCCTATGATGCATTCTCAGGGAAGGGCCAGGCACAATCCAGACCCATATGAGAACAAAATCTTCCAGTTGTTTCTTGGGAAAGAGACTGACCTAAGTGTTTTGTCATTTTGCACCATGCACATACCACTGATTCAACAACCTTTAATGTGTGGAATAGACTTGGATTCTCAAATCATACATACTAATTCATTTCACCATCACTGCGATCCTCTAAAACCACTTTTCCATGTAAAAATAGATATTTAAAAATTGAAGAATCAAGGCTTATGTTCTAATGAATTTCTAGAAAGGAGTCTTTTGGAGACAGTCACAAACCAGAGATGTAATAGTTGCCGTGAATTTTACAGATCTCCAGCTATTTGTTATAATACTTTATTATTAATAGTGGTTATTATGGTAGCACCTATGAGAATGGGGCCCCATTTTGCTGCACACTGTACAAACACAGAATAAGAGATAGGCCTTGCCCAAAGAGATTAAATTATACTCTATATTATACTCTATAGTTATTAGCCACTCCATCGGCCATCTCTAAATTTTACAGACCTATTATCCTAGCCTATCTAATTAATGTTTCTCCAGTGAACTTCTCTTATAATATTTTGAGCCTAATATTTGGGTTTCATCGCTTATTTAGAAACTTGTAAATCTCTGAGGATCAGAGATGGTGTGGGCAAGACTGATAATTGCACTCTATTATCTTTTGTTTTATTTAATATATTATATCATTCTTTTTTGATAGTAGCTATTGGGTTGGGTACTTTATATCTTAAGTCAATGTCATGAATATTTGGTAACACAGTAATCTATTATTTGATAAAATATTATAATTTTTGTCTATCTGTCTAAGTTGTTATGCTCATCACCATTTGGAGATGCTGGCTGTACCATAGGTTGGATTTGAAGTGGCTGGACAAGTACTTTGTTTATGATACTTGCCTTCTTTTGTAAATCACTATGAGACCAGTGCAGGGAAATCACTATGTAAGAAATAATTGTTAGTATTGTTTTATTATTATTGAGACACCCATGTTCCATACTGTGTTGTATTTTCCACCTATAATAGTGTTTAAATTGTGTAAATTAACATGAAAACTTACACTGATTTTACCCAAGTTTATAACATTTCTAAAAGGAACACATCTTTCAACTTGTGAAACCTATAAGCATTTCACTTATTTCTTATATTTTATAACAGACTCATATTTTTTACTCCTCTTAGAGTTGGTTTAGAGATAAGAGCCTATTTTTGTGAAAAAAATTACAAAATATTTCAGTTGATTTCATTTCAAAGAATTTGAAGATCAGTTATTTGGGGGAAGAAGGGGTCCGATTTTTCCACAAAGTATTGAAACCATTATCAGAAATGTTATAAAAAATGCTATATAAGGTTTTTGTTTAATGTGAGAACCAGTTTCAGTAAATGAGAATTTTCAGTACTAATTTTGATATTGCTAGTGATTAAAATAGCAAAAAGAAGAGAGTAGGAATTATTTCTAGAAAATTGTAATAATTCTAAATACTAACAATTTTTCATTTAAAAGAATTCTTTTCTCATTCTTGACAAAAAAAGTACAAACAAACAAAAAAATCCCACAACTTTTCAAACAATAAAATATCAAAGAGATCTTATTTCTATCCTTAAACAATTTTAATTCTGTACTACCTTAGTTTACGGGGAGGCACTAGATGACCTCTCCAGGTCTCTTCCGGCCCTGCATTTCTATGTGAAAATGTGAAAATCCCTTTCAGATCCAAAATATGTTCACGCAGTTCCTCACACTCACCAAATCTTCATTCCAACTTCATGTTTTCTCCTTTAAAAATAACATATTACGGACTTCATCATTGTATGTATGTGTATAGATAACTAATTTAAACTAAGGGAAATCAGAGTTCAGGATGTGCTTCTGAGTATGTTTATGGGTATATGATATGTGCATTGTGTGGAAGAGTATATAACTACAAATCAAATTGTTTACTGGGAGCAGCAGAGTTTTTTAGCATGTTTGAGCAGAAAGCATGTGAGTTGGGGTTTCTTGGTTCAATTATTGAATGCCTGAATTTTCAATGATTCTCTTGTTAAAAAAAAGTGTATTTAGCACAGTTTACTGTAAATTAACTATTTTTTGGAATTGAAATTACTTTATATTCACTAATTAATTAATTTGCCACCATTATTTAATTTGTTTGGGCTTTTTTAGTTCTTAATGAACATATTTGAAATCATATTTATCTACATATTATTTAGTGCTAAATAAATGAAAAAAAGGCCTATGGTACTTTGTATGTTCTTTAAAAGGGTCTTGAGTTAGACTTAAGATATTCCATCTATTGTTGATGTTATTACCATTTCCATGTAATAAGCGTCTCAAAATTTTATCATAACTAATACAGTGAGCTACATTTTGTCAGAAAAGGCAAGAGACCATTCTAGTATGCATTCTTTATTTCTTTGGGGACCCTACTGGGTTAAGATGTCAGCAGCAGCTAAGGTTATGTCTATATTATGAGTTAGGAGTGAGATTCCTAGCTTATGTATACATATTCACACTAGCTCTTATTGCACTAGTGTGAGTATGTGTATGCAAGCTGGGAATCATATCCCTAGCTTGTCATAGGTTGTGATCCTAGCTTAAGCACATTTTAAGATTTGATTTCTAAATTTCACACATTAGTCACAAATTTGTGTTCATGATCATACCAGCCATTTTGAGTCAGATTACTTCCCTAAGGTCTAGCTCATTAACTTCCCTAAGGTCTAGCTCATTAACATAAAACTCAAAAATAAACACAAGAAGTCTTGCATCCTAGCCTTAATCTAGACACAGCCCCTCCTCATTGTGTCTTGTTGCTCTCTGAGCCACCGGAAAAGACACAAGGCCTAGCCTGCTTTCTTTGCCTTTTCCCCAAAAACAGCACACAAAAATTTGCAGCCAGGGCTTTCCATCCAGTCACAACTTCCAGCATCAGGAATTACTGCAGGAGACTTTCTCTTCCTGAAGCTTCATCCCCACAGTTCCCTCTTTGGCTATCCACAAGCATCTGTTTTTCTACCTCCTAGTCACATGGCCATCAGCCACATGACTTAACTCATTCTCTTCACCTGGGGAGGTAAATCAGTTGCATCATAGGTGGGCTAAGGCCTATCTCCCTTTAGAATGGTCAGCCACCCTGTACCAGGGAGCATCTCAGTAGTAACTCCTGCACTCTCTCACACACAGGATCTAGAGGTCTCTACGACCTTGACAAGAGCAGTACAAGGGAGGTATGTCCTTGCTTCATATGCATACTTGCATAAGCACTGGTCACAATCTAACCCATAAAATAAATAATAATAGCAATAACAAAATTTTATTAAGTTATTATTGCTTGTAATTTGTAATTACTTGTATTTGCTTGTATTATTAAGTTATTGTTGCTTGTAATTTGTAAAATAAATAAGGCCACTTGGATGGAGGAGATTGAAGATTAGGATGCCACTTGGCTAACGTGGTGAGTGTGTAGGGCAAAAATGCAAACTCTGTGATATTAAGTGCTGCATTCACATACAAATCCACAGCAGACAAAACCACAGTAACACAATTTACTTGTTAGTTCAAATTAAGCTTGACGGCTGCATGAATATTTAAAGTTAAATATTTAAATGTCAATAGCGATCTTTTAATTTCAGAGCAAGAGCACGTGCCTAGCAGCACCAGTTGAAATGAATTTGCCAGTTATAAGAAATAATTTTATGAGCTTTACGTGGTAAACAAAAAACAAAACCAGTTCTTACCATCCAATAAAAACCAAAGACATTTAGTACACATTAGTACAGTCACTGAAAGTTTTTTACAGTTTTGTTTTTGAAATAATAGTATTTTAAATTGTAATTCTTACATTATCACATTACTTTGTGCCATCTATTAGAAACAAAGGGAATTGGAAGTGGATGGAGTTTGGGTGTGGAATGGGGTGGGATAGAAGGGGTGGAGTGAGGAACGAGTACCCTGGTTCTGCTCCCCTTCCAATACATCTGCCAGCAGATTTGTACATGATGTGGGGGAATATACTTTGCCAGGTAATGGATTAGTGTAACATATCCACTCCTTTCTCTTCCCTGCATTAAACAGGATCTCTGGGGAATCATTACTCAGAGACCTTCCATTACCTTCCTAGTGTTTCTTCTGAGATGGTGCCACTATGCATCATTCCATATGGCCTTTAACATAAATCAGTATAGCTCCAACTCATAAGTCAAAAATAAAACTATAAAGTCAGTGAGAGCTGATGGTGCTCAGCACCTCGCAGGAGGTACCCAGTACAATGCAAAGCTAGACCCATCTATCTGTCCGTCTGTTACCTCTGTGCTAAATTACAGGCTCCTGGTTCTCCTTTTGCATTCTGATAAGACTCAACTTGAATCTATGTTTCCTTCCAGGCCTAACATATGATAAGGTTTTTTGCGGGGCGGGGATTGCATATTGCATGTATGGTGATAAACTATATTGTCTGTTTGCATTACATTCTAAACTCCTCATAGAATGGAACATGTTTTCTCTGGGTTTCTTTAGGGCCAAAAACTCTACTGGTGCTCAGTAAATAATTCCTGGTAGTAGAGGTGATGATAATGGTGCAGTGTGCTAATATATTCATGGTTGAATTGCATATGCGCCAAGTGACCCAGGCTGTTCAAATATTGGAAGAATTCTCACATGTAGACTGACAAAGTCTGGGTTACAATTCTAAAGCCTGCTTCCTTGAGCAGGCAGATTTTTGAGCTCTTGCCATACAAGACAAAAACTACCAGCTTTACCATTTTGTGTTGTTTGCTGTTCCTTGGGGATAGAAGGTTTGCTTACCCCTTCTTTGATATTCCTTCCTTAAGGAAAAACAAGCACAACTTATTTATCTTCTTTTGTTCTCTCTTGATGTTTTCTGACTTGACATTAAATTCAAAGAGATTACACTGAGAAAATGAGAAGTGCACATGTTTGGATACATAACTTGTATTCTCATATGAACTCTCTGTTATCTTGCTGCAAAGCAACAAGAAAAAAAAATAAATCTAAGGATGCAGTAAAATTGATAATGATGACTTTTCTCCATTCTGCATTTTTCTTGATCTAATGACTGGGAAATGTATTTTTGTTGATCTAACGTTTGCAGTGCAAATGCCATAAAAATCCCTCATGAACCTAAATATTCTTTCCTCCTTCTATCGTCTTCCTTATGATTGAAAAAGAGGTAGGAATGACAAATCTTCAGCTCTAGGTTTAGATTTTTACTTCTTTTCTCCAGGGCCCAATCTGGCAAGCCCTCTTAATTCTCATTGCAGTCAGTGAAAATTGAGGAGGGGTTCTGCTTTTTGCAGGATCATCCAACTGCTAGTGCTATACTTTCTGATTTTGCTTCTCTCACTACTATACAATAGCTTTGCATAATTCTGTAATCCCTAAACAATAAAAAAATGACTATTTTAGGTGTAGCATAGCTGTCTGTAGTATTTCAGATTATCCTATTCCCAAGTCATATATGAATATGTAGTTCTATTAGAGAGACACTAAACTTTGTTTGTAGTGTTGTTGTAGGGATGTTGGTCCCCGGATATGAGAGAGACAAGTTCGGTGAGGTAATATCTTTTATTGGACCAACTTCTGTTGGTGGAAGGTACAGGGCACAACACAACACACACTTCACAATTCATAGGTCCTACACATGATTATGACATCATGAGGTGTACCTCATGCAGTTCATGAAATGAACCAGTAATAGCTATGTGGGTGAAACCAGACAATCTCGAATGAACTCACATAGAAAATGATAAAAGATAAAAATATCCTATCATCCAGGGGCCAACACTTTTTCACAGAGCAATGACTTCATATCTGTTCTTTCAACACTTCTCTCAAGGGAATGCGATGAAATCGCCTTCAAAAGGGAAGCCTGGGAACTTAAATTCAAAACTCTACTAAACACCAAAATCTATAGATTTAACAAGGACATTGGATTTATGGCTCATTACAACAATTTGTGACATACTGGAATGCTTGCTACCTTTAATTGCCCACTTTAAATACTTTATGCATAACAATCTAGCCCCCACTACCCACTTAATTTAAAGTGGTCATCTCCCACTCCTGTTACACCTTCTGTTTAACAATCTATCCCAACTTGTACTAGCTCAAACACTCTGCTTTCTTCCTCAAACTTGTAGAAGAGCTCTGTTAGCTCAAACGCTTGCACCTTCCACCATGCACAGATGTTGGTGCAATAAAAGATATTATCTTACCTACCATTAGGGTGATCAGATGTCCTGATTTGATAGGGACAGTCCTGATATTCAGGGCTCTTTCTTATACAGGCACCTATTGTCCCTCAAACCCTGTCCAGATTTTTCACATTTGCTATCTGGTCATCCTACCTATCTTGTCTCTCTCATATCTAAATTTTGCAATTATATTTTCATGATGGAAAGAGAGTAGAAACAGTTGTTAATCTCCTATATATCCCTTTCCAATTGCTAAATCTGAATCAGAAATGAAATTAATTCCTGGTGCAATTCCACTGACTTTAACTGAAACCATATGGGGGGGATTACTAGCCAGTTAAAGCTCTTTTTTTCCTAATGCACTCTATTTCCACACATTTCTTTCTTTTACTGTAGCGTCACACAATTGTATTGGTTTTCAGGAAGTAATTGTTGTAATAACATAGCAAAATGTTATTTATCTTCATCAACTACTGGTATTGTTAATTTATCATGGGAACATCTAAAGGCCTCCACCAGGTCAGGAAGCCATAGTGCTGAACACCATATAGACACAGTAAATTGGAGTTTCTGCTTCAAAGAGCGTACCCTCTGACAGACAAGTCATAGCAATGGATGTGACCAACAGACGGGTGGCAGATTTATGATGTTTTAACACAGACTAGTTGAGTACATACAGTCACAAGCAAAGGCAGTAGTTTCAACTTGCCACCAGCCTTGCTTTATCAGATGGTAGTTTGCTGTATGCATTATGGCAGAGGTAAGACTTGAGGAGAGATGGTAAATAAGGTGATGGCATTTTAAAATTTGGGACCTTTTCCCAGGCATACAGATGTCAGGGAAAAGAGCATGAAGGTGCTTGTGGGATAATGTTAACATGAGCAGGAGTGACAATGCGGGGGAAGGGGGCGGGGGGGAGGAAGAGGAGGGCAGGGGAGGAAAAAAGGGGAGGGAGAATGGGCCATTGAACAAGCTGATTACGCTCCCATCAGCATGCAGACAAAATTTAACAAGGCAGTGGACTAGGTTTGCCTCTCAGGCCATAGTTTGATCAGTCTTGGACTATACCAAAAGGACAATAAAGAAATACAAACATGCGAATATAGAACAACTCAGATAATGAGGTTGCTTTATCTTGTTGTTTCACAAGTCCATATAGGTAGGGCCAGATATTCAGCTAACGTAAATCAGCATAGCTCTATTGGCTTTACACTAGTTGATGATCTTGCCCTGCAAGTATCCAATTTTCCAAGTGTTACACATTTTCGATGAATAAATCCAATTTAACTTAATTCAGCCTGCTTTGTACTTTCTCCTCACTTTTGTGGTTCAAGCTAATAGTTTTTTCCCCCATTGCTATTTATATACATTCTTATATATATATTTAAAATATCTTATATATATATTTATATACATTCTTGCAGAGGCTTTTAACACTTGGTATATTGACAGGCAGTTTGTGGGGGACCATGAGATGGTTGAGTTCAGGATCCTGACAAAAGGAAAACAGGAGAACAGCAGGATATGGACCATGGACTTCAGAAAAGCAGCATTTGGCTCCCTCAGGGAGTTGATGGGCAGGATCCCCTGAGAGGCAAATATGAGGGGGAAAGGAATCCAAGAGAGATGGCTGTATTTTAAAGAAATCTTACTGAGGGCACAGGAACAAATCATCCCAATGTGCAGAAAGAAGAGGAAATATGGTAGGCACCCAGCTTAGCTTAACAGAGAAATCTTTGGTGAATTTAAACACAAAAAAGAAGCTTACAAGAAGTGGAATCTTGGTCAGATGACTAGACAGGAGTATAAAAATACTGCTCGAACATACAGAAATGGATTCAGGAAGGCCAAAGTGCAATTGGAGTTGAAGCTAGCAAGGACATAAAGGTGAACAAAAAATGTTTCTATAGTAGGTTAGCAACAAGAGGAAGATTAGGGAAAGTGTGGGCCCCTTACAGAACAAGGAAGGAACCTAGTGACAGAGGATGTGGAGAAAGCTGAGTTACTGAATGCCTTTTTTGCCTGTGTCTTCACAGACA
This sequence comes from Mesoclemmys tuberculata, assembly GCA_007922155.1. Taxonomy (NCBI): domain Eukaryota; kingdom Metazoa; phylum Chordata; order Testudines; family Chelidae; genus Mesoclemmys; species Mesoclemmys tuberculata. Next base: position 43,003,479 of record ML675618.1, on the reverse strand, counting down.
AGGTCAGCTCCCAGACTACTTTACTGGGCGGCACAGAATAGGAAGGACGTGAACAGCCCGCAGTGCTTAAGGAACAAGTGCAAGACTATTTAGAAAGATTGGACACAAGCCTATGGGGCCAGATGCAATGCATACAAGGGTGCTGAGGGACTTAGCTGATGTGACTTCAGAGCCATTGGCTATTATCTTTAAAAGCTCATGGCAATTAGGGGAGGTCCCTGATGACTGGAAAAAGCAAATATAGTGCCCATCTTCAAGAAAGGGAAGAAAGAGGATCCAGGGAACTACAGACCGGTCAGCCTCACCTCAATCCTTGGAAAAATCATGGAGCAGGTCCTCAAGGAAGAGAGGAAGGTGATCAGGAGCAGTCAACATTGATTCACCAAGGGCAAGTTATGGCTGACCAACCTGATTGCTTTCTATGAAGAGGTGACTGGCTCTGTGGATGTGGGGGAAGTGGTGGACGTGATATAACTTGACTCCCACACTATTCTTATCAGCAAGTTAAAGTAGTATGAGTTGGATGACTGGACTATAAAATGGATAGAGAACTGGTTAAAGCATAGGGCTCAATGAGTAGTGATCAATAGCTCCATGTCTAGTTGGCAGCCGGTCACAAGCAGAGTGCCCCAGGGGGTGGTCCTGGGGTTGGTTTTGTTCAACATCTTCATTAATGATCTCGAGGATGGGATAGATTGCACCCTCAGCAAGTTTGCAGATGACACTAAGCTAAGGGGAGTGGTAGATACCTGGAAGGTAGGGATAGGATACAGACAGACCTAAACAAATTAAAGGATTGGGTCAAAAGAAATCTGATGATGTTCAACAAGGACAGGTGCAAAGTCCTGCACTTAGGATGGAAGAATCCCATGCACTGCTACAGAGTGGGGACCGACGAGTTAGGCAGCAGTTCTGCAGAAAAGGACCTTTGGGTTAGAGTGGATAAGAAGCTGGATATGAGTCAGCAGTGTGCCCTGGTTGCCAAGAAGGCTAAAGACATATTGGGCTGCATTAGTAAGAGCACCGTTAGCAGATTGTGGGAAGTGATTATTCCCCTCTATTCAGCATTGGTGAGGCTGCATTTGGAGTATTGTGTCCATATTTGGGTCCACAATACAAAAAGGATGTGGAAAAGTTGGAGAGAGTCCATCAGAGGGCAACAAAAATGATTAGAGGGCTGGAGCACAAGACTTATGAGGAGAGTCTAAGGAACTAGGCCTGTTTAGTCTGCAGAAGAGAAGTATGAGGGGGGATTTGCTAGCAGCCTTTAACTACCTGAAAGGGGGTTCCAGGGATGATGGACCGAGGCTGTTCTCAGTGATGGTAGATAACAGAACAAGGAACAACAGTCTCAAGTTGTCGTGGGGAAGGTCTAGGTTGGAATTAGGAAAAAGTTTTTCACTAGAAGGGTGGCGAAGCATTGGAATGGGTTACCTAGGGAGGTGGTGGCATCTCCATCTTTAGATGTTTTTAAATTGTGGGTTAACAAAACCCTCTCTGGGATTATTTAGCTGAGGTTAGTCCTGCTTTGAGCAGGGATTTGAACTAGATGACCTCCTGAGGTCCCTTCCAACTCTAATATTCTACGATTCTATGGTATCATTCTATCAATTTTTAATCAGAATGCTCAATGGTGAGTTTTGCTCAAGAGCTGATGGCATGATACAGATCTTGCTTTTGAAAGAATATTCCAATAGTTCATTTCTAGAGAACTATAAACATGTTTATTCTGCAGTGCACTTGCAAACATCCTGTATGTTTTTGTAAAATGGCTTAAGTTAACTGAATTTAATTATGTGCAGAAATTAGGCAGCATCTTCAAGTATACCAGATGCATTCAAACAGAATGAAATCTTGAACTGTGCCCTGTAGATGGAAACATTAGCACAATTACAACTACTGTATTAAATAAAGAGCCATGGAGGATGCTAATACTTTGAAAATATATATAAACATTAATGGATCCTGTTAGGTAGGATTTGGAAAAGATTTTTTTCATTGTTCTCAAAAATAGAACTATAATTTCCCACAAGGACTGAAGATTGAATGAAAAGTTCTTTTAAAGGGATGCTTATGGAGATAGCATCCATAAAACACACCAGATGTTGATTAACTATTACTGAACACACACTTTGTTTAGAAGGAAAAATGATATCATATTGTAATATTGAATATTAATCTACAAGTTATTGTACTTCTCAGCTGTTTTGCATGTGTTGGTTGAATGGTGATTGCATAAATTTACAGTACTTGCAAATCCAATAGAAAACATATTCCTGCTGTTAATTTGCAAAATTAGAACAGAAAATAATTCTATACTTCCATCTTTTTTCTTTTTACTAATTCATAGTTTAACTACAAAGAATACTGCAATCTTTTATCAATTATTATTTACTGGATCCATTTCCATATGAACATGTTACTGTCCATGTGAGTACTACAATAAAGAAAACATTTTTCATCTTGCTAGACCTCATCTTGACTGAATGTGTCTTTGTACTTTATAGTGTTTACCCTAGAAATTGCTATTTTTAATAACAATCATGTTGAAATAACTCATTTTGTGATTCAGTCAATCTGTTTTTTTTAATTAAATTTAAATTAAGAGCTTTTCCCCTCAGTTTTGTCATCTGTGCTGTAGTTCAGTTTATAAAACCAAAGAAAACATCAAAGAATACCTTGGGTTTGAGAAAGGAATCAAGACTCAATTGGCTAGAATGTCAGCGATGATTGAGGAGTATACAGAATAGTTTGGGATGGAGTGCAAAGGTGACATAAAGCTCATTTTACTGATATCCTGATCATGGACCATTTATTCCATCGCTGGGATTATTTAGCTGGGTTAGTCCTACTTTGAGCAGGGGGTTGGACTAGATGACCTTCTGAGGTCCCTTCCAAATCTAATATTCTATGATTCTATGATTCTCTATGCTGAGCAGAGCTGGTTGGAAAATTTTCACATGAGGAGTTTTCTGTTGGAAAATGTTGATCTAGCAAATGAAAAAGTTTCACAAGAGTTTCAATTTCATTTATTATGGGAAATTGTCAACATTTCATTTTGATAAGGTCAAAACATTTCAATTTAACTTAATTGTTTTGATTTAAAACATGAAAGTCAAAATAGTATGGTTGAAATTAAATGTTTTGTTTGTTTCCAAAAAAAATATTTCAGAATTTACATTTTGCAGTCAACTTTTTGTTCCAATTAAGAGTAACTTGTGTTTCCAGGTTTCCAGGTGAACAGTAGTGAAAGCCAGGGGTCAAGAAAGATTGACAGAAATAGAATTATTTAAAATAACAAAAAATGAGGCCAAAGATAGAAGATAAGATTTCAAAGTGAAATATGACTCGTATTAATTTTTCTTCTTGTTCAATTTACAGATATAGTTGTAACTCAGTACCTTTCTGTCTATATGTTACTAAGTGCCCATGTAAAACTGATATTCTTTATGAACTGTGCCTTAAATGTACATTAGTATGATAGAGGAATCTCTGAAATAATATGACATAATCTTAAATCATTTTCTTGTTGATTTTGACATATAATATTATATGAGTATTATGTGCAAGATTCCTGAAATTACTTCATAATTGTATTCTATCTGTGTTCAAAATAACCTTTGAAACCTTATTCCTGAGGTTCAATCAAGAATAGGAAAATTTTGCAAAACCTCACTGATGGAGGAGGAGAATCATGAATGGGGATTTAGGGCTAGCACAGTTTGATGCTCTAAAATAGTCAGCTGTCCTCTAAAATTACATTTTGTTGAGAATAAATTAAATGTAATTGTAAACGATAAAAACTGTATGAATTATCATCAGAGAAATAAATTAACTTTTTTTGATACACAAGTAAAAAGGTATTTTCACTTTAGTTGCACCTAGGATTCACTTAATCTGCATTATTCTCCCAAAATCTCAGAAAGAAAAGCCAATTTAAGCATCAGCGCTCAGAATACATGTAATCAGAGATACAGATAATACCATCATCACATTCTGATGTGAAAATATCACATTCTGATAAATGTTTGCATTAATCTCCAATAAATTAATAATCAAACACTACTATCTTTAGACCCATGCAGGTCCCACACATTGAGTTTCAGACTGCCTGTAAACTGCTGTCCTGCATATGTGTAAAGAAGTGCATCAGAATTGGTTACTGATAAGGAAATTGATAGTGAGAGGGGCAGGTTTGTAAAATACACAAGTTCAAATCAGTAACAAGCAATGTGAATGATCAAAGATCAGGAAAAACTCTTATATGAAGAGAGATTGAAAGGAGTGGGAATGTTTACACTAGAAAATGGACAAACAAGAGGGGATACATTTCTTAAAATAATGAATGATTTAGAGAATGTAAGTCAAAAGCTTCTGTTTCCCTGTCTCATAACACAATTACAACAGAACATTCAATGAAATTAAACGCAGGAAATTCAAAACTGATAAAAGGAAATACTTGTTCACAGAATGTGTGTTTAAGCTATGGAACTCATAGCCACAGGACGTTGTTGAGGACAAGAATTCAGATTAAAAAAGGGATTGTATATTTATATGGACATCAAGAATATCCAGAGTTGTCATAATTAATGACAGTACATATCATGGAAGTGATATTAAAATTTGAGGTTCAGGGTTTAAGCCAATCACTAACTTCTAGAGATCAGGAAGAGATTTATTGGTGTGTGTTGAGGGGAGATTATTCTGAATTTGTGGGGTTCTTAAACTATAGTATGAGGCAGCTGGCTCTGGCCAATGTTGGAGCCAGGACACTGGACTTGATCTGATTTTATCCAGCATGTTCTGAAAATATCAGTGTGTCCAAAAATGCTGTCATGTATCAGTAGGCAAAGAAGAGTGGACCAGAATGGGACTCATGAGGGATCAAGCAGTCCCCAAATGATCAAAGCCCATCCCTTTCAGCTCAATTTCAAAGAAAAGAGGACTGTATCTTTTCCTACTCTAGTGAGATTTTCATATTGGGGGTGTGGCTCTAAGAACTACTCAGTGTCAACTGGCCAGGGGTTCACTGTTCTGTTAGGGAAACTGACAAACTCTGTACACCTAAAACATAGCTTTCATAATATTTATCCAAAAAAGGCTGTGTGAGGTATCTAATGACAGCTTATGTCATACTGATTCTCATAATCATTGTGTAATGATGTATATGAGTATTATTTAATAAGTCATATGTATGTACTGAAAATATGTTTAGAATCTGTGTCCAGGCAGGGTTGGCTAATTGGATTTCCTAGGCAAAGGGATGTGGAATCATTTGCCTCTGTTCCTATGTAAATTAAGAATTGTAACACAACAGAGGACAGATCTACATGTGAAAATCAAGAGAAAAAATGTCCATGTGGAACAAACAGGAGTATTGAAGACACCTTGTAGCAAGCACACCAGGAACAGAACCACAGGGAATTAAAACCAATGGGCATTGGGTCTATAAGAGGAAAGTACAAAGACTCTTCTTTTATTCTGCACTTGAGGTGGTAAGTGGTTGGTGAAGTTATGCCCATTTAAACAGGATCTCAACCTGCCTGGGTTGAAATGCTGCAAGAAATGGCTTAGGTAAGAAATTCCTTTAACCCTGTTAAAGTTAAGTCATGAAGCATGTTAAAAGTTAGAAGAAGCATGTTACACTTTTGTTTTATTTGAAAACTGTTTTTGTTTTTTGGCTTGCTCACTCTCTCTCTTAAATCTTTACCTTTGTTAATAAACTAATACCTGTTTTTACTATATATTGATTACAGTGTTGTGTTGCTATATTGGAGATCAAACTCAGCTGAATAAAAAAAGCTAGGCCTTGGGAGTAGCAAACCTGGTCATTACTGTGAATGTCCAGTGAAGGAGTAATAAGGGATTCTTATAAGAAGTTTGGGGACTGAGGTACACCAAGAGTTTATTTGCAAGGCAAAGTAGAAGCTGGCAGATCCCAAAGGAGAGTGCTTGAGTGGTTGAAGGCCTGGCAGTGTCAAGGAGCTGACAGCCACCTACCTCAGGAATGCTCCCTCTCAAAGAAGTGAGAGGTAACTAGGTGACTCACGGACCAAGAAAGTGTCGCAGTGTTGTAATCTTGGCAACATTTATACAATTCACTGTTTAGCTGAGTGTCACACTCCAAGCATTGATAAAATAGATATTTAAGAGACTCACAAGTGAGAAGGCAGGGAACAGACTAAAGAAAGGTTATCTTTTTTTTCTATTTGTTTATTTTAGATGATAGAAATAGAACAAAAGAAAGTATAAAGGTACGTATGCATATTAAACAGCAAAAAGAACAACTTGATCAATCAAAAGGAATTAAGGCAAAGATGCCACAAGCAGAGACAGCCATGCAATTTAAACTGGCTGAGGTAGAGTTGCGGAAGCTCAAGAAAGAGAAAGGGGACAAAGAATGTAAGCATCGAAAGTGGGGAGCTGAGAAAAAAGCCAAAATGCAAGAGGCTGAGAGACAGTACAATAAGCAGCCCACCAAGGAGCTCTGGAGCTGGAAGACATCAAGCATGAGGAAAGAGAGCATGAATAGAGGTAGTTGGAGGCACAGATTCAAAATCCTCAAGCAGTAATCAATCCTCTCCAAAAGCTATTCAGCTGGGACAAAATGTGCCCTGTTATAAGGGACCTGATTGTACCAAGGAATATCTGACCGCCTTTGAAGGAGTCTGCAGAGTTCAGAACATTACTGAATGCCAAAGAATGACTGTGCTTCTTTCTAATCTGATGGGTAAAGTGTTACAGATGTTTAATTATATGGACATAAGTGAAGCAATGAAAAATGATGTTTTTAAAATGTCTCTGTTAAAACTGTTTCAAATTACACCAGAAACCTATCATCTCAGATTCAGGAATCTTAGAGGTTGTTGAGAAAAATTATGGAATTTGTGCATAAAGTGGTGGGTTATTTGAAAAAGTGGATTAAGGGCAAAGGGGCAAATACTAGTTGGTGCATTTAATTACTCAAGGGCAGTCCTCTGAGGTTTGCCTTGAAGAATGCAAACTGCAATGTGGAAGAAAAGTCCAGGATCGTTAGAAACTGCTGCTGAATCAGCTGAGTTTGTATATGAAGACAAGTATTATCAGGGAGCAAAATCCACAAAGAGAATGGCAAAACCCTGGAGTAAAAGCAGCTTCCTACTTTGTCCCTGGAAATAAGGGAAAGGGTGGAGGAGTGAAGTCCTCAACACCCCCATACCAGGTTCCTCATGGTAACCCTAATCATCACTCCCTAACCCAAGAAGAGGGCTCCCTGAAAGTATTACTCATGTGGCTTCACTGAGAACATGAAAAGAGAATTCCATAAATGAGGGGAACCCAAATGCATACCCCATCCAGCTCAGGTTAAAGTTAAACATTTATGTTAATGTTGGTCTTAACCATAGAACCTATTGCAGTGCCTGAGAGGGACTCTGGTGAATTTTGTGAGGTCTGACCCAATGCAGGTTAATATTGAGTGTGCTAGGTGATCGAGAGCGTGCCAACATTGGAGAAACACTGACACCCAGATTTCTCTGGTCAGAGAGGACATGGTTAGGGAATCTGACATGCTCCTTTGGGAAAATGTAAAACTCCTTGCACTAGGAAGGTTTGAAACCACTGCACCTTTAACTAAAATACAGTTGGAATGGGAAGATCTTAGGGCACATTAAATGTAGGCATACACTCCCAGGGAGATTGTTTTTCTTCTTACCATATTTCTCAATGGATCATATTTCCTGTTCAGCTCTTTTCCCTTCCTCCTCTTCTCTGTTGGCGCCTCTACTTTCTGATAACCAAAAGAGTTTTACATATTTCAAAAGAAAATAAAAGTTTGTAGAATTTACGGCTGCCAGCAAGCTGGAATGAAAAATCCATCCTTTGGTTTTGTGTTGTTCATTTTTATTGTCCATTAAGTCTTTTCCTCTTTTTATTGGGGAGGAGGGATGAAGAGCTTCATTCAAAGCCTGCTTGTGCCTTCTTGTACAATACAGCCTCTTACAAGTTTTTTTGTTTTTAAATACTCATTAATGGACCTCATTATTTTGACATTGAAAGGGATATTTATAATTTGATACCTTGTGATGCACTGTAACATGTTCACAAAGCACTGTATTTCCTACAACCAAGTAATACCTTCTGTGGTCCTGAATTACAGAACATGACATAAAAACAGTCTATTAACAAGATCCATTGAGGTGAGAATACCAGTGTCTAGTTTAAAATGTGTTCTGTGATTTCACAAGTGAAATACTGTTATTTAGAGATGAAATTCAGCATAGATTGAAATGCACCTTTCTGTAGAGGGGTAGTACATACCTATTTACCACTTAAGTCCCACATAGGTCCTATATTGAAATTTCAGTATGCTTAACCCCGTGGGTGACCAGATAGCAAATGTGAAGAATCGGGACAGGAGATGAGGGGTAATAGGAGCCTACATAAAAAAAGCCCTGAGTATCGAGATTGTCCCTATAAAATTGGGACATATAGTCACCCTATTAACCCCTGTGCTTCTCCTTTTATTTATTCCCCCCATGTTTAGGTCCAGCTCAAGGACTTCTGCACCCCTAGGATCCAAACTGGGGCTGTCTGGGGAAATCACTAACTGAGTGGCCAGGACATGAGAAATCCCTATCTTTTGCATTCCATAGGTAGGACCTTTGGGCTGACCCCTACTAGCCTGGTGTAGATAAGAGCAATGGGGGAATTGTTGGTCAGAGGGGATGGTTTGGTAAGAATCAGTGATTTAAAAAATAATAATAAAATATCAGATTTGTTTTATTTAAATCAGATTTTTAACATGTTCATTCTAAGCAGTTTTTCCTCAAAATTAACCTATTAAGGTTATAAATTTAAAATTATTTACAATTATATTTGAAAACTATTTAAAATTATATTTGAAAATCTATATTAAAGCCTACACTTTCTATAATCTATTAAAATCCTTTAAATAAATAAAAATAATTTGCTGACACAAACAGCCCTCCTTATAAACTTTGAGTAAGGCATTAAAGGGTGATTTTTTTATATAGTGACTCAGGGAGAAAACAATCAGAATTAGAGGGGAACTCTTTTCATAGATTATTAGACCAGAGCAGCTTGTCTATCATCCCCTATATCACAGAGAATTAAAATTCACTCAGTTACCTCTATACTGAGCCTAGTAACTTCTGTTTGACTAAATCAAGACTTGTATTTGTTAAAGCAAATCTTCCTGAAAGTTAATCAGTGTTGATATGAAGACATCAAGAGATGGAGACTCCTTCGCTTCCCTTGATAGATTTGTTCCAGTGGTTTAATAATCTTCCTTTAAAAAAAAAATTCTACCTCATTTCTAATTTGAATTTGTCTGATTACAGTTTCCAACCATTAGTTCTTGGTTGTGTGGACAAGTTTTATAATTATGGAAAAACATGTCATGTGCTGTATTAAGCAAGTATCAATATCTTTTCAGTCTTTGCAATGAAATGAATGCTCGCATTTGCTTTCTACCCTCCTCCCTTCTCCCCACCGCCCCCTGCCAAATATCAATACTTGCAGTCAGTACTTTCATAGAAGATAAATAGAAATACTTCATTTGGTTTTTTTCCTTATGTAGACAACACATTAAAGGTCATTTTATTTAATTTTTTTAATTAGCTAAAATGCTATTATAGCATGTTTTTAATTAAATTTCAACTTCCATCCAAAAGGCGCTTGATACAAATCATGAGTAAAAAGTTAACTAAGAAATACATTTTACAACATAATGAAAAAATATAAATTAAGACTCTCAATAAGTATATGTTAAGCTATATGATTGCTTAAATAAAAGTATATAGTTATAAAGTATCATTCTGCTTAGCAAATAGAAATAGCAAAACTAGTGTAAAAGCGATATTTAGTTGTAAATATTCAAATCAACTTGTTTTAATGATTATACCAACCAAAAGGAAAAAACAGTTCTTTTGGAAAATCAAGTCATTATAAAATTAAAATCAAGTCAAATAAAATTAAGTCATTATAAAAATTGTTGATTTAAATCAGTCCATCCTGGGACCATCGCATGTGAATTTATGTGGATCCAATAATCTTAGCTGATCATATAAGAGTAGAGAGGAGCTGTAGAGATATCATCCAAATAAAGGCTTTACTGAAGCCCCCTGCCCAGATGTGGGGCTTAGAGGCATGTATCATGTTTCTAATTCCTTACACCTCATTATATACAGTGAATTTTACCTGATATCTTTATACATGAATATATTTATTAATAGAAAGAAATACGTGTGTATATACTCAGTCAGGGATAGTCAATAGATGGACCACAAGCCAAATCTGGACCACCAGATGCCTTTGAATGGACCCCAAAATCCTTTTATTGTTGGTTTTTTAAATTATAATTTTCTCTGGAATCTGGATCTAGACTATACCTTGACCAAGAAATTTAGACTTAAAAAAAAATATTGACTACGCCATTTATGGTGCTACTAGAAAGACAATTAATACTATAGGAGTTTGTCTGCTAAAATATACGTCTTACATCCTTGCTTTCTCCCTGTGTCTTTTCATGTACTGTGATATCCTGAGTTAACTAAGCTGCAGTAATTGGAGACCAGGCATCATCTCTTCAGCTGGTGGAAATCCATGTCACTCCACTGAAGTCAGTTGTGTTGTTCCAATTTACTAGGATATGGCACCAGGAACTCTGAAAGGACTCACTCATATACAGTTGAACACATTATATGTAGTATTGATTAGAATTGGCACAACAGGCCAGCTCTGTAAATCCTCAAATGCAGCCCACAGCTGGAGCCTTATCGAAGTGAGAAACATCCAGATTCCAGTCAAGTATAATTAACTTTTAAAGTGGTAATACCCAATATAATATCCACCTTCCCCATTCCCCACCCTCCTTTATTCCATGCACCACACCCCCTCCCTGCTTGGATGGATCTTCACATCAGAATGGCCTAGAACCATCCTTTTTTAAAAATAAATCTACATTTGAAAGAAAACAAACAAATCTGTGCAAAGAGTGTAATGCTCTCATGTTGCTGACGTTTCTGTCAATGAGAAATATCGGTATCACCCATACACATGCCTTTGGAATTCTATTAGTTTCTCCATATTACACCAATAACATATAGTCCTTTCTTGATTACCTCTGTAATTAATTGTGGCTATTGCTTCAAAGGGATCTTCAAAAAGGCTTTATTTTATTTTATTTTTGTTAAACTACAAGCAGGGGCATCTGACTCAACGGCACCATCATCTGCAGATGAGCTGTTATCCTATACTCACCTGTGACCAATTACAAGGCTGTGACCTGAATTAAAAGCAGACAATTTGTCAAAAACAACCCCTCTGCTTGCACAAGTTGAGGAAAAAGTAGGATGAGAAATATTCTTTTTGCCAGGTAGAACCATTGTGGGAGATCTTCACAGACTCTCCCCTTTGTAGGGGTTTTGCAGGCAGAACTGGATGAGGGAGAGAGTGAAGCATGATGATAGCTGCTTTCCATTGCACCTTAACCCCTAATTTCCATGCAGAAACCCACAAAGAACAACTGTATCACTCATGGAGTCTTCTCCATGGCTGCTGATGAACAGCTATACTGAGACTCCACCCATGACAAATATAAATCTGAAGATGTCCTTCATAATGGATCCCTGGGCTCTGTGGAACTGTGAGGCCTGGACCACTTCCTCATATATTGTTCCCATTATTTCCCAGTAGATGGGATGAAGCTCAAAGCTCTGCAAGACCAAATCTGACTTCCTGTGAGTTTTTCCACTGGACAACTTTATCTTTCTCCTTGTTATGATGTATGTAATTGTCCTCTGCACATGATTTTCATGCTATCCTTCATTGAAGTGAATGACTGAACGCTTGCAGGAAAGCAGGATGTGAAGCACAGAATAGAGACTAAGTTGAATCTTGTCTTCCTCCATGAGAATATCTTTAAGAAACATTTAGACTGCTTCTTACTCAAAGCAAGCCTGTACAGGATTTATCTGTCCTAATTTTACAGATGCAAGAGTAACCAGATAGTTGGGGTAAGGTTCGGATAACCAATTTTTTTTGTCAAATGTTTTGTACATGTAACATTCCTATAATGAAACTCAGATCAAATTCAGATTTATTTTCTAGAAGGGTGGAATTTCTGAAATCTTATTACATTACTTATGGCTAGATTTTGACGGGAATTACATGTCTTCACAGGACAGTAAGGGGAAATAAGAAAGAACCATCTTTTTAAACTTCTCTGAGGGTTATCTGGATGTGGATTATGTTCTCCCCCATCCCCCCCACCTCCTGCACAGGGCTAAGGGGAGAGAGAGGAACCTTGGGCCCACACCACTGAGGGGCTGACCAGGTAGTTGACCAGGTAGCTAATCTGGCCTTCTAAAGTGCTCTAATATGCTGCTGCTATAAACCAGCAGCCAGTAACAACAGATTAGACCACTGAGCAAGAGGGAAACAGAGTGGGAATTGTGTTTTGCAGAGGCCAGTTTCCTTCCCTGTACTATAAATAAATCATCCCAGCAAGGGCTTTGTCAAACTGGGCCTTAAAAACCTCTGCGTATGGAGATTCCACCAGCTCCCTAGGTAAACCATTCCAGTGCTCCACCACCCTCCTAATGAAAATAAAATATTAATCTAGACCTCCCCCACTGCCACTTGAGAGCATTACTCCTATTTCTCTCAATTTCTACCACTGAAACCAGCCTAGCTCCATCCTCTCTGGAACCCCCTTTCAGGTAGTTTAAAGCTGCTATTAAATTCCCCCTCATTCTCATTCTTCTGCAGACTAAACAAACCTATTTTCTTCAGCCTCTCCTCATAAATCATCCAATATATTCACTTTAATTTCACAAACATGAATAGTACAGGGAAGGAAACTGGCCTCTGCAAAACACAATCATCATAATCATTTTTGTTGCCCTCCTCTGGACTTTCTCCAATTTGTTCACATTCTTTCTGTAGTAGGATACCCAAAACTGGTCACAATACTCCAAATGTGGCCTCACCAGTGCCCAACAGAGAGGCATAATTACTTCCCTCGATCTGCTGACAATGCTCCCACTAATCAAGGCACGAGTCCCACTCAAAAGGTAACTTGCAGAATTAAGGCCTGTATCAGCAATCCATACTTCAGTGCAGAATTCAGCTCAAAAGTCTATTTACCATCCTCACTCAGAAAGAATTACAATCAATAATGAGTGCCACAGTATTTAATTTTATGCATTTGGGGCAAAGGAGCTGACAGCTTTATTTCAGATGCTGAAGATGCTCAACACCCTGTAGGAGACACTGATTGGTCCCCTTTAAATTTCTCAATTTCCTACAATTTTTTCATCACACTAATCGATAAAAAATCTACAATTTTACATCAGAAGCTTTACAATATGGACACCTTCTAAAGTAGCTTATGGTTTTTAGTTCTGATACCCCTTCTTTTGTTAGCTAACTGCATTTGTATATTGTACTTGTGCCTAATTGTCTCACAAATCAACTGCTCATGAGCTCTATCATACAGAACATATGCAACAGCTGCAGCTCTCAAACTATGATTACTTTAAAGTCCTTGAAATCCAGCATTGCTTACATATATTCACCAAAATTTTATTGAGCTGATTAACTTCAACTGATTTCCCACTAAACCTTTCATTTAATTTAACCATGCACAAAAGGCACAAAATAAAAAGGTTTCACATTGAACAAATTAAAAAATAAGACTACTTAGAAGCCAAAAAAGTAATTAATGTGTTAGGAGTAAGAACTCACACAGATAGTGTATATTATTAATAATATTACAGACTTTTTATTACTATAGCTCCTAGAGTTGCCTGTAAAAGGACCCCTGTGCTAGGCAGTCTCAAATTTTCATAAAAAAATTCAAGTCAGAAGTGAGGTATTTATTATTCCTTTTTGGTTGCTCAGATTTCATTAGTCACAATTCTCCTGCTTTAAAAAAAAAAAAAAAAGGAGGGCTGTCCAGTTATTCAATCAGGAATCAGGAACAGATCATGTGATTTAGGTGACCCTTACCACACCACACCACATCTGATAAACAGCAAATTGTCAATATTCAAAATGAACAATTTGAGAACAATCCACAGGCTGTAGATGGTTTGTCTAGTTTATTTGGCATGTACTTACACACAACTGTCACTATTTCAGAAAACAGGATTGGTTTGCAAATATTTTGTTAATAGAAAGGTGCTACAATCACAATGAATAGTATACTTAATGAATAATATGCCCCAATTCATTGTAGTATATAGTAGATGAATGTCCTTTCTTTAGAAATATATGTGGATTTCACAGTTAACTGAAATGTATTTTAAAAGAGAGAAAATTTACCCATAGCTCTTGCAATCTATCTTGTAGAAAATATATTTCTAAAAATGTTATAGAGATTTTGTAAAACATAAAACACTGTGTATGTCATTTGAATTGAGAGTTAACTCAGTAGCCCACAGCAGTACCATATAAAGTACAAAATTTGGTTTATAAAAGGAAAAGAAATCATTCCTTTCCAGGGATGCCTAGTTTTAAACCCTTGAAAATCATTTTTTCTTATAGTTCAATTGTTATCCCCTTTGCTTTTGCAATACTACTACCAAGTGCCACAATAATAAGGAAAAAGACTAGAGAAAACTGTGTTTTCAGTTGCCTTTGTAAATTGCAGCATTGACACACTTTGGCTGATAATAAGGTGTTCAGGAAATATAGATGTACCAGCTCAAAATATCTTTTGTAGACAGATGAAAGAAAATTACCTATTTTTCATGGGTTATTCTATTTCACTTAGCCAGTTATATAAAAATATGGAAAAAGAGGCTGTTTTATGGGCTAATTCCTGAATCCCTTACACATATCTAATGCTGGTGGCATAAGGTATGGTCAGCAGGGAGTATTTCCATTGACTTCTGTTAGCTTTGGATCAGGCCTATAATCAGAAATTGTGGTTTTAATTTTCAATTGCACCCAAATTCCCATGGATGCCATTTAGAGGAGAGACTGTCAGGAAGCCAGTATAACTCCTTGATTCTCAGCCAGTGCAAGTTAAAACTGCCAGGAGAGCAAAAGGAGAGGTTTGACCTGTGCAGCCAATGTAATGTTCAGTGTTGTGGAGTCTCATTAGAATCATATAAGACAGGGTTAGAAGTCACCTCAGAGAGTCATCTAGTCCAACCTCCTGCTCAAAGCAGGACCAACCCCATTTAAATCATTGCTTCGCTTCCCTATAATGGCCCTTTCTGCGCCCCCCTGAAACCTTTCACAGTGGTATGAGGGGAGAACAGTACTAGAGCCAAAGAGGCCACCTATGCCAGCATTACACCAACAAAGATCTCCCTTATACAAAAGAAATTCTTCAGTGACCATCTCTGGCCACTTTGCAGTAACACAGAGCAAAGTTAACTTATTGGATGGAAGAATCCAGCCCTGAATTTCCAAAGATAGTCAGGAAATTCAATTCACATTTTACCTGGCTATCCATATTCATTTGGGAACAAAGTTCCTAAGGCATAAGTCAAAAAGTGGCCATTATTCACCTTCTTATTCACTAATTGTCATTCATTATTCATTTGTTTTAAAAGTTTCAGCCAGACAGACAGGAAACAGAAATAATTCTATCTGACTTAGATGACCAATCACAAACAACAAATAATGGTAATGGTTAGACAAGGGTGGAACCAAAAAAAAAATCCCCTCCCTCCCAAAAAATCCAATTTGTCATAAATCTAAAAAAAGAAAATGTTTTCAGTCAACTGAAATGTTTCATTTGACTTGAAAAGGACAAATAGTTTCAGTGTCCAAAAATGAATATTTTAGTGGAAAAACAAAACCAAAGAAACCCACCCAGCTCTCTACATTGCCTATTGATACTTTTTGATTTCTTTGTTTAAAAAAAACATGTAAGACACTCACCCCAGAAAAGCCAATCTCCCTGGTGATGAGAGCTCTCACCTGGGGATGTGGGAAACCCAGGTTCTCTCTCTTTTTCTAACTGGAAATTCCATCCTGGACTTGAGAAACTTTCGTGATGGAATTTTTGTCAAAATAATACTATTTTGATTGAACAAAGACAGCATTTTTTAAAAGAAAATGTTGTATCAATTTTTTTTCAGCTAGCTCTATTATTTCGTCAGGTACTTATTTGGTCTGGTGACAAAATACCTATTTTCTTCTGAGCAGATGCTTCTCAGTTTCCACTCCCCAAATTGCCAGAGATAGAATAGCAATAGTAGGACTCTAATTCATATACATGAGTGAAAAATAGGCCTTTTTACTATGCCAGAAAACTATTTATCAAGAACACCCTTTTTATATGCTGGTAATGTCAAAGCAGAATCCCTAGTGTTACTGAAGCTGTGCTCTAGTGACAGCTGGGCGACAAGCCGTAATTGAACATATTTAAAAATCCGCCCCATGTACTGAACAGATTTCAATGTCTGCTTTGTTTAAGGTCCACTGAGTTGTGAAATGGTTGCTTCATTCACACAGATGTTAATATCTCCGGGCTCTTCTTTGTTGCTCCTCATTTACATATTTGCAGTAAGTTTGCTGTTCATGAAGTGAGACACAGCTACTTGTCACTATTCTTTGTTATAATAATGCATGTCCCAGACAAAATGCGAGAAACAGTAATTACACCTCATTAAGGTTTAAGGAGAAAAATAATAAGAAACATACCAACAGGTGTTCAGTCACCAGTGCTTCATTAGTTTCTTTACTGTTTAAATACCTGGAGCTGATGAATATAAATTATTCAAGGAAAAATAATACAGTTTTGAATAGGTTTTAGTCTGTCTCTTTGTCCCTTCATCTATGAAAACATTCTGAAGCAACGATCCTACTACATACAGTAGTTTTACATTATAGAGGTATTAAATACCACAACTGGCCATTTCTTAAGAGGACTTGAGGGGTTCTGTAGAGTTGAGAATCACAATATATTTCTGAGTATTCCAGAAACTCTCCCTTCAGGAACAAGAAATAAAAATAAAACAAATGCAAGCTTCAGTTATGACCAGTCCAGCTAAAGGCAGAGGATCTTGATTTCAGTGATTACCTTTTTGAGAAGAATGATGGGTATCAAAAATAAAAAATGTCATGTATTTATTGAGAAAAAAGAATGATTTGCCCTACCAGGCCCTACCTGCAAAACAAATAGAGGTAGGTTGTAGTTGGTCTGTCACCTGTTGATTAATATTTTTGACAGGAATGTACAAAAAGCTCAATACTATGAGGAGAGGAAGTCTGATATTTTGGTTAAAGGAAAGATATAAGAATCAAGATTCAACCTGGATTCTTATTTCTGACTGTGTCAAGAATTTCTATTGTGAGCTATTTCTCTGCCTCTTTGGGGGTTTTTTCAACTTAAAATCTGGGATAATAATACCTGCTTACCTACTTCACAAATGCTTTGCAAAGTTAAATGTATTTTGTACAGTGCTTTGAGATCCTTGACTAGAAAATAACATAGTATAAATTTATATTATTAATGTTGCTTATTTCACTACACATTTTTCATAGGTATGTAAAATAAAAATATTCCCTTCCACCAAAATAAATGTAACCTAAAGGAGGTTCAGAGGGAGAAATTAATTCTTAGTCAGCTCAGTAAATATTATTGCTATGACTAGATTTTCAATGACTTAACTCTTACATCAGCATCTTGTGCTGTAAAGAAAGAAGAGCAAAAAAAGCAGCAAACTGTGTGTGTGTATCTATATTCTGAGCTGTATTCTCCTCGTTTAAAAGCACAAGCAGCCATAAACTAGCAAGACCCACAAGGGTCAGTCTCTTTAACGTCTATGCTGTTGACTTTCCACATGTCAATGATGCCAATGACAGGGTCATTCTCTACTCCAGCAATTCCTCTGAGGACACAAAACATATCTTAGAAAGAGACATCCAAGCAATGTCTACCTATTATCATCAGTGACGGCTTCACCTTAACATTCAATAAACAACCTGCTCAGCCTTTCACATGAACAACAAGAATGCAAACAAAAAATTCATTATCTAACTCAATGGATCATCTCTGCCATTCTCAAGCACCCCAACTTATTTAGGGGTAAAGCTGGACAGAACCCTTTCTTTACACCATCATATTAATGGCATGGTAGAGATAGTGGCAGCCCAGATCAACCTGCTGCAGAGGCTGTGCAGTTATCACTGGAGTGTGGATTTCACAACCCTGCGTTCTGTTGCTTTGGCACCTGTGTACGCTCCAGCAGAATACTGCATGTCTGCTTGGGGCAGGAGTACACATACACCTAAGCTGGACACACATCTCAATGCTGTCCTTCGCATTATCAGTGGATGTCTTTGCCCCACACCATGTTATGAATTGCCCATTCTGTCTGGTGTTCAACCCCACCACCAGAGATGGCTGGCTGCAACCAGGCAGGCAGCATTCAAAGCTGCTAACAGCCTGCTTCACCCTCTTCATGAAATGATTTTCCAGTCTCAGGAGCCACAGCCTTTCATAAGGCTTCATACAGGCAGAAAATGGCCAGAGTTAGTGGGTCGTGAGCCAGTGGAGGAAGGAACGATGCCCTGTCAGATGGCAACAACTGCCTCCCATATCCTATAGGCTGCAACCTGCCACAAAAGGAGTGGACCCACTTAAACCAATGACAGGGTCATGACCTAAGGACTGGTGTTGGGTGTTTTAACTTGTGCAGGCACAGCTTTAACTTGTGCAGGCACAGATACTTGTGCTACTTGTGCTACCGTGTGGAAAAATACAAACAGCAGGCTATCTTCTTGGAGGAATGTCCCATCCACCGCCTCGAAGGAGGATGGATCTCCCTCACCCTCCTGACCAACAACACACTGGAATGGCTGAGGTCTGACACATACAATTGCTGAATGAATGCTCAAATGGAACTCTATACCAACACAAGAAGAAGAAAAAGAAATAGCAAGACATAGCTTTTGGGCAATGCACTCTGGCATGGGAATTTTCTCTTTGCAGAAATCTTGTCCCCACTCCAGAATGTCAGGAGCATTGGTGGATCAGGGAATGGAGGGAGCATGGTAGAGTAGAACTCCACTGATGTCAAGTCCCTGAGGACTAACTCTTGCACTAGTGCTCTTGGTCCTAAATCAGGGAGTCACAACTAGCTCCCTGCAGCCATATCATCTCCATTTTGTTTCCGTGGTGCTCAGATGGACTTGAGAGTCAAGGCTATTATCTCTTTATCCTTTTGTGAATTCTCCTGTTAATGGCTTTTCCAGTTCACTTCATATCAATGTGGAACCAACCATAGCCTGATGGGTTTCCCCGTTGCAATTATTCACAAGACACCATGGTGGCTGAAAGCAGGGTTCTTCCTTTATTGTGCTGCAAGCACCTTCTCTTGTAGTTTATTCCATCATCTCATTACGCATGCATTTCTTACAGCAGTAAACAAGTCTCACAGCAGTGAGAGCTTTCTCACACACCCCAATCTGATCGGCTAGGACTTAGCTAAAAAGCACGGGGGGAGGCCGTAATCAGAAATACACTTCGCAGTTCCCATAAACACTCCATGCTTCGCTGTTCCCAGAACAGCACCTGCAAGGTCATCTGGAAGCCAGCCAAGACCAGGGTTTGCCCAGCAGTCAGTGTCTGGCCCCAAACAACCCCACACAACCTAAGGAGTCATGTCTCTATTCCCTACAACCCTACCAGTGAAGTTTGTTACCAATGCATTTCCTAGTGTCTTTTTCATTCTGTTTAAATGCCTCAGTATGTGAGCAGCTAGCAAATGTCATGTTCTTCAGAGAAATC
This sequence comes from Mesoclemmys tuberculata, assembly GCA_007922155.1. Lineage (NCBI taxonomy): Eukaryota > Metazoa > Chordata > Testudines > Chelidae > Mesoclemmys > Mesoclemmys tuberculata. The sequence goes on along the minus strand of ML675618.1, from coordinate 42,983,723 downwards.
AGCAGAGGTGGCAAAAATGAGTAGAGTTGGACAAACAATTTCTAATGTTTTTTTCTCTCTTTTTGTCAGTATGACCACTTTTTCCTGTTCATAAATCATTCTTGATGCAGGTCTAGTGGACTAAGCATGGAATTAAGAACATGGGACTCCTCAGATCTAGCAGTGACTTTTCCTGTGGCCTTGGCCAATTTATATAACTGTGATGCATAATGTACAATTAACCTGTGACAAAAAGAGCAGAGATAATTAAAGCACCAATATATGTGTGAAAATTAAAAATAAACCAAAAACCCTCCTTTGATTGGAATAAGCGCCATCTGCGGTGCTCCCCAAGTTAGTTGGACAAATGTCCATTTCTAAACTTTTGTGGGCATAGCACAGGACAGCAGGCCTCCACTTTCAACAGGAGCTCTTGAGGGAAATGTAAGCATTCTCCCACCACACATGCTTTTCATGTAAAACAAGTCAGTAAAGTTTGTGATATACCCCCAAAGAATAGCCTCCCTACTTGTCCATAAAATCCTCAGCTTGTGCACAGAGATGTGATTGTGCTGGGTAGTCAGTCAGTTAAGGTTGGAGTAGAGAGGACTGGTCCACTCAATACAAATTACGGCTCACTCTCACTGGAGTTCAACCCCTCATTAGTGACCCTGACGCCAATGTAGCCAGTGATTTAGAGCCCCAGCCTCATCCTAAATTCATCAAATAGTTTAGTATTATTTGGGTTAAACCTGCTATATAAGTATGAATGAGATTGTCACTTGCCCCACACACTAGCACAAGGGAAGATGAGGCCAACACCACCTTACCAAGTGCAGGCTGTCTGTATCGTAGGTAGCAGCTCTGTTGGGGGAGCAGCCTCAGTAAGTAACTTCTTCCCTTCCTGCACAGGAGAGCAGGATTTAGGAGTAAATGATCTGCTCTTGGAGAAGCACCACTATGAACTGACGATGTTGCCTTATATGATTAATATTGTTACTGTCACCTGGGGGTTAACCTGTTGGGTTTTTTTCACTTTAACTCCACAACTTATATTTTTCTAAATAAATTTTCTTTCAAAATACGTTTTTTAAACTATCTTTTCCCTGATCTAACTTTGAGATCAGCTTCACAGAAGGCTATACAGTGGCAGACTACAATCTAATATTATCTGGTACTGTGAGCATTCCCTAACCAATTTGGATTTACTTCTTTTCCTTGTCTTTTTAAGGGCCAATCACAATTTATCAGATTGATTCATTACACTCATCCTTCAGTGACTCTCTATAATGGCAGCCATATCATCCAATATATTTTTCTGATTGCTTGAGTTCACATCGTTTTAAACTGCTAACGCTTTTTCCACTGGGGGAAGCATGTGAAATCACTAGAGGGAACAGACTGTTTAAAGAACTGCACACACAAAAAAAAAAGTAAGTTGCCACAAAGTTGCTTGCATCAGTTAAACTACTGGCTGAGTTTAAAATAAAATCAATCTAGCAAATCAGACAATGTTATTAACTCTGTCAGAACCAAACCATTCCAGTCAAGTTCACTTCTTTTCAAAATGCCACAGTGAATTAGAAAGATGTGGGACTAGATTCTTTTCAGTTACACCAGTATAACTCTGAAGTGACTTCAGTGGAGTTACTTTAGTTTTACTCCAATATAAGTGTGATCAGATTTTTGGACCGTAATGTGAACAGGACTTTTTGCAGTATATACAATTTATCCCATAAAATGCAATGCTAAGGGATATAATTTGACCTACAGACACATTGAGCAGTAAACAATTTAAATATCAACCCATCTTAAATGACAAAATGGGATGGAGGAAGTATGCCTTGCAGAAATAACCTTCAGACACTCAAAGTCTGAGAACTTTCATGAAAAGAATTGCCAGTGAAATTATAATTTGTTTAGTTTTTCATCTTGTTAATTTCAGGTAAATCAAAAGACAGTTGTTCCAAATAAGATTGCATGGTGGACAAGAATTATCTTCCAAAAGACATTTCCAACATTATTACATCAGCAAGATAGCGCAGAGGCAGACAGGGGAAGACAGGTGAACGACCGGTGCTCAAATTGCAAAGCCTTGGACACTAGAGGCAGGGTGAAAGCAAGACTCCCTGTTAATACAGACTCTTACCTCCTTGTTATGTTTCCTTTAGCAGCCACCCTGATAGTGACTCTAAACCTTCAAAGTAATACAACGATTGTCTGCTACCTTGACTCTAAATAACATCTGATTAGGGTCTACATTTCAGAATCCAAACTGACCATTATCTATTGATTTTTAATACCATTGTTTATCAGAAATTATTGTAATAAAATGTGGAATCATTACATTAAAGTGATAGGAAAAATCAACTTTCAAACTTGTCCTCTGCTGGGTTTTTTTTGTGTTTTTATTTTGTTTTTTGTTATCTATTTTGTTCTGCCCAAGTTCTCATTATGGATCTAATCATGCTCTCACTGAAATCAGTGGCAAAGCTCTATTGACTTTAATGTCACAGTACCATGCTGAGCGTCCTTGTCACATATTTTAGGTCTAGTCCTAAGTCCTTGTCACACATTGATATCTCTGAAGTTTGATAACTTTAAGAATCAAAGCTTTGTATTTTGATAACAAAAACAGGAAAGAAAGTACATGGAACCATAGCCAACAGAATTTACTCGGTGTTAGTTAGCATTATATACATTCATATTATGCCATGCTTTATGCTTTCTTGTGACAAAGTAACTATGGGTAAAAGTCTACACTGAAATAGGAGATGTAATTGTAGCATGTATAGGCATATCCAAGCTAGTTTCAATCTAGCTAGAATGAGTACCAATAGCAGTGAAGCAGGACGGACTTCAGTGAGGGCTAGCCACCCACATAAGTACCCAGGGTCCGACCTGGGCTTCCTCAGCTGTGCTGAAGCCTATCCTGTCACAGTTTCACTGCTAATGACACTCAAACTGCTAGATTAAAGCAAACTAAGATATGTCTATGCATGCTACAATCACACACACCAATGAAGACATACCTTTAGATACTAGTCTGATAACTTGTCTTTTGTCTGTGGCTTCCAGTCATGACTATCTCAACTAATAAATTATTTTCTATGACTTCTTTTGGTAAGACTGTTTTGTCATTTATTTTCATGTTTTGGAAGAGACTTAAAGTTATTTCAGGTCCTGCACCTATTAGCTATTTTACCTCCCAACTGGTGGCTAGACTCTAAAATGATTGTATCTAATTAAAAGTCCCCAAAGATGGATGGAATAACTGTTCCATATTTGTATCTTGCAGGTAATCGCTGTGAGAGCTGAACCTATTATCTTTGTGAGACGTAGACAGCTGCTCTACTAAATGAACCACAGGAATCTTCCCTAGGGAACAAACTTTCTCTTTCTTAGTTAGAAAATATTCTTTATGTATTTTAGAACAGATTTTCAGAACTTCTTTATGACAACAATTTTTTGCACTTCTGTAGCACTATTCATTCAAGAATATCAAAGTACCCTTAAATATATATATATATTATATAATATTAATTATTCCTTGCAACAACCCTGTAATATGTAGGTAAGGGTAACTTACAGATGGGTAAGTAGAAGGAGAGAGAGGTTAGGGGTGTAGCCTAAGGCCACATATCAAGTGAGTAGTAAGGTCAGGAAAATAATTCTCAATCCCTGTTGCCAAGCTATACTGTACTCTGTCATTTATAATGAGATTTATGATCTCTAATGTTATCAGCAATCATAACTGATCTTTTACAACCAATGGACTCCCACCAATACTTCAAACTTTACATATTTATCTGACAATCTTGTTTAAAATAGTCTTTTATTTTTCTTTCTCAGTGCAATCAAGTCTTTTTCTATTCATATATTTCATGAACATTTCTACCTACCTGTAAATAGGTCTATTCTCTTGGTACATCATTCTCTGATACATTGCCAAATGCATTACTAATGAAATCTACTTTTGATATATCTTTATAGTTGTGACATTACCAGGGTACAACATGGACCTGCGAACAGCTGTATCCCCTCAGTTCTCCAACCTTGGGTGCCTTTTACACTGCTTCACTGTGAGAGCTACCACTCCTGGTGTCCTCACACACAGCCTCCAGCATGTGAATTACTCCCAGTTATAATATATGAGTGCTATAGTCAGCCATTTCTTGGGTTACACTGCAGAGTATCACCACCAAATTCTCAGTCCCAGACTTTCCCCAGAAACATATGTCTTGTACTCTCCAGGACAATACAAGCTCATATAAAGTCCATTATTTTATTGATAGAAAATGATATGCACAAATCCTGTCATCCCAAATGGAGTTTCCCAAACATGTCAGTCGAAACACACTGGTTTAGATAGAACAATAAAACAAACTTATTAACTACAAAAGGTAGATTTTAAGTGACTACACATCATGTGGCATAAAAGTCAGAATTGGTTACAAGAAAATAAAAGTAAAATGCAACTAATACCTATCTTAACAAACTAAGTGAATTCAAAGCAAAGTTCTCTCTCACCACATGTTACAGCAGTCTTACTGGCTGAATTCCTTTCAGTCAAGATACCTTCCCCAGTCTAAAGCTGCTTCTTTGGTTTTTCAGGTGTTGTGGGTGTCATGGGTAGAGAGAAAGGGAGGAATGTTTTGGAGGCACTTCCTCTCCCCTTTCATAGTTCTTTCTCTTCTTTGAGAATCTTCTCGAACTGAGGTTCAGGAGACAGAAAGTCTATGTGGATGGGAACCCCCAGCTGTTTCTTTATCAAGATGTAGATTTTTAATCCACATCTTCTTTCCTGTCAAAGAATGGCCACTGAAGCAGGTGATGGTTCATTTGAATTGCTGACGCCTGACTAAGGCATTTGTTAGTCTTTTGTCTCTGGGGAACTGTTTTGTGGCTGCTCTCCCCACACTTGGAACATGTCTTAGTAATACCATACAGAGGAATGCTATAACAATAGCATTTTAGAATGACTTTTTTTGCAGATGATAAAATGATTTTTAATTTTGGTTGTTCTGTAGGAAATGTCTGGTAAGATATGTCAATAGGAAGACATGAATTCTCATACATGTGTATTGCTCACCTGGTGGTTACTAAAGAAAGTAATTCAAATGTAACTGCATCTTCATTAGCTATCTTTTCTTGATGAGCCCTGATGCCCAATAATAATGTGGAATAAGCTGAGCCATAGTTTTGAGCTACACTGATATTATTCATTGAATCCTGTTCTGGAGCACATACTTTCTTGGGGGAAAGAAATTTCTGTGCTTCCCATTGCACAGTTAGTGCCTGGCACTGCTCCTTTATAGTCAATGAGAACTTGGACTTAAATACGATAAGGCTTTTAGCAATGTTTAGGTTTTGTTATGTCCCAATCAATGCTATATAGAATAACCATATAATCATGCCATTATGTTGTATTAGCAAAAGATTTGCTTTGTCTGAATTCTGAATTATGATTATTTTTATTACAGTCAGAGATAATTAGAGAATCACCATAATGTGCACAAAATTGTCCCTCCACAATTTTTTCTTTACTTGGCATTTGTTCAAGCAAGTTTTAGTTTTATTATTAGATTGTGTTTCTTTCAAGGTTTTGGACAAAAGTGTAATCTTTAGTTATCTAATTCTTTTAATTTGCTATAATACTCAATTCTGATACACTGCTTTTCAACAGTATATCTCAAAGTGCTTTCCAAAGAGGGTTAGTTTCATTTTCCCCATTTACATATAGGAAAACTCAATTACGGAGCAGTGAAATGACTTACTTAAAGTCACCCACCAGGCAAAGTGCAGATCCAGAATTAGAACCCAGAATTCCTGAATGCCAGGCCAATGTTCCATCCAATGGGGCACAATATCTCCCCTAACATATGCTTTGTCTGTAGTAAGGGCCTACAGGTAGCCTGCTTACCTGCTATCTTAGCTCCCAGGAATCCTAAGGAGCACAGCTGGGCCCCAGTTGAGTCACCTGATAGGCCCAACTACTGATGCTTAAGCCCAACTGGAAGAACAGCATGCTGACTGATTAAAGCATTCGCTGGTGGCAACATTTGCTTCTGCTCCTGCTGTGTTCCATCCCAACCCCAGTCTCACTTCTGCCTCTGACCGAGCCCTGCTCCTGCTTTCCTACTCCATATAACCCAGTTCTGACAATTGGCTCTGGTACCTGGCACTGGCTCTGATTCTGACTTGACCCTTGGCTCTAGCGTCTGACCTCTGACTCTAGTATTAAACCTGACTTCTGTTTCCCTACATTGGATTCCTGCTTGCATGATTCCTACTCCAACCACTAGGCAGGATACCCCTGTCACTAATACCTTTAATATATGGTTTTGAAGATAGTTTTATGACAGACAATATCATAGCATGGTCAGGTTTCAAGAGTGATCCGTAAGCCATTATTATATTAAGTATTGGATTTGAAATTTTTATATTTGTTGTGGTATATATTTGGCCTTGGCATATTTTATGTATGTATGGTGCTTCATTACTCAACTTTTCATCATTTTAATAATGAAGATAAGTTAACAGACATACTTTGATTTTGTGTGGCACTTTTTTAATAAAATACACAGATTAAACGCAGAAGCACAATTTGCTAATTTTGCAAGTGTATATGATGAGGATTATAATCATGACAATATTACTCACATGAACAATAAATATAAACTACAATTGTATGCAAAATTATATTAATTAGAGTCTGAGTTTGATTAAATACTGTGAGAAATATTGATATTTGTGAAAGGCACTGGATCTGGAGTCTGAAATTCTCTGTTCTGACGATTCTTCTATCTGAATGTACTGAATATGGTTACCTCCCAGATATCTTGGGCTATGTCTATACTGCTGGTGACATAGCTGGCAGTGCAGGATCAATTTTGTGGGTTCAGTTGAGCAGCAGTAAAGACTCACTTAGTTGAACCCGGAAGTTGACTCTGTAAATCCACCCCAGCAAGTAGCGTAGCGCTGCGTCAACAGGAGGGCATTTCCCACTGACCCAGCGCAATGGAGACACCACGGTCAGTAGACGTTAGGAAGTTGCTGAAATCTGTGGCTAGTGTAAACCAGGCTGTTATCTGCAGCTGAAAAATCAGCAGGGTGGCCTCAAGTAAAAGACCTTTCTGTTTTTGGAGAACTCACGCTCCTAACCCTTTTTCTTCCCACTTCCTCTTCCCTTCTGCTCATAGGGCCTTATCCAAAGCTCACTGAAGTCTACATCAGTTTTCCATTTACTTTAGTGCCTTTTGGATCAGGTCTAGATAGACTTATTTGTTTAGTTTTGACTATCAAGTACTCCTTGTCACAGACTCTTCCTAGCACCCACAATCCTAAACCCTCCAGGCACCAAGGCTCGTATAGTATGAGTCTATACTTTCACATGACGATCTGTAAATGCTCATATATTCTCTGAACTCACAAGAATGAATATTAACAGAAGCACAGGATCCTCTCCAAACAATATTATGAACAAACAAAACAGTGTTGCATGGAGACTGGTGGAAAAGCAAATATAAAGAACCTTGGACAAGGCTGAATCGAAATGCAACTCAGAACTAATAAAATATGGGAGAATAATTTCTTGCACTATTTGCCCCTTTTTTCTGTTTAGCCTATTTTGCATCAATTTCAAATCCCCATCATTTTAGATAAGACTGTGCTTGCTAACTTTAAAGTCGTCCTACAAAGTCACGCAGACTGACATTTTAATTGTTACTGTTTGTCTCAAAAATTAATGTTAGCAAAAGCAAACGGTAGTTTAATAATTCACAATATATAGAATATAAAAGAACTCACATAGGCCTTTCTTTTGCCAATTAAATTGATTTTCATTTGCTGTGTGAAGTCTAAAATATAATATAACTGATTCATTTGATTTTTTTCCTTCATTTCCAAATCACAAGATCAGTTCCTGTGTAATTGCTATGCCCAAGGAATCTCAGGAGAGGAAAAAAAAGATTCATCTCTAGATAATCAATTTCTGATAAGAGAGTAGGCTGCTTCAGGATTGCTTTGCTGTCCCTAAAGGAAGACTGTTCATCTAATTAGAAACAGCATAGAGAATCCTGTTTCTCTTTTGGAACACTGAAACTATTAATTTCTGAATACTGCAGCCCAGGTAAAAATCTAAATAATAATTTTTCAGTCTAGCCATTGCAAACATGCAGTGTTTACAACAGTTGCTTTGAGAGGAGTTGAGAAAATAAAATACGAATTTGTATGCTTGACCCACTAGACAGACACAATGTATATTAACATTTGCTCTTGTGAAAGACATATCAATAAAGTTCTGTAAAAAGTAGCATCTTGAAGATCTTGACTATAATTTTATGAAGAATGAGAAAGTAAAAAAGTTTACTTAATTCAGTAATTATAGTAATCTAAAATTGTGTCATTTAGCCTGGAATTAAATACATATTTCAGATACAGCTGAAATCACATTTTTGTGATAATGATTACTTGAAAATTCATCAATGTGTCAAATTAAAAGTTCTGTTTTGTTTTGAATTTCTTCTTGAACTTATTTGATCACTGCCTTAAATTTAAAAATTATCCTATGTATGTACTAAAGCTAAGAGAATAATTTGCAATAAATAATTTATTTGACAAATTTAGTCTTCTCATCAGGAAATATCTACAAACTAATAGAAATGTTCTCAAACATATTCATTATTCAAGTATATTTGATAAACATCGAATTATTGTACAGCCTGATCACAAATATTTGAAATTTGAGCTGTATGATTGAGTCTGGTTGATCAGATAAGACATATTTATAGTATTCGTTTATTCCTTGACTGGATGATCAACCATGGCCCAAATACACAAAGGAACACAGGCATTGCAACTCCCAACTTTTAGCACCTAGCCACTTAAGGTATGCCAAGAGTGCAGTAAAAGACCCATAGCAGTGAGTCTCAGAACCTGGATCAACTGACTTAGTCTCATGGGACTTGGGCTACAGAACTGAAAATAGAAGTTTACGCAATGGGGGTTGGGCTGGAACATCTGAAACATCAGCCCAAGCCTGAATATCTATATTGCTATTTTCAGCTCCATATCATAAGCACGAGTCAGTTGACCCAGGTTCTAAGACTCACCTCCATTGTTGTTTTTTTTAATGCAGTGTAGACATATCCCAATGGAATTCACAAACCCTGGAGTAGGTACCTAGGATCCCTAGAAAGTGCATGGGGAGAGCTAGGTGCATAAGAATGGGACCCAAAAAGCCAGCAGACTGAGTGGGGAGTCCCTTAAAATTGCCAGTTCCAGATGTCAAGCAGAAGAGACTTAGACACCTAGGTTGGAGGTGAATCACAAGCTTATTTCTGCTTGTGATCCAGAGTTAAGAACTCTCTTCTAGACCCAGGTGTCTAAGATTTTTCTTTAAAGAATGTTGGCGGTTTATGCTGGACTCTATACAAAATGGATGGGGGAGGATGGAGAGCAGAAGTGGAGGAGAATCTGGTCCTTCAGCTCCCCCAAAAGCTTGTCCCTTGCATCAAAGCTAATTTGCTAAATTGTTATGGTTAAATTAGGGCTCCGCTTTCCACTCTTGGGCCGTCGAGTGGCCACTCCCTCATTTGTGACCTGTCACTTGCCATGGTGGGGCTGAGGTATTGGCTGAATGAAAAGACCCAGCTTCCAGCTTTAATTGGGTGTTCCAAAGTGGTGCTGCCCTATAACTCATGAGCCCAGGGTTCCATGTGCTGCTGAAACCTGATCCGCTCTCAGTGCTCAAAAACCATAGAGGTGCCTAAGTCTAGCCCCAGGCTGAACTGTCTAACTCTCTGTCTGACACGGGCACCAACAGACTTGGCTAGACTGCTCCCTTTCTTTGAGTTCCTTTCTCTGATGTAATGGGTTGGTGGCATGCCAGCACAATCCACGTTTTGCTGCTGGGTTGCATAGCAACAGGCGGCTGGCACTCCTCAGGCAGAGGGAAGGAGGGAAGATTAGTGCGCCCTGGGAATGTTCAAAACGAAAGCATTCTTTCTCTGGAGCCCCAGGATGTGTGGGACCCCACTCCCTGACACAGACCCAGGTCTCCTTATTTTCATATTTATCTCCTCCTCTTTCTGTGAATGGTCCTCATGGAGTGATTGGGTACCCACTCAAGGCCATGTGCCTGTGGTGGGTTATGCCTGTACCAGTTGTTGTGTCTGGCAATAAGCCTCCCTCTCTTCTGCTCCTTGCTCTGTCTGTGATAGATATGAGTATTTTGTACATCCTTTGATGTTGTTCTGTGGGAGCTGTGTGTTGTAGGGATTGTGGCTGGGGGCACAAGTCAGGTTGGCATGGGGGGTTAGACCTTGTTTTGGTGAGTGAGATATGTGTATGGGGGGTGTTGTCTTCCCTGCCACATCAGGGCTGCTGTGTGGTCCTAGACTGTGTAGGTTTCAAAAGAGGAAGACATTTATAGTGGATCTGTGCTTATAGCGGCACAATGGCATACATTTGGATCACATTTGGAGGTGATGATGCCCAATGTGAAAGTAGCCCTGTTTTGACTCCCATAGTATGAGACTGCTCCCTTCTATGTGTGAATGAGTTCTGGGGAGGACATACACTTGAACATCTCTAGGCCATAAACCCATGGTGCCTTTCTGATGTGCTCTGGAATGTGATTGAGGATGACTTCTGGAAGTCTATCCTTTGGTGGGATCTGGCAGGTCACTGAACCTATGGAAAGGAATATGGCATTTGTGTGTGTGTGTAATGGTGCAGCGTGGCTCCTCCTTCTCTTCCCCTCGCTTGCTCCTCCCTCCTTCAAGTATATATAAAGGATCCCTTCAGAGTTCTGCAGGGGGTGGGGATGCTAAACTCACCTTCTGTGGTGTCTGTGGCCTGTAGGTCCAGGCTCCTGGGGGGGATGTTGTGCTGGGTGCATGTGGTCCTGAAGAGATCTTGAGGGGTATGTGAAATGGTAGATTTTGAGGCTAGCGGGGTTCTTATAATCATTTAGGATATTACTTTCAGAAGACTGTGTATATGTCCTTGTGCTTTCTGCATGAGAACCTCATAAATGACTTTGGCTGGGCCTATTGTTCTGCTCGACTATTGGAAGAGGTTGGGAGGGGTCTGTCTTGTGCCTGCCAGCTTCAAGGATCCTAAATATGGTCCTTACCAAGTCTCCAGGCCAGCTTGGGCAGGTACCAGCTCATATGGATTACCTCTAAGCATGACTTTATAAGATGCATAACTCGTCCAATCCTTTTTCTGGGTACTTAGACACCTAACTTAGTCTTTGAGCATCCCAGGTTGTGCCTGTGATTTTTAGCCACCTAACAGTTAACACTATAATGTTCAGCATCAGAACTTCTAAGTCATTTTGTTAATTTATCCCTAACTGTCCCCACACATTGTACAGAGAGCCTCGGAGCCTAAATCAGAATTATGAATACCACTAGACAACAGGGCCCCTCAAAGATAGGCACTGAATCAAAGCACATTAATTAATTTGGCTGTGATGTGTGTACTGTTATGTTCTTAGCAAAGAAACACATAAAAACACATAAGTGTTCCTGCTGGAAGGTTTTAAAATAATACTTCTCTATTCCTTAGAATTCAGAACAAAAACACACAAGAACCCAAAAGCAGAAAGAGAAAATACAGGCTGCTTTCTAAGGCAGAACTCTTCCCACTTTTCTTTAAGCTGTCCCTTTCCAAACTGACTGCTGCTGCTGGCTCCCGATCTACTGTTTGTCTACTGTGTCCCTTAGCCTGCAAGCAGGTGCAATACCCCCGTGAAATTTAAAGTGACAAGTTGTTTTCTGTTGTTGTTTACAAATTGTTCAATACACCAGCTTCAAGTAATTGTTCTTTGTTCCAAACTGGTCACCCAATGGGTCCTTATATGAATCTTTAAAAATATATTTATCTTTTTTTCCCTTAAGACCTTTCTTTTTTACCTCTCAGGTATCATTACCTCTCAGGTATCAACAGCGACATAATATGTAACTGCAAAAATCATATTTCTTCTGTACAACATAAGAGGAGATTTCTTTAATGATTTCTGAGGCTTCTTCTTAGACATCTGGTTTCTGCAGATCTCAGTGAGCTCCCTAGGCTACTTTCCCATTTCTTCTCTTGCCCCAGTATGACCATTGGAGACTGCCTGTGGTTACTATATTCAGTGGTGTTTAAAGGAATTAATCCAAGTTAGCAGCCCCACATAAGAAAAGAAAAAAATAAGCTTTTGTAATCATGTTCCTAAATCCACATTTAGGCACTTGCCTGGTTTTCAAATGTTCCAGGCACTCAAGCATGTGTGTTTATATATATATCTTAAATATATATGTAAGTGCCTAAATATAGATTTAGATGCCCAGCTCTAGCCTTCTATTTTTGAAAATCCTGAAGTTCTCATTTTTTGACCACTGGTATAAGTATTTTCAGAATCAAAAAGAGGCATCATGCTAAGGTTTCAAAATCAGCAAATGCTGCATGACCAGCACCTAGAAAGGCAAAAATTTTCTGAACAAGGCTCAGACTACTTATCTGCAGCATGAACTTATGATTTGCTTTATTATAGTTATTTGTGAAGTATCTAATCACTGGGGCTTATTGATGGCCTGTTTAGTTTCATGTGTTTTGGATTGTGCTAATAGTTTTTGAAATTAAAAAACTACTTTCCTTGATTAAAAATAATCTCTTTGCTTGGTTCATTCTTTTCATATAAACAATATTTCATGTTGATGTTGTAACTTCTGTATATTGAGTAGACCATAGAGTAGCAGCAAAGCTGTATAATTGTTTGATGGATTGCAATGTTAGGTTGAATGAATTCAAGATCACATTTTACAGCTTTTCCTATAGGCTATAAAAGATAACATTAGACTGTTCAATTGATAGTTGTTTCATGTGGCTATTGACAAGGTACTTTCTACGTTTAGCCAGTCACAATTCATTTCCACTACTCAGTTTCCCTTATTTCTTTTTCACTGGGTGGACAATCTTAAAAAGTCAGTTTGTATCTTTGTTAAGAGCAAGAAGGTCTTTGAATAAGGTTGGGAAGAGACAATTGGCCTTAATGTTGATCCCTTAAACCTGAAAAAGTTATCATTTTTCTTATGTTTGTTTGTTTGTTTTAAACCTGCTGCCTATTAATTCAATTGGGTGATCCTTGGTTCTTGTGTTATGTGAAGAAGTAAATAATATTTCCTTATTCACTTTCTCCACACCATTCATGATTTCATAGATTTCATGATTTCATATTTTCCCTTAGTGGTCTCTTTTCCAAGATGAAAAATCCCAGTCTTTTTAATCTCTTCTCATATAGAAGCTGTTCCCTGCCTGTAATCACTTTTGTTGCCCTTCTCTGTATGTGTTACAATTTTAATATATCTTTTTTTTAAATGGGATGACCAGACCTGCCCACAGTATTCAAGGTGTAGGCGTACCATGGATTTATGTAGTGTCATTATAATATATATTGTCTTATTATCTGTCGCTTTCCTAATGGTTTCTAACTTTCTGTTAGTTTTTTTGACTGTTGCTGCACATTAAGCAGATGTTTTCAGAGAACTATACACAATGACTCAGAGATCCCTTTCTTGAGTGGCAACAGCTAATTTAGATCCCATCATTTTGTATGTATGGTTGAGATATGTTTCCCAGTGTGCATTATTTTGCATGTATTAGCATTGAATTTCATCTGCCATTTTTTTGTCCCAGTCACCCAGTTTTGTGAAAGTCCTTTGTAACTCTTCAGAGTCTGCTTTGGATTTAACTATCTTGAGTAATTTTCTATCGTTTGCAAATTTTGCCACCTCAGTGTTTACACCCTTTTCCAGATCATTTATAAATATATGAGTCTCAGCACAGACTCCTAGAGGACATGACTATTTACCTCTCTCCATTCTGAAAACTGAAAAGTTATACCTATCTATCTTTTAACCAGTTACTGATCCAGAAGAGGACATTCCTTTTTATCTCGTATCTGCTTACTTTGCTTAAGAGCCATTGGTAAAGAACCTTGTCAAAGATTTTTTGAAGGTACACTATCCACTGCATCAACCTTGTCCACATGTTTGTTTATGCCCCCAAAGAACTGTAATAAATTCATGAGGCATGATTTCTCTTTATAAAATCCCTGTTGGCTCTTCCCCAATGAATATTGTTCATCTATGTGTCTGATAATTCTGTTCTTTACAATATCTTCAACCAGTTTGCCTGATACTAAAGTTAGGCTTACTGGCCTGTAATTGCCAGGATCACCTCTGGAGCCATTTTTAAAAATTGGTGTCACCTTAGCCATCCTCCCATTCTCCAGTACAGAAGCTGATGATAAGTCACTGGTTATATACCACAGTTAGTAGCTCTGCAATTTCATATTTGATTTCCTTCAGAACTCTTGGGTGAATACCATTGGGTCCTGGTGACTTATTACTGTTTAATTTGTTCTGAAACCTCCTTTCTTGATTTTTAACAGTGATGTTTAAGAATGCTCATTAAAAATTTCTCTGCCTGCCTGTTACATTAAGTTTTGCTAATGAATCAGCTTTCATTCTTAAACTATGCAAATACAATACACTTGCATATATACACACACACACGAGACTAATAACTATGTAGGTCCTGAATTTCCAGTCCTCATTGCACACTTCTGGCTAATATGAAAAAAAAAAAGACTATGTTCTCATCCATTTCATCTGGACTGAAGGTAGGCAGTGTTGTTAGAGGTGTTTTTCTTAGACACTTTAACTATATATAAAGTTATTAGGGTCTGTTTTCACTGATATATTTTAATCACAACAGCTTACTCTGCTATTATAATAGCAAAACAAAGCAATTTCTCAGAAAGAAGAAACACAGATGTAAAAGAGAGACAGAAAAACATTTCTAAATTAATAAATGACATGCAAATTTAGAAGGAGTCATAAAGAATCTACTTATTCACACAGCATGTAGTTAACCTGGTGACGTCACTACAACAAAAGGTCAAAAAACTAAATACAGAAGCTGGATTTGAAAAAAGGCTGGCTAATTTAATAACCAGTAATGTGTAGTTATACATGAAAAAATAAGAGAAATAAAATCTCAAACTTCAGGGTATAGTAGAGAAATACCTGAACTGTTCAGGAAAGATTCTCATCCCACTCTCCCCCCGACCACATGTATAGCTTTGCACAACTGGCAAAATGCATTATGGAGCTTGTGAGACTTCTTTTGAAATATCAGGATATTATACCTTTGGATCTGGCTTGCATCAATTAGACATCATAATTGTCTGAGAAAATTAGTGACATGTGTTACAATATTTGAATATAAACAGCACTGTGGCAAACTGTTCTTCCAGTTGGCAAAACTAGGCAAAGAAACTCCATGAAATTCATAACCTGAATACTCCAGGCAGATTTGTGATGGAAGCATTAATATTGTGCCACTGAGCTAATGAGGTGGGAGATAGGGGAAGAACTGATGAAGCAAAATATTACATACTGAATTCGATTATTTCATTTTGATTTTCATCCATATTTATGTTTTTAAAGGAGGAATGTCATTTTCTATCCATTGTTTCTTTCTCCCGCTCTGAGACTACCTGGTCTCAGAAAATGGATATTACTGGTGGGAAAGCTTTAGCAAAAAGTGCCTCTTCTGATCTCCTGCCATAAGGCATTCCAAAGTCAATCTCCAGGATGTAAGATTCTAAACCCGGACTTCTGCAGCCTTATCATCTCTGAAGAACACAGTTGTCTGGCATGGATGGTGAGGTGGTCTTTGAGATGAGTTGAGTAACCTATTTAGGGCATTAAGAATGAGGACTAGGACTTTGAATTCAGTCTGTAAATAGTGTGTGTAGCACTGCTATGATGTGAGTGTGCTGGCCTTTGTGGTAGCTGCTGTGTGCTTTATGAGGTGTAACATTCACATGCAGTACTTTTACCTG
The DNA here is from genome assembly GCA_007922155.1 of Mesoclemmys tuberculata. Lineage (NCBI taxonomy): Eukaryota > Metazoa > Chordata > Testudines > Chelidae > Mesoclemmys > Mesoclemmys tuberculata. The sequence goes on along the minus strand of ML675618.1, from coordinate 42,967,840 downwards.
GAGATGACAAGGACATAAATCACTGTGACTATATAAAACTCCTGGCCTCCTGGAGGAAGAAGAATGAGCCTCACAAGAACAGCAGCTCCATACCACAAGAACAACAGGTCCATCACCTTTTGAAAGAGTAGAACATAGAATCATAGGGTTGGAAGGGATCTCAGGAGGTCATCTAGTCCAACACCCTGCTCAAAGCAGGACCAACCCCAACATGTACAAGGATGAGCATGTACTTTTCCTTTTGTTGGTCCAATTCCCAACAAGGATGAGGCCTTGGATTGATTCTCAACTTATCCTCCTTTTGAAGTGGCTAGCAAATTCCAACAGTACAATTTTTGCATTCAGGTGTGTAAGGGTAGGAGAAGGCTCATCGTGTCTTCTATACCACCCTTAAAATATTAAGTAAACTTCAACACTTGCAGCTGAGGTATCTTTCTTCTGTCCATCACTCCTGTTTCATATCTGCCATTATTATATCCATATTTTAATTTGGTGAGACAGAGAAAGGGTAAGTGATACACTCTGTTTCAGAAAGCAAGTCAGAGAAAGAGCTGAAATCCTATTCAGATGGTGGCCAGACCTTCTGACAGAGTATATGGAAGAAAGAATGCAAGGAGCAACCACATTTTCCACACTCATCATTGGGGCCAGCCACAATCATAGTTGTTGAACTCCAATGAGAAGAGGAATTTCTTCTGGCTACTGCAGCTAACAGTTGCCCACAAAGAGGCAGGGAGCAGGCATGGCCTTGCATCTCAGTCCCCAACAGCCAGTTACCTCCTAGGAGCGCTCACTCTCTTTGGCCCAATGATTAAAAACATGTTAACTTTTGGAACTTTCATTCTTAGGCACGTAAATCTCCCCATGAATTATACAGGGAACTGAGGTGCCTAACTCAGGGCTACAGATTCCTTTGGATGGCCTAAAAGTCAGGTATGAGTGCCTATGTCACTTTGTGGAGGCATCCCATATCTATAGAAAACCATTGTGTTCATAGCTATTAGACCACACTTTCTTTCATGGATTATTTATAGTTTTGCTAATCCAAGGAAATAGTCTGGGGTAATATAAATGACAATATAATACAATATACTTAGTTTAGTAAGGAACTATAATAGTATTTTAGGCTCAGCTTAGAAAATTGTTTAAAACATTCATTGAAGTCCTTTTCTATTTTATGAAGTATTTGACCACATGCTTAAGCATCAGCACATGCTTAAACCCCATTCAAGTCAAAGTATTTTACTGAATAGGGATGGGTTGCTGATTCAAGACCTTAAAACCTTTCTCAGTGAAACAGTGAGTAAATGAAGACATTTTGGAACTACCTCGTAGATTTGTCAGGCAAGTACTGTGGTTGAATGAAAATTCCCATTTAAACTCTGCTAATGGAAACTCATTCTATGATTGATATCACATTTTTTGAGTCCAGCCATGTTCCATTTCCTGAAGGAGACCACAAGGACGTACTATTTATCTATGTTCACAATTCATGGAAATAAGACCAACATATTCAGTATCAATCATAGTAAACTGTCAGGATGAAAATCACAGAAGAGTATTTCTAAGATCATTCTGCCTCAAACCAGTCATTAAGTTGACACACATTTCATTTCAGGTTTGTATTTTTAAATACTTATAGCAGCTGTGTGCTAAAGATTTATGGATTCTCATTTTCAATGTATTGTGAATAATGAGCATTGAATATTTAATATTTTTTGTATATCACTCCCCTTCATAGTTTATAAAATAAAAATAAATAGAGAGAGAGAGAGACAGCCTTTTCCATTGAAAGTCTTTATTTTCAGCAAGCTGTTTGTAGAAAGCCAATGAGGGTTCAGACAGTCAACTTTGGTTTTTAATACAAAAATCTTAAACCTTATAAACACCAGTTTTTATTAAAAGCGAGTTCAAGTTTCAGTAAGAGGCATTTCCATCTGTTGACACAAAGTGATGCAAGTACTATGTACAGAAGCTAAGGTATGACCTAACATAACATTTTTTGGAAGACAGAATTACAGAAGGAAATGAATAATTAGGTTGAAAGCAGAAAGGTTGTGTTAAATAAGTTAAGTAAATAGGTTAGGAAGCTAAGAAGACAGACTATTTGAACCAACTAAGATAAGAGGGAGAACACACAGGAAACTCTTTACGATGACCTAGATAACAAGGGAAGTTACGAATGTAGAGATGAAGTAAAGAGAAAGTTGAATCATGGTCAGTAACCAATCCAATTTAAAAATGTGTGATGCAATGTATAGTAAATGAAATGAGATGTCTAACTATGTAATGTATATAAAAGAAGAAGGTTTCTGTGTAACTTTGGAGCTGTGATGTACCTGCATTTATCTTCCCAGCCAGGGGAGAGCGCAAGGAAGGGCAAGAAGGGGCATGTCCACCCCAAATAATTGTTTGGGGCACAGATCTTCTCTGGCCAAAGGCCGAGGTGGGGTTGGGGGATGGGAAAAGGAAGAGAGTGAGAGTTCCACCTAGAGCCATGGGGGAGGGGAGGAAGAGAGGGGGAAGAAAAGAGTCAGTGCTCCTCCCAGGCCCAACAGGCATAGAATGTGTCCCAACAAAAAGGGTCAAATTTAAATTCCTGAGCACATTCCTACCCCTTGAATTCGAGTCTGATCAACTCAGCATAGCATTGGTTTATGTCAAATACAATACCTGAGGAATGAAGGCTGGAGTCAAACACAGTTCTTGGGAAGCCGAGGAGAAAGAGATCTTGGTGGGAATTCCAATGTATATCATTGTAATGAAAGGATTATAATGAAACAATGCATTGGCATATATGAATATATATGAATATATAATATATGAATATATAAATAGGCACATTTTCTTGGAATCTTCCTGTATTTCTGTTATGATTATAACATGTTTTTTCTGCTGAAAAAAGAGGCATCATGATGAAACAATAAATCAGAATCTAGATTTGGCATTTTCTTCTGCCCATGTTCTTCTTTGCTTCCGGAGTCATGACAGGTAGACTTGGACAGAAAATGGATTTTCAGTGGTGACAAATTTCAAGGTTGTGAATCAGATTGAAAAGCCAACATTTCAAAATTTGTCACAAAACAAAATTATGAAAAAAAATAATGATTTGGAGCCAGTCAAAATATTCTGTTTTGATTTCAATTTTTTTTTATTATTTTATTTTATATGAAATAAATTTCAAAATGAAAAATTGTTTCAAAACAAAAAATCAAAACTTCTTATTTCAAAAAGTCAAACTCAACATTTAAAAATATTTTTGTATTTTTTCAAAAGTAAATTTTGTCAAAATGGATATGATTTCATTTATTAAAAATGGCAAAATAGCATTTTCTGATGGAACACTGTTTTAGTCAAAATTTTCTCAACAGTTGCAATCACAAGCTACATTGTTATATCTGTTCTCTTTTCTCTCTGCTCTTAGATGAACAGCCAGAGTAGAGGGACTGAGAAACAAAGTAAAACATCTTGGTAAGTAGCAATATGAAAACTATTGTGAGAAGGGTGGGGAGAGAAACATGTTCTAAATTATTATTTTTGATCATTTATTTTTTGTTTCTTTTTTTCTGCAGCTGTTGTGAATGCTGTCAGCTCTATCAACCTTGAATACAAAGTACCGGTATAGAAATTATTATTATTCACAATGTTTTCTGCACTAAAAATATACTAGGAATCTCACAGATTAGATAATAGAAAATATCACAGGCCCAAGAATTTACAATCTAGATTTCAGACATCATGCAGAAAGTGCAAAGGGTGGAAACAAATAATGGAGAGACTGGGCAGGGTTAGATAAAATTACTTAAGTACAGTCATGCATGTGATTCTGTTAGTTTCTGTACATTTAGTGCATATATTTCTGGCAACTTATTTTTATTGGATTTCTTATTGTGGGCTTTGTAGATCAGGAGGAATTTAAATAAAGTATTGTTGCTTTGTTTTGCAATAGTATTCTCGGAACAGAGGGCAGCATGATACTTTATTAGTTACCTTCTTAATATTTCAGTATTTTTCAGCCACAGTTAAAAGATTAAGTGCGACGCCATTACAAATTGGAACTCTATTTCAGATGAGTCAGAGGAAAAACATGTTGAAATTTGGTCCCCTGAAATTGTTACAATTGTATGGTAGACCAGTCCTAGTAAGAGATAAAAAAACAGAAATCCATACAAATTTACACATGATCTATAATTTGAATATAACCTTTATAATAAAACTTCAAACCAGGAAAAACTCAGGCTCCTCCTATTTACTATGGCAAAGATCATGTTGATTGCAAAAACAACGTATAATTTTAATAAATTAAACTATTGCTGGATGCATATATATAGAGAGGATTAATTGTATTATGGTGGTATCTGAGGCATTAACTGAGATCAGGGCCCTTTATATTATCCATGTATGAAGACATAGTAAGACAGTGTTGGCTGCAAAAAAGTTTACAATCTGAATGGACAAGACAGAAAAAGGACAGAGGGTGAAACATGCAAAGAGTTTGCATGACTTGTTCAAGGTCACATAACAGAATCCAAAGTCAAAGTAAAGAATAGAATCCATGTCTCCTGATTCCCAGTCCATATTCACTGGGCCACACTGCAACTGATAATGATCAATGATACCCTATGATGAATTTATAATAAAAATACATACGCAACTGAAATATAAATAGAATTTTTAATAGTACACTTTTTTATTGCAGCAGCAAACAGTTACTAGAAAGAGAGCTGGGTTAATTTTTTCCCTGGTGAATCGAATATTCCTCAAAAAATACAGTTTGGGGTTGACCAGCCTTCTTTATGAATTTGACAAATAGTTTCAGCCAAAAAAAAAGAAGGGGTAAGAGGAAGAGAAGGAATTCTGGAAAAGTTTCAACATTTTTAACTAAAATGTTTTAAGTTTTCATTTTGAAATAGTTTTGTTTCAAAGTGTAGCTAGATTTAACTCAAACAAACAAACAAACAAAAATCAAACACAAAAATAAATACACAAACAAAAAGTTACAAAACCCCCTCACCCCCCGAACTACCAAACGTTTTGTAATGTAAATTCCTCAGTAAATCTGAACTTTGATTTTTTATTTCAGCAAAAAAAACCCTGAAAATTATTGTTTCAGGTTTGGCCACCAAACTGAAAAATCAGTAACTCACACATATCTAACTGTAATATCATCTTTAGACATGATTTTCCATCTAGCCTCTTGTTTCTTCAGACATTCTTATGCAGAACTTTATGTTCTCTTAAGCTATGTCTTTACTGCCGGCAGCATAGCCGTCAGTGCAGGATTGATTTTGCAGGTTCGACAGAGTGGCAGTAAAGACTCGCTCAATCAAACCTGGAAGTCAACTCTGTAAATCCACTCTGGAAATTAGCGTAGTGATGCATCAATGGGAGAGCATTTCCTATTGGTGCAACCCAATGGAGATGCCGCAGTAAGTAGTTGTTAGGAAGTCGACGGGATATACACAAGTTGCTGCATGTAGCCTAGATATCTCCCTTCAACTGCCGCCGAACTCCGCAGCCAGTGTAGACCAGGCCTTTGTAATCAATGCAAGGTCATTAAATATAAATGGCATTTTAAAATCAGATATAGTTCAATGCAAGAAATACTAATTATAAATGATTTAAAGATGCTGTCTTTTGGATATGGTTATATCTGGGCTTGGAAGATTAGATTTTTAATGGTGAATTTTGATAAAAGTCAATTTCACCAGAGACACAAAAATTGATTTAAAATAATTCCATAGATAAAAATTAAAATTAACCAATAGGCAAAGCAAGAAAAATGATGCTGGAGAACTTATTAGAGTTTGATTTATGTATATTTATTTGAACATTTTGACTTGTGATGTTGATAATTGTGTTTTAATAGTTATACAGATGTAATGTTTTTATCTCAGTGTCTACTGTCATTAAAAAAATTAGGATCTGACCCATCACCATTATTTCCTGCAACTGTGAAAATTTAAAGTTGATACAAATCTAAAAAAATGCATAGAAATAAACATCAATATTATCCACCAAAATTATATATATATATATAAATCTGCCATACCTAGTGATATGTGCCTCAGCAGAGATATACACCCATGAAAGGAGGCTTTTGAATATCCCCACTTTTTGACCTTCCCTTGAGAATCTCAAGAGATCTAAAGATGAAAGCAACCATTGATTCTCTTTTTTGCTGTCATCCTACCGTTATGGATAAACTCTCCATTTCAGTACTGATATGAATGTCATAACCCACATAGACTTCATTTCTGAGAGTGGGGTCACAGGGCTGTGAACTAAAGGGGAGGTTAATGTCAGGAATACAGAAAACCAAGAATAGAAGCAGAGGGAATAAACATGTTATCTTCTAGATTTAATACAATATGTCGTACGTGTTCACTTCATTGTAGGATAAGAATCATCAATATATGTAGACCCCCTATCTCTTAATAAATAAGTTTTCATTTTTTAAACCTACCTGTGAGAATCATGCAATTTATTTGTCCGTTTGGGAGTGGTACTAAGATATAAAGTGTTTTCTATGCAACTATACAAAACCTCCCATAGTTCAAGTTACATACATAAATCTTCTCATCTGAAGTCCAGAAATTTAGTAAGGTAATTGGTGTATTTGTGGATTTTAGCTGGTACAAACTATCAAATAGGTAGACATTTCTATTGGGTAGAATTTAAATTTATTAAGGAACTTTACCTTCTTTTATATGCCACACAATTCTTCTACCCTGACAAAGAAGCAACATTTCTAGAGGGATTGAAAAGCTTTTTTAAATGATGGATGGGGAATAAATCTGATCCTGAATCTGCCTTTTTTGCAAAGCTAGTACAAGTTATTTAAGAATTGTCTATTGGAAAAAGCAGTGATCTGCAACAATATGTCAGCTAAGAAAAATGTAAAACAAGCCCCAAGCATGTTTAACAAACAGTGGATAATAGCAATTGACTTGCATGGAAGTTTGGGATAAAGAATATAAACATAGTAAATAATTCCCAGTTTCTGAAACCTGGTCTCAGATAGAGATCTTTAACAAAAATTAGTTTGTTATTGTGGATGCAGGGTGTGAAAAAGCTCAGTAAAGTCAATAGGAGTTTTTTCCACCAATTTCAATGTGCTTTGAATGAGGTTTGTAATTAGGTGCAGTCCATTGCCATGGTGCATATTTTACTAAGTAGACAATAAAGGGTACAAGCTTTAATTGACAAACCAGATTTCATCATCTGTGATGATAACAATTAAGTTACTGAGCAAAGCTGAGAAGAGCCATGAACATTTCAGCTGCATTGTAAACAAATGGAGAGGGAAAATCCATGTGTGCCAGCAGGGACTAACACTCCCATTGTCTTTTGCAGAAATGTAAGTTGTGGAATCTCCATTCTAGCCATTTTAAGTAGACTCATTCTGGTTCCATGAAATGTAAAGCTAACTAAATGAAATATATGTAGTTCTTTCTTTCTTATTCAAAAAAGGAAATTATAACATTAACATTACATTATGTTACTGGAGCTTTCTGATTTACACTTTGTTGATCTAAAGTTTAATCTGATCTCATCTGAATCAATTAGAGATGAGTGAATTAATTTTGCCTAATTTCAAATTCACTCAAACACTGTGGGTTTGAATGTTCAACTCAAACTTGAGCATTATTGGGTTCACCTTCTGATTTAAGAGAAATTGTGAAAAAGGAACCGAGAAGGATTAGGAGAGAAACAAATAGAGGGAAAATACAAGTTGAAAAATAGAGGGGAAAAACAAATAAGAGAGTAGTGAAATGGAAAGAATGGGAAACAGCCTAATGGAAAATGGATACTGAATACAGGGTACGTTTGACACACTGAAGTCTGTATCAAACTGTGTCTGTCCAGCTGCCTCAGACCTCAGAACGAGTTCCACAGGCTTCCTGAGATTCCAGTTGTTTAGACATATTCCCCCAATTAAGGTAAATGGAGTTATTTACAGGTGACAAGGGGGAAACTGGGTACATTAGTTCATTCTTATTTTCCCTCTGTGCTGTCAACATCTATTGTGCCAGTGAATCTATGAAAGATATCCTATAGGAGATGTTTGTATTAGGGGTATTGAGGCTAAAGTAGCCTTTGTAGCTATGTATGTGTAGCATATCATGTCCTTTGCTTGTGCTTTTCCTTTGTATATTATATCAAAAAGTGCTATGTACATTAAATAAGAGAAGAACTCCCAAATTTTTGTTGGTATAACTCCATTTTGAGACTTACTATTCCCTGTGACCCCATCCAGCAACAAAGCAACATAGTGACCAAGGAATCCAAGGAGTTTACACATTGACTATGTTATTGAATGCTCTCTAATGTGACACAAGGCCTTGCGTGTTACAATATATTTTCTTAAAGTCTGGTGGCATGGTAGAAATTGTATATGTAGTCTCCAATGTGACATCAATGGTAGATCAAAACCCAGACATGATGAACGCGAGTGCACAAAATCCAGCTTCACACAAATATGTGCTTGAGAATGGCTCCATCAGTTTCAAGGCATGTGTTGAGAGTGCATTCACTCATTCTCGACAGTGAACCAGAACTCAGAGAGAAAGTTGGGAATAAGTTGCTCGCAAGAACTAATCACAGGAAAATTCAATGGTCTGTTCGATCTGAGCTGTGGCAAATCTATTGCATCAAACTTGCACTGAAAGGATTTTCATACCCAATCATACTTAGTCTTGTCCAAGTTAGAGAAAAAAGATGCAGACTGTTCCTCCATCTGGCTGAAATACTCAGTTATCACCTGTGTGGGAGGTTGAATAATTTAATTGTCAGCCAGGAACATGCAAAGCTGCTGGAAGGATTCATAGTTAGTCTTCAATAGATTATTCTTCCAGAAAACAATTTTCTTCATGAACTCTGTGATTTGATCACTCAGTTGAAGGATGTGGGTGTTCTTTCCTTGCAGATGTTTATTCAATTCATTCAGTTTCCCAGCTATGTCTGTGACATAGGTAAAAAGGCGCATCTTCCTTTGGTCACATAAAAAATCAATTAATTCACTCTATTTGCACTCCATTGCATAGGCACATACCCTGTCTTTCAGTTAAAAGAAATCATCCCAGTAGTTTTCCTCTCAAGATACAAGCTTCAGTGTAGAACAACATGTAACATTGGACCTCATTTCTTCATGCAGTTTTGCAAACAGATGTATCTGAAGAGGCTGAAGCTTGATTGAATTCACAATAGACAAGACCTCCTGCAAAACTTCACCTAGATCTGGACTCAGAGCTTTAGATGCCAGCTGTTCTGTATGAATCATTCAGTTAGTCCACACAGCAGACAGAGCTACTTTCTTTACCAAGGTACACAGACCTGCTTTGTGGTCTGTAGTAGATGGAGCTCTATCTGTGCAAAAGCCCACCATGCAATTACATGGGATATTTTTGTTTTGCACGTAGCACACCAAACATGCCTTGTGCCACCTCATGTCCACGAAGATGGAGCAGAACAGAATATCTTAGAGAACTTCACCATGGATATTACACAAAATTCAAGAAACATGCATCATGACCTGCAGTGCTCACATCAGTTTGAAGATCTCAAGCATCCACATTTTTCAGATACTTCATCAGTGTATTTTCCTGGCCTGCTACTATCCTTCACTTCACTGTGTTGTTCGAAAGTGATATAGCTTTGAGTTTGTTTGCCTTGCTTTCCCTGCACGTTATTTCCACAATGTCAGTTGCAGCAGGGAAAATCAAAGTCTATCTAATTATATGAGGCTTCTTGGTCAGTGTGATGTGGCAACTCACTTCAAATGATGCCTTTTGAGCATGGTCAGAAATGTACATGGTCTCTTGAATTGCACGTGTTGACATTTAAGTTCTTCTTACTTGTCTTGGAAAATGGCCTTGCTATGTATTGCTTGTGAAAGGTTTCCAAGTTGTTGTCTAAGTTCATTAGGTCTCATGCTGTCACTACATAACACTGTTTGATATAGAAGGCATTTTATCCTTTCTTCATTCTTGACAAAAACACCTGTGAAGCCATACCCAGAGAAAGGTTTGTCATATTTGCGAGCACATTTCTTGTACTCGTGTTTTTCATTCCTAACGGCATCATTAGACTTATTGACAGAGGCTGAAGGAGATAATATGTATAAAATGAGTCCACTATGCCTCTTACCATAAATTAAAAAGAGGAATTCACCGCTAAGCAAATGAGGCCAGGACTTATGAAGACCCTGTATGGTGTACAGGTAGAACAGTACAAAGACAGTGGCGTACAATGATTCATCAGTGATTTAGATAATGGCATAGAGCATAAACTTATAGTTTGCACATGATACCAAGCTGTGAAGGGTTGCAAGTGCTTTGGAGGATAGGATTAAAATTCAAAATGATCTGGACAAACTGGAGAAATGGTCTGAAGTAAATAGGATAAAATTCAAGCAGGACAAATGTATATTACTCCACTTAGGAAGGAACAACCGTTTGAACACATACAAAATGGGAAATTATGGTGTAGGAAGGAGCACTGCAAAAAGGGATCTGGGGGGGCATCAAAGTGGATCACAAGTTTAATATGAGTCAACACTATAACACTATTGCAAGAAAGGCAAACATCATTCTGGGATGAATTAGCAGGAGTGTTTTAAGCAAGATCTGAAAAGAAATTCTTCCACTCTTCTCCGTATTGATTAAGCCCCACCTGGAGTATTGTGTCCAATTCTTGGCACCACATTTCATGAACGATGTGTACAAACTGGATAAAGTCCAGAAAATGGCCGATGAGGGAAGTTTGAAAATATTGGGTTTGTTTAGTCTGGGGAAGAAAGGATTGAGTGGGGACATAACAGTTTTCAAGTACATTAAAGGTTGTTACAAGAAGGAGGGAGAAAAATTGTTCTCGTTAATCTCTCAGGATAGGATAAGAGGAAATAGATTTAAATTGCAGCAAAAGTGGTTTAGTTTGGACATTCGGAGAAACTTCCTAATTATCAGGATAGTTAAGCACAGGAATAAATTGCCTAGGGAGGTGGTGGAATCTCCATCATCGGAGATTTTTAAGAGCTGGTTGGACAGACAGCTATCAGGAATGGTCTAGATAATGCTTGGTCCTGCCTTAAGTGCAGGGAACTGACTAAAAGACCTCTCGAGGTCCCTTCCAGTTCTATGATTCCATGATTATTGATTACCAACTGAATAATCAGGATGGCATAAAGGGAAGATATGAGCTCTGCCTTAAAAAGCTTACTAGCTACTGCAGATTCCCATCTCAATAAAGGCTAACACAGTCTCCTTCTAGCTCAGTCCTAGAGGATGATCTGTTGATAAGGCTGTTGCCAAGATATAAGGATCTTCTGGATTCAAATCTCTCAGCTGACTGCTTGCACAGCTGAATAGTGCAAATAGCAAAGTGGCATCCACAAACATTTTGATCTACAAAATGGCAGCCTCCATGCAGAGGGACCTTGCATGCACATTTGCGAGCTGCCATTTGTAGATCAATATGGAGGCCATGTGGTGGGCATTTGTGGAGCAGATCCAGATGTGTTAGGTGGCAAACAACATTACCTTGTGGGCCAAATCCAGCCCATTAGACTCGAGACCCCATATGCTAATAGTATGACCTGATTTGGGTTTGTACCCACATTTTGGGAACTGCTGGTATACAGTGTCATGAATTACTCTATGAAGTGTCCTAACAGTCTGTGGTCTCTAGTGTTCACCAGAGTAAATCCATGGTCAAAGGCCATGGAGTGAAAGCCTAGGTTCTATTCAAGTCAATAGGAGTTCTGTCACTGATTTCAGTGGGGCCAGGATTTCACCCATAATGTCTTTGGTCTGCAACACAAATAAGAAAGTTTTTTTAAAATATGCTAGTAAATTGTTTATTTTCCTGTAATATTTTTTAGATAAAGTAACTTGTGTCAGGCAGAAAGGAGAAATAAGGAAGGTATGTTAGACCTCTGTGCATATTGTGTGAGCTTGAAGCTTGTAAAGACTCTAAAATATTGTGAGGATGTAGTTGTGCCTGGTTACTCAATGTATGTATCTTTGTGGCTGAACTCAAGAAAAGTGTAAGTAAACTGTGTCCAAAAGAAGCTAGTAATTAATAACTCTGCCAACTGCCTTCCTATTTGTGATAGTGTGATTTTGGATGTCACCAAGTATCTGATACATTTGTTACAAGATCTGGGAATGGAACTGAAAGTGTCTGAGTCAACATAGTGCATCATCTTTGCAATCCTTCCAGTGTCAAGTGTGAGTGAAATGAAATGAAAAGACTGATTCTGGAAGTAGAAGCAATGCTGTAATGGCACATATGTGCTCCTTTATTAAGAATATTTCTGAAAGTGTCCTTAGTCATCTTCTGTAGTTATGGCTATTTTGTGAAATTATCAGCAATTAAGTAAATTTACAGGGTTTAGCAGATGAGCTTTAAACTGGCTAGAAACAAAAAGTAAGAGTGCTTTTGCATATACAAATGGGGTGAGCAGGAGGAAATTGTGGAACATACTTCCACTTGAATAGTAAGGTATACAATGGAGATGTTGTACAAAAAAGTAATATGAAGTCCAGACTCTGATACCCTTACTCACACTGAATAACACTTTACTATCAATTAGTTACATAGACTTTGATTATACTACTCATGGATTAAGTTGCTACTCAACATATCAGTATCTAACCCTAAGAACTCAAAAGGTCAATGAAACTGAGTGCTGTGAAAACCATCCATTTTAGTTCATGAGGGTATCACACACCTTCTTAAACAATTTTATTCACAAGGGTTCTCAACCCCTTCAGTTTCACGTGAACCTGAAACTCCATTGTATTAATCCCAGCAAAACACATTTTTTTTCTATTTCTCTAATTCCTATTCACTGGTATATGATCAGAATTAGACCTTGTAAATCTAGAGCGAGCAACAGCAAAAGATGTGTGGTATGTAGTCATTATATAAAATAATGTTTCGTTGCATTATCCTCCCTAGTTAATATAGTATGTGTGTGTGCGCATGCTGGGGGAGATTCATAGTAGATAGATATCTAACCTTCTCCTGATCTTAAGCAAGATAAAATTAACTTTTCTGGTTTGGCAGTACATAATAGGGCATAAACTCTCCAGGGCAGGAATTGTATTTGTGTTTTGTGCTGTGCCAGGCACATGATGGGAACATGATAAAGATAATGCTCATATTTCAGAAATAATCCTCTGATAAGCCCCTAGTCAAATGTTTTAATTTATTCAGAAAAATCGGGAAACAGTAGACTCAGAGTTCTTATTTTTTCTTTTGTAAAATTAAAAATTAAAAAAAAAATTAAAAAAGGATGGATCCCAAGGGGAAAAATAAATAGAGCATCACTGAGAACACTAACATCCTTTACTGAAGTTGATTATAAAATTGAGAAGTTATAATCCCTCTCATTTACTCTTTTTGCAAAATGTAACATTCCTCTCATCCAGGGAATTTTTAACAGATTGCTGACAATGGTTCACACCTTGGAATCTGCAAATCTGAAGTGGAATGTCATCAACTGAAAGATGAGTTCTCTATCAATTTGTTGAAATAAATAGAGCATGCTGGAAATGAAACTGAACTAGATCTTCTCAGTTACTGAGCTGATGTGTATTAGTTCATCAAGAAAAGTCAAGTTAGTAAGGTAGAAATTGATGCTCACAATTCTCCCCATCTCTGTTCAAACATTGAGCTACAGAGGGCATTTCTTGTAGTACAGACAACAAGACAGTTATGACATATTTATAGCAAGAAAATATGAAAATATTTACATTTTAAAACCATTTATTCTAAGATGAATTACCCATAGGTACAGAATGGGAAAACAAAAGAGACTTCTACAGGTAAAACACGTCTTACATTGAAATGGACAGGACTGATGCTGTTCCAAAACCCTGGATGTATGAAGATCCTGGAGTATTCTTTTCTAGATGATCTAACTATAAATCAATGGACACTAACAACTTGATTTTAATCATATCTGTAAGTACTATTAACAATGGGGTACTGTTTTTATAATAGTTACAGAACTCTTGAGTAAGTGAAGTTTACGGTGATGAAAATTATGTGGAAGTGTTTGATTTCCAGAGTTTGGAGAATACCCAGATAGCAGAGATTAGTATACTGATAGTAAGTTTGTACTTCATGATTAGATTTGAATGCAAATTCATCTATTTTTTTTCTGCAAAGTTTTCAGGAAATACATAGTTCCCTGGTTCATTTGAGCCCTAATATGAATTGGATCCCAAATGCTAAGCCAAACATGAAAAAGAATAAAAGAAAGACTGGTAAGTCTTGCAAACAATTGCCTGAATCCCATTTTTTCCCCCATGGAACATCTGCAGCCATTCAGCAAAATACCTCTTCCCAGTTCTATGTGGCATCCCAAAATAACTCTGTTTGTGTGAGCATGGTAGAATGAGGTAAGCTGAAATGTTGCCACATCATTTCTGTTACTGTATATCCATTCCCTTTAGCAATTCATCCAATCCTCTCTCAGTCCTCTGTTGTCTAGTATTTGGTTTCCTCTGCTGGCTGTCAAGGAGAGAATTTACTACATCTTCCATCAATAAGTGGGTATAGTCACAATTAAAGTTATTACTAAAGTGTCTGGAAATTGTAATACAGTCTTCTTTGAGCAGCTCCTCTTGCTGTGGATGACTGGATGATTGACTGGACAGACAAAAGTAGGAATGAGTGGTGATGAAGGCACAATCTGCTGAGAATGACACAAGGCCTGTATACATAGAAATCAAAGCATTTGCACAGGTATAATTCAGGAAAGGATTTGATCAATAATATTTAATGTAACGCATGTCCCAGAAACAAAAGAAATTTGGAGGTCAGAAGACTCAGGGTACCAAGAGGGCTATTTGGTCTTATTTTTAGGAAGAGAGAGCTGGTTGGTTGTGTCTGGCCTATAAAGCCTGGATTTCACATTATCTTCTTGTGAAGCAGAGGGTGGGAACAGCTGATGTTAGCTTTATTCATATCCATGAATAGAAATTGACTCCAAAAACACAGAATGAATATGAATATATTAACCTCAATACATAACCAGTATCTGGTATATCATGTTTTGCCCATCACTATAGCTGACTTACAAATACAGTATAAATAAACTAATGATGTGTCTGTCCTGGAAATGTTATGGTACATTTTGTCGTGGAAGGAATCACGCAGCCACTCCAATTCAGGTGAAGATCGAGAAGAACTTTAATTTTTCTAACACACACACAGACAAACCATAGCTATGGGGAGCCCAGGCAACACACCTTAGTGCTGGTCACTGGAACTCCACTGGTTTCAGGTTACAATGGGTTTATATAGATTTATCAAAAGGTTCATATTACATACATGATCGTATAGTGGATTTTCTAGTACTTAACAAGTCCTTTACTACATATTGGGCACTTATACCTCCCGCTGGGATTCTCCCGGT